>OY754937.1:8596554-9796554 GCA_963576515.1 Cryptocephalus primarius
GGGAACTTCAAGGGAATTAATCAAATTTAAGTTAACATTAAACTAATAGACTCCTACACATTTCATCAACTAGAAAATATGGCCATGAATACAAGCTGACGTTACTTTAACTTTCTACTAAGCAATTAATTTTCCGTAGTAAACGCGGTAAGTGATGAATATATATGAATTTATCTAATACATATTAACTGTAATAATGAGTGTGTGTGTAAATAATTTAATTATCTGTTTGTTTTAGTTCAATTTTAGTTAATTAACCCACATAGAACGGTGCAATATAGTGTACGACACAGTATATCCCTAGCCAGCCTCCTTTTTTTTTAATTGTGCGGTTTTCCATTGGCAGCGATATATTTTTGGAAAAAATTTGGCGCGATATTTAAATTTTTAGAAGTTTAACATCTAGAACTGCGATATATCGTGAACGAAATTAACGCAACTAATACAACTTATATGTCATGTGGTGTTATGTAGAAAAATTTCTTAGAAATATTTCTTATGTAGCGAAACTTGATTATCAACCTGAGAAACCTCATTTTTGGCCATTTCTCTTGTTGTCTTTCTTCCATTAATCTTACAGATGCTTTCATAAAATTTTCCCTAATTTTATAACAGTATAACATTTAGCTTATGAAAGTCCTTTCTTTGCTCAATTCGCTTTACATAAGAATCTGTCATATAGCTTTTATGCATATAGCTATGCTTTAACAGTATAAATTACTTTAAAAATAAAACAAAAATTTACTTTCGGTAACTTTTGGTCGGTATAGACTGTAAAATATATTCGTGTTGCCACTATTTTCTCGGTCCTGAAACAATTTTGTAAAAAATGAGATGCATTGGCAAAATTTTAAATCTTAATAAGGCAATATTTGATAAATGTTTTAAAATGCTTTGTTTCACGTTATGTAAAAAAGTACGTATGTTTTTACGCAATTAATGAGGATAAAACGTGTTTACGTTCATCAGCCTAAACTTTGTATCCAATAAATTTTTTGTGGTCTAATATTGTACAACGTGATGGTAACTGAAGTTTAACCACCTGTCAAATAAACAGCTTTGAAACAATTTTATGAACTTTGAAAGCCAAAATTTTGAATACTTGCAGTTTATTTCAAATTAAAAGTCCCTCTTTACGTATAAATTTCATACCTTATCGAAACATGTCCATGGGAAAACCCGGAATAAACAAAACTGGCGGTATTTTTTCCTCGTCGAGGAAAGCGGCAATTATTCAACGCAAGTATCAGTTAAAACCGACTCGTTTTAAAAACTTTTAAAAATGCACTTCTGCTCTCGTTAAAATTACATTAAAACGCCAGTTTTCATATCAGAACGAGAGATATACAGTGCGAGAGCATCCCGCCCGACGTGACTAATGCATCTCGGGGGAGAACCGACTTTTCCGATTGACGTTCTCGTTCCATTAACGTAAATTTTAACATGCTTTATCAATTTCTGCGTTTTCATTTCATTTCCCGTCGGCGGATATGGCGCTTTTTTATCCTCCCAAGTATACCCCATTTCCGTTAATTAATAAACAATAAGTGATGGAGAGTACCGACCGATAGACCACGATTTGCAAGTCGATCACATCCGCCGTCGCCTCTGATGGAAATATCAAGTCTGGAATCGAATATGAAATGCGAACAATGGAAAAATTTCTAGAGTGATGGAACGCGTGGTACGAAGAACTTTTCCTACGAACTTAGTTTACACAGACGTCGGCAATGCCTTCAAGCGTTCTATGAAATCAACTGAAAAGTACTTTTCTCTCTAATGATACTGATTAGTTGAACACACACTTCAGGTGGCAGTTCATTAATTTTAATTCTCATTTTCCTGGCAGTTTGCCACAAATAAATTTTTGTAATAATAAGTGATTTGATTTCATAAGCTTAAACCTCATGTGTCAACGAAGGGGTGATATTATTATAGGTCTTCATGTCTCGTGTCATACTGAATTGACATATTTTATGTTATAGTTCAATTTATGTGAAGATCTTCCATATCAAGAAAATGATTTTCAGTGCACTACGATATGAAGAATTATAAGAAGAATTTTTTCATTGCCTTAAACGTTTTAAATGGAGAATGGAACCGATAGCAATTCTTCCATTGCTATCTTCAGTAACGTTGTTGCAGTGTTTAATGGCGTAATATATTTATAGTAATAATACAGGTTGTAAACATACATAACAAATTTTGCTGTGTACCATGTTACATTCAAGAGCAAATCATATTTAAAAGATACAGCAATTAGAGTTTTCATACAGAAGGAACACAGGGAAGATAAAAAATTTATGAAAGCACAACTTTCTGCTTTCCTACGTGGTATGAGTCGATAGAACGAATTACTTTTTAATTCTTTGAGAGTCTCCAAAAATTATGTTTCTATATTTTTAAATTTATTATAAACTGTTTTGGTATATTCAACGTCTATTTGGTCTTAGAATGTCCATAACGAGTGTATTCGTGGTGTGCATATTTATTTTGGGTGACTCATTTAAAATAGTTAACAATATTAACTCTCTGAAGTAGTGCCTTCACTTTCTTACAGTGCCATCAGGTTCCAAATACAAAACTACTTAAAGAAAAATATTTTTTTCTTGCTGTTTAAATACATTGAAGCGTGTATCGCTTAATATGAACTATACCAAATTTTCTATCCTGAAACCTCTTGATAATGTCGCTCAAACCCTTTTATATTTCGGTCCGGGATTAATACTGCTATGAAAAAGCAGGTAAATTAAAAAATCGTTAGAGCCAAAATGTCTTCGCAGAATTAGCATTCTAGTTTGATTGATGAAAAATGAGGGAAAGATCTGGAGAGTGAAATTTGTACGAACAAAGAAACACAGGAAATATTTCAATTCTGATAACAATGGTCGTGTGGCGAAAATAACCGACATGCTTTCGATAGCAAACGTTACTGCAACCGTACATGCAGAACTAACGGGGATATCATCACTAATTTTCCGCAGGGTGTTACGATTTCCGTTTCATTTTTAATTCGAATTATTACCTACTTCAATCGGAATATTTATTGAATGCTATTTTCATATTTCCCATCAGCCACCATCCATTCGTTTAATAATTTCCTCATTTTGTTATTTGACTTTATAATTCATATTTGATTGTCCGCATGCTGTCAATAAATATGCACTGTTTTAAGTATTTATGGATACAAATGCAAGTCCGCTGCTTCAAAAATCGAATACGTAGTCAGTATTATAAAATTCATTTTAATTAATTTTATTTAATATATATTACGATACGATAAATAACAATAAAACTGAAATAATATATCAATATTCGTACAATAGTACCATTTCAATTGGCTGTTAAAATGTAAAAACTGTAACAACATAAAATAAATAATGATACATGGTCATGTTAAATCCATTTTTTTTAATGAATGTGGTGAATAGAAGCTTAGATTAGTCACTTAAGTTTGATTATGATTTTTCTCTAATTGTCGACTTGCCATTGTCTCAACAATTCTTTGTTTGCACGTCCATCTTGGCCATCCCCTCTTACTGCGTCTTTTAAGGGTCTTGTCAAATTCCATATCATACTTGGCTCTCTATTTCTTTGGCATTTTTCAGGTAACCATAGCAGGTTAGCTTTTTTCTTTCTATTTTGTCTTTTATGTTGTTTTCTATGCTTATTTTATCTGAAATATTTGTGTTAGAGATATTTTAGTCTCGATATCCTACAGCTTCGCATTCATTTTGACCGCTTGCAGTTTGAGCTCGTTTCTTTTATTTGTTTCTCATGTTTCTGAATTATACAGAGTTATGCTTTGTACAATTGATCTATAGATTTTTTTCTCATTGTCATGTAGAACTTTACTCCACCAATGACTACTGAGTTGACCGACCAGTATGTCCTTTTCACAATTTAGTTCTTTAATGGAAACATTTCCTAGATACCGAAAACTTCATTGCATTTTCTTAAATTACTTCTATTAATACTTAAATTCTCTTCTTCTTTGATATATGTCATAAAAATTTATTTTCATCCCCCACTTGTTGAATTTTTCTTCTAGCTTACGAGTCATGTAGTTTGCAGTATTTTCTCTAATTTTTATATTAAACTTCTTTTTAGGCAGTTCTTTGAAAAATTACTTTCATGGATTCCCATAAGGATCTTCAACCACATCTGGTTTTTAACAATTTTTACCGTAGTCTGCATCTTGATTTTACGTAAGAATTTTTTAGATTCAATTTTTCTTCTTAACGTGTGCGATATTTGTTATAATTTTAGAACATACTGATTAGAACATATCTTTATATCCTAAATATTTTTGTATTGAAAATATAAATAGAAACCAACCCGAAACCACTACTCCTACGCCTAGTACCACTCAAGGTATTGAATTATACGGAATGATTCATATTTAAAATTCTCGCCTTGGAACATGGAGTGAATATTACAAGAAAACCTACAAGGAAAAAGGTGTTAACGGCGTGACAGAAAATTCTAAACCAAAACTCTAGAACACAAGATGCAAAAGTAATGATGGTTTAATACTTGCAAGATAAAAAATTACGAACAGCTGTCACAATTGCAGGAAAAGAAAGTAATTACCGACACGTGTTTCTGCCAATTGACTGCGTTAAGCTGGTGCAACCGATGTTGAGGTAAACGATGTTGGTCAAATAATGACTGTAAATTTGTGCCTACATTATGAAATTGCCAATTCGTTGACAGTTCATGGAAAATAATGACAGTTTATATGTGCAAGGAAAACAATTCATAATGTAGAAGTGTGAATTATTTTCGTTATTCGTAAAATACATACATCCTTAACAAGATGACTATGGCATTTACGTTAAAAGATATGACTTGTCAATTTCATAATGTAGGCGCAAATTTAATTTTGCCTACTGATCACGTCCATTTAATCGCTATTGTCACTATTTTACCAACGTCGTTTACTTCAACATCTGTTGCATTACCCTGACGAAGGCAATTAACAAAAACAGGCGTCGGTGGTTACCTTCTTCTCCTGTAATTCTGGCAACTGTCCATAATTTTTTATCTTATAATTATTAGCGCATCATTATTTTTGCATCTTACACACACATATATATATTTCTAGAGTTTCGGTTTAGAATTTCCTATGGCGTCGTTAACACCCTTTTCTTTATGAGTTTTCTTGTGACGTCCTTGGTGGTCTTGTAAGTGTACCTTGCACCTACCGGACAAAAAATCTGTTTTGACAGCGGCGCTTGATTACAAAATTCAACCCTTTAATTTTATTTATGAATTTTAAATCACAAACATCATATCATAGTTTTTGGGTTGTTTACTTCGATTGATTTCGTTTTGAAAGAATATTTTATATAACGTCCGAGAAATCCCATCTACAACTGGCTTAAATTGAATCGGTAGATGGACTCACAATGGCTGGACTTTTCCCATACAATGCCCATCTTGAGTCCGACCATTCACAAGAGAAAGATGGAGATTTCAAAAATGGAGATGCAGACATACTCGAAACATATCTATGGAACAAGAAGATTAACCGACTTGAGTTAATTCATTATATTGGAATCTATCACAGGCATAAGGATCGAAAAATGTTTCGCCTCTTCTTTCGATAAGTTATAAATTATCCTAACATTGTTTACCCCCGTGAAAGCTCCAGCGTAGATAAGCGACCAGCAGGGGTAGGTGCCCTTTGGCGTACATCCATAAAAAAATAATTTTTCACGAGATTTACCTAATCTCCTTCGGAAATTGACGTGCCGCCTGTTTACAGATCGGCTAAACGTCGCCGGAGATAAGGAAATGAACGAGAACCGTACGAACGGGAAAATAGCAGTTTCCTGCTATGGTTAGGACGGTTCCTGCGACTCGCGTGTCCGACACGTGTACGCTATCCTGCCCCCGAGATTAACATCGAGGAGAGAGGATTAAGGAGAGGGGGAAATGAGGAACGCCTTTTTGGCCGGACACGTGGTACTTTAATGTATCCATTCTCGGTGTTTATTGAGTGGCCTTAATGAAATCGAAATCGCACCGTACGAGAGCACAGAGAGATTGAGAGTACGATTATGGGTAAAATTAACGCAACGTAGTCGGTCGGATGTAGCGGATTTGGCACGAGAGGTTGGTTCGTTTGAAGTCGAGGAAAAATCCGGCATGGTACCGTAGGGCAGTGATTGGATTTTTTTTTAAATAAACAGTGTTAAATGAGACGAGATTAAGTCCAACTAACCAATTAAATCCAATTACCTTCTATATAGTTAGTAACAGAAGCTTACTTCAGTTTAAATTTTAAATTAAAAATAAATTGAGAGAAACGAAAATAATGGCCATAGCAAGGGAATTAAATGAAGTATGAACGTATACATACAAGTAATTGGAAAATAATATGTGAGATTAAAATTAGAAGATGCTTAGATGCAAAAACATATATAAATGACAATAATAAAACCGAAGTAAGTATTAAATTGGAGATTTCTTATAAGTTCCTCGAAAAACTCATTTCGAAAGCAAGAATATATAAACCAAAATTAAGTTAAGTTAACTGTCTACGTATGTTTGTGTGACGAGGAAGCTACAAGTAATGATAATGAGATACCCACTGTTTGCGAAAGGAGTTCTTGAGTTCTTTGTACTTCAGTTCAGATAATAGAAATTTTATAACATCTTCGAAATTTCTGCCAATTTCATATGTGAATTTGGTAAGAGTGTGGAGGTACACACTACCTCCATACCGATGTTTATAATAATAAAACCTTGATATATCCATGTTAGTTTAAACAATGCTTTCCATCGATGTTTCTTTCACCGTTTTGAAACAACTCAACTTTTGATGAGTCTAATTGAATATTAACATTATTCATTCCGTCTTAAATCTAAGTATTATTTGACAAAATAACTCAACAACGAAATTGTTTATATTCAAGGAAATTATAAATGGATTCCACTCAAGCGAAAATAACTAAATAATAGTCATTAGTTAATTTTCGTTATTCACGTTTGGAGTACTGTCCACACATATTGCCCTTGTACCCAAAAGAAATGAAATCTAAAATTCATCCATATTTTTAAATATATATGCGATGCTTTCTAATGTTGATGTTTTTTCAGACATCGATATCGGTATATCAATATTTAGCGAAAACTGGAAAAAATAAATTCAACGAAGACTTATCGGCAAACGGTCTTAGGTTGCGTCATAGTTCCGACTCGTTAACAAAAATCTCTGAATTTTTTAGATTTCTTAGAATTACTGGTGGTTGTCTTCATATTGATTGTAGCAACAATTTATTGATTACATAGTAATAATAGCTTAATGAAAACTGATAACTGAAGCCCAAATAGTAAGGCAAAACAAAAATAAAAAAAATGCAAATAAATAGGTAAAAAAAAATTCAAAAAAGGATTGAAAATGCAAAACTACGATAATTTAAGCAAAACCGATTTTCGGTTGAAACTTTTGGGAAACCAAAAAATGAATATACTAATATATTTTATATATTGTCTATCGGGAAACCACACCTCTTATCTCTTCAAATCATTTTACATGTGCAAAATTATTTTTCTACATCGACAGAAGTGGAGGAAGCAAATGTCAACATCATTTCATTCACAATTATATTTGCATCATCTTTAAAACATTCTTGAAGGTTTGAAAAAATGTCGGTGTTTCTAGAACAATTTTTTTCTCGAAAACACTTAGTATTTTTTCTTGATGACACATCATTTTTTTTATCGTAACCGTTTTCTTTTAATTTGGACATGTTTTAAGACAGTATATGACTCGGGAAAAAATTTTGCAGCCATCAGCAAGAGAACATTTTATATACACTAAATTATACAATTAATCAATTATACACAAAAGTGGCTTTTATAATTTTTACATTCACCGGTTCTTCTGCTTTTTTAATAATGATAGCTGCTCTTGAATGAAACGAATTAATCACTTGAAGAATATTAATAGTATTGATTTATTTAATGTACATTTTGTATTGAATAGTATTTTCTGTACTTCTTACTTGTTTAGCTATCTCAACATGTGTAGTTTAAATGTTGCATGCCATTCGGTTACAAAGACATTTGGAATCTTGACAGATGCTGTGCTTTTAAGCATTACAGAAGTTTATACAAAAATTAAAAGTATATTTTCACTAAGGAATTTCCATATTTATTGTAATATTCCTGCTAAAGTATCCCTGCTAAACCTGTCTTTTTGACCTTATCCTTTCCTTCAATGATCTATGATGAGAGTGATGCATTTGTTTCATATATTGTCCGAACATTATTGCCTGATTATACTAAAATTTAAGGATTTTAAATATTAGATAGAGATTTACGTTCTTATTTTATGTAAGATGTAAAACCTAAAATTTGACTACGGTTTAGATCACAATATACGACTATACATTTATTCATTCCAACATTCAGTTATTGAAATATTTTAATAATTACGACGTATATATCCCATCTCTAAATTATATCCTAAGATTTATACTAGGCGAGTGTGTTACTATCTCTCGACTTCTAACATATTTTTATAAATAATTTCTTCTCTCTCCTGTTTCTTGGTAATAATCCCATGTTAATTACATAAGCGACTAACCTCATCCTTCGTGAATAATTTTATAACTTGCTTCCCACTGAGTGATCGCATTAAATCCGTCGAGTGCTAATGGAATTAATCCCAACGTTTTTCGAAATTCCCAGAAACATCCCGCGCTCAACAAAACCGTTCTGTAAACCGTTAAAGACCTTAAACAGCATAAAAAGCGCTGTCGATTCACCCTCATTTGTTGGCGGATTGATGTTTGGATAAAAATATTATTTGTCAAGTGTAAAATGCCTGGGAAATACAGCATCAATAAAATTTACATGGCACCGCATATTCGCAAATGAACAGGGTTAGCTGGACGTCAGTTTAGTTAGTAATCGAATTTCATTGCAATAAAAGTTTAATAGTAAATGGCCGGTTTTTGGTCGAAATGTATACCTGTACAGACATTTCGCATTATAATTTGAATGCGGACGAGGCAGGTTATTGATCACAGGCGAGAACGTCAATTTGATGCAGAAAGTAACGGTTTATGTGACACAATTCCTATAAAAATTTAATTTTTTGGTGAAATTTGTATATCATTAACGTATAATAAAATTGTATCTCCGCGCCAATATTTCCTTTTCAATTGACGTTTATGCGTAATTTCTGCACAGGGCACACAGGACATATGAAATAACTTTTTCTTTAATATTTCACGTAAGTGACTGTATCACAAAATATATTGTGTGCTAATACACGCCACCATTTTAGCCTACTTCTTCAGAAATGTAGATCCAAAGTTAATAGTGATGCAAAAGGAAAATTGTAGTTCAAAGGAACGTCACTAGGAATAATTACTAAAATTGCCAAAAAAGAAACTTTTCCTCAAGTTTTCGGAAAATTTATAAAGCAGTTATGCCATAAAGTTAATAGAAATTTTCCAAAAATGTTACAATAATTGTCAATCTAACGTAATACTCAAATATATAAGTACTCTTTTACTAAAGCAGTAAAATTCACATAAATGTTTCTTCTACGTTCAGAATTTTTGCTTTGGGTTTGCATGAAAAGTACAAGGAAATTTCCGATATTCCATAATATTCTTCTCGTTAGATGTAAATATCCCCCCCTTATCCTTTTTAATAGTGGTGAGAAGTATGACACTGTAATAAAATAATTATTCTAGTTCGTTTACATTGTTCGATTTTCTGTTATTAAACGTATTAATACATTTTATTGATTTTACCATGACAAAGAAATGGTATTCGTAGGTTATCTGTAATACCTATGTATTACAGATAACCTTGGTCCTTTAGATCCTTTAGAATTCTGGAAAGCTTACATAGTTATAAAATGGAACATTTTAATTTGCATCGTTAGAATGATTCCAAAATGAAGAGTTAAGAGGTACAATATTAAATATAAACGTCATAATGCTTCAAGGATCTAGAGGGAAAATCCCATAGATTCTCCTGGAACCTTCATCATCCAAAATTGTTATCAAGGGAATTTAGCAAATTTACGGAAATCCTACATAATTTTATTTTAATTTTAAATGATAGTACAAATCTAAAATAAAGATTCCAGACGTTTTTATGCAAATTTTAAATTAACGAAGATGCTTTAGACTTGAATTTAGGTTTATGTATGTTAACACCGTTTAATTCTCTAAAGAATAAAATATTAATGCTGTTAGATCGATTCTAAAATATTCCTGTCATAACTTCAAACATTAGAGAGTCAGAATCGTACTGAAAAAAAAGGTATAGGTTTTCCTTTAGAATTTTGGTACATCAGAAATAATTTAAAATTGAAATCTAGAAGAATATAGTCAGTGATTGAATTTCAACTCTACACATTAGGAAACCATCAAATTCAGAAATTCCTATGGAATTTTAAGCGTCCAAAATTACCACTAAAGGAAATCTAGATACTTAAAGAGGTTCCAAACAATTTTATTTTGAACGTTTGAAGGGGTTCAGGATACAAATTACAGATGACTGATAATGCATTATATGCGAATTTTGAAGTCTTGCGGAATCAAACTATTAATTTTCCGAAGACCATGGGAAAGTATAGATTTTCCTTTAACGGTCCCAAGTAAAATCTAGGACCTCTTTAGTATTGATTTTAAATACTAGGATGTCGGATACCGAAGAAATATTCTAGAAGTTTATTTCAGTGACGTATCATAACGGTTTCAATACCGTGCGCCTTGACATATAGCACACTGGTAGATACTCTACTGTCACCAATTCTACCAGATTGAGGTTAGATGTGAATGTTTACTTCATCAGATAATTTAAAAAAGGCTTAAGTATTTCTAGAATTTACTGTACGTTTCATTGCGGCTTCAAGCATAGATATCATTGCTGATAAAACCAACTCAGCTGTAGTAATAGGAAAACCAACAAAGCAACTAAGATGTCATTTGTTAAAGTGAACCCATATGTGACGGTGAAAACTTAGAGTAGAACTATCCTCAACTTTTAATTATAATGAAAGTTCCATTACTGTGTTATTCTCTAGAAATATAACGTTTCGTTGCAACTTATAATACGAATTATGCCTTCAAGTACAGTAATATTTAATTTTCCTAGGAGAGTTTTCTCTCATGTGCGGCGACCAACAAAAGATCACCTTCAGATCTTATTTGTTTACTTTTTCTTTCTCGGAATGAGAGTAAGTGTACTAATCTGTTTACGCGTTAGTTCAATTTTTGGAAATCAATACAATATGGTTAAATTTTGAGATCTAACGTACTTTCTACAATGTTTCAGATACGACGTGGAATCTGTTTTTACATTTGCCTGGAAAATTTAATTATGAGGCTCATCTTTAGGATCGATCTATTTTTGAAAATGCGGTAAAAATCTTTACTTGTATATGTATTTTCTTACAAAGAAAATACCCATTTTTTACCATTATTTGTTGCACTGGCTCTTCTCCCCCTTTCCCCTCGCCGAAATTAACGTCTCAAGATAACAACATCCAAAAATTATTAAAAGTAAAGGGGTGCGTTTCGGACGAGTTTATCCGTGGGATATATACATCGGACGTCAAAAATTCAACGATATCAGAAGGCTAATTTGGCTGTTAATATGCAATTTAGAACATTATCTTATCGCGGAATTAGCATAGCATTTCGCATCTAAAATAATATGCAATGTTCTCTTCCTCTCTCGCTCTCCTCCATACCCTTTCTCCCAGTTTCCCGCTCGCTCCCAGAGGGACGCTGATATTCTTTCGTGCATAAATTAAAAAGGGAAGCAAAAGCGATTAATTAAAATTCCAAGATAATTGGCCGGCGTTCATCGCCGATAAGAACGATTTTTTTTATAATTTTTGTTTTACACGATGGTGGCATAAAATAGGGATCATATAAGCGAGCACCAAACAAAATAATCTATTTTTTCGTTATATTTCTTGGAGATGCGCTTTTCTCGGATCGAATCGGAATTTTTCGAAGCACAACAATACGGTCGGCGCTAAAGATAATTAATTTACCCGGCAATTCCCTCGGGAATATTCTAATAAGTCTTTTGGGTTTTTGAAGGAAATCCTCCGGAGATTGGCGACTCCTCTTTCCTAGGTGCGGGTCTCCTGAGCTCCGAATGTATCATACTCTGAGGAATTTAAATAATATTTTCAAACTTTAACGCCTGCTCTCATTCGTGAAACACGACATTAGAACGGGATGGTATATGGGTCCGCGAGGACCCGCCGAGCTTTCATATGGAATATCTTCCTACGTCTTCCCCGTTCTCTCCCCGCTCTTCTGCCTCTATTCCTAGGCGATTTATTTCCCGAATGTGTGCGAGGGTGTGCGTCGTTGGGGATGGAGGAAGTTTATTGAAATGCTGCGTTTCACCTTGCGACGTTTGCGAAGGCCCTCTGTACTTCGTACGACCTCGTGTTGTTTTCGCAATATTAGGAATTTTAAAATTCACGCTGTAGATATTTGTTGGGTGCTCACATTACCTCATGTAAAAGGACGTATGAGACTTTCTCGAAATAAAATGAAAACAACTTCCCTAAATAATTTTCTGAAATGAAACTAAAGTAATGAACGTTCAAATAGTAAAGAAGTTTCATTTTAGAAGTTCACATAAACTTTATAAGCGACGTTAACTAAAAATCATTCTTTTAATTTCTATTTTTATTAGGAGAGTACATGCTACATGTATCAAAGTGTAGAATATAATCTATTGCACCGTTATTAAATATTTGTAAGGAAATTGCTTGGACCGATCGATTTACAGCATTTTGACTAAAATAACAATATTAATGCGTCTGTGCTTTTCAAACAATCACGTCATTGAACATTTTTTCCTGGAGACTTTTATTATTTTCCCTTTAATTTAGATTTGGCATCGAATTGGCTACATGAGCATTAAGCCCCATTACACGACCAAAATTAATAAATGTTCGAAAGTGTAATAAAGATTTTCACTGAAAACCAAAATATTGATTAAAAAAATCATTATCGATTTGTATACTCCGTGTCCTGACTAAGGAATGTAACCGAAAGGTCAGAATAGGGCAGTTAATAGTCAGGGCAGGTAATAACGAAACAGTCAGTAGACTACAGAGTCCTACCTAGGAACCATATTTAAAATATAGATATTTATGTCTACTTATGCATTGCATAATTATTACGATTGTGAATGTATTATTTCAGTTCTTAATATTATAAACATTTTTTACTTAAATGTTCATATTGTTAAACCTTTTGACACTTCAAACTCTACTTAAACTTAAAATTTTTCATCAAATAATAGTTCTACGTAGTGCTGACGCTATAAATGCTGAGGGAGAATTAACCTTAGAAAATGTCAAAAATTAGAAAAAAAATAATATTTTGATTAGCAATTCCTTGCATCCACTTTCTTCACCAAGGTTGTTTCAACAATATTGTTAACCAACATGAAGAAATTCGATTTATCATTTTACTAAATTGACGTCAACTTAAGAGGTTAGTTAGGAAGTATTAACGGGTAAACAGGTAAAAGAATTTAACCATAGTTTTATTCAACTTATTCAGTCAATGTATACAAAATGGAAGATCCACTGAAGAGGTAGTACTATTTTGTCAAAAACATATATTCACTTTGTAACAAGAGGAATTGAGAACGAGAAGTTATGATTGTATTATCTTGCACAGAGCAAGTTGCTGTCCAAGTAGATTTTTGGTAACATCAGATGATCAGCTGATAAAACATGAGTATATTTAGATATTTCATAAAAATTCTAATAGAAGTGTCGTTTAAATATTTTATACAAAAGGACAAATTGTTCATGAAACTCATAGTTTCAATTGATTGATATCGATGCTGCTCCAAAAGGGTTCATCGTAAGGATATTTATAGATAGGTGCAAAATGTATGTAAATTTATTACGATATACGTCCACATGTAGATATCAACTATATGTTTCCTTCACTACTGAATTTTGTAACATTAACACTTTCGCTGCGTCTCTGTAAATTGATACACTCATAAGGAGTTGAAGCAATTTGTACCCGTTTTTACCATTTCAACCAGAGAATATTAACTAGAGCTATCAAAAATAATGCTTTGTAGTAGTCACTGCGCGTCTACATTGCTCTAAGTACTTACGTAATACGTACGTAGTACTTGATTAGTACATAGACACACATTATATTAGATCTGTTTCATTCATTCGTGAATTATATTAAGGGATGTTCACCCATATGTAATAGTTTTTTAATAGAAAACAAAGATAAGAGGAAGTGTTACGGAATTTCGCAAGCTTCTGTAGCTATTTATTCTTTCTTTCAATTACGTCTCTTGGGATGTCATGGCACCAAAAACTTGGTGTCAACATATTACAATATGAGGCGAGTTTGGTGCATCTTTTAATCCCACTGGAGAGTTAAGGTAATTTAGGTATATTTTATTACGCGTTAAATAATAATAAGATGCAAGATACTCTACGATAACGATTACAACAATACAAGCAACATATTAACGATCATGAAGTGTAACGTAGAGACACTAAATAATACTAACATCTTTTTCAAATACTATTTTTAATGGAAGCCTTCTAATTCTGATCGCCTCCTTACGCCACTTACGATTTAATGCTTGGCGTTTTAAGTACTTTCTACAAATCAGTAAAATTGTTTGAATATTTGAATTTTTTTGTTATTTAATTTAATTCCTATAGGTCATGAGCCAAGGATAGGTAACAATACGGAATATAGGAAGATTAGTGAAATAGTAAGAAGAACAACGGTAAAATAATTTATCCCGAAAAATTTTTTAGAATTTCAATATAATTCAATGGCGAATACCCAATTTAAGTAGAATCATATGAACAAATTTATATATAATAAATAGTTTAAAAATTATATTAGTGTTGTCGTTGGGGCAGGAAGTTGCAGATTGATTTCACAATGCAAGCCATTATTTTTATTTTAATATCAATTGATTTCCTTCATGTGCAAATGAATTCTTGTTAATTTTCAATGTATTCATTTGCTAATAAATTCTAATGCTAATAATGGTTCTGATATTTAACAAAAATGTCGACTGATTGATCGATACCAAAATCTACTAACATATTTTAAGTTAACAGTAATGGTCGTCTACTTAATCAACTCGGAGTAACTTTAAATCCACAAAAATAATGCAGTAGATCCTTCCTATGTGTCTCAGCAAAATTCGTATAATCAAAATCGAATCGTAAAATCCAACTTTTTACCCTCCCGACTTCCCCTTCCCGAAACGAAATTAGTTCGCCGGAAAAAATCCAAGTCCCATATGCTGGGCAGGTCTCGTTGGCTTTCTTGCACCCAAACACATGTTGCTCTCACTGTCCAGTAATCTTAGTTGAGCCCCTCAAACAAAGCAAAGCCATGGGGTTGTTGGCTCGTCCCGTTACATATTCAATTAAACAAAAATCTATCAACTGCTCTAAACTTAAGCACCTTAATCCCGCTACTAGGGAGCCGGAATCCTCCTGTATAGCCTCCCTACTCGCTCCCTCGCTCGTTGTTCAGAAGCGATACAGCCGAGAATGTGAGCGTATGTGTATACGAGTATACGTTTTGCGGTTTTAAGCGAGCCAACGCCGTCAGAGAAAAATCCGTGGCTCAAAATTTTATATCTTAACTAATGGAAACAGGAACTGTTTTTGGATTTTAAGTAGGGGCAGTTTTGGTAGCACTTGTTATATCCAATAAAAAACGCTATTAAGTAAGGGTTTTATATTCTAACAATGTGTAGTAAATGTCGTTATCTAATCGAGTAGCAATCAGTTCTGCCAAAGACAAACTGTTACTACATGGAACTAATAGGGTACGTAAGAATGAATTACTTTTTATTGTCAATGATGATTTGTTTTGTAAATATATAACATAATATTTCGGTAGTGTTTCTTTAAAATCGATGTTGCTATCGGCATTTAAGGTTCTTAAAGGTATTTATTTTCTGCAAACTATTTCCAGTAAATGACGATAGAAAGAGATATTACGTGTTAGTCCCCCGTCATTAGATTTAGGGCGGTGCAAATGCAGATGTTATTTGGCTATTTTTGGTTCGGTATTTGAGTTCTCAGAGTTGTCTGTTAAGGGTAGGTTAGAAGTTTTAAACTTATTAAAGGTACACCAAAAAAAATTGAATCGCGTATTTTTCATCTGTGAAATAACATCTCTTTGCATTGTATTTTTGAATTAAAAGACAATTTTGGGACATAAATCTAGGAGAACATAAAGTCTATTTGTCAATTTCAAATTTATTATCCAAACGATGGCAACAATGGATTATAGAAAAGTTTTAGGCAGTTTGAATGTAGAATATACGGTATATTGTTCTTCGAATGTATTTACAATAATCATATATTAGTGTAAGATTTTTTTGTTATTCTAGTAAAAATTCTTCAGTTTTATGTACTGTGCAAAATATGGAAAAACTGTTTTATGAGACATAAATATAGAAATTTGTGTGATGGTGTTCACTGCTATGTATGCTATTTTACCTTGTTCGATTCTTAAAAATAGCAATAACCAGAAAAGCTAGGAAAAAGTTAGTTAGTTAACAATCATAAATAGAATTGTATTAGAGAGGTATTGAAAGATATAAAAAAATATTTCATTTTAATAGATAAGAGGGATAGGTAAATATTTTCTTTCGAAAATTATTCTATTTTAAACGAAAAAAACTACATATAAAAAAAATTTATGAACACAAGAGAAACGAAAGATCTTGAACATAAGAAAAATTTTGGGAAGTAAAAAGTCATTTATTATAACCAGTGTTGCATGGTTTCCAAATGATGTCAGTTATTATATTACACAGTTATTATATTATTTATATTATGGTATGTGTGCTTGTATGTGCGTGGTACTGAATGCACTCTATCGAAATAGGAAGCAAGGTTTCAGTGATTCTATACGCCTTAACTACAAAAAAGTGGCAAGTGACTTTATACTCTAAAGTACTTGAATATGTTGATTTTAACTATTTGGTGATGTTTTTAAGGTTTAATTCCTGGATCAAAATTTTAAAGAACTCCAAAATCCTTTTAGACCATTTAAATATAATGCCGAAAGAATGATCAATAGTTGGCTATACATTATCGATTAACACTTTTGGATATATAGGTTGCTTACCATTAATCGCAAATATTAGCAAGACTCTTAAGCCGATTATCTCATTAACTTGTAACACAGTAGTTTCACCATTGCGAAAAGATTTTAACAGAAAACTGTTATGTTGAAACTTACGCCGATATTATGTGATATTGTTTAAAGGGAGAAGTCTCTATCAAGCTCTAGTGTAATTTATTGTACCCCATCGGCTACTTTTGATCCAGGAGAAATGTTGAAAGTGCTTCATTTTGGTGAAATAAATTATTTAAAACGATGTTCGGAGTGAAAATGGGCAAAATGGGCAAAATTAAAATTCACTGAAAGGAAATACCTTAAAATATTGTAATAAATGTGATGAATGTAAAAGGTGGCTCTGCAATTCTTTTAAATTAACAATAAATCAAAAAACAATTACAAAGTTAGGTGGGTATTTATGGGCACAGGTTTACTTTAAAAGCAAAACTGTAGCTAAAATAAAAATTAAAGCAAAACTTCTTAACTTAACTAATCATAATTAATACTAAAACTCTTATATTTTGGTGAAAGTAGAAAAGGAATGTGTCTAATAATACTAATTACTAATCTACGTAATACTAATATATAGTATTACGATTATTGACAGTACAGAAAAGTAAAAGGGAAAATGTTCCAACTATTAATAACTAATCTATGTAACTATAATTTGCAAATATCGATCCATCATCGGGAGTAACATATATTATAACATAATTTAAGCAACATTGTCAAGGAAGTTGCTTCAAAGGAAAGTACGGTGTGTCGCCTAACCCTGATTTGTTGAAGTTTAACTTCATTCCTCTATACTCGATTGTTAATTTACGGTAAAACATGCTTTTTTAGCAAACTCGTCCAACTATACGATGCACAAAATTTATCATGTGTTTTAGGTAATAATTAAACTAAAATATGAAGTACAAAACAACTAAAAAATTTAGATGGGTATTTGTGGGTTCAGGTTTACTTCATGTAAAACTGCAGCTTAAATTAAAACTCGAAGCTTACCATTAATATTCCGCCTTTATTTTTGAAAACTAAAGACGGGACAATAAAAATAGTTATTTAGACTTGTATTTTGTATTTTGGTTTAAAGTAACATTTCTGTTCCATTTAGGCTATCGAGTACTTTCAATAAACTCGTTTATTTATCAATAAATTAAAGTTTGTCTAATAATAATTAACTCTGAAGCTAAACTGAAAACTCTGAAATAGTAAAAGATAGCTAGTCACTCTGATATGAAAAATCGTCTACTTAAAACCACTTATTATATATTATAACTTAAAGTTCTAATAGTACTTATCAATAAAGTTAAGTCAGGAAAAAATACTCCCCATACGTTTGGAAGCATTGCCTAGATATTTACCATATAAAATGTTTTCTATAACATTTTAAGCATTACTAATTGGTGGTTTCAATATTTCAATTCAATGCTCCTCCGATAATTCTTCGAGAAGTTTCAATTAAGTGTACGGATTTGACATGCAGTTGATGACATGTTGCTCGATAATTCCAACGTTGACCTCACCTCATTTGACTGAACCCACAATAAAATACAATGTCCCGTCCAATATATACACATACTGCTGCTTTAAACAACCTTTAATAATTTTTTTATTTCCTTTCTCATTCGTCCCATTTATCAAGCCATTTATCGAAAGCGCGACACGACCCTGTCGTTCTTTTTCTTCCTCCTCCGAGGGCGACGTTCGAAATAGCCGGATTATTTGACCCTAGCGGGAGAAGCAGAGGGAAAATTCTTCGTAATTACAGAAGACTTGAGGGTTATTCTATATCCATCGATGAGCAGGATGGATGAGGAGAAACTTGCTACAGTGTAGGGACGAGCCCCGCTGTTATAATCCGATCTTATCTCTTGTTTCCATTAAAAACGACGGTTGTGGATGTGTATGTGAGTACGCCATTCGGAGGGTAATGAGGAACGAATACGTGTATATGAATAGATGGTATATTGGTTGGGGTGCCATGTAAGGATTGTTAATGAGCTAACTCTCGGGTAGAAGCAATATCCAGTAACATGGGATGATGAGGATTTTTTCGAAGTGAAGTATTTTCACGAAAATGGCGCAATAATTTTGGTTTGCAGTGGATCGTTCAGTGCCTTTTACTTTATTTCTGCACATGTTCATATGCGACCGTATAGTGGAGTAGTGTTCTTAATACACGGCAGATTTGAAAAGGTTTTATGTAACAATTTCATTACTTTAGAAAGGTAGGCAAAAAAGTGGTGGAAAAATTGAGAACAATTACGTCATTTACGTATATTTTTCATAAGGAATATTTACTCCCCTCATTTCATACAGCAACAGTACGAAAGAAAATAAAAAAATTAAATCAAATATTTGATAATTATTAATTTTGCAAAACTTTTTATAGCGGTATATAGTAAAATTATATTTCTACGTGTATCATATGGTGTTATATGGCAAGCATGTAATTCTTAGTTAGATTGGTAAATCATCATTAGGATCAATTAAATGGAATATTTAAATTATGTATATTACTTATCACGTAATTTCCAATATAAGGAATCTGCGATACTATAATGGAAATATTTTAAGATTCAGTGATTTAAATTTTATATACCTACTTTATAAATGAATCTTTTTTGAAATATGTTCTTTTAAGCTGATTTATTAATTCAGGAACCTCTAAGCATTTTATTAAATAGCCAAACTTGTTTTGTTTCACCACTAACTAAATGTTACTTACAACTACTAATGTGTTTAAAGTTTCAATGTTTCTTCTTTTAACTTTTCTCGTAGAAATTGGGATTAAAATATTTTCCTATTCAAAAAGGCATATTTTGATACTACATGTCATTCCAATCTTATGTTTGTGCGTATCTAACAATATTTCTCTTAATTTGTTACAGGCAATCATATACGAAGGTCAGGATAAGAATCCTGAGATGTGCCGGGTTCTGCTGACACACGAAATCATGTGCAGGTGAGATGTTTTTGTCAAATATAATATTTTCAACGAAGAAACTCACAATTATCAAAATACTCGATGCTCCATTCTCAATAATAATTCAAAATAAAAAGGATTTCGACAAAGCACTTAAAATTGAATCTGTAAAATTTTGTATTTGTTTCAAATATTGCACTACTAAAAAGTTTGCACCATATGGAGCAATTATCAATGTTTAATTATTAATCAAGTAAAGAAGTAAGTTTATCCATTCAAGTTAGCACATTTACCCACAAATTTGAATTCATATAATCAATACATCTACAATTGCATTCTTAAATTAGAGAATATTTTTAACGAAAGTATTCAAAAATCTGAATGTCAGCCCAAAGGTACGGTACCAAGTTTTCTTCGAAAATTGTGCAGAATTGACAGTTGTTCTTCTATTCTTTTACTTTTCTCTACTGTTTTACATGAGAAACCATGAATTCCTGTTGTTAAAAAGTTATATTTTCATTTTAACGTTTACCCCCCAATTTAACAAAATCTAGAAAACTGAATAATTGGCATTCAAATCATTTTCTAAATTTTGTCTGCACAGGTATCCTTGTTAATGGAATTAATATTTTAAAGTTTAAAGAAAATTTCCTAACGAAATTCTGAATCACAGTTTTCTACAACATATTAAATTATAATTGAAAAATTCAAATTATTCCCTTTCGATAACGTCGTTTCATGTCCTTGTGACTTATTGTGGTTTCTATTGTATAGAAAGGCATTCAAGAGTTATGTTCAATTTTCGACATGTTAAACATAGCTAGTTCCGCAATTATTGAGATAGTCTTTGTGGTTATTACTGGGTTAGAGGGCGCCACTTTTTGTGTCTGTTTGTGCACTCGACCTTTTTGGGTGAAAACCACTGCCAGGAGTTTTAAAAATTTCGTTTTATTTAATTCGTAAATCCCCAAAATTTCGTATTAATTGATTCATATTGACTACCATAATAGTAAATTTGAATGACCTTCTCTGGAAGGTCGTTTTCACATATACATTTTGAATCTTTCTCAACTTCTCCTACCTATTCTTACTAAACTTCACAATTGATATAACACCTTAAATGCTTACAATTCTTATAGGAACGATTTTTTGAAAAACTGCCCTAAAGTGCAATTCACTCGTCTACATTTTCAAACTTTCTCCAAAATTGGCTTTAGTGATTTGTTCTTCTTCTTCGTAACTTAACTTAGCTACTTAATGTGTATAATTTTTATCTGAATTTTTTTTCCAAATCTCCCTAACGCTTTACTCTTGAGAATTGTTCATGTTTTTTTCCCTAATTTTCTTCAAACCGACTGTAGTTATTGATTTAAATATTTGCTTCTGACTTGCCCATTTACAAATGCCGATAACTTTTTTCTATAAAAATCACCCTAGGAGGACACCTGAAGATTTCCCAACAACTTATACAAGACGCGTTATTCATATGAGCAAATATATCATGGACACATCACCAATTTTTTCTATTGAAAATATTAAGAGGAGCATAATGTTTGACTACAGTTTAACAGATATGTAGACTAAATTGGCTAGTGGATAGCGAAAACCCTTAGTTACAATTTTTATAACCTTGATGGCTAATAGAGATATTAAGATGATACCTGAAAAGAAAAACCTGAAAAAATATAAAATCAAATATAAATTTTTCTTTAAACATCGATTGGCCTAATTAGCTGCAACAATATTGGTATAGTTAGAAAAAAAAATTTTCGATGGTCGTAGACAGTCATTAAAACTACATTACTATTAATGTTATGCTCGGTCTTCGGAGGGTTACCTGAAATCTATTTTTTTCTTAAATAAAATAAAATAATTGTAATGTTTATTAATAGTTTAATACGTAGTAGTTTGGTACAGGTTGTTATTTTGAACTACTAGGGTGACATTAAATTATTTTGGTGTTTATTTTTATTTATTGAATTGTTTTTATAACTTCCCTTCTTCATTACAATTATTTAAATTGTTATTTTTTTCAATTTGATTTTTTAACTAAGAAATCTATCTCAAACTCAAGGAAAAATCTCTAGCGTTGGCAAGTATATTATATTAATGTGAATATAATGTAAATGACTGTCTACTACTACCAAGAAAAGCTTTTTCTTACTAATACTAACTAATAGTGTTAAGGCTGACAAGCTTAAATCTACATTATTTTTACATTTTTTCGATATCTCACAATAAAAAATAGATATTGATATACTACATTCGCTACTCTGTGGATAATTGATTCTTCATGTGTAAACTTTTAATATCTTTGAGAGGAACAACGTACTCAAAAAATAAATGCATAAAATGAGAGCCTCTAGCGTTGAACCTGTTAATTGGTTAGTTCCAACTTGTGAATATTTCATTGGTGGACAAGACCCACCATGTTTACAAAATTGAGCCATTCGGATTCTGCAAAATGATATTAGGACTATTAAGAGTTTTTTTTCAGAAGAAATTTCTTTTACCTTCTTTCACCTCTTACTTCACAAGGTAGAGGAAAGAGCTCACTTGGGCATAAATATTCAGGATCTATCGAGGATCGAGATTTTGAAGTATATTATCCAAATAAATGGTTTTATTATTTTTTAGATAATCACGCCCATAGTGCGGTCGACATAAATAATTACTGTAAAAAATTCACACAATTCTGGTGGGGATTTTGCTATATGAATTGTTTTAGGTGGCTGTAGTATAAGTCGTTCCCGAGATGTAGCCGAAATTATCTTTTATCAGCACCCTCATTATATGTTTTCGGCATATTCAGCGTTTACTACCAATATAAAGAAGTATGTTGTTATAGAACGGTTGGTTCAAAAAGTAGATGCAAATAAGATTATTTACAATTCCGATATCAATAAAAATTTGTCACAGTCTTTCTCATTTAATGCTATAAATAAATATTACTCAGTTAATTATCGATTGGATATTAAAAAGTTCATCGTTGGATTTCATTTCTGTCGTAAAACTAGCCTAAATAATGAGTGTCGACCAAGGACTACTTTTTTTTAACAATTCATCTACAAGGTACTATATAAATTAATCACAAAGTTTAATCTTTACGTATCTGGCACGATTACCAACAAGCCATTTGTTATTACATATGGCCGTTACGTAGTTCTGGTCACGTTTCGTGATTTTTAATCGTGGAATTCCACGAGATCTAATCCACGCTAATCTAATTGAAAGTAATACCGTGTGCACGTCGTATCCGGAAAGACGGTTTAAACTGACGGAATCATGCGAGATTTCATGAATGGAAAGCGTTCAAAACTTTCCACGCGATTTCCATATATTCAAACACAAACAGATTTCGAACGCTCTCGGGCAGAGCGTAATACGTACATTTAGGCCGTGTTTATGAAATTCGAAACTCGAGAACCGAGAGTTCCACAAATGAAAGACGTTCCTCCAGTAAGTACGTGTAGGTGTACGAAAGGCCCTGTTAACACATTTCCTCTCTCTCATATTCCCTCTCTGTGACTTACGCTGCGTCAAGCGTGTAAGAAAAGATGAAAATGCACAACAATGGAGTGTGCCGAGATTGGCGAATGAGAACGATGTTTGCCATGGCAAGACAAGGGGGATAGGGAAAAGACAGACTCCCTGGGGAGAGACGACCCGCCTCCCCCCTTTCGCCTGAGCGTAAGCGGGCAACCCTTGGCGTTATACAAGACCATGAGGGGGAGGATATTTAGGGATTCTCGTGACTACATCATCGGAGCCGCCACGTCAACTTCGCTGCCGAAGAAAAGTAAATTTTATATATTAGATAGGAAATATCATTATCTCGAGAGGAGGGAGAGGAGGGAAGGAAGCGCCGCTAACAAAACCTCTTTACGACAATAAATCGTTTGATTAATGTGATTGTACCTAAAAAATTGTAGGAAAACCAAGTCGTGAGGTTTCACAAATATTGAGTCGTATTCTTTTCTGAAATATAATTTACTGTAACACAACAGAGTTGGGAAGAAGATCAGCCGTTTCTACACTATAGTACCAAAACCCCACGTACTCCCATATAATATTAAGTATATGTTCAAATTTACCGTAGAGAAATGCAAGCATTCGAAGGGTTTATATAGAAATTGTATTATTTTTCAAACTATAATCCTGGTTCGTTTTAATTCGTTACATGGTTTTCGTTTAGAAAGAAAAATCGCCAAATTTTATAAATAGAACGAGCTTCAGAGTGGTTTTAATATTTCATGAGTGTAACAACAACTTAATACGTATGTTTTGATAGGTAAATTTTAGGGGGAAGAATTTATTATTAAGGGCGAGAGGGAGGACAGAGCGAGAGAGAGTTTTCAATTATGTAACATTTTGTAAGATCGAAGGTAGGAGTAAGAGATTGAGAAAATTAATACCTGCGAGATGTTTCATATTTAGAAAACGCTTGTTGATAATTAGACATTAAGCTTTCTAATTTATAGCAGGAATCCGGAGGGTTGGCAGTAATTTAGGAGCCATAATATTGGCTAGTGTTTTACAATAAGTTTCTTGAACTCCTTCTCGTTTTTGTTACTTCTGTACAAATTCTAAGAATCTACTCCTTTAAAATCATGTTTTCAATTTTATTTATTGTCAAGCGAAATATGAAATATTTTAATCCTACTTTCTACTATCCAACACTAAATGAGTCCCAATAGTTAACGCCAGACATTATTGTTAAAAATCAAATATTGCTGATTATAATTCTAGATACACAATATTCCCTATTTTTCAGTGCTATTAATCCTGTCGTGTTTCTGGGAGTTTGAACTAATAAGGCCCTACAGCACTACCTATTATTAAATTGTAACTTTTTTTTACAGCCGATGCTGCGACAAAAAAAGTTGTGGAAACCGCAATGAAACACCATCAGATCCTGTGATAATAGACAGGTGAGTCTCTTACTTTCTTTAAATTTGATACGTTGAGTATTACTTCATATGTTGTATTTATGTGAATACAAGTCTATATACACGGCTTCGCTCGGAGGCGAAATTAATTTTCTACCAAGTTTCCAGCGTCTCGGTAATTAGTAACCATTGCTTTGTCACCTTCTTTTCCATCGTTTAGTTACTGAAATTGGGGGTTTCAAAGTTTTCTGAATCTCTCTAAACTATAACCAGGCCAAGTTTAAAATTTCTAATTATTTGCGCAGTGCTAAATAATATTTACCTGTAATGTTAATCTTCTACAGTATTTTTCTGCACAATGTTGGAGCTTAACCTATAAGCGTGCGAACTTTAAGTTTATAACCGATAAAGCACTGTTAAATAAATTTCACTCCTAATTTTCACATGATCGGAAGGGAAAATTTGAGGTTTTTAAGTTTTTTCGGGCCACTCCGAGCCCTATTATGACATAATTTTAAAAGGTTTAATGATTTTACAAAATTAATTTCACCATTATTTTTCACCTCCTAGTAATAGAGATTTAGTGGATTTTGGGTGTTTTTGGATCCATTCGCATCCAAATTGTTTAACGTGCAAAAGTTCATGCTTGATACTTACACAGACCAGGACATTTTGCTTTATAGGTTACATTTAAGTGCAGCATTAAACAAAGGAACAAATTATATGTACAAACCCAGCATTCAAACTGTTAATATTTATTGTGTCAAAAATATTTTGTTTCAATTTGTTAAACTGGTACCAAATATTTTAGCATCAATATTAATAGCTAAGGTCAACACACAATTTTGAAATTTTTAGTGTCACTAATAACATGGGTAGTATTTTGTCTTGTATGTGTATCTGAAAATGTGGTCTTCTTCTGGTTTGTCAGAATAAGCAAAATTTCTTTGAAGAAATAATATTCTCCTAAAATGGTTACATTACATGTAACGTGTAATAAAAATGTTTACAAGTTTAGTTAGATCCATTCATGTTGTAAGCCCCTGTGTTTATTATATGGAATGAGAAATATTAAGCGATGTTCAAATACTGTGTTTAGAAAGTTTGGAGCAAATTTTTTTATCGTGTCCTTCACAAAAAGTTCGCTCATGATGTCATATGAATCATATTTTACAATCGAAAAATTCATCAAATATTTGGTATATGAAGGGAAACACAATAAAATACAAAATTTGCTTAAAGATATAGTTACTCCTGGGTCAAAATATTTATAGATTTTAAAGTGATTTAAAATTCATAGTATCCTTTAATTAAGACTGTATTCTAAATGCGCAAATAACAACTAACAGACTCATTTGAAGCATCAAAGCTTAATATAATATGTAGGTCGATATTTTGAACCATTAGGTACACTTTGAACTATTGGTAGGTATTTGCAGCTCGAGCAAGCAGTATCGGTTTCAAATTAAACATTAAACAGGCACCGCAACGTCTCATGTGCGACCGAATAATTAACTTTCCGTTATAAAACCTATCCCTTTGTCTCCCTACAGACAAAAAGAGACAATTCGTAGGGATCGCAAAGAAACGAGATATCGCCTGACCGCATGCGATAGTTCTGCTATGGCGCGTCGCTCAAATTGCACAGAAAAGGGGGAGAGGAGAGAAAAAAGCAAAACCGAGAAGAACACAAGGGCCGGGGGTCCGTCGCGTTTCGCAACAGGCCCGCGCGATAGATCTGCCCCCAAGAATGTTTTCTTCCCCTTGTCTGTAGTGGAAATTCCCGAAGGACGCCATTCCGTAGATATCCCCTCGCTATCAGCGATACATGGGCCGGGAATGGAAAATTGCTATAGAGCTTTGATGTCGTCGAACCTTTTTTTTCTGCTCGGGATTTGTGACCGAATACTTGCCGTGTATGTTAATGAAGTACACTTCCTTTGCGCGAACGGAGCCACTTTTCTGGAATATTCTAGGAGAGCCGGTTTTCGGGAGCTTTTATGGTTTTAATGGCGATTAGAAGTCCTGCAAGATCGCAGAAATCGTGGCAAGTGATCAAAATGATCACAAAATGAAAAATATTCAATACTGTTACCTATTATCACCTCTTCAAAAGCAATTTACATCTGACAAAATACGTTATATAGTAAGAAATCTGTTACCATTTAAAAATTCCGAAAGTATATATAACGTAAATTAGGAAATTCAGCATAATCAAATGACAAAACTCTTCTGACAACTTACAGATGAAACCCACGCTTTTGAAAAACTTTGTTCATAAATGATGCCTCATGTAGTTTTCAAATTTAATTGTTGCATATTGTTAATACTTCAGAATTGAATCAATAGCGTCAATCATTTGGTGTATAAATATTTGCTATCAGTTATTGTAACGTTTGTTATAAACAGCGAAATTTATTTTAGATGATTTTTCCGATACCATTGGTGTTTTGGGGTACCTTTCACAGCTTAATTTTATATTCACGTGATGTCGTTTTATAGGTATAACGTTTTTATTGCAATATATGTGTTGTCAGGACTGAATATTTTTGAGAAATTGACGATACCAAATTTCCATCTAATGTTTGGATGGGCAAAGCTTTACGTTTATTCAGATGGAATTTTGATAAAAGCTATTGATGACTAGAAAATACATGAAATAACTAGTTAGAAAACATCAATTATAATTTTTGGAAATGATCGGTTTAAAAGTTATAGCCTTTTGAAAATGCGATCAACAGCGCGAAAATTAAAAACCCACCGAAAAATAACCACTGATTAATAAAAAAAACCGTAGAAAACGATGTGCGCATTTAATTTTCGCCTTTTCTTTTACTCTTTGAGAAAAAAAATTATTTTTCATCTAACCTCACTTTTCCGCGAACCGCTATTTCGTCGATTTTTAACCGATATGGCAAATATGAGGAGACACCATTTTCTCTTTCTGCTATATCTGTGGAATGTCTTCTACACGTGTTGCACTAATTTTCTCACGATATTTCGCAGTAACACATATAAATTAACAAATTTTTATGTACATCTTCATTTTCAACGGATTTTCCTTTCATCTCACATGGAACATCAAAATAATCGCAAAGCACAACATGACGATGACACTTAAATGGTAGTGGTTAATTGACCGAAGGGAACGCATTGAAACCCCAACAATTTGTAATTCTGCTTGTTTTTTCTTTTAGAAATATTATAAAGTACTAGTTCTGGGATAAAAGCGTCCAGAGTTACATTAGGCGGTTTGGTTCTGTTTTTTTTTTACATAGAAACGTAAATTACGACATAAACGACATACGATATAAACGACGACGGTCGTTTAGCCACTACCGTATCTCCGTTAAGCACACCCACTTTTAAAAATTCAAAATGGCGAAGGCGCGAAAACCGCGCCGTTTATAATCGTTTTTTCACTTATTTCTCCATATTATTTTCACGACATTTAAATATCGGCGTAAAGTAGAATAATCAAACTTTACTATTATCATTTAATAGATGAGAATAACATACGAATACATTTAAAAATTTCACTTTGAAAACCGACAAATTTGGCAAAAATTCTCATATTTTTTTCTCTCAATAGCTACTGGTTTCCTAAAGTGGCATTCCATGCCAACTGAGCAGTCGATCCCACGTCACCCTCTCGGATTTGGCTCAAAATTGGTACATCGATTAGTACCATTGAAAAAAGCATATTCCTAAATTTTCAGCTCAAATGGTCACTCCCAGCGCCCTGGGGCTCATTTTTAAGTTTTCAGGCATTTTTTGACCTCTAAGTGCCCGAAGTCGGTACTAACAAGGTATTTTGACGTGAAAAATGACCAAAAGTACATAAGAGATGCAAAATTTCCCGTAGAACACGATCCCGTAGTCCGTTTGTCGATATCTAGCAAGGGGAGCTCAGAAAACGCAAAAAACTGCTTTTTTTTCAAAAATCGAATTGCTTCAAGACGTACGCTTCAAATCGTCTCAAAATTTAGGAAAAGACTATTTGATAGTTGGTCTTTCGAATGTCTATACGCGGGCAGTGATCATTATATATACAAAAAAAAATTACACGCGTTTTACGCATTTTAGAGGGGATTTTCGATGATTTTTTCATTATTATCCATGCATGGGCCCTATTCAGTTGGGTATTAGTTGGATTTTTTTCTCTCAGAAGGTGTTTTCTGTCTTTCTCAGTCGTTACAAACACAGAAATTTCTCTCAGTATTTTTTCAAGCACCCTAATACTGTCCTCTTTTACTAAAAAAATTGCCATTTTCGAGATCGACCTGCATGAAGGAAAATCTTCACCTTTGGATGTATTGTATATTTTCAGTTGCTCTCCTTATGTTATGTTTGTCAGACACTTTTAGAAACTGCATTACCTTCATTAGATAATTACGTCTGGGGTGTAGAAGTTATGGCGGTACATCAGAAATATCTCAAATTTTTCAAATGGGTATATTTTGTATCCTTTAAACTATTTGTTTAAACGTTTTGTCTACATGCCTCGAACTCAATTAGAAATTTTTCTAGGAGTTCCCTCACTTCGAACTCATCGACTTGACTAATAGCTGAAGGGGAAACGATGTTATTTCGAGAGGTTATCCTGACTTACAACCGAAGGATGTGCTGGAACGCGCATCATATATAGAGATTTTCAAATTGAATTTCAAATTCCTTTCCGGGGTGCACGTGCCGAGTATTTCTATTGACTTTTGATTCAATTTCGCCGCGAGCATACACAAAAGAAGAGGCTAATTCCGCTTGCGAACGGTACGTTTGACAAAAGAGAGCGGCTCTCACCGGCGTTATACTCTGCCACTGACTGCGATCAAGCGTAATCCCTTCGGAGCGTTTTTGTTTTGTTTGTTTGTTTGTTTGTTTGTGTGCGTGCGTTTTGTTTTAGTATCTACCCAGTGGGAGTCGGGCGCGATATATTTTTTTTCGGTGCGGCTAATCTGCGGCTGATGACAAAAGCAGGTTGTGGCCGGATCGTTTAGCCTATTGCGATTAGGCCCGGTCGCCCCCGGCCCCTCTTGCTACGGATTTGACTGACGTAACGCACGAAGTGGATTGACAGAAGTCATTCGAACGTGAAGGATTTCCTTTTTCCCTGTACCCGACCCCTCTAATAACCTAACCGGCTATTTGTGTTTGTCCCAACGTAGGGGACGTACCACTGCAATGCCTACGAATAACGCCACCGTGTCAGGTTCTATTCACCCTACTGTAATTATAATTGTCGATTTAGCGAGTACGTTCTGAATTATTGATATTAGAGCTGGTTGCTCTAGTCCATTTACTGTTCTAAGAAAAAAACTAAGAAAAAAGAACTTTCTGTCTGTGCATAATTCGATTTTCTGTTTGTTTTCACAAATATACTAAACAGTATTTTTTTAACAAATATTGGCTAAAATAGTAGTCTATCTCGAAAGTTTACTCCGGCAAAAACAGCAGACTACGGTGAAGGGTAGTCGGACTATTTTTAAAACACCTAATTGAAGTATTTGGGCCATACCTTCCCGAACAAACGCTAATCAAGAGTAAATGTGTAATTTGTGAGTCAAACACCCTCTTCAAAATTTTTTCTCTTTTAATTGCTTTGCTTTTGAAGCTTTCTCAAGCATACTAAAAAGGTCAAGTACATAATTCAGAATAATATTGTGGAAATGAAAGCGATAAAAATATATTAACGGAGGCACTAAGAAAATGAATTACATATATTAAAATATTAAATATAGAAACTAAAATAAGCCATAAAACTGGTAGTGCATAGTTAAAACTAATGTTAAAAAATATAAAAATTTTAAAAAACTGTATACAGTGTTTACAATGTTTTCATTGCATGTAATTAGGTTCTGTTGTATCTCTGTTCATATATTTTTGTTGCTGCCCTTTTCAAAATATTATTCTAAACTATGTAGTTGATCCTTTTAGTCCGTTTTGAAAATATTTCAAACCAGAATCGAAACGTCGACAAAAATTTTGAAGAATGTATTTGGCTCAGAAGTACTCTCAACAATAATTTAGAGGAGAAGAACAGTATCCTAACAGTTCAAATAGTATTATCCCATACATTCGGAAGAAAAAATTAATTTATTTAATAGTTAATTATTTAATTAATCCACTTACTTTATATTGTAAACCTTATATGAAATTATTTCATTGCATAACATTAATCACACAGGTTTTTATATCTACATCCGTTTTCGTTATGGGAACCTAGTTAGTGAAGATTTGAAATAATTGTTACATTCATTATTACAAGCTGTCCAATTGAAAAAAAAATTAACTAAAAACGTTACAAAGACGAAGTATTGTTTCCAGGATTCGTTAATAGTCAGTTACAGTTCTTATATAAACAATATAATTTCAACCATAACTTGGGAGGAGCAAAGTGGATTCAGATCAGTAAGGTCATGTGCTGGTACGTTGTTTTGTATAAAACAACTGATGAAGAAATCGCTAGCATATGAAAGTCAATTACAGCTTGTATTTATAGATTTAAGGAAGACCTACGGTAGTGCGCTGGTAAATAAACTTTGGGAAACTTTAACAGAGAACACTGTACACCCACAGTAGGTTAATGCAGTGAAGAACTTTCATCAAGGGAATATCAGTTGTATCAAGACGCGACAAGAACACTCGGAATACTTTCAAGTTAACAAGGGTCTGAGACAAGGATGTTGCTTATCCCATGCACTCTTCAAAATTTGTATAAACTCGGCTCTGGAACAATGGTTCAAAAAATGTAAAAAAATAGGAGTACAAACTGGGGAAGGACATATCACTACCTTATTACTTACTGACGACCAGGTTGTTCTAGCAGAAGATGTAGATGTTAAATATGTGCTTCGAAAACTCGTGGAAGATTATAATAAATGGAGTCTGGAATTAAATACAAAAAAGATAGTAGAAAACACCAAAGAATATAAATATCTTGGAGTTACTTTGACGGAAGACGGGAACAAGGAATAAGCCATATTAAAAAAATATTGGTAAAGGAGAGCAATCACAAGTCAGCTAAACTCTTTATATGGAATAAAGGCTACTATGGTTGTCCCATGACAGGTTCTTTGTCGTCTATAATTGCCAATATTGCACTTACTTCCAGAGAAAACATTTTTAACAAGTTGACGATACCTGTCCCATTATACCTAAGTTATGTATATGACATAATTCTGTTTATTTTCGCCATTAAATTAAAACATTGCTTGATTGTTTTAATTCGTTTAAGGACTGATTTTTTTTTCAAAGTTGGATAATCAACTAACTACCATTACAATCTTAGATATTCGTATTACCTTCCAACAAGGATCTGTTATTACAACGAGTACAGAAAACCGAAGTGGTAGAGAAGGTATCTTAATTTTCTAAGATGACTTTCTCTCAAATATAAAAGAGCCAATGATATACAATCTGGTTGACAGGGCCGTAATTTTGTAGCACGAATCCTTCTAGAACGACAACCTGACCTTAATAAAAATATATTGACCGAAAACAGTATATTACAGGTTCCTACTTAATTTCAATATGTCTCATAGATGTCGCTGATCGGTCTTTATATTTGATTTTCACGTCAACTGTTCTTGCTGTTTTGAAAATCTAAAATAACCACGAGGAGAAAATAAAAGGAACATATCATATATCAACTGATGCTCTCGTATAAAGAAATAGAAAATTGATATATAAGAAAATTGATTATATAATTGACAAATACTAGTAGTAATATTGCTTATATCGATAACATAAGACGATTCCTCTACAAGGTGGATCATTTAGTAATTTTTAAAATTTTATTTATTTATTAAATGAGTTTTAACGTGAAACTATATCAGTTTTATGTGTAAATGTTCAGTTTTAGATGTTATGTTTTACCGTACCTATTTAATTCAGTTTGGTTGTGTCTCCGTTGATATATTCTTGTTGCTTCCATTTTCACAATATTATTGTGAACTATACCCCTAATAAATTGATAACGGCGAAATACAAAAATATTCCCCATCTACCGAACTTATCAACTAAAAAGCATGACAGAAAGAAATTATAAGAAAAATGATAGAGTAAGTCTGCTTAATCACGAGTTGCCAGCTCATAACCATAAAACAACGTCGTAAATTTTTGCGTAAATCACCCAATTTCAAATTTTTCCGTTATCTCCTAGTCTCTCAGTATATTTATTTTCAAATTTACTTCCTTGTTGTGTATAGTGAAGCGTTTCCCTTAACTTTTATGGCTATGGTCGTTTTATGTCTATACTCATATTAACTTAAAGATCGAGTCTCTCACTGCATCTTGATGGAAAATAACTGGATTGCAGTTATATTTGAAACTGTCTAAACAATCGAGTTATGCCGTGCAGCTTGTTTCCTGTGGAAAGTTTTGGTGTGAGAATATTGGATAATTGGGGTGCGACAGAAGAAAAGAATTCAAAACTTGCTGCTGATTTCATTCACTACCATCCTTGTATAATATTGCGTATCGAAAATATTTATATTTCTTATAAAAATCTAGTTTGCCTCGTGAACATTTTTCATGCTAAAAAGATTCTCAACTATCAGCTAATTAAGTTTTATATCTGAATGACTCTCGAGCAATAAGTTGTATTATTGGGAAACGGACCCGATAAGGGAACTATCCAGAGATTGAACAAAGTTTTAAATATGTTCCGGGATCATTAAATTGCATGCAGCCCGCCTCATTCCGCGATTGTTCCCGGAAACTTTTTAAATTCTCCGATTCGCCTCCCTCTCCTTTCTGACGTTATCTCCTTAAGTAGTTGGTAAATGCGGAGAAACTCGAAGCCAGTAAATAACCTGCCCTTGTTTTACAAACAATAGACACTCATTCTTCGACCTTATCTGCCCTTTTCTCTATCACGCACAACATCCGAGACCACGGGCTGACTCTCTCTCTACCCCGGCCATTTATTTTTCCCTGTTATACGCCGACCGGCTCCACTTTGCATTTTTCTGCTCAGATAAAGGGAAAAGGGTATTTCTGGTAACGATCGGGTTCCTTTAAGGAAAAATTATTGGACGCCACCGGGGGTGCGCACCCTTACTCTCCCCTTAGTCAAAGGATGAAACGATGAGACTGAAGTAGTTTCCAAAGATGACCAACTAGTTAAATCAAAAAACTGTAATTAAATGAGAAAACAATTATCAATAGTACACTGGAGTTGGTGTTTTGATGAGGAATGGAAATTTTTGGTCATACTTGCAACATTAAAAATTTTTCAATAAGAATTTTTTTAAATAAGTGTCTAAGTTGTTGTAGACTGAGAGAAACATTCAACTGATGTGATCCCTAAAACGAGCTTTATGATATTGCATAATAGTGAGATAGAGAAGAAGTTTTAACTGTATTTTCTACATCATTTCATCATTTCATAAAATATTCAAAAAATTTCAGTTTTTGGCGCCATGTAATCGTGGCTTTTGGTTTGCTACCAAATGCTGACAACAAAATTTTGGCGCATTTTTGAATAGCATCATTGCTCTTGGAGCAAAAGTAAAGTTTCCATTTACACCATGAAACGCAAACGAAAAGGGAGCTTTTTAATCCTGTGGTCAAATTATCATTCGTTCACTACCGGAACAATTTCGATTTTTTGAAAAACATAATAACAATTTTTGTTTCATTTTTGGTACCAAAATTTCAGAAATCAATATTTCTGGCAATCGTTGGAAGGAAATGAAACTTTTTCTCAGATGAAAATAAAAAAAAAATAGAATTTTACCACATAAAGGTACATCAAGGGAACACCTTTAAGTTCTATGGCCAAATATCAACTCTTTAATTCTAATAGATTCAGAGGTATTATGAGTTTCTGAAATAGTAGAAACTTATTATTCGATAGCTTGCAAATAATTTATGAAAGCAGTTCTTTTATCTTCTGATTCAGTGTACATCAGCATTTATTTGTTGTCGAAATTATGAAATTATATCAAATTTTGCCGTACGATTTGAAAACCTTCTCTATTTTTTTACGTTCTAAATTTTATAGATTCATAACTTGATTTTCCATGTTTAGCAGAAAATAGTTAGAGATTTCAATTCAGTCCTAAAACAATATATTTCTGAGTCAAAAGTTTTCTGAGAAGTTCGCATTTTGGTGAAAACCCTTATTCCTTAAAAAGTCAACATACTCAAAATTAACTCTGGATAGTAGAAAACGGCTTCAAATTTAATACGAACAAAGCACTTCCTGTCGTGAAACACTGTTTTGGTAAAATCTGAATTTAAGAGGAATCATATATGGAAAAATTTTTTTGTAGAGAAACAGCATTCGATTATAGAAAAGGGATACCATTTTTATTAAAATACTTAAAGTTCGCTATAAAGGCGAAAGAGTAGAAATTTTAATAACATTTTATTATCCTTATTTTGAGCTACTACTGCAAATTTTTATTGATTTTAGTATTCAATATAGCCACGAAACAAATCTCACAGAAAAACTAACTCGACCTATAGAATCTCTAATAGATGATTTAATAGCAACTGTTTCATTTGTATCGGATCCCTAATCATTATTAACGGCAGTAACACGGTTAAATGTACCGTACTAGAATGATAAACGCGAATCAGTTTCGTTGAGAGGCACGCTGATGCGTATGAGTTATTTAGCTCTTGATTGCACACAAATGTCAGAGCGTCGCCGTTCCCGCTGAATTATGGGCCAGTATTGTCACTGTCATCGTTATCGACAATGCAAAGCCGCACTTGTTATGATGGCTTTATATGCAGATACGCGTCAAATGGAATTTGCGAATTATTACAAAAATACATTGCATTTGTACACGTTCATTAAAATGGTAACTGACAGCAAATTGCATGGGGTTGTTACGTACAACTATTCAATAAATTATCGTGTCGTGCGCGTCCCTCTGTCGTTGCGCGATGGAGCAATATTTCAAGTGAATTGCCAGCATATATTTTTTTTCGATTTCGTTTTTAATTTTTATTTCCATCCCGGAATGGACGTGAATGTTAACACGTCCGGACTCAAATTGCTCAAAATGAACTGAAAGACGAGTCTAAATATTTTTGACATTCGTTAACAATGAAAAGAAAATCCCAGAATCTATTGCCATGAATTAATTCCCAAGATATTGTTAAAACGTTTAAGTAACTGCATTTCAAGTGAAAGAGTCCGTGCGATATACACTTATTTATTCTTTCGAGAAAAGCAATTAATCAAACAACTATTAATAAATTTGAAATCACTAAAGTAAACCTTTGTAAACTTAAGTCAACAATTATTGACAAAAAGGGTAGACGCACAAGATGACCAAAAGCGCCTTAAGCATTATAGGGAAAAATTTGAAGTATTACATTACACCTGGATTACATATTGCGTTACAATGTGTGGGATTATAAATTACTCAAATTTGTAAACCTAATCTAAAACGGATGAAACGTAAAAAACATTTTCCATTTAACATTTCATTGGGACCTTCTCTTGCAGACGTATGTTTATTAAGTGCTTTGTATCAATTGAAGAAACAGCTATTTTCTTTTTTTGTTTTTGGAATAACTGATAAACAATTCAATCGATTTTAATGCAGCTAGGAATTTTCTGGTACGAAAATATTATATACACGCAACGTGCTACGTATACGTATCTAACGCATGTGTTAAAAACCATCTAACGTTACGTTACAGTAGAATAACTTCATAAATTTTTAGTGGATCATTCGAATAATAAACCGAAACTAAAATTATTTCAAAATTTGAATGTCGAATTAACAAATTTTCATATCCCAGATTCTAGTGTTGAAGGTAAACCTTAAGAATTATAAAGTCTCAAGACTTCATCCCTTCTTTATAAGTTATACAAATTATTCCAACTAATTTGATAGTATGAAGCATTGTTGCTGTTGAAATTTTACGTGAATTTTCAAAATTTTTGATTTTCCAGCCGATATTCCAAAGAATCTAAGAATATATTTGTAAAATTTTACTATGTATCTCATAGGTATTTAGAGTCAAAATCTAATGCCGAAGGAGTGATGTGTTGTATTTTCGGAGTATTTATTAAGTTTAAATATTTCTCAATAAGCGTATTTTATTATTCTTCCATTTTTAATGAAAATAGTGAACATAAGCTGCGACTGTGTTTATATGAGCTCCCAGTTTGGACATATTTGATTAACGTAGAAAGTGTAAGTTGTTAGAAGGGTAAAATTCTAGTCTGACCGAAATGAAACCAACCAAAAACGAAATTTAATTAAAAGCTAGCACGCGAATTCAAATATCCGCCAAATGAAGGTAATTTTACACATATGACGTGATGTACTGTTTAAATACATATCTCTGGAAAGTTCGTTTACTGGTGGCTGTTGGACCAGCGGTCGAAGACGAGCACTCTCAGTAGAAAGATGCTCGGTTCCAACCTCACGACCACCGCTTATTTTTGGTTGCCTTGCTTGGCAACCGAAAACCTTCGGCCTGTGTGGTTCGGCTTCTCTACAGAGGCAATGGGCACCTGTTGACTATGCCTTAATTATTACAAAGCACAGGAAGGAGTACCAATGCTGGTTTTAGATCCTCTCAAACTTTTCAATTTAATGAATATAGCCCCTTTTGTACAAGGTGACGCATGTCCATCTAGGTAATTTAGGGATTCAAAGGTAGCTGGTCGAAATCCGTCATTTAACTTAAAAACGAGATTAACTGCACAGGTGTCATTATGGAACCCGTTTACGCAATTACATCTTCGTTAAAAGTTAATCTTCCAATTAACTTTATTATGACTCTGGGCATAAGCAGGTAAATTTTTTATGATATTTTCTCAAACATTTTTAAGATATTTCCAAAATTTCTTTGGATGAGGTATAAGTCTAATGGCATTTTGGAGCTTTGGAAAGCTGGTGTTCCTCGCCTCTCTTTATGTTAAATGACATGAAATAAATATGATAATAGTCTTGTAATATATATGTATATGGGCCGTACCCCGAAGCAAATGAGTCCTGTAACTTTCTTAATATTGACGTTTTACCAGTTGCTTGTCGAAGGAGTAGTCTTTATTTATTTAAGCCGATCCAGACCTTCGTCCGGCAGTTCGAAGCGTCCACAAAGCTACATTAATAGAAGTAATATTAAATCCCAATCTGTCCACCGCTCGAAGAGGACACTCGAATGAGATAATCAAAACGAACATTTCACTTTATTTCCTGGAAGTAAATGGCATTTGATGAGTATCATTTTTCAATCACTCCCGTATCGAATTTGTATCACGGTCGTTTCTGGAAACTCTAAAAAATAAGTTAAAACCAAACAAAACAACCAATTCGGAAGCCTTGATTGACGTTTAAGGGCACAATACGTCGACTTTTGATTTTTCTTCCGGCTGACAAGTTCGGTGGCCGTACGGCGATAACCTCGGAGGGAGTAAAGGGAAAAAATAGTCGCCTTTATCTTCGGAGTCCCGAAATTCTCCTAAAGTTCCATTTTGATAGCTCCAATCGCGTTGTTATGGCAACGATTTCAAGGACGTAAATCTGCCCCGTTGTGTGTGAGCGTGTGGGTGTGCGTGTTCATTTCGGTCATCCGACCGGCCATTTCCGACTGCACTTCACACATGTGGAGTGCGAAATCTCCGTGTTGACACGAAAATTGCTTTATCTTTTGAAATATGTATTATGCCTGCCTCCGACTCCAACAGACGACATAATTAGGCAATTTGTGTGGACAAATCTATATCCGGTCGTGTGAGAAAGACGTTGTTAGTTGATACCCATACCCTTCATAAAAAGAGAACTGAACTAGACTCTCCATTGCATAAACATTGATTTGTTTTAGAAAAAAACACCAGTCTGTCTTTTATAATTTATTATGATCTGGATTTCAAATTGAAAAATTGAAACAATCACTATTTGCCCTAAGAAGTAATTGTTTGAGCCGATATCTTTAAAGCTGAGTGTTTTCATAAATTTAAAATTGCTGTTGTTACTAACGCCACATTCAAGTATATTGGTTTACCTAATGTATGCGATAGAGCCCTAAATTTCCATCACTGCCAGAGCAGAATTTGAAAGCTTTTAACAGAAATTCTGTGTTTAAAATATATCAATTTATACACGTAAACATGTGTAGTCAAATATTTTCTTAGGATAAATTTAGGTTGGTGTCTCTGCTTAAGTAACATTTGCATAAACTTAATGATATTTTTACATTGATTACTGGCACTTACGCCGAGAGTAATTTCGACACAAATTACCTGCCCTACTGAATTTGCCCAATAATCCTGCATGTATTTTCTATGCTGAAATATTATAATTGTTTAGAATATCAGTCTAGAAAAAATGGGAAATCGGCAATATGTGTCTTACGTCTCAGTAGAAAAGTTGTTCAAGTAGTAAAACTTTCACATGGTAAAACCTTGTTTGTTATACAAAATTATATATTTTCCAAAAATAATGCTATTAAAAATGGGAAGGTAGGTTAGTGGTGCCAACTTTACTGTCTGGTCAAGCCAATAGGAGCTAAATTGAAATATAAATCGTCCTCCTACTAGCAAAAAACGACACTTCCGAAAAATTGTCAAAAATAATTAGGAAGAGTTGAGTTTAAATTTGTCGCAAAATACCACAACAATGGACAAGGCGTATATCAGAAGGAACATCTACAATGGGCGAAAAAATGAATCCAACAGTAACAAATGTTAAAACGTTTCTCGCTATTAAGACTTTTGAACACTATACCATTGTGTTTTCGTATGAGCAAGTTTACACAATATTTCTTGCTATTCACTATTCAGGGGTCGAAAAATTGACGATGTGTCCATCCATGTGAACTACGGTTTAGAAAATTAGAGATTTTGAGCAATGAAAAAATTATGTCTATTCATAGGATAAAATAACTCTATCTGTGCTTCTCACTTTCAGTTCATAACGTTACCTAGAACCCCTATAGCTAATTTTAATTTCGTGGGGACTGCCTCACATACCTTTTATAATTTAAATTTAACAAAATCATATTTATAAAGTTGACGCGTAAAACACTGTTAATACCAGCTGTTACAAAAATGGATGCAATGGCTACAAAAAGAAAATGACCACAATTAACGTCCACCTTCAGTAATGCAAACTCAAAGATTGTCAATCAATTTTGATACATGCTACTCAACATAGGCGCAGTGCTGAGCAATTTACGTAAAAATTAATTATTGTTATTGTAGTACCGAATAACCTAATACCACACCTTACAAATATAGTATCGTTAAATCGGTATTTCAAATGCCTTCATTAAATTATAATAATGTATATGGTGTGCTACTTGATTATTATCTTGTTGATGTCACGCCACCGGAATCGTTCTCTTATGTCAGAACAAAAAAGAATTTCCATCGTTTAAACTCAGCTGTTTCCCAAATATAAAACCCCGACATATCAACAACCATGGTATCCGTTGGGCAAAATCCCTAGGGCCACCCTGTATAGATATGTCGAATTATAAAGTATAGGTTTTTACCTTTTAAAGCTTTACGCGTCTCACCGCATAAGCAGTATCGATCTAAGTAATGTTTTCATCGCTGATATAAAAATTTCAAAATGATAAATTATTACATGGCGTCTAGAGACAATCACAAAAGTGAAGAGAACAACGTTAAAATTTGTTTATAGGATAACACAATACAACGTTCGTGAAATAAAGAAAAGTTGCATCCATCTTTGTTCGGAGGTCGACCTAACCTCACCACTTTTTTCCACCACCGGGGGAGCTGAAATCTGTGGAACTAGATTTTTGTGAACCACATGAGCATTCGATCTATAACGGTGGAAAGTCTCCAATGTTTCGCTAATTACGTATTGCATCTTTCAATCCCTTTTGCACTCCACCGGTAAGTAAAATTCGTGGGTTTTAACTTTTCTGCAGTCACTCAAGAGCTCAAGCTATAACTGTAGCGTATAGAAAATAACATACACATTGTTTAAAGAGTTATACAATACTAATAAACGATTTTATAAAGTTGTGATTTTGTGAAAACAGCCTATCATAAGTTTGAACAAAGTTTACCACGTTATACGACCTGCTAACTGTTGTAATTCCGTAATGTAACTTCGTTCCCTCACCGTTTGCATATATGACAAACACAATTTTTTTGATAGTAGTTGTCACAAGTTTGACTATCAAAATTTTGTTTGTATTATTTGAAGATCGAAGTTTCATCTCGATTTTCTTCAAAAACTTTATCTATGTGTATCCAGGTATTATAAATTTTAATTGATGTGGGCATTGAACACATTGTTTGTTAAACAATGACACAGTTTAATTATTTAGCCACATATCATGGTAATTATAACATTCGACCCCTTTTCTGCTGAACTGTATGATTCACATTCGTATGCCGGCATGTTACGTTGTTACGTAGTTTTCCTACCAAAATAGTACATTACACAAATATTGACACGGTTCCCGTCCATTTTCATGGAGTTATCATTTCGGCCCTGAGAGAGCCCCTTATCAAACAAGAATTTTCCAGCGGCGGCATTGTCGTCCGATGGGCGATAAAGATCTTCGTGTCTATTTTTTTCCTGGGCGGCGGAACATGCCACGTAACAGATTATTTATTTGTCCATAAACGTAAAATTTCTTATTATTTATTATTTGTAACGTCATGCGATAGCCGGTCCGCGCGTTTAATTTTGTTTAATTTGGTGTTAATATATGCATCTGTCGCACGAATCCAGTTGAGTAAATAATAAATTGGTTCGGCTCGCGTGATGGACTCGGACCTACAGATGGTCGGATGGGTTGCATGAGCTCCGACACACGTCACACGTAATGTAAAGTGATACTAATTAGGAACAGAGGTTAATAGAATATTACCATTCGAAAGTGAAATTAGTATTGATTTACATTTTCAAACTACATACACACACATACATGGAGTTTGTGTTGAGGCGAGAAATAATTAGCGACCAACCCTTCAGGTTTGATGTTTTAGCTTCATAACAAACAATGTCTACTACGTAAGGATTTTTCTAAAATTCCAACAATTTTCATAATAAATCTCCTCTCGCACTAGAAAATGCCATTTTTTAACAATTTCTCCCAGCAAGAAGTCGAGGAATGTTAGAATGCTACCACAATTTATAAAAATCAACGAGCCTCTCTCTGTAAAGGTACGCGTCCACTTCATAAACAACGATTTATGGCGTATGTGAACGTAAAACAATAGCGGATTAACAATTAATAGTTGGTGACATTCCAGTTACTTGATACAAATGATTCACTCCGCTCAACGAACTATTTCAACGGTAGATCCTGTAATTGCCTGCTACTTTCTCAGATCGAATAAAATTTCTGTAGCTAATATGGGTACTTTGGTGAAATATATGACACTTAGAGATCGGATAGTCACGTAAAATAAAGTTGCGAAAAGGGCAATATAAATAGACAAGAAAAAAGTGATCACCTATTTTTTAACTTTTTTTATGTAACTAGGGGGCTTTTGGAGTCGTTGATCATGGATCTAAGATCAAATTTCGAAAATTCAATCCACATCAATTTCCATTCAGCCCAATGGGCAACATAATATGATGCTAAATATATGATAGAGTTTTTTTCAGCTTACTTCTTATTCAGATTAGTATTATTTATTCTATTTATTATTCTTATTGATATTATCTCGTTACCTTTAAATAATAATAAATAATGTATAACAATCTTGGCGTGAATCGGTTGACTTTCGAAAAACGAATCAAACATGACGAATATCTCATCTTAAAATTACTATAACTTTTAAAGTTATGGTACGACACATGGTACGACTCATTTTGAAGAAAAGGAACGGTACTAGATGATGGACTAGAAAAATTCCAAAAAATAATGTGGTTTATTTTCAGTCTCAAAAATAGCCGAAATAACCATTTTTCAGGTATAGTACTTTTAATATCCTAAAATCCTGACATGATCGGCCAATTTTGAGCTCGAACTCTAATGCTACGCAGAAAGCTACTTCGGAAATGACCCTCAGTTGCCTAATTACAAATCCTTGCAGATCTGTGTAACTGAGAGCCCCGAAAAGTGGAGAACCTTGAAAATAGTTCATTTCCGTTGTTTGCAGTAAATTGTTTTTGGTAATAATCGTAAGTATAGTGTACGATAGTAAATCACAGTAAATGAATTGCATATGATTTATATCTTTCTGTTTCGTCGCTGCCGTGACAAACAGCCACTGCTAGTGTTTACGTGCTCTCTCAGGATTAGTAAAAGTTCAAATTTTTGTAGTGGATCATTAGCAAGTCGATTAAATTAATGGAAGTTCACTTCACTCTTTCGTCTGGCGTCGTCCCCTCGTGCATTAATCGCATAATTCGTCAACCATATGCTAGCGAAGGGCAACCGATACGTATATATTCCATTAGCTTAAAAAATGATCAAAATTACTAGCAGGGCGCATTTCCATTCCTCTCACGTACTACGAGCGAACCGTTCCGCATCTTCTTTCGCTTCTATTTACTGATTGCTATAATACAATCAATCCATTCAATTTGCAAATGACTCTCTCTTACAAATCGCTATGTGTGTATGTATGTGCATGTGTCCCTCTCGCAATCCGAGAGGGGGTGTCTCTATTACGTCTCATTTCATTCCGATTTTCCTTCCGATGCGATCGCCCGGCGGACAGATTTAAGGATTTGAACGGTTTGGGGGTGCGAATTCGACCGCCTCCATCTGTTTTTGTACACTTGGAGTGCTTCCACCACCTCGATGCATTTAATAAGTCGGCGACGCTCAATTAACTCCGAAAGGAGAAGGGACCGAGTTGATCAACTCATCTCGGTTTATTGTATGGATATGTTACCGTTTAAGAGGAAGCTTTAATGATTCCTCGGCTGTGAATCTGGTTTAAGTGAAATAAATGGATTTGATCGAGATTTTCAAGTAAAGATGAACAACAACAGACTGATTCAATTCATCAAATCAGGCCTTTGATCAGTAATTAACTGAAACACAAGGTTGGTATAAAGTGCAAACATGGATTAATTAGTAGGCAGGCACTTGGGCAAATCGCCAGGTAACTGTACAATATATACAAGTGAATGAGTAACATTGACTGTAAATGACTATCAAGCATTAATTGATGCTACACGGATGTTTTTGGACGTACCTAACTAAAAATATTTGTCAACATGACCAGATGTACCAACAAATTTTAAGGGAAAATACGATGCGAAAAATTGAAGATGCGTTTACAAAGATAGAGGTAATTGCTGATTTGATATCTCTTAGAATATCGTCGCATTGACGTATCCTCATGTATTTCACTCTGGGCTCTTATGAAATTGTCGAGGAAAACAACAACTCTTTAGTATTGAAAAATTGACTGTCACATTTCGATCTCGGTTTAAACCCTTGACCATTATTATTATTAAGCTTAACGCATTATGGCGCCAAATACAACATAAAGATACAATCCTAATACGCCTAATAAACACTGTCGTGTTATCGATACTTTGACGTCAATCATTGTGACATTTACGATTATTTTTCCCTTATCGCTAGTGTGTGCCATTCAGTAGTTAGGATCACGTCGTCGCCTGGTACTCGTCCAGCATTTCTGTTTTACATCAAACGTCCCTCATTTGCGTCATTTAACTATGAGAAGAAAAAGTGGAACTCGTCACGAGTAAATCAAAACTAATTATTATCGCGATCCGCGTGGAGCGGGAGAGGAGCGATATGATGTAAGCACCTCGATAAATTTAATCGCACAAAAACCGTTTTAGTGCTGAGACGTAATTAAATATTTAAACTAAATAGGTTTAATCAGATACAGGCATATGCATGGGTGTACAACGTACGTACCAGAAACAGGCCAGGCTATTAAATAAGCGCCATATGATTAAGTTTAGTTAGACCGTAAATTTTATATTCATTTTGATCCCGCTTATCTCGTTACGCTCTCGCCCGTTTCTAAACGGAACTGAATGTTTAGTTAGAGTTACACGATGAACATTTCCACACTCGATTTTATGTTGTTATCCTATGTTCGGGTTTATGAGACTTCCATTCGTTTCTAAAGTTTGGACCCTTGAGCTTCATAACATAAAAAGTAGTTCGTACAGACATGCTATTGCAGGCAGCTTTTATGAGATCAACATTTAAATATTGGCTATTAAAATTTTGAAATTCTGCCATCGTCGGTGTATTATTGTGTTGGTATAAACAAATAACGTGACCGTGGGAGTTTTAACCAAAAATTTGAGGGTTTATTAGAATTTACCTTCCATTCTTTATAAGTGCATAGTAGGATCAGATGGTTAAAAGTGCCCCAGGCAATAACGGGAAAAACATAGTGTTACCTTTGGTATCAGAAATAGGTTACGATCCCCAAATCTTTACCTTACAATAGGGTTTCAAACCTGAATTGAAAAAACAGAAAAGGAAAAATTCTTTTCATCATGTCTTAAGGACTCCTGAGAAAAAAAAAGTATCTTTAAACATTGGCCTCTCTGTGTGCCTTTTTGTTTGTGGCACACAATTTTTCTGAAACCGCTGAACGGCTCGAGTCCAAATTTGAAATTGGAATTGAACCAAAACGTTCAAGTTACTATCAACTCTCTTAAATAAATTCATATCCTGTTAGAATTCTGATGGGCCAGAGATACTTTTCCCAATAAAACATTTAAGGCTGGATAGAAAGTTACGTTGCATTTTTTGAACAGATTTTCTAATGAAAGGTATCCTTGCACTTTACTACTTGATTTTGACATGGATAATCTTTTGGCACGAATTTAAAATTTGGAAACCGATTGAAGATTTTAAAATGCAAATTTTATCGAGTCCCAAATCAAGCAAAATATTAACTTGCCATACGTTCCTGGGCCCTTTCTATGGCTTGTAGCTGTTTTGTCCATTTTCTATATATGTATAAATTCTAGAAGTTCTTATGGAACCTAAAACTACAAAAATTGTCAAGAATAGAAGAGTAAAGCAACAAAATCTACATGTTCAATGCACATTTGCACAATTTCATTCATCCTCACCATTTTTGTTTCTTGTTGATTTGTTTTTAGTCCAGATTTTCCTTCTCAATTATTATTTTTTTCTAGAATTCTTTCAGTTGTGTTTTCGTTATATAACTGTCATCGGCAAAAGGTATGACTCGTTCTTCTCTTATTCATAATGCACCCTTATTTATTGTTCTTCCCTTGTTCATAATGTACCCTTATTTATTGTTCCAACCACACATTCCAACGGTATGTTAAATAATGTTGTCGATAGTGAGTTCTCCAGTATTACACCTTTGGTTTGTCTCAAACTTTTCCATTTGCGCTTTTGTTGTTTCCACACTTATTTTTGTATTCTCCATTATTGTTTGTATCCATCTTCTTACCTTCTCTTGTATTCCAATTTTCTGCAGTGCATCGATAAGTTCCCTTTTCTTCATTGAATCAATGGTTTTTTTAAAGTTCAGAAATATCAATTATGTTAAATTTTCTATTGTTTAGTTAAATGTAGTTATACCGTCTATTATAGATCTTCCTTCCACTAATGCACATTGATATTGTCTAACTTATTTCCATTGCTCGTCGTTTCCCCTGTTTTTAGGAGTTTCTCTCCTGCCCATTTCTATTATTTCATTCGATTACAGCTGCACAAATTCTTGAATCTTTAAAAATGCTAGAAACTGTGAAGTCAATAACTTTAGAACATCTTTCGAAATGTTACAAATAAACAGTAAACGTTAGATTGTCTCCTGAACAATTTGATAAATTACAAAAAGTCCGAATCGTGAAATTTATTACTTTCATAACATCCACGAAATATCAATTCTTTTAAAAGATATCAAACTAAAGCAATAAAACCCAGAATTTTCTTGCAGTAAAATAAGTTCCTGAAATTTTACGGACACCATTGAACTTTGTTAAATGTTAAATAAGAGTATAATTTTGGGCATTTTTTCTGGCTACCGATCGCGTACTAATCGGTTCCAAACTCACCTAACCATGTGCAAATGAGGGTATCGATTGAATCGGCCAAAATACCGAAGACGGATATACTTACAAATTAAAATGTTTCACTTTTTGCCGGTTCTCTCGTATAACCTTAAACCGCTGAAAATACGTTCCTGCGAGTGATCTCTGGATTTTTTTCGTCGCTCTTTTCTTTTGCTTTACCTTGTACTTGTAAAGATATCGATGCGCATTGATTTAATTTCATTAACGAGGTTTTCGAAAATGGTCGTAGCAAGGCCACCGGGTTCATTGTCGCTGTCTCGGGAAAGAGAGGAATTTCTAAGTGATTTCGAGAGGTTTACGGGCAGAAAAATGTAAGGACTGCACGCTCGATCATCTCATTTGGCGAATGTGAGTCGACGTGATTTAAATGACAAAAAACGGCCGCTCGCATAAAAACAAACGAGGCTCTGATTCCTAGGCTGGACGGCGGTTTCCACATAGGAAGTTTAAAGACTTTTAGCAAGTAAATAATTATTGCTTTAATGATTGTTAATTAATTTACCGACTATTGATTCGAACAATTAATTTTTGCGAAACAGATCTAACGATAATTATGTTGGCTCTACAAATTCCTACAAAATGACGCAATATTGATTTCCATTTCCACCCTAATTACATAGGAAACCTAAAAGTCCTCAACGACTAGTTAGTATAAAATCATTCAAAAGTGCCAAAACACACTTTAATTTCGAAACGTTGTAACTTCCAATGTCCCATTTACACATCGTCCTAATATATTCCAAAGACAGCATCTAATTGGACGGATAAAAACGCCTTGTAATTTTCCTTGTAGTTGGCGTTACTACAAACTTCGCTGAGCAAAACGTCCCCTCCTTCGTAAATTATCAAGTGCTCTAAGTTGCATTTCAAGTTTCTCGACGTCGTGAACGTTGTTATAAAATACAAGTGCATAAAACATGCGAATTTCATAAAACCGTGAATCTCTTCCAACGACTGAAATAACGCGGCTTACAAATAAAGGAGGTAGAGAGAACGTGGGGGATGATGTAGTATTCAGATTTCAGTTGGAGTTCGCCGAAAGAATTTCGAAAACAAAAATAGTTAACCGAAATAGAAAGTGTGACATTAAGCGTAGAAAAGACTACTGGGGCAGATACTTCTAGGATGTATTAACCACACTTTTGGTTTCTGTTTTTCGTGGGGTCGTTAATATCACAGTGACAAGTTGAAATGAAGATTTTGGAAACTTGTAAGGGTAGGATTAGTTTGTGCCCTTTTTGTTATTAGCGTCTGTACTTCACTGGACTAATGACAAGGAAATGGAGAGTTTACAGGCTTTAAACTTTTGCAGTTTAATAAAAGGTACTAAGAGTAACTTTAAGTGGAAGCTTTGTACTTTATTCATTTCATTGACATATTTGTTTTCCTTTGAGTCGATAGCATCATTTAATTAGCGAGCGGAACGCCGCACGATTTTATCGCGGCACTTTCATAAATATAGATGCAGTTTAAATGATGATAGATGACCGATCAACGCGGCAATACATATCTGGTGACGATAAAGCGTCAAGTGCGGTTTCATATTATAACCTGGCCGGATGATTTGTGGAAATACTAGCGCGTGTGTGTAGATATGCGCCTCTCTCTGAATGTGTTGATTTCTGGCTGTAATTATCGCCAAGCATTTCGATGTGTCTCGTAAATAGTCCTCTAATTGCGGTCTGTTACCGCGGATTATTTGAGACCGGTTTATGTGCGATGGGAGGAATTTGACGTAATTTTAGTGTTGGATTTCAGAGGCGGTTAAGATATAAAACTCCGGCGACGTTCCTTTTCAATTATTTGATTGAGTAATTTGCGGGAAAAAGTATGGAAGAAGAATCTGGGGATACAATTAAAGTGTGTAAATACAATTAAGTCTTGTGTGGTAAAAAATTTTAGAGTAATTTCATTGTATCTCTTAATACAATGGTGTGCAATTAATTTTTTATCGAGAGGGTGTAATTTACTAATTGTCGGTTAGTAGTTAATTGTAGGAAATTTATCCGACAGACACGAAAAGCTAAAGTTGGTTCCTTTTCTTGATCATAAGTACAATCTTGACTAACACATTGAATACATCTTTACACTATTTCCTTAAGCTTTATCCCACTCTGACTTATTTTCAGGTTTTTTCAGGTGTAATTTACTAATTGTCGGTTAGTAGTTAATTGTAGGAAATTTATCGGACAGACACGAAAGGCTAAAGTTGGTTCCTTTTCTTGATCATAAGTACAATCTTGACTAACACATTAAATACATCTTTACACTATTTCCTTAAGCTTTATCCCACTCTGACTTATTTTCAGGTTTTTTCACTTTAATAAATTAAATACAAATTAATTTTAGTCAGTATTTTGGACGTCTCGTTAGGAGGCGATTGATACATTAAGTCACCCTTGTAGATGCTCCGAGAACCCGAAATTTGTATATTAAATATTAACCCGTTGCCTCCACTTGCCATTTCTGCAACTTATTACAACAGCTCCCTATCAAGAATTTATCGAGCGGAGCGAAAGTTTTCTTTGACTCTTCTCCATCTCCTTTAACATTCTCCTTCCCCGCTGCTTCTTTCTCACTCGCGCCCTCCGTCGTTCTCCTCCTCTAGTTGGCAGAATAATCATTTATTATCGAGGATGAGCGCGTTTCAAAGAACTGACAACTTTCTTATCCAAAGCAATATGTTTTATTATTTTATTTGTGGCGAAGTCGAGCGAATTACTAACTTTTCCTCGTCCGATCCTTCCTTCGATTTTCCTGCTTATTTCCTCCTTACATGTCTATCAGCGGTGAGTAATGCACCAGGAAAATGATCCTCACGCTTCGGAACGAAAACGAAAAGAGAACGTATATATTATTACGGGAAGATGGGTTGTATCGAATCCATGTTTGCTGATGTGGCGGATGTAATAAAATCGACAAGATCTCGCGAAAATCAATTCGCACGCAACGCAAATATTATTGGACAATTGAAAATATCCAAAAATGTACGGGTACAGTGGAAAGTTAATCATTCAAATTCTGATGATGTGAAGTTGTTTATTGCTCTTTATTAAGTCTCGAATGTCGAAAAATTATATTTCCTATTAATTACAGCAGAAACAATTACCATTGAGCTTGATGAAATTGTTCTTGAGAAGAAAGAGATTGAGAACAAACAAAACAGTATTTTTACTCTTTGAGCTGATTTTAATACACGAAATTCCCTATAAAAATAACAAAAAGTTGTTTTTTTCGAATGCTGTTATACGGTGGGGAAGAAAATTACAAGGCCTCAAAATTCTTCAAGGTGCTAAAATAGGCAAAAAACTTTTTGTCATCAAAAAAATCATCAAAAGAAAGTTTCTTAGAAAGGTCTGCATTAGGTGGAATAAACATAAAGAAAAATATGTCCTTGATTTATTGATTAAGATATGATTTAGGAAAGAATAAAAGTTACAGATATTAATTAGCTAAGTCACATAACGCTGAAGTAAATCGCTATAACCGTTTAAAAGAAAATAAATATAAACAAAAATTCCCAAAATTGGAGCCTCTTTTAGAACTATTTTACAAGTAAATAGTTTAAATAAAAAATATAGGTATTAAATAGCCAAATCTAGTTGAGAAAAGTGTAATAAATTACTGAAATAAATTTTAAGAATTTAAAAAAAAATGAAAATTGTCAAGAGTAGAATGTCCTTCAAAGTACATTTATAAAAAAATCTTTCACGTACAAATTGTAGGCACTTCATAGTACAGATGAAATTCATAGTACAGATGAAAGTTTGGTAAAAATATGGAAAGGCGTTTTGGAGAAAATTGAGGACATCTGAAAACTCACGATGGCAAAGGGCCATTTAGAGAAAATCCATCAGAATAATCGATTATGCTAGTCCATGTGGATTAATAGGTAAATTAAATATACAAATTTAAAACCAAAGTGTCTAAAGTTAAGTGTCCTTTACTCTTATCAGATTTAAGCCAAAATTGCATAAACGTATTATTATATTTAATTTTTAGGTACACATGATATCTTCTAAATAGAGACCGATTCGTTATATTCTTTGAGCAAAAATAATAAGACTAATGCCACTTTAGAATTTAGACCTCGAGGCTCAATGCAAAGAGCGTCGAACCTAATTTTAAAAATTCCTTTGCAACTTCAACAAAGGTAATTTGAGTATTGTATAAAATGGCCACTCTTTCAGGGTCTACCTCTGAAATGGATAAACTTTCCTATAAAAATACCATTTGCTGTAATTTGCCGCGCATTTGCCATTTTCTCCAAGTAAACCTTTAAATATTTTTTAGAGAAATAGATTTATTTTTAAGGTTGTAGAGAATATTTTAAATTCTCCCATTTGGAGGAAGTTACTACAGATTTCAAACTTTACAATTTTTGTCAAGTTAGTTACTGAATCATGAATAGCGCTATAATTGTACTTAATAAATGAATCCTGTTGTTATACATTTTTTTCTAGTATTTTCTTACGCGTCAAGTGAGACTGGGAACTGTCATCTATCAAGGCAATCTATCAAATCGGAACAAATTCAGATTTTTTAATTAATTTACTTATTAGCTGGGCTTATTAGCTATCAAATAAAATCTGCACGTAATACAGGAAAGTATCTGCACGTAATACAGGAAAGTATATACACTATATGCAGTTTTTTTCAAAATGTGGCAAGTGACTTAAAACATTTACAAGTAGGTATATAGTTTCCACAATGACTGTCTTAAATTATTGTAAACCATATTTATTAATCATAGTGTTTTATGTCGAAGTATGCATACGTATTTTCTCCTTTATGTAATAGTCAGTAATCTAAATATAACCATATTTCTGGGAATGGGTTGGTCTTAACTGATAACTAACAGCTGTTTATATAACCGAAGATAATGATCTGATGCTTACACTACAATTTGATAAATCCTGTGATATTTTCTGTATCAGTCGCACTGTTTTTGAAAATCGATACTTTCAAATCTTACGCTCAAGAATGGTAAACGCGCTCATCCTAAATTAGGAAATCATAATCCCACCGATTAAATCGAATGTATCCAAACGAGAAAGAACCTCATTAAGGAGAACCATTGTCCGACCATCCCGAGGGCCCATCATCATCAATCGTGCAGCGTTCAGTAATTGCACTTACTACACCGATAACGATTATGTCACAGGAGGAAGAACGGCCTTAGAGGCGGGCGAACGCAACAAAACAAATGCACGCGACCGAAATTAGAAAGCCACGTGGCCGGAGCTCGGCCCCCTTTGTTTTGAGGGCGAGTTGCCGTTTGGTTACACGATACGCAACGGGGCAATCCTCTAGATTACTAATATTGAAATTTGATTTAATTTTTATTCGTCGAGAGAGAGAGAGAGGGGGGGGGAGAGAATTGGGTACATTATCGAAATTGAGGATTTGGGAAATTCGATACTCGTCAGGTTTAGGGGAAGTTTGCGATTTACCTGAGATTTACCTTAATGGGGTAATAGAGTGCTTCGTAGCAACTTAAAAATATTCATTAGTTGATGGGATATTGCTTTTTAGGGCATCGAAAGGATCTACTTGATTATAATTTCAATAATAGTACTGAAAATGTTAAGTATTGAATGAATCGTTCTATATCTCGTTTATAAATATCTATTAGATATATTTGAACGCTAATTAAGGTTTTGACACAAAACTCAAACGGATTTTGTTTTAGGTTTCTCCACAAATTCGTTTTCAATGGATTATGGCACATAATCAGTCTGATTGTCTATGTATTCCATAAGGTAGCAATTGCATTAACACTTTAGTACTTCAGTCATAACCAGTTCCTAAGGATGATAAAAACATAAACGTCTATTTTATTTAGAGGTGCGTCTTTATAATTAGGGTGAAGGGGGTTCTTTCGATATGTCTCAAGCACTAAGCAAAATTGGACAAAAATTATACATCATTGTTTGAATTTTTTATAAGCAAAGATAGGCACATGAGGTCTTGTAAAGAAAAGAAAGCAGAAATCACAGTGATGTGATACATTTTTGGCAGTCTTACTACGGCCAAAATTTATCAAAATTTGAATTGTTTTATCATTTGTAATTATATAATCATCATATAAAAATAAAGGCGTATTTTAGAAGATAGTTGACTAATTTTTTTTTTCTTACAAATGAAAAAGGACATATCACAGTGAATATTATACTTCTCTTTTCTAGAAAACTACAGTTACTAATTTCTGTGTTAATGTAATTCATCCATATTCTCATTAATCAAATTGATCTGGCATTATGGCACTTAACCTTAATTCATTCTTTACAAAAAAATGGAATTCACTAACCACAGTTTCGTAGGGAATTTATTGAACAGCTACAGTCTGCTGTAGCGTGGTCTGTAGTACGGTAGCAAGGAGAGGAAAATTTTTCCTTGCTATTGCTAAACTTAGAGGCGTTGATTGGTTGGTTGTTAGAGGAATTTGGAAGAAATTAAATTATGAACCGTGTTAGTCTTTTGAATGGTATGTATCAAGATTTCACAATGCCTTTATCACTCGATATTGCACCATCTGAGAAACTCACAATGAACTCAGATACTGGATCTATTTCTGTCCTATTTGTAATGGTTGTTTGAAAAAAAAATTACATGCTGCTACCTTTACACCTAATTTAACAAATTTCTTTTGCTGACATCGTTCCACAACCACAAAACGAATGTATGCCATCAAGAAAATTTTGATGTTGGGGATACTAATAACTACTACTTTAGTCACTAGCTTTGTATTCGCTTCTCCCACCCTTGGTTTTAGAATACATTGTCGTGTTTCTCTGGCCAGAGTGACTAAAAATATGAAGATCAACTTCTTTGCCCACTGTAATAATATTCGTCGACTTTCATACCATTTCTATTCCACTATTGACAGTGAGGATGTCAGTATCTTTTAGAGCCATCTTAATTTCGTTATTATGCACCTTTTTCGTTGTCTTCTTTATCAAAACATTTATCTGGTTTTATGGAAGTCTAGAAGTATAAAATGTAATTCGTTACATGAACACATTTATGCCAAATAATGCCTCTTTCGTGCTCGATCCGTTGCGGATATTGACTAATATTCATTCCTTATTCTGGGTTATCATAGAGTCTGCCATGTAAAATCTTTAAATATATCAGGATATATCAGGATATATCAGGATATATCTTTTCATATCAGGATGCACAATGTATCCAAAGAGTTTATTTCATTTAGAACCCTTCCGCCATAGAAGCAGGGACTTGGGACATGTTTACATGCATGTAATGCGTCATTCCAATTTACAATGTATATTTTTGATTCTGATAATTTTAGGAACTAAATATAATTTACAGCAAAATGCTCTGGATATCATATTAAGACTTCCTTGTGCAAAGAAGTCGTTGCCTGTAATATTACAAAGTTTATGTAAATTCAAATATGTCGACGTTTATTGACGCTTTAGTAAATTTTCTACAGATTTACCAATTTGGTCGCTAGTGCGAACTAGGGAACCTCACTAATGTAGAAGGGCTATTTGTGGTAGAGCTATGAAATTCTATACATTGAAATTTTTTCAGAATTTATGCGGTGCTTTACCTAAATTTTAGTTTCAGTAACTTTTCTATTAATTCTCTGGTAAACGTAGTCATTAAAATCTTATTAGACTTAAACAAGTAGCTCATGCAATAAGTTCTAAAACAGTTATAATTTCTTAGTTCTGAAACTATCGGTTATAATGGTGGTTGTAAAGTTAGCAATAGAATTTTTATTATGCTGTGAAGAAGTGAACAAATGAATTAATTTATAAATTATGGCAACGCTCCTGACGTGTTTGGTTATGCTGTAACGTAGTCCGTGGAAACCGTTGTTTATGTATACATTTGAAAATAAAAATGTTCTTTGGGCTTTCAATAGGTTCAATAGGACTTTTAGAGGTTCCTTCGTGAGAAGGAACCTCTGGAAAAATTAGTGCTCTGTAACGTCTTTGGTTATTCTGCTTGTAAACACTTTTTCTTTTCGCCTAGAAATACAAAATGATGAAATTCAACTCGTATATAAGACATTCAATAGATACGGGACACTACAACACCGTCACCGTTATAACAAAATATAAGAGAAAGTACCAACTTTGGTTTTTGGCGATAATCTCTCAAAATGTTCAATTTACTTATCCTATTATTTCCGGAATTAAAGGAAACTGGTCAAATTCCATCGATTAACTATATTAAACATATACTGTTAAGTATTATACCTTCGTTAACGTTTAATTCTCCCATGAAGTGAAGTATTAACACTACCGACCCTTAATATTTTATGGAAACAGAGCCTGGTACATGGGAACATCAGGTTTTGCTAACACGTTGTCTTGCTAATTCCGACAATGACCAAATTACTTTTGAAGAAGACAAAAATTAGCTACGAAAAGATTAGCCTGGAACACAAGAAATCCTTATTTAAAGTAGACCGTGAAAATGAAAGAATTTATGATGATTGAGGGAAAGAAAGGAATGTGATAATAGAAGTAGTAATCTGTTGGCGGATTCGCCAATAATTTTGTAAACATCACACTAGGACAATAAAAGAAGAAGTTACGAAAATTACAATCTATTGTTTGTACCAGATCGTACTAATAACGTTGAAAATAGGATTAAGATAAATGCTGCAGATAGTATTACTATATAAGTTTACACAGTACAGGTTGTAGATATTGGGTGATGGATTTGTAATACATGTAATTTGTATTACGAATGAAGTTAGATTTGAAACGTTAAAAGACCCAATAATTTGTGGCACAACAAGCCTTTGCTTCAAAAATTGTTATTAGTATAATCTTGAAGATGTGTGAAACTAACAATGCCATCAAAAAATTTCATAATATTACATTTAATAAATTTGAGAAGGGTTATAAGGATATAAAATCACATTCACGCATCACATCATAAAAATTGAGTTTTTCCTTGAAAATTTCTACACTCAAAATCCTTTACATTTTCACCAAAATTTCTCAAATAAACCTTGAAATTTCCGTACAAGTGAGTGACAGCCCACAAGTAAATTCAAACATTTTCAATAGCAAATTTCAAACACAAGTTCGTATATCCGAAATAATTTGGAAACACGGATTTCCCGTGGAGCGTATCTCACCTTGAAAAGTTTAATCTTGTACAAAACACCTGAATCACTTACTCAACATCCCGGCAATCGATAATCCGACTCGAAAACCTGCAGTATATCTCCCTGTCGTACATTCCCCTCTTTCGCACTGGGAAATATTTACTTTCTCTCCTCTCCCTCTGACGACTACATTCGAAGTAATAAAGAAACAAATGGCACGTCGATATTTTTCCGACGAATTTTTCTCCACCCGAAAGATCGAAAGAAGTGAATTTATTATTTCGATCGGGCGTGATACGCTGTTCGAAACTTCTGCTCGCTCTGTTACGAGTTTTAAATAGTTCCCTGGTATATAGTTTTTTTTAAATGTCATCTCGGCTATCGCGTTGTTGCTGGATTTATGAAGTGGTAAGCAGTCGAATAGGAACCTAAAAAGTTGTTGATGGTGTTAGCTCCAGATGAGAGATTGCGGTGCTAAGCGATTGAAATACCTAGAAGAGAAGTGGAAGAAGAAATTAGTACGCTGGTAATGCGTAGAAAAAGCATACATATCCTATAATATTAAACGAGGTATCGTTGTGGCTATGCATATCTGTTCATACGTATGTCCCTCATTTTTCTAAATTGCCCCTAACTAGTTTTGTGAAATTTCATATACAAACGTTTCTTGATAGTTGGAATCGATCGCGTTAGGTTTCATATTTGACAAAAATCATTAAATTAGTCAAGAATCATTAAAATAGTTAAAAGAAATTAAAAAGGTAAATAGATAATAGCTAATCGATAAGTTTCCTGTAAAGTTGACCACGTATTCCAGACTAATGGGATGGTTGTAATTCTTGTAATCTAAGGCAGGCTAGGAGGCGCATAACGACAAAATTTGTAAAAGATGCAGAACATGAACTCCTCCAGAATGTAATAAACTTGCCAAAATTGATGTTTTTCTAGGAGACCTAACCCAAACTAACTATGGTTTAAATAACTTGGACAAGTAGCTCTGTCTTATTGAAATTCTTAACTCATCTTTTGGTGTAGATGTCATGGCATTTTGATATTTTCGACAATGTTTGACAGTTCAGTCTCATGCTAACCAAAACGAACTAGTCCTCAAATCATTTTTTGCATTCCACTTGTGAGGAGAATACTTAATGAAACAACTTTGAAAACACAATATGTTAGCATGTTACTGTACTAACAGTAACTTCACAACGTAACTTCGTTTGGGGTACGTATAAATTACGAGATTTGAAAATCATCTCAAAAGTGAACCACTTCATCTAATTTTTATAAAAGACACAAAATCTTCTAAAGAAATAGTTGCTTTAAAAAAGATAGCTCAAGAGTTATTGGCGCAGGCACTGTAATACAGGAGGGTCACTCTATATTGAACGTCCATTACCTGTTTTAATTATTTGAAACTTACTCTTGTTTGATTTTCTCAAAAGCTTTGTCGTTTTATGTTGATGTACTTTTTATTTAAAGTTTAAAAGTTTCAAAGTTAGAGTTAATGAAAAAGTTGTCAAATCCAAATTTAGACGATTTGTATACCCTAATATGGATGTATCAAATGAGCGAGAGTATGATAAATGCATTATTATTGGTACTCAGATTGTATGATGAAACGATTTGAATTTTTATGCGGACATCCCGTATCTACACAGGACTATATTCTTGTAACTGATATATCACATATCAAATTTGACATCAAAGCTACTCTGGCCGAGGAATGATCTCAAATGTTTGTACAATGAATATTATGGAATTATTTTATTTATCAAATTTTCGAATTAAGTTTTCTAGTCAAGGAGTTTACCAAAATGTAAATAAATCAGTACATTTAATTCTATTATAAGTTCTAACTTACCGTCGTACTACCTGTTTTATATAGATTTTTCGTTATAATGATCTATGAAGTGTGGAATATTTAGTGGCTTTTCTTTATTAATTTTACAAGCCAGGTTGGATCGGGAAATTTAAATTTTTAGGAAACTTTCTTGAGTCTGGAAAAACGTTTAGGGTTGGTCTTTTGATTTCTTTTCATATGCTGGGGACTCCAAATTTTCTAAATCCTTTTAGTATTTCAAAATTGGTTAACTAGGAATTGCTAGGGAATTTCTGAACGTACTCTCTTGATTTTTGTCATTTTTTCTTGAAAAATTGGCAGTGTTAAAAAGATTCTATTAATGCCGTTTCCTCCAAATGAAATTTAGAAATACGGATTGCATATAACTGGGTTTCTACAAAGATTTTTTTGATTTGTTTCAATTGTTCCACACATCTGTTTTGTTAGGATTGAGTGGATTTAAGTATTGTTAAATGTACAATAAACAATTGAGCTAAAAATAAATAATTGAGGTTTGTTCCTGGATGAATTCTTTCCTTTATATTATCTCTTTGCTGGTTTAAATAATTAAGTCCTTTCGATATCGGCATTATTGATATCGTAAACAGTACGTTAAACTACTCAACTTTGACAAATTATGTACGGGAAGCTAATGAAACCAATCAAAACATAATTAGGTTTTTGAAAAGACAGCTATGTTCGATAGAATTATTCTTACTTTCATTTGATCAAGGAAATAGCACCCTTAGAAATTTGTTAATATTCCGACTTCTATGAATTAATATTAAAAATGGAAGGTAAATGTCCAAAAATCCCTTAGACATTCCTAATTAGTGATGTGTACCTACATGTCACCTAAACAATTAATGTGTATGTAAGCACTTGTAAACAATTGATTTTCTCTTTTAACCATGCTAATAATGTAAACAATTTATTCATAATCTGGATTTAAAGGTCTATAAAATTCAAATTTATTGTTCAGTGTCAGTATAGAGGCTAAATTATGCCAGATCTTCAAATATTATTATTTGATGGCATTTTTGAAAGAGACAGTCGTCAAGAATTAATAGATTTTCTGGGTTCAGTTTTTGGATGAATTAAATTAGAGGAAAAGTCTTCCACTACATTATCACATATTTTTTACAATCATCAATAGATATACAACAATGCAAGTTTTAAAAACAATATTAAGAATACAACAGATCCTGTTTAGAATAATGTTGCTATAACTGCGTATTACTTTAAGGATAATGAAGGTAAAACTAATATGATCCTTATAACAATTACTTTAATCTTAATCAATGTCCTTCAATAATTACCTTCAGTAATGACTCATAATTCGTTTTTAACTTAGATAGCGAACAAAAGTGGGATGGGACAAAATGGGATTAATTTGAAATAAAACCTTATTGTTTTTAAAACAGTGAATACAAAATTATTAAAAGTGTCCTATCGTTTTACACGATAAACCAAACAGTTTTTTAACTTTTAAGTCTAGTCCCACTAAAATAATGAATAAAATACTTTACATACCACCATCTTTCACTCAAAATAGAACGAGTATTTTTCAATTGGTCAAATGTTCACTCCAATATAAGAATTCGCTTTTCATTTGAAGGGTGAAAAAGTTATATTTGTTTTTCATCTCTTTCGGCTTTTTCATATTCATAATTTCTTCTTTTGTTGTACATTTTATAGCGTTATTTAGCGTTTACAAAAGTTTATGAACATTTTTTTGCATTCATGACTTGTACAAATATGATGTTAACTGGTAATCGCAACAGTGAATTATCAACAGTGAATCGTTAATCTTGTTTGAGAATAATATTTCATTTATTTATTACATTCGTATTTTTACAAAAAATTTTATGTTTATATATAAACTTTAGGATCTTATTTTAGGATCCACATTTTTATTATAGTAAGGATAGGAAAATTAGTTACGGTAAAAATAGCTGGCAGCAGACATTTTTCATCGCGATTATAAAGTTCCATTATACTGGACTAGTTAATCATCTGTGACACTGTGCTGTTAACAGTTTTAAAAGTTGGTAAAAATTAATTAAGAATTAACTCCGTCCTTATATTTTTTTTCTGAAAATCACTGAAAATGACTATTGTTTACATTTATCCTTGGTTACACGAAATAATTCGTGCCAACAATTCTAATTATTTATACATCAACATATAATGATTTGTCTGTTCCATAAGTGTCAACACGTATATCTCTGCTTCTAATTCACCGATTTCAATTTATAAAAATAACACGTGGAAGGTCCACTACTTGTAAAAAAATCAACAACCGATTCTAGTGCTTTTTTCGATCTTCACATTTTAAAAAGCCAAATTTTCCGATACAGATCATTTTTTAATGAAATTTGACGTGTTGTTATAGCAGAGTAAATATTATTCCAAGGTGCAACTATTTAACTTCGACTTAGCAGGAAATTCACTATTAAAAAGCTAAAGTTTTTATCAACTTTTTTTTTTAATTATGCTATTTCGCTACAATGTTAATGCTAGATGCTTCTTTAATTAAGACTATTTATAGTTAATAGTATTAAATAAATTATAATAATAAAGAGTTTACAATTCATTGAAGAGAATCGAAGAAAGAAACGCATCTTAGTAATTCTCATTTTACTTGTTCGTAATGTGGCACAACTTCTTGAACTGTCTAATTTTGTATTTCTTAGTTATGACCGTTACAGCAACCTAAATTACTTATAGTAGGACTGGTATAGCGTATGACTATATCATTACAAGTATTCTTTTTTATTCTATTATAATACTCGATTACCTGAAGTTTCCAAATTTTTATGTGACAATTTGCACACTAGGTACTGTAAAATTGTTTTGTTACCTCAGCCCTGATTAATTTTGAATATTTACGTTGACGTACAGTTGTTTTTCAGTGCTTTAGCTGTAGATTTCTTTCACATTTCCTATGACTCTCAGACTGTGTTACCCATAGTTCATGTGTTATCAAGTTCAAAACATGAAAGGCCATAGAGGAAGAGAACATGTAGGTGAAATAGCGTCGGCAGCGTCACCCTCCTGTTTAATTCGAGCGATAATTGTGCAACGTGCAGTGTAACTAGGTGTTAGAGATCATATCGTTGGGATGGCTTCCAATAAAGCCCGTCGCCATCCTGTCGTACCCCGTGCCCATTTTCAAAGCAGCCGAGGCGTGCAGCATGAATTTTTCACTCAACCCGTGTGTAGGTGCGTGTACGGGGGGGGGGTGTCTGTGGCGGGTGTCCCGTACCGGAATTGAATAAAACAAAAATGAAAGCGTGCGACCAATCGGAAAATCCGATAAAGAACATCCGGACGGCGACGTAAAGACTCCTAATTAAGTGGTAGGTAGTAAATATGTAGGCAGACCGGATAACAGGGAGAAGTTTTGCGGGTAAATAAACGGCAGGAGCGGTTCGGACGGTCTCGGCAGTGTTCGCTCCTCGAGCTCCCTGCGGTATTGACGACCAGCTCAGGGGAGAGAGAAGAGTCAATACAGATCCCTGGGGAACGGTGTCGATCTTCCCGCGGGACTACGGCCAGAGCGAGACGGAGACACAACGCCGTACACTCTAGTACGGTGAAAACGGAAAGTGTTCCTCCTCGTTTCTCGCTTGCTCGCTCTCGCCCCCTTCCTTCTTTTCGCTATCACACAAAACTTCGTTAACATACACAATGCCTACCTACTATTCTCTCGGATAAATACTCCAAAAAGTTCCAGGAACTAGCTTTATAATGGCATGCAACGCGCTATTTTTAAATTTCCGGGCACGATTTAGCTTTCCACTGATAGTTTCAACCTCGGTTACGTTGAACTTACAAGCTGAACTTACATGCACATCAGACGCTGCCGACAGAAGAATGCTTGCAGCGAAAATTCCTTTGCCAATAAAGCTAAGCAGGTACATTAGTTAAAGAAATTTGTATTTCAGGGGCGTTTAGTACTTCGGAATTTTTCAGCGTTAAAAGGCACTCTTTGAACAATATTAACGCATCGCGAATCCACACATTTCGAAATGGAACTACGCATTACTTTTACTAAACTCGACAAAGAAACCTACGAGGTATAGTGAAAAAGTTACATTGATTTATATATAACAACGTTGTAAGAAATATGTTAATATTCTACAGCGGCCCAAGCGTGATAAATAGTCCAAGCTAAATAAAACAGCCGTGATAAATATTTTTTTTATCAAAGAATTCACAAATTGTTCCGGGTTATTGTCCAATATCATAAAAAATACTTGACCCATGAATAAGTGTATCAAAAAAATTTCTATAGAAAAATGAAAAAAGTCTCCTGTATAATAAATTGTTTAGAGTAAAGTAAAAAAGTTGCAAGACTATTTCAAAGCCCTAGGGATCATTTTTGCAATATTTTAGAGCATACTACTTTTAAAACGATATATATAGCTGAACATATCAATCTTCGTTTCATACTTCCAAGTTAAACTGAGATGCATCAATAGCGTCGTCAACAAAAGGATGAGTTTGTAAAAATTACGCGGCGGAACCAACAAAATAGTTTTTCACATTATGTCAGTTATTTATTGTTCAATTTTTTTTTGTTAAGCTGCAATATATTTAAACATACATGCCGCACGAGAAAGTGACGTAACTTTTACTTTAGGAAAAGAAAAGATTTTCTTCTATGAATTTTAAACCTATACGAGGAACAGCGAAACAGTTGCAACTGTTTCATTTTTCTGTTTGTAGTAAGTTTTACACAGTGAAACATTTAAGTTTAGTATCTTTAAGTTTACAAACAAACCAGGACAGGCAAACCCTTGGTTCCTATAACACATAATTGTTCCACGAAAATTTTTTAGTAAAAATTCAATAGGTGCCTATTGTAAATAAGTTTGAATTAAGAGAATTTTACTACTCGGTACTATATTACCTCTTCTCGAATCTTTTACTATTATTGCAAATGCGATATTAATTGACAATCCAATTAAGTTTCTAACGATACCAAAAATGAAACAGATTTAATTAATGATGTTGATTAGTATATCTCATCAATCAGTAAACTGATCGATGGAATTTTTAATCAGACTGGTAAACTGATCTTCAAATTCTTCTTAGCGTTGATGAAAATTTGCATATCGAATTATATTACGATAATATTAAAACATTCCTTTACATTCGTTAATAAATATAAAACAAACAATAACAGAAGGAACTTTTGGAAAATAGGATTTGGCACATAAATATGTCTTCTGAAAAATATGGATTTTACATTAGAAAATAAATTAATGTAGAAATGCATTTTCAGCACAGCTTTTAGTGACTTAATATTCATTTAATACTGGAATCACATAGATATTTGTCAGAGAAATATTTTATAAACCTAGCCGACGCCTCGTTTGGATGTCGACCAATTTTCATTCCCTTTTTTGACCCCATCGGAAAGTGAAATTTAGTATTATCGGATTTTTCTGAACTATATGGGTACCCAATCTATAATCGTATTAAATTTTCAATTTCTAGCTATTTATTAACTCTTGCATAAACTTTATCCCCTCATTCTTTTTTCTACCCCCTCGATAAGTGTCATTCGGATTTCTTAAATTTTTTTCAAAAAATTCTGAGTTTAACCTGTAACCACGCAAAGTTTAAAGCTTCGAACTAGTCGAAAAGTACCTCACAATACAACCGAGAAGAAAAGCAAACTTAACCCCATTTGTATGCCCTCAGAAAAAGAAATTCGAAATTATGTCCCTCTTATGAATGGTGTTGGAATCCAAGCTATAAGTGTGACAAGTTTTAGGTTTTAGCTATTCTGTATACATTACATTTCCTTTTCTCCTGATATTCGGTATTTTTCTCACTATTCAGGACTCAAACCATAAGCAAGTTTCTAGTTTCTAGATAATCAAAGTATGCCTAACATTTCCGGACAAACTTACATTGGGACACTATGCTCTATAAATTAGGTATAGGTAACATACAATAAACACAGCAAGAAAGCCATTTATAAAATACTAGCCATAACCCATCGCGGCTTCGCTCGTTCACCTATACTAGACAATTACAACTTGAATATACATATATGTCGTACATAATATTTCACGCAATAATAGCAAGATTGTTTCTTAAATAAAAATACGAATAATTTACGTGACGAGCACTACAAAAACATTCTAAGAAAGAATTTGTGTTTTAATTTTGTCTATTGAAGTGTTTTCTACACACAATATTTTTATCTTTTAAATTGTACGTCCAGGGATGAATTCGAATGTTTTCCAAAGAGTAATAAAGATACGTACACGTGAACATCAACAATTTTCCAAATTCCTCCCTTGAATTATACTTAAATTTGAGACTAAACGCATTTATCCATTTTTTCTTTTTCCAAAAAAAAACCAATTTTAAATTAATTTATTGATTTATATATACTTTACTACGTGGGGCATACAGACTTACCAGTTAATCATAATAAAATCGTAGAAAAATTTGAAAAAAACGGTTTTCTCTTTAAAAAAAATCCAAAAAAGCCCCACAAATCTCTAACTAAACATTCTATATTTCTTCCATTTTAAGTTTGTCGATATTTCATTGTTAGTGTGTGGTACCCACTTTAACACTTGATATTCAAAATATTTTCAAGATATTACTTCATATATTTCACTACAAGATATCGATAAACTTCAAATAGATGAAATGTAGAGCAACGTGCGTGCTTTCTACTGCCCTTTTCAGTAAGTTCGTATACTTGCCAAGCAAGCAGGCATATTGAAAAATAGTAATGAAATTTACAAAACTCGCAGTCGTGTAAAAATTATACAAGCTACATAGCGCCCCTTGTTGTGCTCATTGTATTACTAAGTAAGTTTCAGGTGTTTGAAGAAGAAACTCTATTTTACGGTTTTTCCCATACTCGGAGAAATAAATATACTGCTTTTAGCTTACCATAGTTCATTTTTGAATTACCTACAAATTTGTGTTTGTAACATATAATGCTTTCTAACTAGGTTCCTCCCAAATGGCGAAAAACCTATTTTTAAAGAATTTTCCCAAAATTTTGTTCTATAATTCGACAGAGCGGACTACTAGAATCCACAGCTACGATTACAAGTATATAGTGTACAATACTGTGAAAACTGCTTACCAGTTCGTATTTCTGTCACGTAAATGCTACTTTTCTCGTCTATGGACTGGCCTAACCGGCCACTGGAAATTTTTGAGATCAGTTTCCATCAATATCGAACGCGGCGTCACAGCTAAACAATTTACTCCGATACGCTTTACTTTGCTAATGCATAATTTATCCCCCCTTTTAACATCCGGCATCGGAGCCCCACTAAATTTTTACAACGTCCTTAGAAAGTTGTGCCACGTCGCCCATTAGAAGAGATCGCAAGCTAATCTTTTTTCTCATCGGCTGCGAGCAGTCGATAGTGCTGACGAGGTGAGAACCGCCCACCTTAATTTTCTTATTTAAGACAAATTACCGGAATAAGAGAGGGAGAACGGTTAGTTTTCCACGGCAAAAACTGCACTAGCGCCCCGGATTACAAATGGGCCGCTTCAGTTTAAGGATTCTGTGAAAGTAGTCTTTCTCCGTTTGAATGATGGCAGCCGGATGGTAGATTAGGAGAGACGTTTTATGTGGAAGCAACACGAGATGGTTGCCATTAGGTATGCTCTGCCACGGACTTAAAGAAAAACGGCGGTTTTCTGCCTGACTTTGTTGGGGCAGTTACTTATTAAAACAGACGGAAGGAGGTATTAGTAAAAACGGACAAAAAGTGCAAAACTAGAAAAAATATATTAGGAGTTGTGTAACCTTTTGGCAGCTTGAAATCAGAAGGCAAATTAATTCAAGCTTCAGAAATGAGATTAATCGAATCGATGAAATAAGATTTTCTGTGGAAAATTTAAATAACAAGATTGTACCATTGAAGGAGGTCAAAAAAATTTAGGGCTTATTGTAGATCGTTATAGAAAGTCGATTAAAGGTTACTTTCCACATATACTACGTATTCTTGTCATGCTCCAACCATTTCGTGTTCCTGTCTCATCTTGGATATCCCCATGTAACCAATTTTGTCGTCAAACCCTACAACTGGTCACATAATTATTAGAGTTTAATATTGTTTTAGTGCAGTTCTAATAAAACTAACACGTTGTTATATGTGCCCATTTTATCCCCTTCATTAGGATAATTTTACGGCGGCTTAACTGCGGTATATCCACGATTTGGTATAGACGGTGCTCCTGTCGTGTTCCTGTCGCCGGTCGTGAATCGTTCTTGATTGCAAATTGGAGAGCTCGGTACGTGCACAGTCGGAAATTAATTCATGTTTTATCCATCTATCCATTGGAAATACAAGCTATTTTGACATTCCGAAGCAAACGACACAGTCTGAGCACGACAGGAAAAGGGTAGTATATGTGGAAGGTTACCTTAACTGATTGGACTTTGTTATGACAATAAAAACCTAACAAGCAGAAAAGAAAACAAGGTCATGACATAGACGAAGGAAAGGTAGAGTGATGGACCAAAGGGAACCTGTCTAGACGAAATTATATAAACCGTAGTAAACAGAGAAGAAAATGAGGTCATTTTAATGCAGTCAATCGTACACGATCATAACGACATTTCATCGCATAACGACTAATCGATTACGGTTATGAATAGTTGATTAATTAATAATGTATGCATTGCTATGCACTCATTTTGAGCGAATTAAACACAATACCCGAATCTATGTACTTCTGTTAATTTATTTTAACTGTTGTATCCTTAATTTTAGATTATTATTTCTTAAATGCAGAACTTCTCTAATATGTGTATAATCAGTAAAGTAATATTACTATGACCTAAACTATGATTTATTTGAGATTACGTTATGATGGTTACAGATTCGGCTCCAAATAGGTCTAGAAAAATCTGACAAGTGCAAATTCCCCTTTTAAGTAGGAAATAAGGGTGAAATCCATTTTTGACGTTTCATTCCGCGACGCTCATCGAGTAATTAGAATTTTTAAACTCTTCATTACTACAGCTCGAAAAAAATTAAAACTTCGAATTTCGCTTACCGATAGATGGAAAGGGTTGTTGAAATTTACACAATAATTAATAAATTATAAAGGAATGAAACCTTGGTATAATTATAGATTGGGCTCTCAGAATAAACCGATAATCCCAAATATCACTTTCTGGAGGGACGGAACAAGAGTTGAGATTAGTTCCACCCCCGAACGATGGCGGGTATATAGGCTTGTTCCATTATAATTTTACGTACTTTCCGACAAGACGTTTATTTGACGATCTTTCCCTTCCTTTAATGAGTGCAGAAGTGAAATTTCAAACATCCTCCCTTGGTATAATTATTTAATTTCTGCTCTCCGACGAAATATAGAATAAAAGCAATTTCGGAGTTCTTCAAATAAAGGAAGTAAATATTTAATCTCCCCAAATTTACGATAAGATCTGCTGTGATTTTTTCCTACGCCGAAGTTTTTTCGCTTCTAATAAATTCGAAATGTGAAAACTCTCTTTTACCAGTCCGTTTTCTAAAATAAAATCAGTCATAATTCAGGACGGTGATGGGGGAACGAGAGCGGGAGGGGTCGATGTAGGGTGCCAGGGGGGTGTTTGGGAGCGAAGAGAAGACGAGAGGGCGAAGAATAAGAAGAGATGCCTGCCCTACACACTCGCTCAACTCGAGCCGGACGGACTGAGGCGACTTCCGTTCCCTTCCTACTTCTCCTCATTGCGTACACTCCGAAGTAATGGAGGAATCATCAAATATTAAGGCGTCTTGATAGAGTTTATTAATTGATGACAGGCAGGGAATAGCAGATTTGCATAATGTATAGAACACCGCAAGGATCTGTACCTAAGTCGCAAGTCACGTGGAGGCCAACTAGGCCACTGGGAACGATTTCGGAATATGGGAGCGTGGCTGACAACGCACGCTCCGAACGAGGATCGGCAATGAAGAGAAGTTCCTTGGGCAAGAAAAAATGGGGAATTTTGATTTCGGCTGAACATTTAATGGATTACGGTTTAACCCGAGTCTCAAAGCTGTTTTCCAAAAGCTGTACTGCACAATACTAAAATTAATTGAATACAGCGTGGAAAACTATTGTGGAATCCAAGGTACGACTCGAAGAGTCGAGAAATTTAGGTCAATCGTAATATAAGTACTGTATAAACACGACGACAATTATGATGCCATCGATTATTTTTATTAACATCAAGTTCACTTCTTACAAAGTATGGAACAAGGGTGCTGTTAACTCACAGACACTTAGAGATTTTCATCGACCAATATTCTAAAGCAGCAATATTCTAAAGCAGCGGCAGAATAATATGGGAATGGCAATTATTGAAGATACACTCTATATTTTTCGCCGATGACGAACTGATTGTATCAGGTACTCCAATAAATTGGAAATTCTCCGTACTCCCAGCAGCTTCATATGTTACAAAATAGTACCTGTGTCATCCTTATGAGAGGTACTCCTTATGTAATCTACCATCACATGAAATGTGATTCCTTGTGGTTCCTTGATTAGGAACGCTACGATTGTCTTACCACTTAGATTTTTTTAATGACGAACAAAAAGAGGAGATTTTTGTTTAATATAGAAATATATACACATTATATTGGTAAACGGATACGAAGCCTAATTATTTTTATTAAACAATTATTGTTGAATGAATCGGTGTCATAAGTACACCGATTTAGGACGTTTTGACACTGCCATTCTGACGCAATTCTGAGTCATTTCCACGCAGGAACGTATAAACTTACTACATTTTCGCAGAGGAATGGCGTTCCAAATTGACAAACTGCGAACATATGAATTGTTGGAGAAACAAATTCGACCATGTAGAGCATCGAGATACCTTAATTCACTTTGATTTTACACGTAAAAATTAAAAATTGGCGATTTTTGACGGAAAATGTTTATAGCGTCTTTATATAAATGGTAGTTAAGAGTAAAAACCATAGTTCAATATGAGTAATAGTATTTTTGCCATACAAGGAGCTTGTATTGATTGGTCTAAGAATACATGTTAAGAAAACTTGTACTACGTTATGTACAAATTACAAAGAACGTTTGAAAATGCGAACTAAAAATAAATTTGAAAAGTTTCTCGAACACGGGCAGTTAGAATAAAGAAAGAAACCAATTAGTAAAGTTAAGATTGGAATTCACTAATGAAGGACAAAATCCTTCACCACCAAGTCACCCGTCACACACAGAAAAAGAATAACAGTAGAAAGCAGAAGTAAGACAATTACAGATTACTGCGAAGAACTACACGGAACGAAGTTGTAGATCGACAAAAATTGAGACAATCTGAACGATGATTGAAATAGGAAATAGATGAAATTCAGAAATAAAAGCAGGTGGCAGGGATCTATCATCTTAACAGAATAACAGATAGTAAGACGGTCAAAAATGATATTGAGGGGAAATTTCTGAATGAGAACTAGCCTAACTAGTGGCAAGGAAACAACATCAATGTTGAGGAATTCGCCAATATAGTGTCCAAGGAACTAATGGTACCAAAAACTTATGAGAGTAATGTGGGTACTTCATATGTTTTATATTGTTTAATACAACCCTCAAGACTATTTCAGATTGTTTCTGTGTTCACAATTTCTAAACCACATGTTTGACCTTAATAACATTTGAAGGAAATCTTGAACGTGGCCCTACCACCATTTTGGGCCATTAAATATATTTGGAATATAGCTCAACTCATACTCGACCTCTTCTAGCATATGATTAGCGTTCAACAGATTTAAATCAATGAGAGTTGAACGAATCTTCAGACAGACCAAATTCTCCTTTCTTTTACGATTATTAACATGTGTAATAACTCTTATCGCTTGATGCCCTAGCCCGTAAGGGCTATTTTTCATGACGTGTTCTTATGATAAGATATCTTTGTTAGAATTCAGTAGAGTAAGCCAACGAGTCAATGTTAATTTCTTATCGCCGATGTAAGTAGTGGCGGCATTTCGCCATTGTAGGGGTCATCTCACAGCGAAGAATAATTGTAGAAGTTGCTTTGCCTCCCTCAAAACGGTTAGACGGTAGACTTGTATACACATGTATACATAGACTTATAAATTTTGGTAAAAATTTCTTCAATAAGTGACAATTTAATGACACACACAAACTAGATAACAAACTAAATGACTGCACAAACTAGATCTTAGTACGCCAGTTCTAAAATATTCTACAAGCATATATGATTGAAATCCACCATCATTTATGGCCTTCGTTAACCTCCGCCGAAAGGATTACTCCATATTTATCAAAACAACAAACATTGATTAACTTGGCCTCATATCGACAGTCCATAAAATGTAAACCAACGGGGCAGCAAAACGATATGCAGTTATGTTGGATGGCCGCTGGTAATCAATTTGCCCCGTTTCGCAGCCCACATTCGCTTTTAGTTCAACACTCGCAACAAAAATTACGTCAAGGTTTTTTCATATATTTATTTCAGAACGAGGAATATTTTATTGTACTAGAAATTGTTATTGGGTTCTTTAGGGGATTAGAATTTTAATAATTTCTATATGATTTTCGCGAGTCGATAAGTACTTACATTTAAATAATACCTAATATCTGGCTGTCCCTAGATTCTGCCGTTATGTATTAAAAGGCATAGCATCCACTACCGATAAACAATATTAGTAGATGCAAAATCATTTAATTTAAAACTGTATGATGCAATGAACAAAAATTCCATTACAACAAAAGTAACGCAAGTTTGTAACCATTTCGTGCAACTTCTAAGTAAAGCTTCACTCATCGCGTTGTTTAAACGTCCAGTTTTACAAGAGTGGCGAAGTGTATTTCTTTCCTTTCGTTTACACTAACGCATGTTATTCTAAAACCTCTCCAAACATATTCACCCCTCGTACATCGAGAGCATAAGAGTCGTTTACCAGCAATTCAGAAGCATTGTTCCCCCGCACCACCATTACCTTATTACGGTGGCCCATATGGCCCGAGGACAGCTCGGATGCCTTATGTTGGCGGGGTGGCCGCGCTAACTAATATATGCCGAATACGAAACACGACTTGCTAAGATAAATAGAGGAGCAATAGCCTCAGGACAAGAGACTAACACGATATAAAGGACCCTTATAGTCCGCCTACCGACTAACAGGATTATGCTATGCGATATTCATTCGGTGGCAGGACTTCTCTCTCTCTATACGTTCTATGGAATATGTATATGTCTATGGTGTTTACTTTCGGGCGGCCAAGATGGAAAAATTGTTGTACACGGGGTGAGAGGCTATTCCCTTTATAGGGATTGATTCTTATGGGTACTTATGTTTTAGACGATTGGACAAATGCAAAAAAATATTCATTATAAAAACCTGTTTTTAAAGTTCTTTGACGCGACGCATGAATCTATATTCACTGTTCCAATTGAATTACAATAGTTAGATGAACGTGGTGGTCGTCGGTCAGAGTCGATTTCTCTTCAGTAATTTAATGGCGACCGACGATGGTAATGTGAACTTAAGGCAGGTGTAATGATAATGAGCCATTCATTGAACAATAAATTAAAAATAAATACGCCTTTTCAATACAAAAATTTCAGAAGTGGTCCAGTTAAAGAACAAATAAAATACCGACTTTATACCGAGCGCATTCAAAAAATATGTTTTTACCCTATACAAAAGTGGAGTATTCATGTAACGCACACCGTTTAACTTTCCCCCGTATATTTTGGTGTGGGGAAATGTTGTTAGTCGCTACAATACATGCCTAACTATGAAATGCCTATCAGTATCGAAAATTAGGCAGGTCCACTACAGCCATTAAATTTGAGCGCCGAGCACGTGATCATTTTCAGTCGTCATTAGAGTTCAGTTGTGTGTGCACCTAAGTCGCAATTATTATTTTAAAATGGCTTTTTGGAGAACTTTCGACGTGGACGAAATGAATAATGGCAATGATATCGACCTTATACCCAATACAAATAATCCCACAGAAACAAATTAGGCACAAATTTGGGATTTCGTCATAAAATTTCGTTGACAAAGTGAGAAACAATTCTTTATATTTCTTTAAATATGGCACGCCTATGGATCGGTTTCTCGGTCTTTGTGTGACGGAAATATGGCTATTAAATTTTATTCCTTTTTTTTCTACTGGACCAGTCGAGACTGAAAGGACGTTACGTATACCCCCATACACAGAAACGTTTTGCAAAAACGTGTTTTCCGGACTCATAACGTTCAGAAAGGCAATACCTCAAATTCCGAAAATAGACAAAAAAAGAGTGCGTTCACATTATATGTGAGATACGAGGAAGTAAACATTATTCGCTTAACTCGTTTAAATGCACATATGGAAAAGGGGTAGATAGCGCACATGAGGTGAAACTTAAAAACATTTGTTTAGAATACCTGACTCATCCAAGTATTGGTAAAATTGATCGCATAAAATGCAAAATAAGTAACGGTCAGCTTTGATAAAGTACATTCAACCCTTAAAGCCGTAAATCTGCGTTTACTAGTATCCCATTAAGTTATCCGCCACAGAACCATCCGATTTAAGTTCGTTCGCTTCTGGATGTTTGCTGAGGACGGCAAAAAATTCATATAATTTCATTCATCGAAACGAGCACTAAAAGCTTTCCAAGCAAGTAAGTCGAGGATGAAAACAACAGCGCAAACTAAACGTTTCACTTTCGTGCCTCGAAGAAAAGCGAGCTTTATTACGTGTGATATAAATAATTTCCTTAGCGCATTTTAAATTTCACCTCGACTCGTTTCCTTTTATCTTCGACCGGTTGTAAACACGAAAACCGCACTCGAACGTCTCGGAGGGGCTGTTTGGAGTTAAGTTAGTTACGCAGAGCAGCATCTCTTTAGAAACGTAATTTATAAGCGATTCATAATGCGCGAGGCTGTCGACATTGAGTGAAAGTTTCGAGACACCGTGAAAACGTACGCCCGTGCTCCTCTCTCGCTCTTTCTCCGTTCGGTCTCGTGAAAAGGGAAAGGGAGAGAAATGAATTTTCCTCGGACTGGAAAAGTTTGTTCTCACCTCTCGGAGTGATGAGTAATTAAAAGAAGAGGAATCGTGGCGGTTATTCATCTTCCGGGACGCAGTTCCGGATTCTGCGATTGATTGCAGACGGGAATGATAAGAAGAGGGGGACAAAAAGGGGACAGAACGTTTAATCAGAGGAGTTAATTCTCGATATTGTTTTACAAGGCCAATGGGGATTGCATGAGTAGCCCTTCATACTCCGTAGAAAGTATGTGTAATTTCATCGTAACGTTCAATACATCACTGAATTTACCGAGCTTTAAATAAACGTTGTAGTTCCTCCATTTTCTTAAAATGACTCAATATGTTGAGGGCAGATATCTAGATAGATCGTCTTTTAGAGGAAATTCTTAATTTAACGGGTGAGAAGAGGAGAAACTAAGAGCGCATTATGACAGCAAAGTGCCTCCGTTAACTGTTAAAAGTTCTACGAGATTACTCATTGGATTTAAGTCTAAATGTAGACACCAGCATCAGAAATGCTACAGTGGATGTAAGGAAAGGGTAAGGACAGCATCTGACACTAATGATTAAAGATGTCAAGGTGAATAACCGAAGGTAAAATAAATGAGAGATTCCATTTGCCATCTAAATAACATATTTGGTTGCCCCTACAGATACCGATGTGATAGCTGTAATTGAAAATAGAATTAAATTCAAAATCAATGAGTGATGAAGCGAATAATTGTGATGAAGTCTTCGAGAAATCTAGAAAATTAGGTTCTACCTTATAAATTTTTCTGGCCATTTACTCAGAGACGAACATTAGAAAAAAACAATATTTTCTAAGCCAAATGTGAACCAACGTTACCAACAGACGAAAAGGTAATACCAACTGGGTGATTAATAACTATGATTATTTCTGTCAATTGGCAACAATTTGGTACTCTAATGTTGCTGCAATTGATATTATAATTCGAGCGTGGCAGATCTAATATCAAAATAAATATAATTTTCGTTAGTGCGGGTTGTAGTAATTGAAAAATAGTTTACAAAACACTTCACAATCACAATAAATGCAATAAATTCTGTGCCCTTTTTAATCCTAATATAACGCGTTAACAATTTATCAGAGACCAAAGTTTCCCTTCTGTTCAATCCACTTACAACGCCTCCATCGTTGAATGTCACACAGTGTATCTCAGTGTTTCAATTTATTGATCCATTTCTTATTATCTTTAACTTGTATAACGAACTCTCTCCTAGTTTTGTCAATGTAAATGGCATTACAAGAAAAGAGCAGAATTTTGTATAATCCAGATTTAAAAATTGGGAACGTAGCATCTTTGTCCCTTACCAAATAATAATCTAAAGTGCCACATTTTCTAAAAGAGCAAAGCATTCGCCACCTTCACAAATATACGGGGATAATAAGTCAAGCTTTTATAATCTAACGTACATAAATAATCGTAAGAAACATGAATTGATAAACTGAGTTTGTACGTTTTTCATAACTGCAAATTTTACTAAAATACCTGTGTTTATTGTCTTTATATACCAAACTCGAAAAACCTGGTTTGGTGCATTGGTGCAATAAAAATTAATTAAGTTCATCTGCTATGTTTGAAGAAGATAGTGCCGAAATCAAATTCTGAATCTTTCTTTCTTTTTTTCTGAATTTAATCTTTTTAATCTGAATTTCGAAAATTTAATTTCATGATGTGGTGAACGCTTGTATTTTACTCTTTCAAGAGAAATATTCAAAAGTGGGGTATGAGTGCTATCTTCCACCAAAAATTAGGAAACTCAGAGGTTAACTAAAATAGAATTTAAGAATAAATTGAGGAGAATAAAATGAGGAGAACTCATTTCCGCATCTTCCCTCCTGCAAGTTATATAACTACACTGTATAGTCATTGGGTACAGTATAGTGAAAAGTGAAAAAAATTTCTCGTGATTTTTTTAGTTTTCGAAAATCATATGGTTAAACCGTTACTGAAATTACAAATCAGTTCGTGGAATGTTTGCCTATACACATATTTAATATAAAAAAATTAGTAACTGGAGCTGTCAACTTCTATTTTATTTTCTCATTCTTCTATGAAGAAGTTCTTACATGTTTCTAAAGTTTCCAAAAGCAAATCATCTATATACTACTTTGGGAAACACCTACACTGAGTTTCAGCATCTGCGGAAATATTAATAACATATCTAGTAAATTTACCCCAAATTTGCTATAAAATAATCGGAAGTATAAAAGATTCAATCAATTTTCTCTTAATATTTCTGTTAGAAAAAGTAGCAGCAAATAGAACATTGTTAGCAACTATCTATTAATGTTTAATTGTGAGATTTAGTCACAAAGTACAGTCCCCATTTTTCTCTTAATAATGGTGAATTCGCGCAAAACTTATTATTCGCCATTGTATAGAATCGAAGGAGGATCTTTATGATTAATATTTATCATTTCAATAAGATTAGTAAGATTTAAACATCTAAATTAATTATGAATTTGAAATCGCAGTCATATTTACAACTAATAGATATTGAAAAAAATTATTAGCAATCGCGATGACTAATAGAGTCAACAAAATCCCTGTATTGAGTCCTTGGAACGTACAAAAGTCGTTGAGGCTTAGTTAAGTTTGTATTTATTTTATGTGCTGCCTCCGTATTTTTGATCTAATGATGCCTTATTTTGTTTCAGATTTTTTCTTAAGTTCTTCCTAAAATGTAACCAAAATTGTTTGAAAAACGCCGGGAATCCGAGGGATATGAGAAGATTCCAGGTAAGTTGAAAGGGTCGATTTATTAAAATAATCCACAATATGGAGTGGATCCACGTGGAGTGACTAGCTGCACATTTCCATAGTTTAAAACTTTCTGAATTACTTTAGAATAGCGCAAAACTAATTCCACCTTTACGTTATTTTGGGAACAAGTGGTTTCAACAACTCATTTCAAGAATATTTCTAGTTGCGTGTTTAGTGAATAATACTACTATTACTTACAATTTAGAATAACATTTTAAGATAAGATGCACCTTTAAAGTACTACTAATGAATGCGTACCTATATCTAGTAAACCTGCAATTATTTCAATGATGGATCCTTTAAACATTTAAAATAATCTTATCATGTCAAAGTAGTAGGTTTTCAATTACACAGTAGAAGCACAACTATGTACTAAAGCTGAAATATGCTACATCATGTAGAGTTATTTAAAGACTGGTGGGACGTCACTATATCAATAGAACAGGTCATACTAACTCAAAAAAGTCAAATTGACCTCTTATATTCAGCGATACAGAAATTGTTTGTAAATGAAATCAAAGTAAAGAAAAACTGTGAGCTTTACATCCAATAGCCGATATGCGACACACCAAAAAAAGAAACTACTTAATAATACTTAATAGGAGTGATGAGAAATCTGTTCTTTTTAAATAATAGTTGAAGCAGTTACAGTTATTTAAAAATAGCGGATTAACAGTAACAGGCCAATATTATTTTATGTATTTAATATTTTCATGATTTTGATGACATCGCATCACTTGATTGTAATAATTTTGAAACACAATCAATTTTATAAGAGGTTGTACCCTGTAAGAAAAGACACTATCGTAAATCTTGCAAACGAGTTAAGAAGGAATGCAATTCGAATAACTCAATGGGGATTCTCAATTAGCCGGATAAGTTATGAATAAGTCCCAATTGAATTTGGAATCGAAAATCTATTCAAAAACATAGAGCATAGTTCCACACTTTTACATAGTACCTTTTTACATCTCACGTTTAAAAATTAGGACTTTCAAAAGAGACGTTAGAAAGAGTGAAATGTGAAAGGTTTATAGATCAATGCTTTGATGCCATTAATTGAAAAAAAAATAAGTAGGAGGAAACGCTATCGATGCAAAAGAGCTGAATATACCAATCTTGAGCTCTTTTAGTAAAATTTTTGTATCTTTGGTCCACCTTGATCTGTAGATAAAAGCCTTATACTCTGCAGAGAGCACCGCGTCCGGGTCTGTTCGTCCATTTTTGTAAATTATGCGGTAGTCATATTCTTCTAATTCAGGTCCATAGGACAAACTTCGAATTAGGATCCTATAAAGAGATTATTCCTTCGAGGGACTTGTGGTCACTGATAGTTAGATAGTGACAGAAGTTAGACATACAGGCGAAGGCATTTCACTGTTTGTACCATGACAAGTAACTCTTTCTCTAATGTACCCTATTTGGATTCTGTAGGGATTAGTGTCCTACCAGCGTATGTTATTGGAAAGATCTTTCTCAAGGGTCCTTGTAACAAAATATCACATATCAAGAAGTTTGAGTCATCTGTGGTTAGGTTCAATGGGTTTGAATATTCTGGGCATCGAAGAGTACGATCTTTTAACGGAATGTTTGTGCAAGTTTACAAACTTTTCATAATCTATGAAGAATGTTTAATTTCTGAATTTTTTTTAAGCATTGAATTAAAAGCTCAATGCGAGGTTCATAACTAAACAGACTAAAAGCCTGTTTGGAATGATTGCATTGATATGGTTTTTGCATATGTTATCGTTTAAGTTTAACGTCATTAAGTTTTCCTCTAGTAAGTTGAAAAAAAATCACCACTCTATGCTATTTGAAGGTTTCTTTTAGAATTTTTACCAGTCCAGGGTGATCAAGCATGTTATGTATAGAAGACTCTAGCTGCTGTGATAACTTTTCCATTCTTACTTCAGCTACTACTTACCACTAAATTTCTACTGACTTACAAAATAATTCATATTTCTGATAATTGAGACATGTTCCAGTTGGTTGGCAGAAAAGATTAAAATGTCGTCCACGTAGACTACACACGCCTTTCCCTCTAGGTCTTTTAGAACGTTTTTTAAAACCAAATCGCATATGAAAGAATTAATAGGGACTTTTAAACATTGTTACACCGAAGTTCTGTCTGGTGGAACCCATACGCTAGGTATATCGTTATCAAAATATGTATTTAGAGGATCCACTTTTAAGCCACTTTCACTCTTACAACTTTCCAGTGACTTGATATTCTAAATTTTTTTTATTCCTACCATACATCAATAATCAGTTTTTAAATCAAGCAGTTTAACTCTTAACTGTGGATGATAACGCTACTTACACTTTTCATAAACTAAATAGGGAAGGTAATAAGTCAGTAGAGTAAATAGATCAAATGGAAGTGAAACATTTTCAGCAAAGATAAACTCGTTCTCTCCAAAGCGGAGATAGCAAGGAAAATCGGGAAATGTTTGATGCTGCTTTTAATTTTCGCCCTACATGAATTAATTTTATTGGGCGTGCTTTATCTCCTAGGTACCCCGTATATTTTGAGTTTTTATTTGTTTCGCAATTAGTTGCTTCTCTCCGTGTACTGACTATCTCCTTCTATGTGCTCTTATCCGCATCTGTACTAATTGCGTCCGTCTTCGTCGACGATTAAGTTCGACAAGATAAGACTTACGAGCAGACGGAAAAGGAGGAGAGAGAAGACGTACGCGCTCGAGATGTGTGCAGCAGGACACATACATATACATACATACATACGTACATGGTGAGACAGTCAGAGCGGAACGGAGCGGGACAGAGCGCAGCAGGAGAGATACGACGGAGGACGAGCGTAGAGCAGCCATTTTGCGGCCAAGGTAAACTGCGGAAGTGCATCGCAAGACAGACTCCTCCCTTGGGACGTACGCGCTCTCTGGGGGGACCCTTCTCCCCTTGGCACACGCGTTCCCATGGGGACGACGGCATGATGACGGCGAAGCGGCCAGTAGGCGGCGGCGACGCCGTTCGATACACCGCCGCCGCCGCCGCCGCCGTCGGTATACACTGCGCGAAACGACTTAGGGACCTACGAAGTAAAACAGGAAGTTTCCGCAAAGCGGACAATTTTAAAGCTTACACAGACACCAATAAAAGACGAATTATCGCACCTGCAGATTCACCTCTCTGTGCCTCAAAGCGAGTACACACTGTATATATGCGTACCGTATGTCCGGGATTGACACCCACGTATAGCGAGTTATCACGTCAATGAACGTTTTTGTGGATTCTTGCTCTATTCGACATATAGAATAAAATGCCAATGACAACCGTCGCATATCAAAAGGTACTAAAAATGCGAATGAAAAATTCAATGTTAACCTCGATGAGTTTTGGGATTCTCGATTAGGCCCCTTGTACCGACATGACTACTTCGATCGATACTTATCAAATAATGTTAAAATTTTTGGAGGAAAATGTGCAATGGCTGTAGCAGACGGAATTTTGGTTGACAACTCGGAAATGTACTTATGAAGCAATAATCGAGCATGAAACAATTCCTTTATTGCCACTCTACGAACCGTAGGAATTAGGATTCACGAAGCAATGAAGTATAAATTGGCGTGACGCCATTCCGCAGAACCACCACCATCAACTCTTCATATACGTTCATTCCTATTCAATAGATACTTAACCAATTTAATACCAGTGGTGGACCAGAATTGACCAGAATATTACTTTCTTGGGCCAAAAGCCATGTGGTGTTTTCTGGGTAACTGACATCATTTCATTGGATTTTTAAACAAATATTTTAAAATTGGTTTCAACTCCAATTTCTCAAATCAGGTGCTTAGTTAAAATTCTGTTTCTGGAAAACTGACTGAAGAGGTATTACTAACAGTTAATACTATCTACTCTACAATACCTTGTGGAACGACGATGTGTGAATTTTTGAAAGAGTGACTAGAATACAGCAAAGTTTTCTGCAAACTCTGAATTAGATGACAAAGTTCAATTTTCGATAAAATAACCGACTATTTTTCATTAAATTTCTGGAAAGTAGGTATATTAAGTTCAGTTCTACAGACAGATCTATGGACTATATTTGTGATGAACAGATGGATTCATTCTTGGGCATTCGAAAAAGATTCTTTTCGAAAAACTACTGAATGTCGATAAGAAGCCCAATTCTTGTATCAGTTACTTGGTTAATTACTTAAAATCGACTAAAATATTAATTTCTTGGACCAAAGCCATGTGAGTTTTCTGAATGTCAGTTAGAAACAGTACTGAAATTTATAAGTTTAGTAATTGTAAGAGGAATCATTATGAAAAAAGGAAGGTATTATGATATTTGACTGATAGTCGAATCCAGATCCTCCTGATTTCGCGTCAGTTGCATTACCAATTATGCTTCTGAGGATCGCACCTATTTATTTTACGTTGTTCCTGTTTAACATATCGAGAGGAACGCTTACGATGGACATATAGGGGTTGTACGCTCCACACCGTACGTCCTCTCCCTCATACTCCTATGTGCTTTCTCACTTGTTCTCGTTTAAGATATAAGTTTATATTTCCAGCTGATATAGATTAACCCTAAACAAATATTTCTCGCGACGGGCATTGAATTATGGTTTTCGCTAAACGCCACAAATGTAAAAACTATCAAGTTTAGCAGTCGTAAGAGGAAATAAAAAACGTAGTATAATAGGTACTTATATACGACACAATGCCATATATATTTTTCCAACATTTGGCGAACAGATTTAATTCCGCCATTTTCTTAACTCATAGCTTCGTAGTGCTGAAATGTAGGTGCGTGCCCACGTTTCAGGTAGTTGAGCGCATAAATCACAGTCTAAACGTTTTGATAGGGTACGAGGATTTGTACAGCTCGGAGAGCAATGATTAGTAAACATTAGAAGGAACCTACTACTACTAGACGCAGTCTCATGTCGCAACTTTAGTTTCCTCAAAAAGAGCTGTAGTAATTTATTTCAATTTCAAACTTGGCTTATCTATCTAATACCTAGAACTTTTATTTGAAACCAATTTTTTTAGACTCGCCCTAAAGGCGCTCGACTCTTGACAATTTTCCTTAAAGCTTTTAGACTTATATGGAGCACGTGCTTCATAGAAAGTTAGAAAGAAAGTTATTTACATGTCCAGATGATATAATTATAAGAATATCCCGTGTGTCTGAAAAGGTTCTATACAATATATCTCATATATTACAAAAAAAATTTTTGTTGAAAAATGTCGCATTAACAGGAAATACATAATCAGGCATCAAAGTTTAAAATATTGGATTGTATGCGGAAAAAATAAGGAGACATAATAAATAGTAAAGTTAGTTTAATTTAAATACAGACCAAAATAATAATTAAAATTGTCATAAAACAAAATTGTTTATGAACTAAAACTATACTCACGTCTTAATTTGTAACCTTCCTAAGAAACGTTAATAATTAAGTACTTATTTGATTATTCACTGAATAAAGGACGGAATAAAAGAATTCATTATAAATTGTATTCTGAAAATCAATCTGTCTTTAGTAATATAAAGCTAGGTTCATAGCTTTCTGTTCGCACGTCTCCTTTTATACGGCAACGGATAAATGGAAAAGACGCCATTCATAGCTATCCACTTTAACTGATTCTATTTCAAATTACTACAGTCATTTGAAACAAATCACTGGTTTGTCGGAGTTTTAGAGTTTGTCTTAATATGGTTGAGGTACTATTTCTCCTGAGTTCGTAGAAACAAAATCAATGATAGAATTAATACTTTCAAACTCTCGACACATAATCTCACTGTACTCAAACAATGAAGAAATGTTGACGAAAATTTTAAAATAGCTGCAACTTTATCGATTAGAATGTAATGTGACACTTATTGAAATACGCGATTTTAGCAAATATACAGATGACTACGTAAAAATAAATAGCTATGGACCTAGTATTACAATGACAACTGATACAACTACTATTATGAAACCTTAAAGCTAAAATTACTATGTATTTGTATTGTATAGAAATAGTGGTATAGTTAACTACTGAATATTAAATTGCATTTTTTTGTGAATGTTGAAGAGAAGATGCAGCAATTTTTATTAATATACACCTTGATAAAGCTGTATACCAAAACACGTGAAGCAATAATATCAAACGTGATTAGAGATGTTATAATAGATTTTTTTAACAACAATCGTTTAGAAAGGAACGGTTCATACAATACAACCGAAAACTAATTTTTAATTTATTTCGGTTCCATGTAAACAATAAACAAACCAACAATCATTTTTGTGTTAACTGTTCCCTTTGTGGGGGTGTGGTGAGTAGGGTGGATAAATTCTTTGTTATGATGTGATAAAATTTTACTTGTGTCCCTCCTCCACGCATTTTAAATCCCGCTCTCAGTCTAATAGCCTTACATAATGTTGCTTTTACTTCATCAAATGTAATTGCAATATCATACTCCTCGTTATTATTTTCTTGATCAACATCTGCTGCTACTTCAGTATCTTTACTAAGATTTGTTCTGGGGTATATGGTTGAATACTCTATTCCTCAAATGTAAATATGTTTTCAATTTTATATTTTAAGAAGATGATTTTCTCGTTTATCTTTAACCACGATTTACTGAAATAAAGTCCGACGTGGACTTTTTTCGTAACAATAAAAATTAATTTTTAACAAAAACCACCACATATGTAGCTTTAAGTGGCGTGCATCTCATAAAAGCATATATTTCTAGTGGCCTTTGTTTGCTAAGCAGCGAAACGTTCCCGTGTAATCACATTAAAGCGAACCCTATTTCGTTTCGACTAGTTTACATACATACGAACAACGACGACTACGACGGCCATCGACCATTTTAAGATCACTTCATCGACATCTTGGATCTCCCCTTATATACCTCGGGATTTATTTTTATATGTATGGTGGGGTCGCGGCGTTTTTCATTCACCTTATACTGTCTGCCGCTTCTTCACTAATAAAAATCGGGGTTGTAAAGGGTGGGGACATATTTTAGTGCGCGACTATAAAAAAATACATAATGTAACATGGAACGGAAGAGCATGTGTGATGACACCGAAATACGCTTACGATGCAATGGAAATGCGATTGTGACATGTAATGTTAATTTATTTACATAGATGATTTTTATAAATACACTATTGGTCTTCACTATTTTTGACATAGCAGTTTTGTTCGTGGTAATAGGTACTCTTTTATATAAAACAGTAGTTTGAAACATACCCTATTAGTGTGATGTGGGTATCCACTATCCTGTATTCGCCATAAAATTCGTTGGCAAATTCTATTATTTGTTAAAATTAATTTAAATTAATTTAGGAATTCAACTAATATTCTAAATAACTGACCCCATTTGAGGCATATTTTAATCATCCCTACATAGAGACATCCACCCTCGATAGTGCATCGTTATTTTTATTTTATACTAAAATATGTGTTAAATACAGGCAAACAAGCGTTTAACTTTTATTTTTCTAAACCACCTACATTTACAAACAATGAGAGTAGCCATTTGTGTACATCATTAATAATAGAACTATGGTCTTACAGTAATAATAATGAGGCATAACCTTAAATTTAGCATCATACTTAGGGACTTTGAATGATCTTTTGATGCATCCCAGTTCATACCAAACGAGACTAATGGTTTTGAATGGTGTCTAGATTTATTTCAATTTAAATTATAGGTTGAATTCAAAAAAAAAATTGGATATGCTTGAGATTTTCATTATCCTTTTGGAGAGGAGACGATCCAAGTGATTTCCAACTGAGAATTTTTTATCGTTATGTAAATTGAAGAGGAGGTAATTCTATAAAAACAGGTTTATAATTTTAAGGTTACAAATTGCCAAGAAATTACTGAGGAACTCTTGACCTTTTATCTGTCATCATTCTAAGAAGTTGACCAAACCACATGCACCATGTATAGACAAAAATAAATTATAAATTGCTGTATGAGTTGTTATTTAAGATTCACGTTTATAGATAAATTAATTATGATTAGGGGTGGGTTTAAAATTGATCTTTTCCTAAATATCTTGAACTTTAAACGTATGGTGTTGAAAACGTATGGAGAAATGTGCTTCTCTTGTCTTTACAAATAATCTGGTACGGATTAATGGCTAAATGGCACAGTTTTCCCTAAATTCCTAATCCTAATATATTAATTATTTGAAAAATTTTATTATGTTATTTTATTCGTATACAAAATTTTATTGGAATACCAGTACCCTTCGCTTATTCTTGTTGCCACAATAAATTATTCCCTAATTGAAAGGTAACAATTCAAGAAACTTAATAAAAAATAGTTGTATATATATAGTACTCAATATAGGCATATTGCTTATTGAATCTAGTATTGGTATCTATAAATAATTACTTAAACACTCCTTAATACCTAATCAAATTAATACTTGAACTACATGACAACCTTGCATTATATAAATAGTATTTTCTGACTGAATAGTGGATCATACATGTGTACTCTAATACATCACGGTACACAATATATCCACAGTTGGGTTGTAATATTCTCTCACACAAAGTTTTAAGCAATTTGATGAAGAGTTAATTGAAGTTTACAAGGTTCTACTTTATTACCGAAAATAACGCGAATAATTGTATATATCTTCATCAGAATTTCAATGTAGGCATTATAGCAATAAAGAACTCTATTGGCGAAGAATGTTCTATTAAAGGAGTGACAGTGTAGACTCAAGAATGAAGAAATGATGGCGACTTCTTCCTGATAGTTTTAATAGGCAAAATATGCTCCTGCAATTATAATTTGAAACATTAAATAATTTATTTTCAGTAGTTGAATCAAGAATCATGTTCAATTATTTTCTCGAAATTTGAGGTTAATCCCATTTTCTAGGGTGTTAGTTTTTATAATTAAATATCCATCACGTTGGTCTGTATAACATTTTGTCAAAACTGTTAACTGTTTTATATTTAAATATAAGGTTGTGGCATGATGAAAATAACGATTCCCTACACATAAGATTGTCGAAATATAGTCTTCCTTGAACTTAGTGCACCTACTGATAAATATTGCTCACGAAATATTTCGAACTGGCACTCTTAAAAAACAATTTTCTCGGTTACGATATGCTATCAAAATTGTTTAGATAAATAATAAAGCAATAATAATAAATACATTAAAACCGAATTTTATTATCTAAAAATCTAAAAATGACCGTTAATCGGCTTATGTAGACAACAGCAAGGATTCGTGGCCATCTATAGTTCGAAAAATAAAAATTAAATAAAATTGAGCCTCTTGGATTGAAAACCCATCATGGTAAATACAAGACCAATAACAATATCAAAATATTTTCCAGCAATAGAAGATTCATTTGATCGTACAGAAAATTACTTTACCGCTGAGTGGAAGCGAATATTAATGAAACTAATATTTTTTTGTTGTATTTACTATCTACATTATGATTTATTTGTGCAAGTGTAAATAAATTTTCTTTATTGTTCTATGTACCTTTGTGCTAAGTTTTGTGCATTTTTCGAGTTTCTCGCCTAAAAGGTACCTACTATTGGTGCTAATATTTCAAACAGTTAGTGAGTTTTTAGCCACCTAAATAAAATATATTAGAATTAGTTGGCTCACTGATTACTACGTACCCTATTAGTTCACCCGAAATTTGGAAAATTTTGAAACGCATTCCGATCATTTTTTAAATTGGCATCTGAAGTTAATCTCTTGTTTTCCAAACAAGTGTGCAAGCTAACAGGATCAATAATCAAGGAAACACGACATTAGTAATTAAATCCTGATCACCCTGTATTAGATTGGTGACGAAAATTATATTCGGTGTCGGTCAGAACGGGAAATGAACTTCTATTGATATGTCCCATATAAAATTTCCAGCGCAGTAAACAATCAACTACACGTGGTACATCAAAATCAGTAGAACCATTCGCCCATGCATTCCCTTTGGTTCAGAGTTGCAAGTTATCTTCCAGTGATATGTAGGCAATTACACAGCTGGTGTAGTAGTTCATTTAACACATTACTTTAAAATTGATGAAGTAACATAATTGAGTAAATGTTATATTAAGTTTACGTCCCTGTTAAATAGACATTCTACTGGATGTACGCTAGGTGATATTGCTAGTTATTCTCAACACTCTGTTCAATATTATCTGTTATTCTATAAATAATTTTATCCATGTACGACTGGAGTATTGCTTGGTGGATTAATAAACTTCTATTCTGCTGCATTTATATCAATGAGCCAGTGTATATTCAAACCCGTAGCGCCGGTAGAAAATGATAATAAAACAAACATAGAAGTATACCCCATCGCTGAAACTGTCTTAACTTTTTGTCATTATAACCCGTTCTCAACATCAACATCGAAGGGATTGTATCGTGTTACTGTTATTTTTATATAAATTGTGTTAATGTAAAATGGGAAATGTGTACCAATAAAATAATTATCCGATGAAGTTAGACAGCAGTCAAAAAAAATCATAAAAAATGTAAGATAAACTTCTTATTTTACAATATTATTCCAAGTTTATTAATCTTAATGGAATCTTTGAATTTTAAACGAGGAATATTAAAAATGTTCATTTTGATATTCGGCAGTCACTAAACAATGCAATTCCCCGCTATTGCTTTCAGTTGTACAATTATAACATAAAAGTAATTATAACTCTGCGATTCCAGCGCTGAGCCTTCAGGAAACAGTTTCCTTTTATTATCTCACGAAATTTTAATCTACACCCACCCGTCTTTAAATCTGAGCTTAGCTGGCGTACGTTACGCAGCGGAACTGATGTTTTTTTTACCTGTAGGCGAAAATTTCATTAAAACAAAGAATCCGAGGAGGGCCCCGGAACAGTGGCGGCAATTCCAATTTGAAAACTTGCTCTCCCCTAATCAGGCCCCGTTCTCCCGATGAATTTCTTGTTACATGGCAGACTAATACCTTCATAATATTCAATATTCAGCAAGGCAAAACTTCCATACGAATGGCCCGGCTCAGTCTGCTGGAAATTGGATACAAAGGGTCGTTTTCTGCCCTAGCCTATGCTCTCTTTCTCTCCCTCTCGCCCTCTATCTCCCTCCCTCCCCGGACGAGAAATAGGGAGAAATAAATGGGAACGCGGTGCTGCGTTATTTCTTATAGTTCTTCCTCTCTGTGTGTGTATATATACGTATATATACGCCCCCCAATCTACCCCCATGACACGGCGGAGGGAAATAAAAATCTTTTCTATTTCTGTTGTTCACCGGCAAATCCGGCTCTATGAAAATTGAAATAAATGACGGCACTTCGCCCTAAGTCGGCTGCATCACTCTTTGCGCCCCGTGCTGTTGCACAAGCAAACGCGAATTACACGGTGTGCAAATTTATTTCCCGGTCAGAAGGCCGGTAAATCAAAGTTTCATTTTTACCGCGAACGGATGCTAGTTGTGACTTGTCTCTTATCGTGTTGCAGGTAGTCATATCGACCCAAGTAGCCGTAGACGGACCCTTATTAGCGATCTCGGATAACATGTTTGTACATAATAACTCGAAGCATGGACGAAGGGCGAAACGACTCGATCCTACAGAAGGTGAGTAAAGCGTGGGTTGTTCCCTAGGTCTGTTCCAGCAATAGTCACGAACGCGTTCCATGCGTGCACTTGTCACAGAAAACTAAAGGATCGATTTGGTGGAACAGATGAAGTGCATTTGGTGGAACAAACATATGTTAACGGGCGAAACATCGTAACACGTGCTCGTTTGGATAAACGAGCGGGTGTTCACTAATGTATCTGGGTTTACGTCGAAAGCTTTTCGTCATAGTTGGTTGTAAATTACACGTTAATAGAGTTCGAATTAAATTGACATTAATTGTCAAACGAGGAAAGATGCAGTATGTAGCAATTATCTTACGACACGTTGACAACGTCTACATTATCAGTCACTCAAAAATTGGGAAAGTCCGAATTGGACGAATTAATTTCGCCATGAACTTAAAACTTAGTTACGCAAAAACCTGTGAACTAAGGGAGTAAAATAATTAAACATGTAGGTTAGGGCTCGATATTTGCTACACCTATTGGGGCTCTTTCTGGGCTTTATCATCAAACAGTGCCATAATCACTTATAAAACAATTCATTCTAGATTTATTAACAATTTTTCTTAAGTTAATAAGAGTGCTCAACCCAATACTTTTTGTTTAGTGGATCCTTGACTTTTTTTTCAAAGCGTAATTTATACCAAGACAAATACTGCAAACATGTAATAAAATTATAATACGAAAAATTAAAGTAAATATTTGTGTATGTGAAATGAAATTCTCGAATCGCTTAAATATACTGCTAGGATATACTTGCTACAAATACATATGCTCCCCTTCTATTAGGTAATATTTACATTTGTATTGAAAAATTTATTTATAATAAATAGATGTAGTCTAGTAAATCTAGAGATCTCCCCAATAGCGATACCCAATTTTATTTCATCAGTTGATTTGGAGCTGCTTTTGATGGCAAAATCACCCATTTTTTTACTCCTTAAGACTACTACCCGTTTATGGTCATTTTGAAAGTTGTCACTTTTTTGCTTTAACCAGATGATCTAGTAAAAACTGTTATTCGCATTCTAATCACTGCTCGAATTTTCCTTCTTTCTCTCTTGATAAAAGCTGAATTACTTTTTCTTGTACATAGCTCCCCTAAATTACCCAAAAGAAATTAAACAGTAGATTTTCATTATCGAATTCTCTATATTTATATTGAACTACTATGTTGCTCAGTATGACAAACCTGTTAAACTACTTGGAGATTAAGCATAATTAGTTAGATACGCAGAAGAAAAAGTTGTAAATTTCAACCTACCTCAAACGTAGATCAGAATTGAATGAAATCAGCATTGCTGCTTAATGAAAGTCAGGATCAATCCACCAAATTTTGTAACGTCTCTAACCTCAAAAATCTGTCCTTGGACATTTTTAAACTTCAAGCTGGCGGCTCTAATGTGACAGATTAGATTACTAAAAAAATGAAAAATTTGATATTGTTGGCTGAAATTTTGATCAGTCAGTAGATCAAGATACATATGAAAAGTAACCTTCATGTAATAGTAAGTTGATGGAATTTTAAGTAGAATTTTAGGTTATGATATTCCAATCGTCTTCAGTTCCAAATTCCTAATCAGCAACCCCAAAACTCTGTACAATATTTCAGACCTTCACATCAAACTTCAAACAATTTTTAAAACCTATTGCGAGATTCATAATCACAGATCCCGAAAATCTGCATTCCCATCATTTGTGTTATTGCTTTTCTAAAGAAAAGTACTTATGAAAATAACTAACCAAATGTAGCATTTTGGGGCATTTGTATTAACTTTTTGAGAATAGGTGTCAGATGACCTTTACTTAACCTTTACCTTAAATGTACTCAAAGCATTTTCAGCATGCAGATTATAGGTACACAGCAGCAATGCTGGTTTTACGCCATCGTAAGTAGTGTTTGAGGTTGAGTCGAAATCAAGAGATATGTATGACGGTAGTGGTAGATTTCCAACGACGAATTATGAAAGGAGATCATTGTCACCGTTATTTATTTTTCCACGACAAAGTATAACAGGTGTTTCCTTACAATTTGTTGACTATAGAACTATAACTATTTACGCTTTGATTCTTATACGAAAAGATAGAGCGTACCTATCCAAAAAATGCCAAGAAATCAGAAATTGCTCGAGAGTAGATTTAGAGTCAAACGTGATGGAGTTACTTATTGTTTTGTAGGTGTATAACGGTCTTCATTTCCCTTCTTCTACCAGGAGGTAGGGCGCTATACTGCTTGCAAAAATGCCATAGCAAGAATTTCCATAAAATGTTAAATAAATAAGCTACTGCATTAGTGTCGATTGGATTCACATATAATGGAGGTGCTATAGCTCCAGAAGTCGAACTTTCTACACTTCTCTTGTTATACCAGGAACTAGAGGAGCAAATAGTGTACAGAACTCAGTCAGAATTTATAAAACGTGTTTATAACTTAATAGTGGCACGAACGTCGATTTAGATTCAAATGTGAGGGAGGTACTAATTGTGCTGTTACTTCGAAAGTATAACTTTCTACACTTCTCTTCTCATATCAAAATACACAGGACAAAACTGCCAGAGTAATATTTCAAAAAAAAAACTAAAAACTTAGGAGTTGTAACGATCAATAACAAAGTTTTTGATTTTCTTTGCAAATTCTTGGTATGGCCATTTTGTAAGTCTATGTCTACAGCCTCTATCTTTTAGTTTAAGAACAAAACACCTTTATGGTTTATAGTGAAATAACAACTTTTGGCGGAAATGACTGTTGTTCAAAATTGGAGCCTGGAAATCCGCCGCTACTTTCTCACACATAATCAAGAGGTAGCCGATCACTTCCCACTTCCAGTTCGAACTCAGTGGCTCAAGATACACACGGGCCATACATAACAAAATTGGATTCAGGTCAACAATGGAAAGCGAACTATTGCTTTTGCAAGCTGACCTTAGTAACTTTGGCACATTTAATTTATACATATTCAGTAATTAATTCACTAATATGTTCTTAACAGGACACTTAGTAAACTTAGCTATTTTCACGATTGTATTGAACGCATACTATAAAGTTACAACCGACGAAATATAATGTGAAAAAACACTTAGATGTAAGTCAAATCGCAGTCAGGTCGAACCTATAGTAGAAACGATAGAAACGAAAGAAACGAGAAAATTTGAATCTACATGTAACAATTGTATACCTACTCTCCACCGTAATTGGTATATGAATGACATCACCGGGTTACGTACGACCAATTTGCTTCAGATAACCCGGAGATATCCACTAGTCTGGTATTCTGATCAGACAAAAGTTGCCTACTATGTGTCTGTGTTATTATTAGAAAATGATATTCATTGAAGTAGTTTTGATTAAAATTCATCAACAGGGGTAATATCTCTATCTGATGATATTGTTGCTTAAAAGTATTGTCTAATTATAAACACCGAAGGGGAAATGTGGGACTAAGGCGAAGGCAATGTAGATTGTTCAGCGATGGATCATCTGCTCGTGATAAGGTTAGGCAATCTGGATTTTTCATGACCTACTCTTTAATTTATTATTCGTGGTAGGGAAAACTGCGGTGCACAGAAAAAAGTAATTCGCGTTTTATTTAAAAAAGGGGGAAATTTTGAGCCGAAGGTTGACTATTAACCAGGATAACCTATTTTCCTGTGCGTCGGTGTATAAAACATGTATAAATAAAACCTTATATAATAACCTCCCCAAAGTGTCCTGGTCAATCAAATATGGTTGAGGCAATCGCTGAGTATAAAAGATATCAAAAAAGGTAAGATTTTTCAAAATGATGGAGAATGGGAAGTTATGAAGAATTCGCAAATGGGGTGTTTGCTTTTTAGCAACACCAAAGAAATTAATAAAATAAAACTTTGCGTGCATAAATATGATCGATTTGTATTTCTCTCCAAATGTTTTAGTCACTTAAAAAATTGGTGGGAAACACAAATATTTGAGAATATACTACAAGAAAGGTTTTGGATACTTGTAAGACCTCTAGATACCTTGTTTAAAACGTGTATTTCTATATTTGTGGCATCTGTCACATCGACTAATTCAGATTTATAGGTCAGATCAGATCTTTTGCCTTCCACGTTTGTCAATGTGTTTTGTTTTATGTTACATTTTATCAGGCTAAATATTATTTGATGCTCCTAAACGGTCGCCGTTTTGCTCTGAACAACGCAATTCAGAATTTTGTTGGAAGACTGAAACTTTCTCTCACTGAAGTTCTTTAAGCTTCAGTGACTCTTTGCTCCACTTTCAGGTTTATATATAGTACGAAAAGTTGTCGCAAACAACACTTCGACTTAATTAACTAAAATTAAAGATATTAAAACGAATCGGATTTTGTAGTAGAGGACACGTTTTCAAGATTTCACACAATACGATAAAAGACAGTTTAACAGAAAAATGTTGATCTTAAGTTGGTATAAAAGTCTATTTTTATAAGTAATTTCCTGTGCTTAATACTTGATTTGGATTTAAAATAACGAATATAAATTCACGTATTGAATTCACATACCTTACCCACTAGATAATACATAGCAAAGAGCCACGGTACGTACTACTTACCACCACCTAAAACTAAATTGAAAGCATTTTAAATGGTGAAACAACAGTAATTCCATTAACTTACGGTCCAATTCAGTTTACTTCGCATTTTAGCTACTGTATTCAAAAGATCGTGATTACTTCCATCTTTTCCAGCGTCACGAGCTGTATTACATTACGAGTCTTAAATGTTGAACTGCAAACTCCACACAACAGATTATAAGTCTAATTTACCGTCTCGAGTAGCTGATGGTAACATCGAGTACACGTAGCAAGGAGTTTTATCGACCTAAAGCTAGTCAAGTTCCACGTTTCTAGTACATTTGATTAGATCGGTCGATTGAATGAATCACCGGTTGAACTTTTATCGAAGTAAAGTTATACGATCCCCGCCTATGGATCGTGTCGAGCCAACGAACTCTCCTCTCTCCCGTGGAAACATCTCGTTTGTATGCGGACCCTTGGCGGATCCAAAACTTTGTAAAATTGGTTCGCGATTCAGTTCACTGGAGGAAGGAAGTGAAAATGTCAAGGGTGCTGGAAACTAGAAGGTAGAATGCGACTGGAGAGGTTTAAATTTCGCGAAATTTTATGTCTTTGCACCAGCGATTTGAATTTAATTGCCTTATAAATTCGGATTATGATAAACTCGGGAACTTTCTTCGGGAATATTAATAATTTGTGAGGAACTTCGGCGACGACAGATTTCAGGTCTTCTCGTCACACCAAGGCGATTAGACGTGGGTTAATGATTTCTTTGTGTTATGGGTCGTTATTGAATACACCCACGACTCGAATAATAAAAGCAATAGGTCATAAAATGCCTTTACACATTTGAACACCAACATTTCTAATTCCATTATTACCTGTTTTCTTTTCCAAGCAGATTAGAACTGATCTCAGGAAATTCCATTTCTAGACATTTATGTTCAAGAAATTGACACTTTACTGTAAAGTGTTTGCAAGTGGAAAGTGCTTTCCTTACTAACATAAATTATACTATTCAATAGAAGTACAGTCCAACTTGCCAACAATTATCTTAAAGAATTTATTCAAACTAGTTAGTTATAACCAAAATCAAAAATATTCGAATCGACGTTGATAAATATTGAAATATTAGAAGAGTGTCTAGTTAAAGGAGCAATTGTTATTTATTTATTTACATAAAACTAGGACACTTATTAAATAGGACTAAAATAGGACAGTCACTATGGTACGAAAGGATATGTACATTATGATGTCAGATTTTTGCTCCTAAGTGATTTAACGTGTGTATTGACCTATGAAAACAGCATTAATGTTATTAGTATATGGAATTATAACGCTACACTAAAATTTCAAAAGCAAAATTATGGTGTTTTCCAGAATCAGTTCAACTAATATTAGTGTTTAATATTATGATTAATACTCGAATTATTTCTTGAAACTGCTGAAAGGGGTTTCCAAAAGTAATTTTATGTTTTATCGTTAAGTGGTAGAAACCTACGAATTTTGGATAAAGTGCAGTTTAAAATTCAATGATAAACCTTTCTATTAAACTTTAGAATGATTGATGCATATTTCATAGATTAACAATCATAAGGCAATGTATGTGTTATATTCTTATAGTACAATCAGTAGAATTGGAATTATGAAATATTTTATATTTAAATGCATACATAATAAATATATAACTTATAAAATATTGAAATATTAAATAAATTAAAATAAGCAATAATATTAATAATGACAATAATATTTTTTGTTCATTAATATCCTTAAATGATACCTCCTAAGGCCATAGAATATAATATAATATATATATATATATATATATATATATATATATATATATATATATATATATATATATATATATATATATATACATATAATGTGTATATATAAACTGCTTTTTATTTTGTAGAATTCGATGGTGCTGTTACCTTTAACGTAAACTCCAAAAGTGTAATGCCAAGAGCGGAAAACCTCAAAAAAAGTTTTTTTTAAGTGTTAAATAAGAGCACTTTATTTGGGACAAAAAATTGAACATTTGTATTTCATAATTAAAGTCGTAGGGTGGGTCAAGCCAGGTCTTCTTATGAAGAAATCACAACGGATTATCTACTCTTTTTTGAGGTCATAAATTAATGGATAACATGGGATAGATCAAAGGATTTTTTAAACATTCGTTTGCATTCAAGCAATACCTAACCTTCTGTATTGTATTCACTTTAATATTTCTTACATGAGTACCCTCGTATATAAGTACGTGTGTGTGTATATATATGTACCATCATAGGAGAGATCTATTAACTGTCTTTTTTAACTACTCTATTATAGAATCGTCTAACAACATTTGAACTATTATAATATTGGAAAAAAATTGAAAACTTTAAACTGTCATTTATTCATCCAGAAACATTTAAAACTCAAATAGTCAAATAGTCGTATGTATCATACTCTCAATGAAATCTATCACTTTTTCTGATCTCTTTTGTCGTCTAAAATGTATGTATTTACGTATATTGATGTATATAAAAATCAACTCCATTAAATCTAATTAGTTAGTAAATGACTAAAATTCGGAAACACTATTTTTCTATTTACATGAAAACCTTTGGGTAAACTAAACTCATATTTATACATGTTGTTCTTTATACGATTAGTAACAATTTAAGCTTAAAAAATAAAAATTGTATTTTGTGTCAAAAGATGTTCACTTTTTTGACATCCCCATTAAAACATGTTGAAATTTTAATTTTTACTTCTTTTATTAAGCAAGCCATGCAGTAAAACAATCTAAAACGAAGTTTTAGACAGGTTTTTTGATCTTAAACTACGACATTAAAAATTCACAAAAATCGTATTTTCCTTTTGTAGGTAGTGATCGCCTAGAGCATATAGCATCTTATTTTCAAATTAGGCACAGCACTGATAAACAGTATTTGGTGCGAGGTCAACTCTTGTAATATTCAAATAGTAATATATTATTACATTACTCCAATAATCAACCGTTAACCAAAGCATTCCATTAAAATAACCATTTAAATTAACATAATTATAAAATCATTGTTGAACTTGTTTTTTTTTTTATAAAGGTTAAGTTAAGATAAGTAAGATACGTTATTCGAATATTTAAATAAAATATTTCCTTTCATGTCCTAGGTGTCACGCCTTAAACAATTATTCACACACGTAATTCGAATATCTAATGATCATTCGATTTTATTCAATATTACTGAAATATTTCTTTTAATAACCCATTAGGATATTTCATTTTCTGACCTAATTATAACACTATAAAATAAAAACTAAATTACACTAGATAATGGTAGGCAAAAGTTTTAGTTCAATTTTTCTACCGTATAAGTTTAAGACTCCGAACAGAAAGTTAGGAGAGTGTGTATTCCTAGAGTTTACTGTTGTATAATCATACAAAAATTCTTTTCCGTAGTTTTTAGCGGTTATTGGGTGCGCGGAATTGATATCTGGTTTAATTTAGTACGTAAATAGTTTAGAAAGTTGTAATATCTATGAAAAAATCACCACGATTCCCATTTTTTGTAATTTTATTATGACGCATCTTCAATACTCAAATTTTAATCACATCACTCATAAAACAGTAAAAATTACATTTAAAAAGACAGTCAAGAGTTGACTTGTTGATATAAAAACTTCCCTATATGCACTGTGGTTCAAAAAAATCCTGAAGAAATGCGTGGTTAACTAACTCAAAAATGCACACTGACGAATTTGTTCAGATTTTCTGCAGACAAATTTCGAGCAGGAAAACATAGTCATTAACAAGTATCAATCCAGAAAGGGACCCCAAAAAGGCACTAAAAGAGCTGATAATTTAACTGTACTTTTGAGTCGATTTATACATTTTTGAATGACTAATGTTTGAAACCAAGTTGCTGCTGAAACTGAAACATGTTGACTCCCCTACTGGACACTTTAGACAGGTTCGTAGAATACTACAAAGAAAACATAAGTATTTGCAAAAATTCGGGGAAAATACTCTTCATGATACCCTACACCGATACATAAAGGAATCTATTTCATGTACAGGAACGAAATGTCCATTCTAAATATCTGGTCAATAAGTAAGGTTCATGTCATCTGAATATATGAGTATGAGACACTAAACAAAAGTCCATGATCTACTTCTCCCAAGTTAAATAGGTTTTCATTCCAGCAGGAAGAAAATGTGTTTAAATATGTAACTTCTAGTCGACCATTTATGCGCTAAATAATAATAGTAATGGAGTAGGGGACGAAATATATCTGAGTGACCAGAAATAACATTTTGAACATGAAAAAGAGCTGAATATTATTGGATACAAAAGAAGTAGTAAACGCTATGAGAATTTGAACACTGCAGTTACGAAAAACATTGCAATACGCCAACAAAGGAGCTTAGATGGGTATATCCTTATTATTTGAAAATCTCCAAAGTCCATTTAAACTAATCTTATTTTATAGATACTCTATATGTTTAATCGAATAACAGAGCAACATCTTTTGATGTGCAGGTCAATTTCCAGGATTATATCCACCGCTGCCTGTAGCAACACCCTGTATAAAGGCAATCAGCCCCAGCGAAGGATGGACGGCGGGAGGATCGACTGTTATTATAGTGGGAGATAACTTCTTCGATGGGTTACAAGTCGTTTTCGGAACGATGCTCGTTTGGAGCGAGGTGAGATTTTACTTTCATTAATACGTTATATACGTATCCGGTGTAGGGAAAAAATAAAAGGGGAAAACGGTGGGACCCACACTACAGCAGAAGAAGAAAAACACTATAAATAATATTGCTTTCATATAACAAGAAATAATATTGCTTCTTTTCGAAGAAACGATACCTACTTTCTCGTCAAGCATGTTGTGAAGTTTAAATTGTTTTAACTTGGAAGCATTGCGGGTACATTACGTAGCACAGTTAAGAAGATTTGGTGTATTTAATTCTTGCATTAAAAGCTTCATTATTAACTTACAGTATCTGCAACCCCAATCCAGTTACTAAGTTACTAATTAAATTTAACACATGGGTATTTTCCAGCTAATCACACCCCATGCGATAAGAGTCCAGACTCCGCCACGTCACATACCAGGAGTAGTCGAAGTGACGTTATCGTATAAGTCGAAGCAGTTTTGTAAAGGGGCGCCCGGTCGATTTGTATACGTATGTAAGTAAAAATTTTCGCGTCAACTTTTCGACTATCTCTAAAATTCTTTTTCTTGATATTCGGTGCTATTGTTATTCTAGCACTGAACGAACCGACGATAGATTACGGGTTCCAGAGGCTGCAGAAACTCATACCTCGACATCCGGGCGATCCAGAAAAACTGCCAAAAGTAAGTAAATGTAGTGAAGTATTGCGAGTTGTGCTGGAGGACTTATCATGTAAATTTGACGGGATGTTGGGTGCCGTTATATGAGGGCATGTGACAAAAGGAAGCGTGCCAAAAATTGACGCAAACAAATAAGATGTATAGACAGAAACAAATGGACATAATGGCGCTTCTAAATTAAGAAGAAATTAAGAAGAAAAGGCTTATAACTGGCTACTGGCTATTATTATAGTAATTGAAAAGTCTATCCCACAGTATTGAATGAGTAAAGATTTTGCTCCAAAAGCTACTAACAGGAATTAAGTCACCCAAAGTTATACAAAAGAGATACCTACATTGAATAATTACTTCCGAGATACAAAACTAACTTAATAGTGTAATTTACCTCATTGAAACACAACACATCCGATATTTTTCATTATTCATAATTAATTACAAATTATACTATTTCGATTATGACACGAAAAATAAAATTATCCATTTTAGGCCTCTTTTGAAATTTGGAAGTTTGGGGGATCATTCTTTTCGCGAAAATGGTATGATTTTTGTAAGGTACAATACACCACATGTAAGAGGTACAAAATGTTCAGATCAAAGAGGTATGTTTATCAATTTTAGCCCCTTTTGAAACTTGAAAGTGCCTTTTGAGGAAATGGGATAGTTTTTGAAAAGTACAGTCTAAGCTATAAATTCGGTTCCAGAGATACGCAGACTGGCTACTGCAGATTAAAATTGAAATAGACGTAGTCATTATTTCACGAAAACGAGCAGAGGTACAAAAACCATTTTGACAGTTAGCTACAAATTATGCAAAAATTTCCTTGGCCGACATATAAAATGGCTACTGCAGCGTCCTTACGGTACCTAAAATGTGACAATTTCCCCATGAATTAACCTGAGTAGTTATTCTTAACATTTAACATATCTATCGCACCGATCATTTTGTGTCTTTAGTTCACCTTAGTGTACATTAGTACAACATTAATGTAACAGCCCTAAGGTTAATCTAATGGTACTCCAAATGTAAGCAGAATCTGGCAAGCGAAGTCAGAATCTCTGGTATCACCTGCCATTCAAATAGCTCACCAACAATCTTTCAGAACAGCATATAGCTCATCCTTTTTGATACCCCATTCATCGTCCTCTTTCTTTTATAGGAGATAATTCTGAAAAGGGCCGCCGATCTCGCGGAAGCCCTCTACTCGATGCCGAGAAACAACCAGTTGTCCTTGTCGGCGCCGAGGTCGCCTACCATGGGTAACAACGGTATGACGTCGACGTTCAACGCTTACACAGGCCAGCTGGCGGTCAGCGTACAGGACAACGGAAACGGTCAGTGGACAGAAGGTGCTGGTCCTTCCTTGCTTTAATTTCTTACGAATAATTATAATGAGGCGTTATTTAAAAAAAAAAAGCTTTGACTTACGAACGGAGATGCAGGAACGTTGCTACATAGGTGAAGTCCAGGCTACTTCGTACACAAAATTATATTTGGTGTTATGTACCAAACTGTACCATGAAACTGATTGAAATGAAGTACCTAGTTTTGTGAACGATGTAAATAGCATGTCCGTAGTTTTTGGTTGTTGTGCTGTAATCGTGCAAGAACATGGTATATTGCGAGGGACAAGGTGACCTCTACATAATTAACTTCCTAAGGCCATTAGTTTGTTGAGTTGTAGAGATGGACTGTTCTAATACGACATTTGATGATGCTATGCCACATGTTAACTACTGTATATAATTTTGATAAATACTGAAACAAATATATTACAGCACAACCTTTTTGACTAAGCTGTAAATCAGTGACATGCTACTATCACTGTTTGTGGATAGTGAATGGGCACCACTTCATATTCTTATGCGTTGCTTTTAATTTGCGAAATAGCTATGAAGTGAACTTGTCATCTGTTGTCAAATAATATGGCTAAGTGTCCTGTAGAAATTCTATAAAAAAGGCACTAATATACCAAATGGGCGGAAAGCGTTTCAGTTAACTGCACTTTTTACTAGAGCTAGCTCTTCCAGTAAGAATATAACCAATAGGTTCTTTTTTATCATCGATTTATCAATAATTATTTTCCTTATTCATAAATTCACAAAAAACTCATAGTTATCATCACAAGGTTATAGTAATTATTACAAGTAGTAGATTTCATTTAAGACATTATCTCATCATTCTCTTCATTATTTTGAAATTTCATTTTATACATATTTCTATTCATCTTTTTTGGCCATACTTTCCACATCTCCAAATTATCCTTTCATAAAATTTCAAATTATCCTTTCAAAATTATCCTAATATAAAACTTACACGTTTTAATATAACCTTGGGTGAATGAGGAAATTAAAATAAATGGATAACTGTAACAAATAAAATTTAAGGAATTCGACCATAAAAAGGTTTCTATATGTTGCATACTTACTGGAAAACTTTTCTACAGGTTAAACCGCGCTATTTCGAATTTGAAAAAGTAATTCGAGGATTTTGTCAACATTGAAACATTATACATTTGTCACATTAAGTGTTTTTAATTCTGACAATTAAGTCAGAAAATATTGCACATACTCGTATATAAGCATTAGAATATTGTTTAAAAGTATAGCAGATTACATTGTATATTTATGCTGTACTAAGGGTAGTGCAGTTTTATAGAGTGACTATTAAAAAGTAGCACTGGTCGCTGATTTATTTATGATAGTTGATATATAGTTGAATAATCTCAACACTACTGACATGGCAAAGTCATTTCATGCAGCAAAATTAAAGCAACATCTTTTTAAACATGAGTAAAATGATCTTATCAAAACATGCTCATACGCGTAGAAGAGTGCTTTGTAAATAATTATCAATTTTGAAATTGCTTTATGACTCGTACTGCACAACTTCACCGATAGCACGTTCATGTGTCACCCAGTAACAAAACTTTATTATTCTTTATAAAATTGAATACCAGTGGACGCAAACCATATGCGAGTTTGATTGAAAATAAAACAGCATTGGTTCTCAATTTGAAAGATTAAAAAAGTATTAATCATCATTTGACTCACTTATTAATTAAATTAAAGTAGGAAAGATTACATCTAAAATTACACGATCAGATGTACTCTCAAACATATTAAAGTTTGTTATTCGTCTTTGTTTCGGTTTCAAATATTGAACCAGATTACGAATGTATAGAATGTATCTGAAAAGTTTCTATAATATCTTAACACTGATTCTAGTGCTTTAGTAGCTCTCAAAGTAGTACTTTAAATACACTACATATAAATCCGTCAAAGTACAATCAATAGAAGAAGAGTGTAGAAGTATGTTTCTATTTTACAGTACTTCTCAATTTGATTCATGTTTTTAGTTACGTAGAGTTTTGGAAAAAATATCTTGGCGGATGTACATGTTGTAATGTTGTAGTGTATTGAGGTTCGTAGTGGAAGTATAAATTTAAAAATTTAAACATATAGATGAATTAGACTAATTCGTCTGGAAAATTTTGTTTCTAAACTTTTTCTAGTCTATGATAGATAGTATACGTATGATGTTTTATAATTATTCAGTTTTAGTGCAAGGGTCAATTTAAAACATCTATAAAATGTGACAACCTAAAATAAAATTTCCCTATTTGCTAAAAAATGCTAGCTACAAATATTCTGGAGATCGAGTTCCGCCAAATATTTGGTCGCTAGATTTTATTTGGCTCAAAAAAACCCAGTCAAAACACCGAGTTTTACAGATTTAAAAACCCACAAATCCAAACAATTTAACGTATCTTATTATTTGACACCTTACTGGCAGAATTGATCAATTCGAACCCATTGTCATAGAGAGTTGTCTAATTTCTGGCAGAACTCAAACTTATTCGCCAAGGTATTTGCAGCTGTTCTTAATGTTGGTTTCCCTGTTGTCTTTATTTATTAAAGCACTGAATTATAACAGTTCGAAATCTGGTAAAATATACGAATCTAATGAAGTAGTCGTGGGATGAAGGTACTATTTGTATAATAATGATGTATTTAATTACATATTTCTAACTTCAGTTTTAAATATTATTGATACACATTGATTGAAGTGGTAATTGTGTACTTACTCAGAGATTTAAATTATATTTAACCTGAATTTTACATATAAAAACCGGTATTGAAATGTTTCATTTAGTAACTACTATTTTTATAACAACTATAAGAATTTTAACGAATATGGATACCTTATTTTGATGCAGAGAAAATTTTATGAATACTATCTAAGTACTGTTGTTCCAAAAAACATTGCATCATCATATAGAATGAGTATTATTTAAATCTGACCAGGCTTAGAAGGAATATTTATTTATTTTTTGACCCCCCCTGTCAATCTTTTTATGAAATTCTGTCTTCAACTTGCTGTTCCAGTATCATTTTAAGTAAGCTAATATGTTTGTTTTACCAGGACCAACAGGAATATTTGAGATAAAATTGGATAAAAAGCGAAATGAGCTGTAACACCAATTTAGTCAATTGTTAAAATTGCCTTAAAAAGTTGTATTAATTTAGAATTAAGAATTAAATTTAGAAATACTATCCATTTTTCATCAATTTCCATTGAAATTTCCTCAAAACCTTCTTCCCCCTTTTTTTTTTATTCAAGACAATATAAATCTGTTTCATAGCCTTTTTTAAGGGAAAATCGAAAATCGAAGTCGTATTTCATAGGTAGAGCTATACGTAGCTAAACTATTTGACGCACTTTTACCAAAATAGGCACGCTAAAACTGATAATAGGACTGAGAACTGAAGTTAGAAACCGAACCGATACGAAAGTACTTCCGATTTACTGACACTAGATTTTTACCTTAGGGTTTTTCTTTTAGAGGACTACGGCCGGGGGCAGAGCAGCAGCGTGTCACCGCGAGGGGGCGCCGGTTACTGCTCGAACGCGTCAACGCCACACTCGTCAAACGGGGGCGGTGGCGGCGGCGGGGGCGGAGGAACGGGCGGCGGGGGCGGCGCGGGTGGAGGCGGCGGTGCCGGCTCCTCCTATGCCGGCAACGCGATGAACGGGTACGGGGGCGGCGCCGGGGGCGGCGCCGCCACCCCCACGAGCAGCAGCGCCGCCTCGCAGCTCTCGAACATGCTGCCCGGCTCGCCCACCGCCGGCATCTTTAACTCCACCCCGAGTAAGTGGCATCTTGTATACTAAGGTAACAAGTACGGTCCTGTGTTGCTTATAATCCAATCAATGAATGCCCAAAATGGAGGTTGCAGCGGGCGATGTTCAAAGTGGTTAGGGGATGAATATGCTGAAGGTCCCCGGCCCTAAGGGCAGGGACGTCCTGAGTTGGTCACGCTCTTCGATTTTTCGCCTATATCGCTAATATGATAGTTAGAGGAAAAGGGGCCTTAACAGGATTAAAGATAATAAAATTTTCGACAACTTAGCTCGAATTCAATTCTCTCTGCTTCTAATAGTTTTCGAGATACCTGAGAATATAACAAAAAAATGGGGGAAAATTCATGTTCTTTGTCAAACTTTTGTCTAATGTACCCATTCTTCTTACCCATCAGTAAATGTACCCAGGAAAAAAATTTGTAAAACTTAAAATTTCCTAGAAAATGCTTTATAGTTTTGACTTCTTATCTGTAACCTACCAAAAGGTACAATTTGAAAGTTTTTAATAAACTTTAAAATTTCGCAAGAATATGGTCCATTCGACTACTTCGATTGCTAACAGCTATCAACTTGTTACACTGTGTACTCCAAAAAACCTTGGAGTACGGTAGTATAATTCAGTGAACAATCACTTGGTTAAACTAATTTGTCTAACAAACATTCATCATTATAAAAGTCGAACTAAGTCGGCACCACATGGAAAACTTTTTCATTAACTGTTTTATGTAAAATAGGTGTTCTTGATAAAAAATTCTGTATGGCCTATAACTCAAATTGAATGGATTAGATGTTACCTATTTGTATTCGTATACGAGATTTGGCGAACTATGTAATTTTTGCTCAAGAGTAAAGTACCTAAAGAAGAGTTGATCCTAACTGGAAACTCCGGTCATATGTCCAATATTATCTGTGTATCTAAGATTTCTACATTCTCATGTCAAGAGCAGTTCAGTTGCAGCTCGTAATGAAAAGAAAAGGAACATGCGTTCACCAGGTTCTACACCACATAGTCTCATTTAGTAAAATCACAATAGAGGTTCTGAAGCTGCATTGTAAGTCACTGGATATCCAGAAGGTAGCAGTATTTTCGAGCCCCGTCTCATCTCATATTCATACTGTGGAAGCTGGGAAAAATCGTGTCTTAATATGGTATGATATCCTATAGAAACGAATTTTACACAGATATCAATCATTTCAAATGTATATGGCCAACAACAAACCAGATAGATCATAATAATGTCGATATTTTCTTTGTTTACGCGATTTTGCGATTAGGCCACCGCCTAATAAATACCAATCTTAGACCATTATATAGAAAGTTTTATTCATTACAATTTATTATTTGAGGACTTTTATTGTAACTGAAAGGGGTGAGGTTCACCAGGCAAAGTTTGACGAAAGATGTATGCTGTAAAAGGCATAGAGATAAACTTATAAGATGTTTTATTGGCTTTAACATTGTTCCGGGTGTTTTTCCCTATAACCAACCTTTTTCGATATATAAGCGAAAAAGTGAAAAAGACTCAGTGGAGCCCTTTGTACCCAGCCAACCCCTTAGGTCCAGGGATTTTTTACTATATTTGTTTATTAAGTACTCTAAAAAAGATTCCCGAAATCATTTTTTTTTCTCACAGCCAACGCACTCTACAATTCGTTTAGTAACTGAAATATCAAAGATGTTCTGTGAGTTTGTGTAAAATAAGAAATTACCTATTTCATTAGATTATATTGGATACTTTTTTAGCATCGAATAATTTCAGTAAAAGGAGTTGCTTTTGATCGGAAAAAATGTTGGAATTACTTTAAGGAATTTCTGAAAGCTTCTTAAAGACTCTATCGGTTTTACTTTTAATTTAGTTTGGCGAATGGTTCCTGGACAGCGTTATAAAAGGTTATTGGATGTGTGCTAGTAAATAGCTCTCGCAAACCAATATGCTCGGTGGGTTCACCTATGCTTTTTTTAGAGTCATTAAAGCTAGTAATAATAAGAAACGACTCGTAAGTACAGTTTAACGTGTAACAAATCTGAAAGTGACAGATACATATTAACATATAGTTTTTCGTTATTTTGCCTTAGAAATACAGTTTGTACTGCAATTTTTCTTTTTTATGATTTCGCTTTCGTTTTGATAATTTTTTAGCATCCCATTACACTAACAATTTCGCATCAACAACGCACTACCATCAACACAACAACAACAACAACAACAACAACCATCACCACCACCATCACCATCACCCTTCCAAAGCTGATCCCGACGCGGACAAAGAGAAAAGCGCTTTCGCCCCCGTAATTCGGGGTGGCCAAATGTCATCCCCTACGCCGCCGCTGCCGCCACCGCCGCCGTCGTCTGCCCCCGCTCCCGCCCCCGCTCTTTTCCACCACCAGCCCGTTACCGGTTGGCACCACTTGGCCGTGCAATGTTAGTATATTATTTTATTAGTGTCTTCATTTGGGTCTCGTCGTTTCTGCTCATTAGCCTTCTAATTAGTGCAAGTTGCTTTTTTACTTTAGCTATAGTGGATTGTTTTTCGTGTTTTCCGCGTTTTTATTTTGTTATCTTCACGTTGGCGTAGTTCCGGAAGGAGATTCGAGTATATAGCTTAATTACGTTTCTGTTTCTAATTAGGGAATGTCGTCGTTCGAAATTAAAAGCTTTAAAGAGAACGACCTCATTACTTCAAGTAATATCTGTTTGTATACGGGATAGTGTTTGGATGTAGTTCGATTAACAACCCAAGTAAACTGCACGTACGATTGGGACGTTTGTGGCATCAAGGGCTCCTAATTACCTGAATATCTCCACAGCTTACAACAATGGATAATGAAATCAATTCATAGCGGTAAACGCTTTTGAAACATTTGCATTATATTTTAAAAATTATAAGATTTTGGATATTTCCGGTAGAACGTAAAATTATCAATAATGCGTGGTTCATTAAAGTGGACCATAGTCTTGGAACTCATAAATGATCTTACATACTTTCCTGTATACCAGATAATGTATAGCAGACAGCCAGAATATCAATACGATTTAATGCGCGTGGAAGAAGGAAAAACTGATTAGTACAAAGAAAAAAAGTTTGATTAGTACAAAGGAAAAAAGTTTAGATGATATAAATATTGACGACGGTCTCATAAATGTAGAAAAAAGAGTAGAAAATTTTACTAACGGATATGAAGAAAAATACGTATAAACAGGGGTCCAAAAATGTTTCCCTTGCAAGTTACAACACTTTGAATTGACAACTAGAGAGTTAGTTCTGCGTTGCTATTATCGCCCTTTTAAAACATAGTGAAGTGCACACACCAAGTAAGTTTCAACCGTAGCTGATATTTTATTGATATTATAAGGTAGCTTTAACTCAAAAACTCCATCACTTATCGAGTTGAAACTGCGGTAAATGTTCAAATGTAATTTCTTGAACGCACCGCACCGTTTTTAACCATATTTCCAATTTAGTTATTATTTATGAATGTTATTTTAACATTTTTACTTTAATGACACTATTCCTTTAATTTACATCAACTTCAATAAAACACCTATAATTTAAAATCACTTGCAGTTATCGAGTCTCGGCCAAGTTAACACTTGAGGTATAATCTATCGAGCGCTCTGTATATTTTTCATGAAAATTTCATGTTTTGCATTTTTTAAAAATTCATAATTTTCATTATTCATATGAATGACCCCCTACAGAAATCCACTTCGAATTGAATTAGACAATTGTATCCAAAATAACTCCATCACTCACCTCTCAAATTAATAGTCTTTCAACTTCTAAAATATAGTATTATGGGCAACCAAATTTCAACCATATTTGAAGTTTTGTTAAACTTCTATCACTCTTAGCATTTTGATTTTAATGCCCTATCGTTCGCATTTATTTCAATAGGGAAGGTATAGTACTATAACTCCAAAGTTTTTTCACTTATTAAATAAAAACTATTCTGCCTTCTAAAATACAGTACAGTACAGTACAAATCAGGAGCAACTTAAATATGTTTCAACCATATTTAAAATTTGAATAAATTTTTATGGATTTTAGAATTTTGGATTTATTGTGACCGTTTTATATTAACTTAAATAAAATTGATTTACCCAAAACACTTTCACTTATCGAGTTAAAACTGCTTTAACTATTAAAATATTGAGTAGTCGACACACTGCGTAAGTATCAACTATTGGTAAGAAGTTTCTAATTTTTTATGGATTTTAAAATTTAGACATTAATGCCATGGTTTTTAAAGTATACATTAACATTAATAAGACAGTTTAAAATCAAAAACTCCTACTTGCCAAGTTTCAGCCGCCCTAACCGCTAAGGTATGTTCAAATAAACACCTCTTTTATATGACTGTCTTTGTGAGTCTGCATGGACTTCATTTAGACAAGGTCGGTTTGAACCATATTTGAGAATTTGTCAAAGTTACTAATTCTAGAACCTTTACTTTACTACGGCTGTTCACAAAATTTGTACCAACTTTAATGCAATAGACATGATTCAAACGCTTCATCAATTATAAGGTTAAAACTGCTGTAACTATTGAAATTTAGCTCCACAAACACTTCACATTAATTTTAACCCTATTTTCAATTTTGTTACGTTTCATTTAAAATAGAATTTTTATTTTAATGTTACTGTCCTTTGAACCTACATCAACTTTAGTTAAGACAGCTGTAATACAGAACCTATTATACTTATCGAGCTTCACCTACTCTAGCCTCGAAACTATAGCCTAATAATGTAAATCTTGTTCAAGTTTCACGAAAAGATGTTTGGTTAGTTTTGTTACGAATTTTTGAATTTCACCATTCAAGTGATTATCCCCGTAAGTCTGCTTTGTTTAATTGAAACTGTTTTAGCTTTTAATATACAATGAAATGAACACACTACGTACGTTAAAATCATATTTGATTTTTTTTGTTTTTCTCTAAATTCTAGAATTTTGATTCTAATACGACTCTCCAATAAGACTATCTCCAATACGATGCTATTACTCAAAAACTAATAATAGTAATCATTTTAAAATATTTATACATATTTTAGTTAATTAGGGGTTGCTATTATTATTTATTTAAATAAATCTCTTATACAGCAGTGCCTGTATGGCGAGGTGTCAAGGCTTGGACTTTGAGCTTTGAGTGCGTTTGATCCCACCGAAGCAATGGATCTTGTGGGTGTTCCGGGAGCTGTGTAAAATGTATCCAAATTCCCGTTTCCATTCACTACAGTGACCAGGCGGATAGGATTGGATCTCCTGTGGGAGGACGGGATTAGAATACACACACTCTGAGTCGGTAGGGCACGGAGTACAAACTTGGGGGTGTAGCTTTAAGGTGTTACAACCACGACTGGTTTAAAGTCCACGTTAAACAATAGCTGCCATCCAGCCTTAGTACCGAAAAGGAAAAGTAAAAATACGGGAAATATATACCTGCTCAATTTCAAATGTTTTCATTAAACCTATTTCATATCAGTGTTGCACTCTAGCAATAATTAGCGATAATTATCCCGACTTTCCTATATTTCTTAAAATGGTGAATGCGCCTTGTGTTATATATTCACATGCTGGAATAACAAAAATCATCTAAAGGACGTAACATATCGATTTTAAACAAGATTGCCATTTTTAACTAAAAATGTCTCTTTAGTCATAATATATAATAAATTTTGTAATAATCCTTAACGGAACTGCGGTATGGACTTTTGATAAAAGGTGTCTATTGTATTGTATTACAGATCCTATTTTTAATACCGCAGAATGTGTCTATGTGTCCACCATGTCTATAGCATCTGTTAGGAAGACAATAGATAAAACTAATTTTATAGTTGTCATTTCAAAGGGTTTTAATTTCCAAAGGAAGCATTTTTCGACGAATGTTTATGTGAATTTTCTTCATAATTTCACATTATCTACACATTCCTTAATTATTTATCATTACTTACGGAGCACCCTGTACTTGGGCACAATAAATAATGACGAATAGGAATGAATAACAATGAAACAAAATGTAACATAGTAAGAACAATTAAAAATGATCTATACCAAATGTCAAAGGATGACAGTGACAATAAATAACATTAAATAACACACCATAAAAAATAATAATGTATAAGAGTAAATAAAAGATGATAAACGGTGATATGGCTACGATGTGATGCCATAGTGATGATATGGTGCTGATGTTAAATAATGCGATAATGACGATATACCGGATATCCAAGGGCACAACTGGGAAATACGTAGATTGAGACAAAATAATATCAGTCTTCATAACTCTCTGTGGGCCTCCTTTATTGATGCTATATTGTGTTTCTGGGCTCTAGCAATACAAAATTTAAAAAAAAATGAATCAATCAGAAATTTATGTTTTTAATACCTAATTCTTGATTGTCGGTACCGTTGTCGGAACGTTGTCGGATATCAAATAATACTGTAAATAAACGGTTAATATATATTTCGGGTTTTATGAATCGGTAAAACGTAACTTTTGGATATTAACGAACGTGATAGTTTCATAATGTAACTTTTTGAATATTGTAGATACAATATAATACAAATGTTGTTATAATTTTTTTAAGCCAGCTTTCATTGGGGTGCAATAATCTTTTTCTCATTTTCAACAAGACGGTGCAGCTCGTCGTACTCGAAGAGGTCTGTGAGATTTACGAATACCTTCACGTCCAATCGCTCAAATAATTTCAACAGTCCACTTCAATGGCCACAACATTTTCTTGTGTGGTATTACTTAAACATTAATGGTCTTATTCATAAACGCATATTAACGTTAATGTGGGTTTTAACTTAAAATGCGTTTAGAATGCGCTTCAACAAGGTAACTATAGTTACCTCCATATTAAAAATACATGGAACAAAACACTGTAGTGACATCAGTGAAACACATTCTAAACGCATTTTAAGCTAAAACCCACATTAACGTTAATATGCGTTTATGAATAAGACCATTAGTGTTTTGACATGATACCTATTGATTTGGATGCTGTTCAAAATAAACAGCTCCAAAAAGCTGAAGAAAAATTCAGAACAACAGCTGCTTGTGGAAGTGTAGGATGCAGACTATTACACAGATGTTAAACAGTTACAAAATCGGCAGGGCATTTGTATGCATTACAAGACATGGCCACAATATTTAACGCGTTTAAAGTCTATTTTGTGGCGTTAATTTTGTCAACTTAGCATGAAAATTAAAAAAAACTACAGCGGAATTTTGAAAATGCTGGGTTTCATTTTTAGGCACCAATTTGGGGTCTGGATAAAATTCATTCAAGGCGAACACAAAACTACACAACTTGTCAATTTAACCGACGTTTGTATCTTTGGTATTAACAAAGACAAGCTTGTTAACGCTCCATGCACATAATAAATTGGGTTAGCTATAGTCATTTTAAACTCGACATACGAAAGTCAGAGGAGGTTGTCTATACTGAAGGATTGAATATAGTGGCTACAAGGAAAATTGATGTTTGTGTACTTTTCGCTCGGAATTGAATAAATAAAAAAAATTAAAAGTTTCGATGTTAGATAGTACTAAAAACAGCAGAAATATAGTATTTCTTAGTATATAGTAAGGGTACACCAACTTTGTACATTCAACTGACATAGGATCTCTACTACTATACTATATAACATATGAAAAAATCACCTTGTATATGTACTTTTTTGTACCATAGTACGATTACTTGTGTTTTAGATTAATCGCGTGTTGATGAAAAGTCTTCTCGATAAACTAAGTTTTAATAAGTTAATTGTCGATCAATTGTGGTCGATTACTATAGCCATATCGATTCTGTACACCCATCAGTTTCCTTCCTTGGAACTTCCTTGGTTTCTTATGACATGACCACTCACAACGTTATGAACAATATTTATCAGAAAATCCCGATTAAGCATGTGTAGTTTCATCTCGATTTAACCAACCACGGTTGACATTCTAAACCATGTCTTTAGGTTCGGGTTGATTACGACTATAATCGTGGTGCAGTTAAGACAAGCACATGAGAAAGTGCACCTAGTTTAGCCCTACAGCACCTTTCCACTTTGCCTGACCGATTTTTCTCTCTCTTCCACCACCAGAAATGAGCCTGGTCTCCTCGCCCTTCGCCTCGATGAACCCCTTCGCGCTGCCGACGTGCAACTCCCAGGGCTACGGTTCCGCCGCCTTGGTCGGCACCACCAAGTAGCCGGAGGGATGCGTGCAAGACGAAGGCGACGACGAGGAGGACGAGGAAGAGGAGGAGGACGACGACGACGACGAGAACGGCGCCCTCCCCTCGGCCCGCCCCTAGGGGCACTCGCCGCCCCGGGAGGTCCACAGTGCAATCTATTCCGAATAAAACGTGTACCAAAGAGAGACGTAATGAATCGTTCTTTGTTTTGTTTTCTTTAATTAAATATGTAGAAAGAGAGAGAGATAGAGAGAGAGAGAATGGAAGAGTTAGAGATGTTATTAGAGTTAGGCGACGAGTGGAGAAGATTGACAGGACAGGAGGTATTGCTTTGCCAGTTTTATAAGTAGATAAGGGAAATGCAAGCAATAAACTTCAAACTCACAATTCTTTACAGGGAAGAAGGTTACCATTTACGAAAATATGAAACGTTCATAAATAAACCATCCTGGGGGCAAAGTCGTGAAAGACTGGTAAGTGGACGGACGTCCACGGCTACAAAACATAGGAAGGGCTCTTGTTTCAATGCAAATACAACCATATTACTTTTCATCTCATATGATGAAAACCATTAGGTACAGAAATTCTGGTGGAAAAATTTAGACATTACTTACTGCTATTTTTAAACCTGAATTGCAACTGCTGAGTAACGAAGAATTGCCCTTCCCATTTTTGTTCCTATGATGTTTGTCCCACCTCTGCCACTCTGTATCAATCATCTAGTACTTTGAATGTATTGAATACACTAGACAGAGGTAGCCTCCTTCCTAATAAAGGATTGTGAATTGGTGTTCTATTGTTAATTTCCTTCCCTCATATTAGTCCAATCGGCAAACACCGAAAATAATCCAATAGAATCTAACTGCAGAGATCTATTCTAAATGACGAGAAAAATAACAGGTTTTCTTACTGACATATTTTATTGGGATAAGAGTTATCAATTTATTTGAAAAAAGTCGCAGCTGCAGCACGCAGCAGTTCTCTTTCAACAATTTTGCGATATGAGTTCCAACGAAAAAAATGTTATGTACACAGATTTGTCTGCAATAAAAATGTGTATATAGTGTATATAGTCATAAGAAAGCTTGTGCAAAACGGAAAAATATCTATATTTTTAAGTGGCTAAGTGGTTGTAAAAATGTTAAATCATAATCAAAAACGGACAAACATTCAGAAAGCTGCAGTTAAATGTAATTAAAATAACCAACAAGAATGCTAAATTATTGTTGTATGAGTTTATATAATTTTAACGTCTCAAAATTTTCAACCTTTGCTGACACTTGAAATTTGTCATATATTAAGTGTATAGGTATAGAAAGAAAACATAGAATGTAAAATTTAATGAGTATTATTTTTGCAATATTGGGAAGGTTTCCTACGCCGGCCTATTTTCATACGTTGTCGATTTTTAATAGTATGACACACATGAAAGCAGAACTTTCATAGTTAGGTCCGGAAATATTAAAGATTTTGCATAGCATTTAAGTGCACGAAATAGATACATAGTCTTAAATGTCTCAGGATACAGACAATTAAATTTGTAGTCAACAATGATGAAATATTTTAAAATGCATTCGGAAAATTAAATCCTTACGAAAAGTTCAAAAAATAATAATAAGTTAATTTAAGAAACGCATTTGACTTCTGTATCACTACACTATACTTGTGCCAAGTTTGAAGTGCCGATTTTTGGCAGACCTGTCAAAATTATAAAATGCAATATTACAAAAAATTTAGTATTATCGACTTTTAGCATTCGAGTGATTATAAGTATTGTACGTAAAGAAAAACCGTTTATTGTACCATCCCTTAGAGCATATCTATGCAGTTAGATCCTTTTTACCATGAAATTGCACATGCCAGACGTCTATCGACTAAAATGTAAAACATGAATATCAGCACTGGTTATCAATTGAATTGAAGTAAAATTGGTGGTCATTTGATTTGTTCTGTTTCAAATACAATTTGCATTTTTAGATATTTATCGAGGATGATTCATCCGTAGTGAAAAGTAAAGTGTTTACATCTTGTTAATGTTAAACTGAGTGAGATGACGGAACAATTGGCAGCATCGTTACAATTGTTAGCGGAATGTGCTTTCCAGGTTCTTGATACACACTGGAGTCACTTAGAGTGAGTAAATTTACTACGAGTAAAGGTCAGTTTTATTGCCTTTCACTCTAATTACTTAAAATTAAAACTACAAATCACCCATCATTTCTTAGTAACTGGAATTGGATTTGGTATTTTAAATACACTTTGTAACATCAGCTTATAAAGTTGTACCAAACTATTAACAATTCGTAAAGCAGTTCAAGACGATAGAGTTTTTTAAAATTAATGTAATGTAAATTATATATATATATATATATATATATATATATATATATATATATATATATATATATATATATATGATTTTTTTAAGGAAGGTTTAATTTATGATAATCTCCATATTTCAAAAAACCTTCCCTTCATTTTTATAAATTTAAATGTTTCAATATGGAACATTTAAAAACATATTGAAACATTCAATGTTTTCAATACTTTTCCATTGGACTTAATATCATGTATGGATCAACTTCGATAAGCATGTAAAATGCAATGTAAAACCCTCAAGCTATACTTAAAAAAAACTGTAGGCAAACTCATGCTCAATGCTAGGCACCATTTTTAACTTTTAAATTAATTACATATGATTGTTTAATTTTGTAAATTTATAACATTTGAGTTCTCTTTTAATATTAACTACTGTACTACGAATTAATTGATCAGGAGTAATGCTTCTCAAAGCCTTACACCCTAATTAGCAGTCATCCAATATTTCCACTAGTGCTTCAATTTTAATTTAACTAACATTACGTAAATCGCGGTGAACTATTTTCCCTGAGAAAATATTTATTTTGCCAGTTGCGGGCATATTAAATGGGACCGGTTATTCCAGATCACCTGTACTGTTGATCTTCTTTTCGTTGGATATTCGTTTGGAGCAAATATAGCTTTTTATTCAGGAACAGTACGAATCGGACAAATAAAACCTGCAGGCAGATCCTTATAAAATAATTAAATATTTTAAATAACTTTGTCGATATTGCTCACGATTTTCTTCAAACGTATATTCTTCTAAGCTTGAAATATGTACATATATAGGTTAGAGAAATTTTGTACAATTTTTTAAGAAAAGTATACTTAACCATGCGTATGTCAAGGAATTTGCAAAAAAATATTTTATTCGTTTCTTCTAAAACTTACAACCGAATTTAATTTACAACTTCAATTTATGATTAACGGACTTGGTTATAAAGAAGTATTCAACTATTATTCCAACATTAAATTGATTAATGTTCGTTCTGATTAAATCTATTAACAATAGATACGTTGTATATTATTGTGGACTTTTCAAAACCGATCTTTTTGGTTAATCATCTCTCATCAGATACCTATTGAACTGTGATCACAATACACTTATGAAACATTGCAATTTTTCGTCAAGTTTCAAAAAAAATATTCCTTGTAATTACCACACAGATAAATGTACAAACAAAAAATACGATATTATATTAGCATATCTTCATACATTTTACTAAAAAAGTAAATTAATTAAATCAATAAATGCATATCGTTTTTGAGCTGGGAAAACTTATTCTATATATAGTTCTTAATATACTGTAGATATTTAAAATAAATGAAAAAAAGATGATATGAGACTTTGTAAATTTGTAAAGTATACATTATACATAAGTTTAGAGAGGGTGACACAACGACAAATTTATATTTTGTAAATTAATCACAATCCTAGGAGCAATTTCTTATTTTCTATGTGTAGAACTGTATATATTTCGTAGCATCAAAGCGTCTACTTTTATACTGAAAAATTGTTTAATGATGAACACAATATATGTACAAACAACTCCACTACGTATTTAAAAATGATTATACAGTACCACGAAAAAATTCAAAAATGCCTACTGAGGATCACATGCTTTCGCCTCATATTTAATCCCATATTGTGTTCATAACTAAACGAATTTTCAGTAATAATAAAGCAATTTAGTGGCGAATAACACTAATAAAACTACGTGTCTTCAAAATCCCACACCGGGTGAAATGTAGTATACGAACCCATATTCTTAACGAGAAATTTTCACTAGTATCAGTTACATTTTCGAACAAAAAAAATATCGCGAGATGTTCTTTGAAGGCATACTTCAAGTTTCTTTTTTAACAATTTGTATTAATCAAAAGAGGTGAATCCGTCATTTTGTATTCGGCAAATTTTGTGCATTCGTCATTGCGTTTACGCTTGAATTATTTATTTCACATTTGTAACATATAATTTGTATATATGTATTAATCAAACCAACTCTAAGTTCGTATTGTTGTTTTTATTTATATCTTATTTTATTTCCCCTTTTTATTTGTCGTTAATATTGTATTTACAGAACAGATATTTATTTTGTTAAAGTACAACTACAAAATGTTTTTTTTATATATTTAGATGTAATATAAATTTTAAACTTGAATGAATAGTTATTTTCCTAGTCGTCCAAAATTGATGGGTTCCATAGCAATTTTCACAAATCAGGATTGATTTAATTTTAAGACATGTCGTTGAGAAGTTTTCCATTAGAAGCTTGGGGTGGAAGTAAAACCCCAATTAAGGGTTGCAACAACTCAAATGAAAGAAGCCCTTTTTTAAATAGGATTCATTTCATCCATTTTTCTTCGAAAATTGATAGATTACAGCAAATAACGTAAATGCCCATAAGACTGTACTTTCAATCCCCACCTCGTTTGTATGGAAAATGCAATACCAAGTTATGGTAAGATTGGTAATAGTACTAAGTAAGCGACAACTAAGATTATTTGGGTAACTTAATCTGCCCGAAATCTGCTTTACTATAACTTTATAAACAATTCCACACAATTCCACACTATATCGTACACGTTTAAATCGTGAAAGCGAGTCTTTTGGCAACAACCCTTCCTCACCCTCTCCTCCGGCAATATGTGCGGTGGTTCGGGTGTCAAATCTTCCCGAACGCCATATGGGTCCTGATAACATACAAATCGTGCCCTTTTTTAAAAAAGGGCCACTTCACTACTCACCCTTATTACCGAACAATACCTACCGGCCATAGACCATGCTGCACTTGCGATCGTGATAGATAAACAAAACAACGAAATGATGGGGGGTCCAGTAAATGAATTTAGTTTAGAATGTTTGCTAGGAGATAATGATGAAAGAAACGGGAGGATAATGATGTGTGCTAGTCGATCTCCGAATGTTTAAGAATTAATTTACTGAATAACAACTTGAGGATAACGGGCTCCTGTTGTAGTGCTTTAATTAATAATTCAATCCGACTTGATAGATGGAACTGATACAAAATTAGCAAAGAGGAGATTGAAACATCTACTGGGTATTTGCTTCACCGGCGAAATTTTTCGGAACTCTGCACTAAAAAAATGGCAATTTATTGGATGATGTTTAAGCGTTGGTTAGTATGTCAAAAAATAATTACTCACATTTGAAAATATTAATTGATAATCAGGATATACTTAACGCTGGCAGCAGTAAGAAGTACTGTTGCCCTATTTACTTCCCAGAATAAACTAAAAGGGTAAAAAATATGTAAAAATAAAAATCACAAAGAAATAAATGCATTCGTGTAGCTTCCATTTAAACACCAATAATGTTTAATTTTTCGATAACTAAGATACCACTAAAATTTTATTTTACTATGGTCAGTATTTCGATCATACAAACCACAAAAATTTATTTTCTAGAAGTATCGTTTAGAAGTATGCACTTTAATTTGTACATTCCACCCACTATAATTCGTTTGTAACACACATATACACATCCGTATGAGTATTTAGGAGAGCATGCTACATTTTGACAATTTCATCACACTACTTTAAGACTACATTAAAAACATCCTAAGGGTAGTAAAATACTAGGATCATATAGAAAGATTGTCGTCGAAGTACCAACAAATTTTCCCCGACATTTTAACACGATTTGGCAACAAAATAGTTTACGTACCCTGCGTATTTCTACTTATCCTTCAGTATCCGCGTTTACTATAAGGTGAATCCACCTCTTGTTTTCCTTAAATAATACTTTTTATTTACATACGTGACACTGGACAGTGGCGCCACTACCATTAGTGGCAAAGGAAAGGAGGTACCGTTATGGGTCAGTTATTTCTAGCCATTAAAGATTGGATGTCTTTTGTGTTGCACGAGTTGCAAAATATTATTTAACGAAAACAAGAGGTGCATTCACCTTATCCTCATCAAATACATAGTCTATAAAATTTGTAAGAATTGTAAATATTTGGCAATACGGTGAGAAAATAATAAAGATATATTTATTTATAACAGATTATGAAATATCTCCTAGTAAATGCACATTAAACATCAGTGTATTATAAATAATGATAGTCGCATTGACGATAAATAACTTCTATCTACTTTTGTAAGTTGGCAGCATATATAGATTCTGCGAAGCATGCAGCATTTACACAGTATATTGTTCCAGGTTATTTATTATATTACTTTAAAAAGAGTTTAGATTTAAGTTTAAAATAAATGTTACTTTTATCTACTATTGTAAGGTGGAAATATAGCTCATAGTATAGGAACGGCACATAGTATTTAAAGAATAGAGTTTAGACCTAACCTTAAACTTCAATAATTATGTAAATAATATTTTTTAAATCACCTTTATTCACCTTAATCACATACATTATTTATATTGTCAGGAGACTAAGGATAAAATCCATAGAGCTATATGAATTCTCAAAAACACTGTAAAATTGAGAGTATATAATTCCATAAATTTTATATGATTTTAACTATTTCGTATAATAATACGGGCAATATATTTTCATTGTAAAACTATATGAAACTTTAAAGAAACATATATACTTTACATATATACTTTTATATACTTTGCTATATATATATAGTATATATGTTATATACTTTTACACAATTACTGGACTTTTACCTAACTTGTAGAAAATTTTATACGATTTGTTATAAAATTACACCAATCTTCGGTTTTAAAAAAAAAAACGAAAAATTTATGTTTACTCCAAATTTGTAATAATACAGAAAGTGTTGTGAAATCATATCAGTTACAACCTGTGACGACTTTGTTAAATGGCAAAAATATCTAAGAGTGTACTTTACTATTCATAGTTTCACTATTCTGAAAAGTATTGTGTTATAATTATTTCCGCATACCATAACCTAGCACATAAAAACCAAAAACAAACTCTTCTAGAATAAAATGGTGAATTGGGTATATCTATATTATTCACTTCACATATTCGATTGGGAAGATAAAGTAATATTTAAAACCTAGGCTAAGATAGTACTAAATAATTACGTTACGAGTGTGACTACAATCCTTGCTCGCATTAGACACTAACTCCAATGTATTGATTTTCACTTTAAGTCACCAAAAAAACCCTTCAATTCTATTCTCGTTGCTTTTAATAATTGGCTGCCTGACAGAGAAAAACGTTGAATATTAATACAAAAACCATAATCTGAATTTAATCGAGACAACTCCAAAGTGAATTATTATTAAGCTCGGATAAGGAAAATAGGTAAACATAACCAAGGACATTAAAAGTAAAGAATAAAACCACCAATAGTTCCGTTGGGTAAGTAGAGCTTTAAACGCAATCGACATTTAGCAACCTATTGTCCGTCACAGGCTAATATAAATCTTATTACAACAAAAAGTGTATACTATTCGCAGCGAAATTGAAATTGACACCAGTAGCGGGGAGGCAAAATAAAGACACGGTAAAATTAGCCCCCGGCTGCTAAATATGGGGGTGCACTCGCTCCTAACAGGGTTGACAGATGGTCCTCGGGACACAAAAGGTCATATCGGTGACGTCACACGGTCACGTTAAAAAAGAAACACAAGAGAACTTGGAGAGGGGAAAGAGCGGTCGCATCGATTTTTTATTGCCATTATTTCCACCGTATATCGAATCATATCATTAAGCGTGTGACTGATAGGAAAACTATTGGATTATCGGGTAGGAATATTGGCGGTGTAACGTTGTTAAGATGCGTTTCATCACGGGCCCGAGACAGTCGATGAAGTGGAAAGGCAAGAGGTAATAATAATCACCGAGCGCTGGGTAATTTCGGTTTCCGAATAAGCCTGGAATCGAATGAAGCTCTCCATAAAAATATCCAGAGGGTGAAAACGACGAAAAGCGATGAAACGAGACGCCTAGCTAAGGGAAATTATAAATGCGAATCAATCAATGGCTTACTATCATATGCGAGACAAAAGGAAAACACTTGTAGTTCATCCAAAACCGAAAGAATATATTTTTATAAAATTTTGTTAAAAAAGTTGCCAGATAGTATATGACGTGTTACTGCAAAACTATCGATTCCTTAAATACACTGTTCATGTCTGCAATGGTTAAGGTATACCAAACATTTGATAGATGTATATGTTTCTATGCCCCATTTTGTAAATTTCATCACCATTTATAGAAAAAAAAAACATTTTACATTAGTTCCTTTTCAAATAGTATTAATCCCATGGCAGAATGTTTTTCTGTTCCCATACGATTTCTAACAAAATTTTTGATTCGTCTAAGTGTGGAAAAACAACATTCTGTAGATAAGCATATGGCAGGTATCATGAGTGACAATTCACATAGTTCAAGAAGCAAGCATCACCCAATCCACATTATTTAGGTGATTTTCATAATTTGTTCGTATGTACCTACCATTTTTATTTAAGCATCTTGTGGCATTGGATACAATTAGTAGCTGAGAAAGAAATAACAGAAATTCAAAATATTCAAGATAATTTTGTTTATGTTAACCAAAAGGCTCATCAGAAATTGTGGTATTGTAGAAAAAATTTGGTGATTTGAAATCTAGTGTTAATGTGAAATGAATATTATCAATTATTTCAAGGGACAATTTGTAGAATGGAGGTATTTCTCCTATCTGGTGTTTTCAGCAGTACCAGTGCGTACTTGAGTTCTCTGTGCCTATAAATTTACATTTTACTGCTCCAATTTAGACCAAATTTGATCAAATTGTTTTCTTTTAGAAGAAACTATGGATTTAAATTAATGAAATGTTTCCTGTAAAAATGTAATTCGCTAATTTTTCACAAAAGATTCTTTCTTAAATTGTAGCATATAAATGTGACCACTTTCGCTCAGTAATTTTCGTAAATTGTTTAAATCGAAAATATTATTTATATACCATCAACTTTTTCACATGAAATTATAATACATGGCTACCAAATTAAGAGGAATGTGTTGCCATACCCATTTACAATTTTTAAATAACCTTTGAAATAACCTTCCATGGATCATCGAAATTGTACACAGAAAATCCAATTTTTGGGTTCAATAAAGCGGTTTTTTTTATTAGCCTAAACTCAATTTTAAATCGTTTAGAAATTCCATCAAATATTACAACTATATCAAACACTTTTAAAAGATTTCCTTTGCGGAGTAAAAAATATATATTTCCTACTTCAATTCATAATCAACTGGTAGAAATCCTTGAAAAACAGAACAATAGAAGCCAGTAAAAAATATCAGATGAAAGAAATTTATTCATGAATATTTATCCATGGCAAAAGGTAACTAATTTTGCTTTCTATTGATAAAAGAGGCCGTTTTAAAAATTCATATATTTTAAAAATTTTTAGACAAACTTCTTGATAACAGTTTATTTGAATTGTGACGTAGTTGAATTGTGTGTATTTTTAAATAAAGTTATGTCATTGTTTGAATCCGGGACCGAAAAATGATTATGGTTGAAATGAAAAATATTTTAGTGAACCGATATCTCAATAGTTCTGTCTCATAAGAGCGAAATTTAACAAAAGTGCTCATTCAGTTGTTGTAACAACTAATAGGGAACATAACTATTTAAAATATATATATATATATCAGGTATTATATTCTCCTCAAAAATGACTGAAAGTAAAGTAAATCGATACATGTGGTATTTAAACGGTCGGCTTCTATAATCGTTATTGTGTAAGAAATAATGATTATCGATAACTTTACAAATGGAAGTTTACTGATAATAATCCTTACTCAATTCGGCAAAGGCAATGTGAAACAAAGACATTAAACTTCAGAGTGTTTACCTAGCAGTGACCTAAAGTGGCAGTACTGCAATTAGGTTCCATCACAGTTGTCAACAATTGTGGAAATGAAGAATTTTAGGGTTAAAGACGAAGATAATGCTTCCCTGTTATTGTTCTATCGATCTGTTGTTGCAGTAGCGATATTTTTGAAAATATTCATTACATTTTTTTCTTGCCCAAGTACGTACGAATATTTTCAGTTAATGGTTGAAAGCCTGTTTGTTAAATTTTATATATAAATTTATATATTTGTAAAATTTTAAATATCACCTTTTTGGAAGGCATCCTTTAGACGATCCTGTTAATTGAACGAATCTCTTCGTCATTTAAAAGTTTTTTCCTTTTTTTCCTTACTCCCCTCGAAAGTTTCGGAGGGGTGAAAACACCACCTAAAGCCGTGTGTTACTCGAGATAAAATGCAAAAGATAACGTCCCGCTAATCCGGCCTCTAGAATGAACAGTCATCGTCGGAAATCTGATAGTCTTATCAGTCCTGTGATGTGCATTTGTTCAATTACGTCATAATAAGCCGGAGATGCCTCGTTGGTCACCCTCTTGAAGAGTGCAGGAACTGACGGTGGCACTGGAGCGAGAGGAGAATATGGGATGCTCTCCGATATGACTTTCGTCTCTATATGTCGAAGTGCCTAGTGTTTAATATAGGCTTGAAATATGTGTACGAGTACTGGTAAGTCAAAAAGAGAAATACATAAATAATGAAGGGTAATAATTAAAGAACGATTTCAACGGGAATACAGATACAAAAACGAGAAAACCGATTAATCAGTTAGAGGTTCCAAATATGTATACCAATAAACGTAATTCTAAAATAAATATTAGTAATGTTGAGATAGTAAGTGAAAAATAACTTTACCTATTCTTTTCTTCCATTTGACCCTTTTGATAACTAATAACAAGAAAAAAGGGTAAAGTAGAGATAACATTGAAGTAACAACCTTAATGAAGGTAATTAATTTTCAAGCAGTCAAAATTATGTTTTAATTTCTTAAATACCATAATACTACGCGCAGATAATATATTTGTTTTGAATCAATCAACAGGCAGAAAGCCACATATCTATACACTTACTTAATTTTTGTGTAATATTTGTTTTCACATTATAGATGAAAGTAAGCCTCACCATCATGAACAAAACCATATACATATTAATGACAGATACGAAGGGTAGTGAAATTTAAATATCATTACCCTTAGGTAACAGACAGCCTAATCCCAGCCAGGGAACTACTACTAGTGCTCACACCGACTTGGTTGCAGCTTTCCTATTCGACCATTCCATTTGTTGGCTTGTAAGGCAAATGCATTTGTCCAAATATGTGGGGAAAATTCTGATTCATTTGTTAAGTACGTGTTCAAAAAATGTTTATGAAACTTTCCTAAAATTTTCCTGGTTGTGAACTCATAGAGTTTCAAAAAATTGGTAGGTCAGATAAGGGCTATTCACTATTTGGGTTCTAAAAACAAGCAACCAAAGCAATATCTTCTAGATGTCAGCATGACGTAGCAAACAATCAAGTCGAAAATTTTGATTTTGAAAAATGTTGGAACTTGGAAATGTCTTGATGAGGTAATATACAATTTTGACGAGATGACCAGGTTGCCATGTGTAATTCCTCAAAATAGATTACAGGAATATATAAATAAATGTTAAAAGCATACTTTTCAGAGGGAAAGACGATTTATACCCGCATTTAAAGTTAATAATTTTCATTTATTCACGACATTAAAGTGTGAAAATTGAAGTTTTCCTGTGGCTGCAAATAGTTTTAAAGATAAAAGTTATTATTTTTTTCAAGTATAGTCTGATTTTCCAAGATAAACATATTTTTCAACCAGTGAAACCACATTGGGTGAAATTTTAAGCCTGAGCATTAGAAATCGGGAAAGTAACGAATTTTAATTAAAATATGAATTACTATCTACTACTGAGAATTCATTACAAGCTTGTTACATTCATAACACCCCAAAAAGTCAAATTTTTAAGTATCTTACCTATAGTAAATGATTTTTGGGGGAGGAGGTGCAAGCGACCCCAACGTACCAGCTCGTACCAGATTGAGGTACGAGGGTTAATTGAGACTCTTCATCAACGATTATTGAATACTAATGCTATAATAGGATTTGCTAAAAGCTTTGCAAGTAATACCACCACGTATATGTTTTGCGCCAATTTATGTAGTATAGGACAGTATAACGAGGACTTTAAACAATCAGAAGAATAAGGTGATCATAAAAATGCAATGCCCATCTGGGGCATTGTATGAAAAATAAAGCAAAAATAACAATGATAGACAGTTTCAAGGACAGATCGAAAATTAGAAATGTGTTAATGTGGGTTGTCGCTGTAATCAAATTTTTATCTGAAAGAGGTTTGACGTTTTAAAGGCCACGTAGAGAAATTTGGATCTCTTCACAATGGAAACTTTATGAGACTGAATGGATTGATTCCGGAGTTTGATCCCTTTATAAAAAAAACTTAATCAACCCAAAATAAAGTTACAACCTAAAGATTGGAAAATATACATGAAGAAGTTATGAAATCTTACAAGTTCTAATAAACTTAGGAAAGGAGTTATGGAATGGCGATAATTGGTGACGTATGAAATGATAAATGTCAAATCGACATTAATACGTCCTGAAACGTCATGAGATTGCGATAATTGTTTAATCACTAATTCTAATTATAGGCATTGCTGATGAATCTTTCAAAAAGCAGATAGGGTGTCACGTATATTTTAGGCAGCTTCATTGTTGTAGGAAGGCTGTCTGACAAATATAGCGATTTTTATCTGCAGCCAACCCTTAGAAACTATACCAAAAAATATTTTTTAATTTCATAAATTCATTAGTTGTTTTAGTAAAAAGGAGGAGAACACTCAAATAATTGGAAGTATTAAATAACCCTCCTTTTTATTCAGCGCCAGATTTAGGTTGTAAACACCAACTGGCAATTATTGTACGCTATCGCACTAAAGCAAAAGTACATTAACGTTTTTTATCGTTTAAACAACTTCATAGTCATGCGGGTCTTTCATTATTAAATGTTATAAAAATTGTTACAAGAGGATGGAAGTCCATTGGAGACCTTCGCTAATTTTGTATCACATGTATGTATACATGTGCTACGGCTTTTGTAAATTCACCGGGAGTACGGGAAATGTAACATAAATTAGTTTTGAATTGTCCCCTACGAGCTTCATTAGCGATTATATTCAACAATGATTAAGTAAAGCATGACTAAAAAAATGAAGGCAAACATTTATACAACCATATTTTAAAATTAGATACGGCCATTTTAACCATCATTTGGGATGAAGTTCATTGATTATTTAATAAAACTAACAAAAAATTGTAAACACCCGATTTATGTTTGGGTAAAGTTTTAAGCTAATTACATCATTAGACATTTTTGCCATTTTTTTTATGTCAAATTTTTTATAACAATTAACTGCAAAGGAAATAGGTAATCACTTTAAGGAGAATTACAGTGGTGAGAATCAGACGACTGAATCCAAAAAAATATGTTTCTATGGTGTAAAAGACCTAGATTTATATGTAGGGGGATATTTTCGTATTTTTGCATCAAATGTATTGTTAGATTCGATATTAGAACTAAGCAGAAGGGTTATGAACAATTAGGAGAAAACCTTAAACTTTCTATAGATATCGGAGACGCAACAGACACAAATACAGCTAAACAATGTCTGAAGTGTGTCTCAGATCATTACACTGAATATCACCAACTCAAAGAATATAATTGAAATGAAATATAATGTTCAAGATTTCTATATGTATCAAATTTAATCTATGACAGAAATGATAGAATATGTATTATTTCGTATTATTCCAAAAATCTAATCGAATCTAAGAAATCTAAAAACATTTATGAAAATTAAATGTAAAGCACGAGGATCAAGTATGCGTCCGTTCTTTCTATAGAATATTACAAGCAGATTAATTACTTGCGATTAGAGAATATCCAAGATTGAAATGTAAGACAAAATAATCTTTACACCTTTAAAAGTACATATTGTTCGTTTTGAAAGTCAATTCAATTACAAAGAAAACACTTTTTAAGTTACTACACAATTCTTTTACAATTCGTCCCCATCCTCACACAAACTTTTCCCCTGTCATATTCTATTAGGGATCCTTCAAATTTATCTTTAGAATATGGCCTCAAAAATTACCATCTCTTACCTTCTTCCTTTTTTTTTGAGAAACTTAAGACTGGTAGTTGCCATTTATTCTCACAACACATTAACCATGTATACTTTGTCATGTCATGAAAATATTAAAGCAAACGGAATATTTATTAGCAGCCCGTTCACATGAACACGGTTTTCGATCAATTCAGTATTCGTGATTCTTTACGGCGTGCGAACTTGAAAAAATCTGAATCGTCGCCGTGTGAACGGGCTGACATCCCTTCAGGAATAACTTAATGTTTCATGTAAATACAATTCATTACTGCGTACTCGTACAAAATTAAAAAAGTAATTCAGAATTAATTATGGATTTATTTTTGTACGTAACTCACAACTATTTCTCTTGTTTGTTTATTTGCGTTCGACTTAACGTTTCAACAAACTACCACAATAGATTCCAAGGGAAAAATCCGAGAAAGGCGGAGAGATGCGTCGAATGAATGAGATGAGGACGTATTCGGCATTTCCAACGGATTAATCCGGTTGCCGACCCACAGCACGTGCCTAATTGACAACGACACGAGTATACACGAGAGCGTATTGTCATCCTATGTCAATCTAATGCCGCTATTAGATTATAAACCGGGATCATCACGGCTACTACAAAACGATTGCATTGCTTTCCCTTTCTTCCCTTCGTGCCTACTTTTTTTCATTTTGAGTGTAGGATTTAATTCGGGGTGGTAATAAAAGTGAGCAACAGCGCATGAAAATTTAAGTTGCATTGTTGTTTTGGAGATGTGCGCGATGTTTAGATGATTGTGAGAGGATGCTCGGATGGTGGCGAACGATAAGCAAACAACGTGTTAAATGGGATTTTCTGTTGGGATCGCGTGGGAGACGATTTGTTTTTCACAGAGAACTGCTTGTATAGTAAAAGAAATAGCAAACTAGCACCTTGCCTGTCGGGGTTTTTCATTTTTCTTGCATCTTGAATACATCACATTTCGATAGTTTCCATTTCGAAATCCTGCCGTAGTCGATAGCACCTTTTTCCTTATGAATCCTCTTGTGGTAATAATGCTAATTGATATTTTCTAACAGAACCTTTTGTAACTAAACAATATACGCATTTATGAACAATAGGATAAGACGTTATAAAATGATTTTGAAAAAAAACCATTTGAATAATTTCAATGAACAAAAAGTCCCGTTTCGAAGGTTACATTAACGTTCTTCGAAATTCATTATCGCCTTTAAATAAGGCATTCTTGAAATATGCACTTGCTAATAATTCTTCCATTTGTTCAATATTACAGATAAACCGCTCAAGACACTGAATTAAAGCTAGACGATGCGCATCGAGCCCTCAAGTCCCTTGAGATCTAGCCATGTATACGCGTGTACCAAGGAAAAAAATTCTAATGTTTCTACTCACTTTTTTGGTCGCGAGTCAAAGCAAATTTGAAACTATATCTATCATAGCTAATCTTCTAATTGTAATATCGAGATTATCGAAATAAATCTTAAGTGATATACTTTTGAGCATTATATCTGATTTGTTTAATTTAAATCGCTATAGTAGTTCCTGAACAATGAACGAGCTCAGCTAGACCACTTTTATTCCCCTATCCATACCCTTTGGATTAAAAAGTATTTCTTAGTGCGCGCTTACATTATACTATAAAACTATACTAAAAATTTGAGGTCTTAAAAAATTCGCTGGCGTGGAATTATAAATTTCCAAGATATACCCTAGTTTACTCCAATTATGACCACACCTATGGGATTGGCTCAATTCGTTTGTTCAATGGTGCTTCTATCAATTTTATGGCTAGTTGTGGAATATAAAATCTAAAATTAGATATTAGGTAATACTCGTTCTTTTTAATTATGTGAAAAACTTAACAGTTACTATTGTATTAAAAATCCGCAATAAAAAGGTATGAACACATTGTTTCTGACATGTTAACCTAAACTGGAATTAAAACATTTTTCTAAACCTTCACATTTATGAGGTTAAATTTCCATTGTCAGGACACTAGCTACCTTTAAATGTATATTTCGTATTAAATCGGTATTGCTCTCAATGGTTATTAAAGTATTAGAGTATTAACCCAAGTAAGGTAAGAAACTAATTCAGATCTTGCCTAAAATATGATCAGAATTCCTCTCATGGATCAATATTACTGCACAGATGCGACTCATAATTTGAGTAAATATAGTATCAAATTCGCTAAAACTATTTATTTTGGTGTAGGCCAACTCACCACAATAGAAACAGGTAATTTTAAGTAAGACTCTATCAGATACGCTTCCTCAACTTTCAAACCGCTACCTATATCTCGAGAAGGAAAACATATATGTGATGCATGATAAGTTATTTCACATTTTTTGACTTGTACAACATTGTTAAAATTGTTGAAATCCGCATTTTTGCCCAATTTTGAAAGAATTTCCTCCATTCACCTTGGAAGAAGGATCTGTCTATTTCATATTTTTACAGGTGGACTAAAAGTTCCATTAAATTTTTTTTAAATTTTAATAGTGAAACAAACACGCCAAAAACAGCAATTTTTCGTCTTTTCATCCGAAGATTCTGTAAATTTTTCTTTATGTTATACTACAAAGCATCTACTTATTTTACAAAACAGTTGGAAATGTTATATATCCAAAAATCAACAATCACGGTTTTAGTTCTTTTTCTTACCATTTTTACCATGACACCGTCATATATTTATCACGTTTGTTTTAGTACAATGCATTTTAATATGATTTCGTTGCCAAACTGGGTAATCATTATTCTTTTCCGTTTTCCTGAAGAAGTCTTTAAAACTGTGGAATCACCATCCATAAAAATAAACGTACGTCTATGGCACATCTCCATTTCTACGTTTTCTTAATGTGTAGTTTATGCTACAAATAGAAATATTTTCTCTGAACGTATAGATGATAGCTGTTCTCAATTTTTTTTATCGAAACTAGCTCAAGAAACGAAATTGTTCAAGTAACATTTTTGCTCCAAAGTGAAGCAAAAATAATAAAGAAAATTGTTGTAGCCAGAAGCTGGAAATATCATTTCTTGTTTAAAATTATCCAAATGATATTAATTAGGACGCCATTGAATACGACAAAAGGTTCATTCTTTTTTTTCAAAATATGTCTATCCAAACGTTGTTTATATACACTTAAACCCTGTAATCACACTGTAAAACAAAAATAAGAAGAAAGTGGAACGACGTTTGTATGAACGTTTTGTCTTAAAAGCATGACACTGCAGCATATTGACACTGAATTATAAAACACAGCATACATATAAATTGGTGAAGGATCTTTTGCGTCGCCATTTATTTTATTGTTTGGTGACTGACGTGATACATCGCACTGGACCGCACCGCACGGAAACATTATAGGGAAAATACTTTTACATGAGTTCAATGTAAAGAATATTATTTCCTTGACAATTAAACACGTTGAGTATCTATTGACCTATTGTCAACTCTCACAAAATACAAGGAACACTCAAATTATATGCATTTTTCGATCAACAGTGGAAGACTTCCTACCCGGTGCATCCTGCGAGTGAACCCATAAGTTGATTTTTATTTGCCATAGCTATAATTGTGAACAGAAACGTATCGGCTAACAATGGGCATGGGGGCTTCGACTTGATTCGAATGAAATGAAATGACAATGTGATTTACAATTCCAATGGCATTACACGGGAACTCTCTCCCCTAGTCGTTGCGTCTCCAATTACAAATAAACCAATTACATCGTGCAAAAAGTAATTTGCGTTGCATCGAGAAGGCATGGTTCGTATTGTCGTTGCGGGTAATATTCACACGAGTGAGCGAATCGAAATTCGGACACATCGGAAAAATAATTCGAATAAAATTTTATTTTAATACTTCATATTCTAATTATTTAGAAAAATGTTTGATCGCTAAGAAATTACCTAGATACGCTAACTCTAATTATACTTACTAAATCAAACAAAACATGAAATACCGATTAAGTTAATCTGATAATAAGATTTATTGCTAATAATAATCAGTTTTATTTGCTTGATATTTGCTATATTGCTTGATTTAAAAAAATGTGGATACCGGTAACTCGTGAAAATAAAATTCTAATTTAATATCAATTTCAGAAAAATTAAGCATGGTTCTAAAGTAAATGTCGTCAGAAGATAATATTAAAAAATCGTACCGTATTTGAACAAATAAAAATAATACAAGTTTTAGATTTAATTGAATAAAATCCGGCACTTTACTGTTTGTTACAGTTTTTCATATAATTGAAGAAAAAAATTAAATGTATAATTACCATTATTACCAGAAATTGGAAAAGTAGTGAGCCCCTAATGTAATTTTTTGGCAAAAACATTAATTTATTAGACTAAGCTGAAAATGTCTGTGTGCCTGTAAGTCCCACAATATGAAAAATCAAGGAAGCTATGAAATTAAAATTCAGAATATCTACAGTTTAGCCGAGCATGGAGCGTCGACAAATCCAGAAATTCCACTTGGGTATCGAAATACAGAGATAGGCAGATACATGTTAAGAACCATTTATTAGAAAGAAAGGGAGGTCCTACAGTTTGAAATAAGTTTTCGACCACGTGAAATCATTCAAGTCGCAATCAAAGTAATTTTATTTCATGTCTACATACGCTTTTGTGGTAAAATTTTAGAGCAAATAAGGCATTTTTCTTGTAGAATCAGAGGGGCACTGGATGTTTTCGTACTGTGAGAATTGGTTCCATTTTTTCTCGACCTCTTTCATCTCATTGGGAAATTTATTTGTACTGTGCATTTAGAAACGATAAAACTTGAATTGTATGATTATTTGGCGATCGATAGTAAATTGGTCAATATTATTTTGTATTTAATTAATTTGTTTGTTTTACTGTTAAAAACTTCAAGTTTTCCTTTCCGATAGGGTGAAAATAGGAATGAAAATTATTGTTGTCGGTATTATTCTGGAGTCCTTCTCGAGTACATTGAAACTTTAATCTCTGCTCGGGAAAATTTTAGAAACCCTGAGTTTCAATTACCGATAGAGTGGAAAATGGGGTGAAATTAATTCAGTAGTTAGTAAATAGCTAGAAACTAGCAACTTAGTACGTTTACAGTTTAGTTTCACAGATGGTTCGCAAAAATTCTGCGATCCCAAATTTACCTTTTTGATGGGTAGAACCAAGGGGTGAAATTAGATTTACCTTCGAGCTAAGCCGAGGAATTCGGCTTGCATATTACAAATCTGTCTTATTTAAATGACTGACTCTAGTTGAAGCAAGTTATCTGACTGTTCATTGAAAAAAAAAGAAAACAATCAAAATTCTTTTGATACCATTTAAAGTGCGTTAATTAATGATAAATTTGCTTTAATTTCTTAATATGCCTTTGAAACTGAAAAGCTCTCAAACGTGCAAGGCTCTAACGCGAAACAGCGTTTAGCAGTAGAAGTGGATTTTAAGCAAAGGATATGTTTATTTTTTTATACTGTGATTTATTTTGATATGGGATGAACAAATGAGCGTCATGACATGACATGATGTATTAGTTCGGTTGATGTTTAAAAACTTCATTGTCTTACTTAATATTCCTGTAACAAACGCCAATGAGAATAATAGATGAACCAAATATCTGATTTATTAAATTCTAGGGTACAGTCGCCAATTGTGAAATAGTAGAGTGTGGAATACCAGCATTTTGACTAAAGTTTACCCATCATTTGTATTCAGATAGCAACGATATACACTATATATACTGTCTTTGACCTAAATGTACATTATAGAGCCTGTCTGTATTCTTAACCTCCAATATTAATTCAAACTGTGTTTATAGTGGTGTTACTTTTTAAGGTGAGAGCTTAAAAGTTTTGTTGTGACTGTATTTTAAATGTGTAAGGTAAGATATACGTTCTGTAATAAATATACACATAAGCTATACTGAGTATTTAAGTTATAAGATATTTTTTAAATCTTTTTTACATTTGATTAAATTCATATTTTGAAGGATCGTTATTGTGGAATACTAAACGGGGTTTTGAATCTGTAATATTCTACATTGGCGGTACTATTCTACATAAAAATTTATTTTTAAAATATCTGGTGTAACGTATTTGTTTTGGAAAAATGTTTTTATGGGGCGTTAAGAAACACAAATAGGAAGAAGAAAATATGAGAAATGCGGTGGTTGCAGTGGGAAATAAAACAATGGGATTTCTAGCTACTTCTAAACGAATTCTACTTTATTCAGATTTTACAAAAAAGACAAAAAATAGTGAATATTGTAAGGGGGTCTTCTAGGGTTGATTTTGACAGAAAAAAACCCTAACCTGTGCAGTGTGGAAAACAATATTTTGGTTTAACTACGAGAGACGTATGTTCTATTGCATTTCAAATGGCGAGACAAGAGAAAATTAGAAATTCGTTTTCACTATTTTATTATTCAGCAGAAAAATATTGGTTGAAGGGTTTCTTATCTAGGCATAAGGACGCAATGAACATCAACAGGCAATACCAAGTTATTAAAAAAAAAAAAAACTTCTCTGCTGGTCAGCTTTTCAATGTCGATGAGTATAGCACTTGCATTGTGCACTTAAGATGTCCTGCAATATTAGCGTAAAGGGTAAACGCCAGTTTGAGACTTTGATCCTTTTAGAAAGATGGTAAATAACGGGTATTCTAATCATGATGAGTGTGGATGGAAATTTCGTGCCACCCATCATTATCTTTACTCAGAACTACTCTAATAAGAAAACTAAAGAAGAGTATACCACCTGGAGCTAAATTCACGTTACAACCATAGATACTAACAATATTTACCGCTCGTTTGACCATTTCCTCGAGAAACTATATCTATCCGAATGCCATCTTCATCTTAGGTGGACGAATACCCACACTAAAAATCTGATGTGACGAAGACAAAAGAAAATTTCGTTACGATTCAATGTCTGTCCCCTAACATGGGGGTTGAAAACATTTTATAATGAAGAAATAATAGTATTATTGTTTATTTATTGTAATTATTTATTATCAACATGTCCGTTATTCATTTCAATGACTTCGAAATGTATGGTAGAGACGACGTGAAGGCGCCGATTGCTGTATTGTAAAAGGATTTGTGATGACAGTGTATTCCTCCTAGAAGAGATGTCTTCACAAAAGTAAATGTTTTGGGCACATCACAAGATAACGATCCTGAAGTGAATACCCAAGACCAGCAACTTTTTGGCGTTAATCGAGAAAACAAAGGTAAATACCAAATATTACCGTTACAATTCATCTAGAAAACATCACACCGATACCCATCTTGACGAAAAACGGGCAGTCAAGGCAAAAAACCCGGGAAGCAATGATAACTCCCTCCATACCGAATAAGGAAGAACTAGGACTTCCATAAAGTCAATAAGAAAAAAAAGAGTTAATTAAGAAAACATGTTTGCAGAAGACAACCCGCCTTCTTATTCGACACAAGATTGAGGTCCCAATAAAAAGCAGACACCATATAACCGTCTTCACAGTAAACTTTTATGTTCGTCGAGCTCATAATTCAAATCAAGTATTTCCGTCCAGGATCCACCTGACGGAGAAAATTTGTCAAAAGAAACGTCTCCTGATCAAGACGTCTTGCCATTTTTACGAAGGAAAATTTTCAGACAACACTCATGAAGAAGTTTGGGTAATGTATGGAATGTATGGCATTTGAATAGATGAAAAATGTGTCCGGGTTGAAAATGATCCCTACATTTGCAATTTCCATAGACAAACGTATGTAGATGTAGATAAATGTAGATTTGTAGGCGTTAGAATTATGTTTCATTTTTTATATCTATATTTTCGTGATCAAGAGTATCATTATAAATATTATATCCGTCACCATAATTGGTGACTTTACAAAACTAAAAAAAAGTATTAGTGCCATCTACCATCATCATCTCTCCCCCACGGAGCATTAACATTACTCTTGTAATACACTCCCATCTGTGAATGAGAGGCACAAGTACAGTGCTTATTGATTTCGTAAAGCATAAGCACGTCACAAATATCTTTTTAAAAATATCTGAATTTCACATATTAGTCGCTTGGATTTGTCAATCTCTGCAATGTTACTAAATGTATATTGATTTGGTATTTCCGTTAGTTACTGTGTTATCTACCTATAGTTATAGTTTGAAATTAAGCTAAGCAATTTTAGAATTCTAACAACGGGGGTTGTATACTTTGGAACGTTACCGTTAGATGTCAGGTCATGTTCGTATTGGGAAACTTTGAAGTTAGAAAGCATTTGTGGTTGCTACCACTTTTGACTTCAAATTAAGCGCTAGATTTTAATACATTTAGTGTTTTCGCAGTAAGGACATTGGTCCAATTATTAGTCCTAATGAAGTAATGGCAATCACGTCATGTTGTACAAAAATATACAATTTCTATATATTTTACAGGGATTGTCACAATACGAAGGTATTTCGTAATGAGTAATGAGTTAGGTTGCATTATTGCATGATTCTCAAATAAATTATCTGTTGATTACGTAAACCCCCATTTTGACTCCAAAGTGTTTACATGTTAGTTTAGTCAAACTTCCTACATCAAACAATTTAAGTAGTAGTGGTTGATAGTATTCCTATTTACCGAAATAAGAATAAATTTCTCGGTTCAAAAAACAGTTCAAAATTTATCACAAATGTTTTTTAAATAAAATGCAGTTGAATAAACCGGCCATCTTTAAAATATGTTAAAAATTCATGTTGATTTTAAAACCCATTTTAGTGTTCTAATTGAGACAGCTTTCTAAGGAACCTTTTCAATACAATTTTCGACATAAAATTCTTACTGAAATTATTATAAACACCACTAACAGCGTTATGCATCAAAATGTAGGGACTGAAAACTCGACCGTCGTGTAATTCCTATTAATTGGATTTAGTAATGAAATAGAGGGCATAGTAACTATTGAACTCATCTGAGAGTTAGCTTCAGTCAATTTTAATAACCGCTTAATAACGCCATTATCATTGAAACAAAATATAACCCTAATGTTCATAGACCAGTTTTTTCTAGCTATCTAAAATTATACTTAGAGTATATCTCATATAGAATTTTAGTAAGTAAAGTTAATCTATTAAATCCTTTGGATGCAGCCATTCGAGATGTAGGTAAGTTTACTAATATACGATCTGATTTTCAAAATTTAATGCGATTTTACTTTCTGAGTAGGGTCGCAGCTTATTACTACAGAATTTTAATATAGAAAACATTAATTTTGTCCAGGGAGGGTGTATGCTTTATGGTAACTAGCCATAGTTTTATGGGCTACCTAACCTATTAACCTATGTTTTAAGTTGGCAAGAAATAATGAAGATTACTATGATATAAAATTTAAAGAATTGTACTGTTGATTTAAAAAAAAAATTCATACAAATAAGGTCTAGTGGCTAGGGTTGTTAGGTACTATTAGCAGTAGATAGCAGTACTAGTACATGTAAGGGCTCAAATCCTTAGACCTAAAAACCTAAAGCCTAAAATAGGAAATAGTGGTCTTATTTCGGATTCTTCACATTTTCATAAGAAGGTGAAGATTCTAAAGGCATGATATGGTAGCCATATATCATGGGACTCATCCTCCATATTTTAATAAATTTATATAAAGTACATATATGAAATAACCTTTAAATATTAAAAAAAAAATCAGTAATGTAAAGAATTACTCATTTTCTGCTTAACACCATTAAGAATTTTATTTATATAAAAGACTCTATTCTTTTAATAAATTTAAGAAACAGGTAACTTTTATATAAAATATGAAAGGTAGCTCCCCGTTCCATTTCCACAAAAATACCTTTTGGTTTGATATGACGTCTTGACTGTATTATGAACGTAAACCTTCCCTTTAATACAGAAATTAATATTGTCTACATATTCACAATTTTAAAAAAGACAACTTACGATATTTCCCCCATAAATGTGATTATACAGTTGGACATGAATTAACGAGTCACGACCACTGGGCATTTATCTCATAAAATTAGTTTTAACTGAAGTGTCCATTACAATAAACGGTTAAGCCCTATTTTGACAAATTATTGCATAGGGTGAAATGCTCAACCTACCCGCGCAAAAATTGGGCATTTAGCCAAGCAAATAAAAATAGGGTCGTCCACCCTATTTGTACTGTGTAACAAAAAGTTAGAAGTCCAGGACTTCGGTTGTTTTTACGCAGTACAGTACGCAATGTTTAGTCGAGTGTGGGTATAGGTATCGTGTTATTTTGTTAAAAATATATTGTGTTTGTGGTGCCAATGACTAGACGACACAAATTACCAATCCTATATCTATTCAGTAATAACTAAAAAACTTTATATTAAAAGTTCGTGTCAATGACCAGAAAATTACCCTTTGTAAAGAAAGGCTTAAAAACTTACATGGGATCACAAGCAGCCGCTTGGATTTGTTGCAGCTACATTTATTTCCCTGGAGAAGAAACATTACCCCTCCAACAGATCGCAGGGGCATCCACCAGGATAGAAAGGAAAGGCTTCCAATGACGGTTCCTACAAAAATTAGAGATAACCGTTAATCACAATTTACCGCATACAAAAGAAATTGGCCAACTCATCAGATGGCACTTACATGTTTTCTGGCCAGTTTTTCCAATACTTATATGATATTTGTTTCCCCACGCATGTTTTCTTGGGTTCAAGAATTCGGGTTTCCCCATTTACATTGAGTGACCCAACTGTTTTTGTAGACCATAATATATGCCTATATGGCTAAAATATATGAGCTACATTTACAGAAATACGAACCACAAAGTTACTCATAACTCCTTAAAAATCGAAATATAAAACCTGTTGTTAAATATGAGTACTTGAGAATATCTTTTACTGTAAATTTTAAAATCAGTTTTTCTATCTTGGATGAAATTTAAAATCCTTTGAAGTAGCAAAATGTGTGGATCTGTGGAAATCAAAGTGGCTCTTCATCGACTTGAAAGAAAAAAAACAAACCTTGCAAAACGCAAGAACAACGGTAAAAATTCTAAAGTTTGACTTATAGCAAAATTTGCTACTCTGAATATATAACGTTTGCATACATATTGGCAGGACGGGCAAAAGGTAATATTATGTTTGTGGTGAAACCATGGGCGGCAAAGGGCAAAATAAAGTGTCAAGGATAATTCTAGACTTTGCAAGTAACCATATTTTGGTGAAGTGGCGGATATCTATTAACTTTCAAGAAACTACCCATCACAAAATAAACATTATGTATTAATTTTCTTTTCACCATAGTAAATCTAGGCAAATTCAGAGTAATATGGTACATATATACCATGAACCTAATTGTGGTGCTGGCGAGATAGATCTGAAGAAAGGAAAGTATGACGAGGTATGTATGTCTAAGGGTTATATAAAAATTGTTAAAAGGAAAAGTAAATATTTTAATGACTAAAGGTAGCTCAATAAATATTCTGACAGTAAAAGTCTCTTAAAACTTTTATGAGAAAAATCTCTAATAAAGTATACCTACATTTTATAAAAATATCGTGCCTTATTATTAAAGATTGCGATTTGGAAACAATTTGAACGTTACGCCATTTAGACATTAATTTTTTCTGTGGGGATTTTAATTCATTTATTTCATAAATTACAATTTTTTTCACCTCGTGAAAAGTTGATAAAAGTGGACTTAGATGGTTTTCAAATTGCAAGCATCAATTATAAATCTTAGCTAATTAAATATAGACACACTGTCAAAGTTATGTCTATATGTTGATTTTTAGGGTATGTTTGTATGCAAGCTGCATTTAACCACAGTAGCCATAACAAAAGCCCCGAGCGGAACGCTTCGAAACCGCCGACCTGTACGCTTTTAATGCGTCATTGTTTATTGTCTATAACATATAACGTTATAATAGATAATATTTCATAAATCCCTAGAAGGCGAGATGGTTGGAAAGCCGGCCATTCCCCCAATTAAGCGAGTGCTTTATGCGTGTGAATTCTCGAAACGCGCTCGAAATAATAACATGGAATTAATCCCACACGGAGAAAACAAATACGCCGACGAGCCGCCGTTCTAACCTCAAAATGATCGTAATTAGAAATGGTTTACGGCCCCCTTGGAAGGCCCCCCTTAGCCAGGAGACACCGTCACGCTCGAACGACACCAATCTTAAATAATACCCCGCACACGGAGTTTATATCGATGCCTAACCCGAATATAACGCACACGTATGGAAAAGAGCACGATGAAGTGGCTCATGAACGAGATAAATCAGGGCTTTTATGCGGAAGAGAATAACAACAAAAACAACGTCCAAAACAACAACTTAAGCCGCATTTAACACACACGCTCAACTACCCTCTGATTTACATTCTTTCTTCGGGAGGTTTGTGTTACATCACACGTTTACGCTTTGTTTATAAATAGAAGCGGATTTCTTTGGGAGACATCCTGCAGATCACACACGACGTGATTCTCGCAGCCAGAAATTTACCGACAAACTTGGTTAAAATTGGATTAGACACGATTAGTTTCCAAATTGGACTCTGAAGGTGTCTGCTATGAGAAATGCTAAAAAAAATATTTAAAGAATTTAATTAGAGTAGAGACGCAGGAAACTGTTTGCATTTTAAACGCACCCCCTTTTAATTGTTGTCATTGTGTAAAATTGGTTAACAATTTTGTTTGCGGTTTATTTAATATACGTTGCAACTACGCCCTTCTTACGAAAAACTAGTGTAAAATAGAAAAAGTACTAGTTATTCATAGGAGTTTTGCCACAATCCACCCCGAGTTAATTCCTCGGACGGCAATTCATTTTCAAGTCAATTTATTGCAGTCAGTTGATGATTGCAACAATTTATCCGCGACTCTATCGTTTGGTCCGTGAATACCACTTACCTAATTACGGATATTACAGCAAGTATGGATTTAATACACCCATATCTGGTTGAATGGTCGATATGCGTCCTGGAAAATTGTCCTTATAACGAATCAACTATTTTAATGCAAATCCACAACAATTCAATTGCATTCTAGCCATAACATGGTTCATTCAGTCATTGTAGTTGACTTTGATTTCCTAGCACGACACACATTATTTATGGAATCTCTGACGCTGTAGTTTTTCCAAACCTGCTTATTCGAAGATTCACCATTAATTCGTGAATTAGTTTAAGAAAATTTATGCGTAAATAACAAGCATAAAAGGTGGTTACTACATCATGATCAGCAAGACATTGTTTTTCGATTATTTTTTAATTCTGATGCAAAATGATTATTAAACAATTCTTCAAAGAAAATCTTAGTCATCCAACCCATCATGATGAATGTCCATATAAACGACAATTCTTTCGTGTTCAGCCTTTAAAACGCTTTGGATTTACAGAAAGGTATACCAAAAGTATTTTAGCTTAATGTCCTCTGCAGCCTAGCATCAAGGAGTAAAGTTCATGAGTCTTTATGTACCTTATAACGAGGAACATAAGTCCACTCAGCCATTCGTTTTGAACAGAGTCCTGTCTCGTTTACATTGAAAACTCGACCAGGTCTTAGGGTCAGAAGTTTTATTATTTACTGAAGTATTTTTATTGCACAATAAAAATCTATATGTAAGTAATACCGCAACATACAGATTTGAAAAGCCACTTACTAGGAAAAGAGCTGTTGCACGACTGCTAAGGTCGCGCCCTCATATGTTAGCAGTTAACTATTTTAGTTTTTAAATGTATATAGCTATACCATAGTTATATCAGCGGAGATTGTAACGTTGTAGTTGACCAACCTCTTATTCATAAACGCATTTTAACGTTAAAATTGATTTTAGCTTAAAGTGCGCTTAGAATGTGTTTCAATAAGATAACTATAGTTACATCCATGTTAAGAAAACACGAAAGAAAACGTAGTTACATCTGTGAAACGCATTGTAAACGTATTTTAAGCTAAAATCCATTTTAACGTTAAAATGCGTTTATGAATAAGACCGTACGTCTTTAAAGTTGTTAATGAGAAAGAAATTTTAATATTAAGGAAGCACTTAGTATTCAGCTAGGCCCATTCAATAGAAAATAAATGTAATACTGGATCCTGCATGAATTTATCAAATAATCTAATATGAAATAAGTAATGCTACCAACCCAGTTAACTGAAATAAACTGTGATGTAATATAAATTGTAACAAAAAAAAAACGGTAAAGTTCTTATAGCCTTGAAGGGATACAATGATTCCCTTTCTTTAAATTGTTGTATTAATATAATGAATATGCATTTCAATAAGTTACCATACCCACTGTATATATTGGTATATCCAAACTACATGAATGTAGCGTGTAGACTTATATTTAATACAAAGGGATATCCTGGCTGTTTCAAAATAAAAATAGAGGTTCTTCCTGAAACGAATTAGAAAACACGTATTTACCACAACGTGTTTAGAGGGGGACGACCCCACATTTGAGGGTTTAAGGGTTTGAGGGTAAATCTGCGTCTTTTGTTTCCACTGACAAACAGGAAGAGGAAAAAAGATGGTGACAGTTTTGCTATTTTTCTTGATTTAAGCTAACTTTGCATTGATTTGTGAATTTCAAGAATTAAAGGAAATTTTAGGCGTGTTCCATGAGTTCCATAGTTCTATGTTATTAATGGAAATAAACGGCATGGTGAAAAGTTTGGAAGGTAAAATTGGTAAATACATTTCGGTGAAATAGTATTGTTGAATTTAACCAAATATACAGTTACACTATTTTACTGCATAACTTAGTGCTTGTTGGTCCTGTAAAATTGGATTGATTTAATTTTAATTCTCTTGACAATTTAGGTTTGGTGCTTGATAAATACTAATTACAGAAATCAGTCTGAAATATGTTATTATGGAAGCCATGATATTCATACATGTTTCATTCTACGTAAAAAAATATTTTTCTCCAGATGAAAACTCTCGCTATAAACTGAAATTTCATAATTGTCCTCGAACCCTTATCATTAGTTAAGATGGAAGAATGTGCGAACCATTTCCATTGAGAAAGACTGTAGGAACTATTACGTATGGGTACCATTTTGGTACATCAGATTGTGTAAATTCCAATTTCAAAATATTTTTTTTGCTTGCTGCAGATCGTTTGTAACAGGGATATATACTGTATATCATGATGCTCATCTAACTTCTTCAAGGGTGAGCATCCATATTGAAAGGTGGTCTGATAACTCTAATGTTGACAGGTATATTCCACAATTAAAGCGTGTACACACATCCCAATATATCTGATAACACTAATACATTTTCATTTCTGAAAAGCCAGTTTTTGAAACAGCCAAATTTAAATAAATCAGATTTATCAATCCGTGAAAGTAAAATCTACCACACATATAGAAACACAGCTAGACACCAAAGTAAATTGCGAAATGTATTAAACAGTTACAGGGCACCTAACTGAACACCTAAAAATTTGTATGACGACAGTCCGTTAAAATTAATTATGATATTAAGAAGGAATTTATTAATTCTCAGTTTCGTAATGCAACCAGGCATTACAAAAAATGTAGTTGGACTGTACAGGACAAATCTTTCATTTATCAATCTACAAATCACCTCTCTGATAAAGGAGGTAGATGAAATTTGCTTGTAAAATGCGTGAAGTAGCTTTATCTGTTCTTTAGCTTTATAAGCTTAAGCTTAGAAGTAGCTTTAGCCATAAATAAATTTCATTTTCTTTAACAAATGTAACTTGACCTTTTACATATCAGTTTGAAACAAATAAATTGTGTCTGAAGGAAACTGTAATTGATTTCCCTATTGTGTCAATTGGTCACAGCTTTCCACTGCAGGATATACACCCCAGTTATTTTTTTATAAAAAAAACATTATGGCAATTATTAAAATCTCAATGCACATTTTACTTAACTCAATAATGATAAATAATTTTTAAACAGCCAACTTAAAAAAATCGTGATGAAGGGGTTAAACTAGGCATGCGATCAAAAGAAAATTTGGGTCACCAGATTATGCATTTAGGGAACATTATTATTAATTTTACAGGCAAGACAAATTTCCCCAGGTAGAGTAGTATCACTTTCCAAACTTTAATTTCATAGCCTCCTTAATGAAAAATTAGTTTTCGTAATGAAGTCTTCCTAATTTAATTACCTGGAAAGATTGATTTATACAGTTTAATACCGCCGAAGCGTACCTGTTCCTGGGTCAATATAAATTTCCATAACTTTGATAAGATGATTGTTAATAAATTCCAAAGATATCGAAGGTAATATAAATACGTCGACAGCAGCGTATAATTAATTAGTTCTAAAATACATATTGTGATGAATGTAGACAAAACCCATAATAGTTTCTCGGGGGCGAATGAATATTAATGCGTTTCCCGTAAGTGCTGTTTAATATAACAAAGGCGCCGCTGTGCCAAAAATCACCGGTAAATAATAAAATCCGTAAGGTATTCCTATACGTGGACGTGGGGCTTCCATAATTTACATTTTTCGGCACCGCAGGTCGTCTTCGGCAAGTCGAGGCCGTTCGGGGGGCTCCTCCCCCTTGGCCCCCCGCATCCCTCTCCCCTTTTTTACCTCTACACGAATTGTTTCTATTTTTTGTGTTGTCAGTACGATTTTAATGTGGTGTCTAAATTATTGAGCTTGAAATTAGTTCGCGGCCAGGTATTAAATTTCGCTCGGGACTAAATGACTCATATATATTATTTCTGTGGGAGAACAAAAACAGAAAAACGAGTCTGGTTGTGTTGTGGCACCCGCCAAAAGTTATGACGGGCAGTATCTCACGCGGTTCGACTCAAAATGAGAACCTGAAGTGGAACCGTGGGTAAAAATTACGGGAGAATTTACGGTTCTCTCGTTAAAAGGTTACCCACATTTTACTTCTTCAAGCTTAACAGTTTAGTGACATTTCTGTAATACTTGATAGTACCAGTAGTATTTCTTTATACCAATCAATTCGTCCTATGCCATCTGTTCGCCACTGTTATCGAGTTACTACATACTTAGCTACATGGACAAATTAGTGGTCTTCTGTTCACCAATTAATATAACGACAGTATCAAAAATATTGAAAACAAATTTCCATGCATTCATATAAATATTGAATAAAATTCCGTGGTTTGTTTTATGAACTATCAATAACCAATTGCTTCATAACCAAAAATTATGTCAAATTAAGAATAAGGCATCGGATCCACGACGAACAAAGCGAAAAAAGGATGAAATACTCTTCAAACTATAACCCTTAATGACCAAAAGAATCAAATATAGGGGAAAACAGAGGAAATGCAAAGATCTACATACAATTATTAGAAAATAATTCAGTGGCGCAAAAGTAGTGGCTGTTGAAGAAATACAAGGCATTAGAAGTACTGCAAGAAAAATACTATACAATATTGGATAAAATGGATTGAATTTCGAAAAGCGACAACATGGAACATTTTCCGCCATCAAGAAACAAGTGAATAACTGAAAAGTGCCCAGATAATGCCACAATAATGTTTGTATAAACTACTAGCCCTGAACATAGTTAAACCTAAAACGGAGGCAGGTCGTAAAAGCTTGGATTTCATATAATCTCTTTTCAATAAAATCTGTCTCTGTTATTATTATCTACGCTATGATCTACTTAGCTTATGGCAGTAATATACACGAAATCATATGCACAAATCGTAAGAAATATTTAGGTAAAAATGTTTAAAACATACAAATGACGCTATAAAATATAGAAAAGTAAAACATATGTTAAACGGGCATTAGTCACAGTTTTAGTTATCGTACATCAACATCTTGTAGTTAATGGATGGTTGTCGCTGATGCACTAACCAGCTTATCATAGGAATCGTCAGATACCTTTAACTGAAAGTTAAATCGAAAGGTAAAGTATATACTATGGCGATAACAAAGGTACTGATCGAAAGCAACATGGTGTTGATGCCTTAATGGATGGAAACCTTGAAATATCAATGAAAAATTTTAGTTTTCTGCTCGAAACGGTCATTCTAAATCAGATACTTGCTAAGCCTATTAACGTCAACATCGCTTAAGTATACTCTCGATAGCAGATAAACCACAGGAACAAATAGAAATATGCTACAAGCCCTTAGACTCTCGAAAACTGACGGAAAATTATATTCAGCATTAGAAAATTATAATGCTAAAGTTGATTGTTACGTTCTCAGTTTTCCGATCGTCCGGAAATCATAAAAAATCCATCTCGGTCCGAACTTCGTAGGCTTAAATATTACTAACTAGGTAAAGAAAATACTTAATAACTGTGGTACCACTCAATTGATTCTAATCAAATTTGTATAGCTGTTAGATATTAAGTCAATAAATAATTCTGGATAGTTTGAACTAGGAGCGGTTAAGGGTTGAACCGCTTAGGAGAAAAATGAGAAAAGGGGATTGGCGCAGTGTCTCTTGGCAAATAGTTAGACTTAAGGCAAATAGTTAAAGTGGAAGTTCGATAAAAATTTGAAAGGGAAGTCCGCTAAGAGGCGTAAAAATCGAAAGCAAGAAAGGTAATGGGGGTATCATAAAATTTGAGAAGAGACCTTTAGTTATACTTGTGCTACGTATACGTTCCCTCGAGGATCGGTGAGTTGAGATGAGGAAAGCCTCCTTGAACAAGCATTTCCTCCTGGCTGTGAACTACGTCGCCTAGCCAAAAGGTGAACCTTATGTGATACGTGATTTAGTGTGTTTCACTGAGGCTTTAAGGTTGGTTTTTAGTTATCTTATCGACAAGTATAAACAATGCTTTCATCCTAGGTATAGAAAATGGAAAGGCTTGGTATTCCGAAAGTTTACTGTTCAGAGTACAGTGTGTTCTTCAACGGTTCTTAAGTGCTCAACATCCAATTTGCGTCTAGGTACTCTAGGTACCCTAAGAAAATAATTGAATATATCTGATCTGGCAGCAATCAGTGGTTAGTTGCAGACTATCTAATGCTTTACAAAGTTAGTTTTTGCATAATATTCGTACCATGCGGCAAAAAAGTTGGAACCCAAATTTCTTTTAGGCATAATTAACTCGAGGAGAAGTTCAACTGTTGCTATGGCAGTGAACCGAGCAAATGGTTATAATAACATTTACAGCAATACGGAAAAAATGGAAACCTATCACCCTTTGAAGATTAGAGTATGACCAAAATTGCATCAATAAACATAATGACAATTAGACACCATGGAAAGAAAATGGAAACAAACATTTGGCACACGTATTTAGAGGACAGTAATATGAATATTGAGGCTTAATGTAGAAGGAAAAGAAGAGGGAGAAACATCAAAACTCATGGTTAAAAAAACCTTAGGAATTAGCTTGACTGTACATTAGCAGATGCGTCTTTAACGCAACGGATTTCAAAATAGCAATAACCATTGTTAATTTTCAGTGACGACGTAACAGGATCAACAAGTAGAAACATTGCTGTAATAAAACAACAAACTTTTCTACTTGCATGTTGTAATAAGCCATTGAAGTTTTTTTTTTATTAAAATTAAATTTAAGCGGTAACCTCACAGTTCATTAAATATTATTGAAAAATCTGAAATTATAACAAAATTTATTTCCATGTTAAATTAGGAACTCAAGAAAGTTGCCTCGTACGTTGCCTTTTGGATATTTTCTATTAACACTTCATTAATTTCATGCTACGCCCTTAGTATTAATTATAATGTTATTTCGAAGCGTCGTTTAAATACTACTACTTGCTTTACTTATTTCACTCTTTTTTCACTATTTAATGAATTATTGTATTAATATCAATTAATATTAACGAAGCTGTGTCGATAACTAACTTGAACAATAATACCTTAACACAATTTCCATACAAAGTAATTAATACAAATTAAGGCATTAAGCCAATTTATTGTATCAATTAAAGCCCTACAAGTCAAACTGAGTTGAAAAGTTTGTGTTCATAAATTGATAAAATTGACAAATGTAATTTCATAAAGATAGCGGAATTTTTTTTTTGTATTTAAATATCAATCAAGATTGTTAGACCAGTTGTACAGATCAAAATTGAATCATTTGACGTAGCAGAATTCTTAAAGTTAAAACTGGACCAGTTAGGACTAAAACAAAATTGGCATTCCACTACCAGTCAATGTAATGAAATAGAACTTAAACTAATTATTGTATATCACAAAAACCTAAATGATTTTTTATTTTACATGGAGAGTTCTATCAAAATCTGGGCAGGGGTGGATTGCAGATCTGCAATATTGCCATAAATAGGTTCCTCAGTGCTATATAATACCAATATTGCGGTGTGTTTAATGTACTGATTGATAACAAAAAAAAAATAATACACTCATTCAAAATTTGTTATCAAATAAAATGTAATTGCACGTGAGATACCTGAAAAATTATTATTTATATCCCCAAACTTCCCAACATTATGGTGTGACTTGGGGTATGATAAATTCGATAGACAACATAAGTGCCTAGTTACTCTTTCATTTCTTTTCAATATCCCGCCATCGGTTACTCAAATTATCCTCTTATGTCAAATGTGTGAGTAATCAGTGACAGAAACCGCTAGATCGGTAATATGTAATTCCCATCCTATATAATTTATTGGTTGCTGAAAGCGACGTGTGAGAAATTCTATAGATTTCTTAATGCTGAATAGCGATCCATTAACGAAATTATCCTTTAGCGTCAAATTTTTGAGTAATCAACGTTTGAAATCTTGAAATTTATGGCTGACTTTGATTTATACACTGCTAAAAACGAATTATGCTTGACGCTATGTCGAAGGCAACTTGATAATAAAATCGTTCGCGAACCAATTAAGAAATGACTCGATTTAAAAAAGCGAGAAAGTTCTCTCACAAGAGAACATTTTTCATAATTTTTTGAAAACGAGAACGAAATTCTTTCTCAGCGTTAGATGCTCATGATATAAAATTAATATACGGTTCTATGGATTTGTTTTAAGTAGTTCTCTCAAGTAGCAGTTATTTTTACAAATATAGGTGAAAAATATCTTATAAAAAACAAAAGCTTATGATATCCATATCGTTATATTTATATCGTCGTGCATTTACAATTTAATATTATATCTTTCCTACTTTTGAATTCATGTCTGAAATTTACTTTTCGAACAAATTCAATGACGCGTTTGAATTAAAAAGATAATGATTGATATCTAAAATTTATAAAACGGTCCAATTCGAAATATTTTTAACCATGTATACGATGATGCTAATATTAATAATTCAGCGAAACTGTAATTGATAAAATAATAGACCTACCTTAATATTGGCATAATATTACTGGTTTGCCTTGACGAAGTGCTAAGAACTGGTCGGCATGCAATAATTAATTTCTAAGTAAATGTTTCACATTGCTGCACATCGTTCGATGATACACTGTTAAACCAGTCGTGAATATATTCGATGGTAATTAGACGAGTGTTTGGGCTATATCGACGAAAAATAAATGTAAATGAAATAATACATGAACGATTAACCACTATCACCTTATTTTACATTTGACATTTCTTGACATTGCTACTGTAAAACAGTTAAAAGGGGGCGTGTAATCAATAGGCCAAATTTAGTTTAATAATGCCCATGAAACGTCATTTTTTATATAATCAAGTGGATTTTTGTATTTGGCAAGTATTGCTGGAATTAATTCTTGGGGTGCAGAACAGAAGCTAGAAGTAAGCTGTATTTCTTCTTTAGTCCTCAGATAAAATAACTTGTAGGTTTTAATGTTTTCTGTAAGCTAATAGTGCCAGCGCTTCCTTTCAGGTCCAGGTTCATATTATACGTAGGTAACTATAACAATTTATGACAAAACTATCACTTATATTCGTTCAGGTTATTCAAGTTACAATTTGGTTACAAGTTACAATTTTTTAATATTTCTCGTTTTCATTTCTAGGCATATGGAGCCATCTGTAGGTGAATGATGTTATGTTTGTAGGAGATACTCTTAAGGTAACTGATTTGTGATTTATTTATATGACGGGATTAATAATATTGCTGTAAATATGCATGATTTTCCGAAAATTATGGATTCTGTTTTCGTTATAGGGTGTTATATCAATGAGCCAAGGTTCATTGTTCAGGTAAACCAGAATGGGCAGGATTCTTATTATTAATGTTAAACTGATGTTAAATGATACATCCTTCTATGGAGGTATTGTCTAGTTTCCCTATGAAAATTCTTCCTGGTACATAATAATACATACATAATGTAGACATGAAACTTGGTATATTACATCGTATTGTTTACCTATTTCGGGTTTGTCTTTTAATTGGGAAAAAATTGTATCACTAAGTGTTGGAACTTGAGTTCCATGCTGGAGAAATATTTAACGGTTTAAAAATTTTTTTGGTATCTCTTCTAAGGAAATGTGAAACGGAAATTATTCGTGATATACTTCTTGTGTTTCCTTTACGATTGTATTTCTTGACAGGTCATTTTTTCATTTAGCATTTAAAGGAATCAACTTCATTTGTATTATGTGTGAAATAATTTTTAGGGAATAACAATTTCCAATAGAAATGTATTTTTTGGTACGAAAATTTGTGTCCAAATGTGTGGCCATAGTAAAATCGCCCAGCCAACTAAACTGATGATGGAAGAAATTTGGTATTTGTTGGATTGTAGAGAAAAGAAATTGGTACAGCGCCCAGTGAAAGAAGGTTTGTAGTACCAGTTCACTATACATGTCCCATTGTTGTTTTTTGATGTCCCATCGACATGTAAAATAGGTATGGTACCGTTTGTCGGTACTCTTTTGTCGGTTTAAGTTCACAGGCGAATTAAAATCTGAGAAGAAAAGAAATGAATTTTCCACTAGTTCCTTTATGCTGTTTTTAGGAATCAACAGTAACGCGTCGAGGTGTCTACGTACCTGACATAAAATGGAATATGTGGTGCCAAGCTGATCAACAACCTTCTTTCTAATGTCAGGAGTACGAAGTTAGCCAATGCAGGAGGAAGAAATTCACGCATTACAACTCCTCAATTTTGTCTATATATGGTACCATTATATGCAAATATAGAAGATTCAGTTTAATAAACTGTATTAATTTAGCAATTATAATGGTGGTCATGAGTTCCTTGAAACGTTTGGTGATACAATCTATGGTTATATCAATTGGTGTATGTATATAAAAGTAGTTGACATCTAATAATGCGATTAGTGGTACCTGTATGCAGTACAATTAGACGTTTTGAGTCTACTGACTAGACCCAAAAAATTTTGAGGTCATGGTTACTGTTGTTATTGGTGAAAGAATTTTTCAACTCAATTTTGATGAAATGAAAGTAAAGAAATTGATATTAGATACTCCAGGTCTGAGAGAAAATCCTATTTTATTGATTGATTAACCCATAGATTTTTGAGATGTTACCATTGGGGCATCTTAGTTGTCTGTATTAATTTGTGGTAGGTTAGGTTGGATAAAAAGAATAAGTGATTGGATATTTCATTATTCTCGTTTTGTATACTGATTGTCGGGTCTTAGTCTAAAGTTACGTAAGTGTTGCTGTTATAAACTATAGTGAACAATTTTGAAAAATAACTTTTGTGTTCCATTAGAACAAATACATTATCTTGAGTAATATTAATCATGGGTTATTCTTAAGAAATTTTTAACTTTCTGAAATATTTATGGAAAATCTGCTATAAAATGTGTAGAGTATATGTAACTAACTAGTGGGTTTTAATGTTTTTTATAATGTCATGAATTTGTTTCTTGTATGGTCACTCTGATTGCTATACTGAGTCGATGGTTGTCTGGACACCGAGTTTTTAATTCTCAAAGGTGTTCTATGAAGTTATGAAAGAGATGATATATTGTTTTTCTCTTGCTATGTAAGAGGTCCTGCGAATTTAGGTCTTAAAATAAAAATATATTCTGTCAGTCGGTATTTGGATGTTACTAGTATTTTTGAACCTAGATTAACTATTAGTGATACAATCTGTATGAATGTTGTTCATATCATTGATTTTGCAACTATTACTATTTTTCAACAATAAAATCTGAACATTATTTTATTTGGGGAACACTGGAAAAAGTTGACCTTATTTTTGTATCTTGTACTGAATACTTTGTACAACAAATCATATGCGTACTCAAGAGATTTAGCAATATTCCAAAATAAATAAAGTAAATAAAAATAATAAATAAACAAAAGTAAAAATATTTACGAAATCCAAATTTGACGACGTGATCCAAAAGTACCGTTATAATACAATTGCACTTTAAGTTAGGCAGTATAATAAAAAAAGCCCATACTAAGTATGACGGTATGTTAAATTTAAGAATCAAACGATTTAATCATTGCTCACTACAATGTATCCTCGTGGCATAACTTATCTAAACGAAAAACTACTTATGATTTCTATGTCCTAACTCGTTCCCGCCTGTTGAGATGGCATTTTATTAAGCAACGAAAAATTTCCAGAATCGCTTGTATTAGACATTACTTGATAAACTAATAAAGCAAGTAACTACTGAGGCCTACTGTTAAATCCATTGCTGAAATCACTGTAGTTCTGTTATTTATCATTGATCATGATTTACCATGATGATTATCACTGATAGAGTGTTGCTTATACGTTTTTCAATAGGCTGCCTTGTGCCAGCCATATTGCTCATATAGGTTGTGGGATTGAAATATGTAAAACATTCCCTATCTATTATTCAGATCTAGATAAATGATCGCCACCCGTCCAGACCAAATAGATATGCGTGTTAATTTTCGATCTCGAGCGTCATCACCTCCACCATATCGTCGTCGCTTTCATCTTCATCCTCCTCAGCAGCGACTTCAGAGACTCTCCGGCTGGAAAACAATTATCTCCCTTAACAGATTCCATTAGATATTATGACCGCAGGTAGGTATAACTTTCGACGTGTTAAATTTATAGTTTTTCATTTAATCCAAGGCCTCCTCATTTATTTAACAAATAAGCGGCGCCATAAATTTCACGAAAAATAAATGCGCGCGTACCGAAAAGTTGCACCTCGTGCGATCGACTTTTATCGAATCGAATATATCTGGGCATACAGGGAGGTCCTATCTGTATCCACCTGTAAATAACAAGCCCCGGCCAGCCCCGGGGTGTTTGTTTAATTTGCGAGGTATTATGGAGCTGGCTGGTCGGGAGGAGCCCGTTCACACATTCGGATATTTATTTACCGTGGAGGTGTCTTCGATAAGCGAGAAGGGTTTAATAATTCCAATCCGATCGCACGATACACGAATGTATTTAAATTACTAATCGAGATGAGATTATGATGGAGATCCAATGTATTTTTGCTAGGACTCTAGTGAGCTTCAAAAAGTAAATCGTCTTAGCTACACTCATTTACGCACTAAAGCTATTAAACGTAATTACAATCAGAGCAACCGAATTAAATTTGGAGAGGGCAATAGAAATTGATAGAAAAAAGGAGATATATGAACAAACTTGCATAAAAAGGCATCACAAAATGCAAATCAACAGAAAAATCTACAGGAAAAAGCAGTGAATGAAGTCGTACAAACAGATACAAATATGATACAGCTAAGAATTAATAACGAAAGCAAATTCACTTAGTACTTCGTGACAAAGGAAAATAGTAACTAGTCGATACGAACTATTGTAGGTATGACATGAAACGACAAATGAAGTAATAGGGAAGAATACTGGTTTGAAGTATCTACGAATTAATTATAAAACAAAACAAAATCGCTACACAATTAATGAAACAGGGGCTAAAAAAAATAATCGATAAGAAGTGTTACAATTAAAAATGACGATATTGGGAAGCTGGAATGCTGTTCATAATTTCTGGAAGTTAATAATACATAAATCTCTCTCTTTCTCTCTCGCTCTCTCTCTCTCTCTCTCTCTCTCTCTCTCTCTCTCTCTCTCTCTCTCTCTCTCTCTCTCAATATCTTTATGACACATAGTGGGTTTTAGCTGTAATAGGTGTTTTGCATCTGTCTCTGTTAATCATGGCATTTCTCAAGTAGTCGATTCTCATAGTTTTAAGATCTTTTACTATGTCACCTCGCTATCTGAGTATTGGTACCCTTAGGGGTCTTGTTTTCACTGGGACTTTTTTCCAACCCGTTTTTATTGGTCTTTAGAGGCCCTAACCATTAATGCTTCTTGTTATGCTTAGGTTTTGGTAGAAACGCTCTATTTCTGCATTTGATCGTATGTGATAGAATCTTGTTGTTGGGTTTTATAGGAAACGGTAGATTTTTTTAATGATCTTCCTTTCACATCTTTGGAAGATGAGTTCAATATGTATTGTGAGAATCCACCTTTCGATGACGTTGACATATCGACTCGATATCGATTTCGACTGTAATAGTTTCCGTAAAGCAAAGTAGCAACTATTTTCACTGTTTATTTTTGCTTTCATTTTCTCGGTAATGTTGTTACCTGATGTTAACATCAGAGTTATGTAAGTAATACATAATGAAATTATTTATTATATAAAATAAAAATTAATAAACATAACAAACTAGTGCATAATATGTTTGCAATGCATATTATTATTATGCACAATGTTATAATTGATATGCATAACTATGATGTTTCAAGAATAGCAATAACGATATTTCGGAATAAGGAAATAAGTTCTGAATATCTGAACTGTTCAATAGACGCCAATAGTAAATTGGTTTTAAAATAAGGTTAGGGCAAAAATGTTAATAAGATTCAATGTGACTATTCAAAGATTAGGAAACATCTTAAAGCCGGTTTTCAGATTTAAAGAAACCGAAAAATGAAACATTTAAAATGTCATTCAGAGAAGATTCAACCAAAATTATTGCTGTTAAACCTAAAAACATATATTCGATAGAGCAATACACTCATATATTTCCAGGAAATTCAGATTATGTCGAAAATTTTATTATTATTGATTATACATATTCGACAGTAGAATAAATATTGAAAGTTCAATAACAGTTCTTGAAGTGAACTTCCAGAATAATTTAAAAATTAAAGTGCTCTTTAGAGAAAATTAAGCAAACGTGTCGTTATATATTATTTTTCATATTCAACATTATATTCCACAACAGAATAAATATTCAACATTTAAGAGAATTCTTACAGAGAATTTTGAGGAAATCTCAAGAAGCGCAAAAATACAATGAGAAAACTTGCACTTTATCACGACTAATTTTAATCGTATATTAGTGCATTGTAGTGCAGTACATTTTTTTTAAACAATAACTTATCTGCGATCGTAAATTTTCATGGAAATGTAAGTAAAAAAGGTGGCTCATGTGATAGCTAACTGATTGAACTACTAAACAATTTCATGATAGAGAATAGATATGAGAGAGAATATTAAGAAAAACTAAAATCCAGTAGGGCACAGAGCCCTTTCTATAAAGTCAATCAAGAAAACAATTATGATAGACAATATGGATTAAGTGGTAGATTAAACCCACCAGACTCAAAGAAAAGCTTTGGATTTGCTTTTAGAGTAATACACTGACTGCAGACAGTATTACTTGACTTACATGAGATGTTCCACAATAATGAATGTTGGAGTAACTATAAAATATACTACAAAAGCTGCTCACCTGTACTCCAACCGATAAATGATCTAGAGCAACGAAGGCCAGCAAAAGCACTTTCTAACTTCTCAAATCACTAAATCCACTAAAAACATGAACATATATATGGAAACTAAAAATTACTGGGACTAAAACAGTTTAAGTGTAACTTACACCTCAAAGGAAACTCCAATTAGTACTCATCAAATGTACAGACGTACCAGAAACATTAACAGTATCTACGGTACTTAGAAATACATATGGGCAGAATATGTCACAATATTATGAGAGAATTATTACAGAGAAAAGGAAACAAATTAAAATATGTTTGAAAAGACCAGGTAAGATAAAACCAAAGGCAAATTTCCTATATACACATTAAGTACTGTACTGTACTGTACTGTACTTATATACACAGCGCACAGTACTGTGTATTGTGTACAGTACACTGTACAGAGTTATAGGAACTCATTCCAAAATTTTAGAGCAATAACGATTGCACTATGGGGTACGTCATTAGATCATTAACATGCCATCATTAAAGAATGAATTACCACGCATGGCACCACTTCAAGCAAGAATCATCCCAACAGACATTTTCTCCAACCGTTTCTTTAAGAACAGAACTAAGATCCGATTATACGTAATTAATTGCTAATTTCTATCGGCAACTGAGTTACCAGAACAAATAACCTAGGCTTAATTGAGATGGTAAATACGAGCCAGCTCGAAACAATTACTTCCTTGGTTAATAACTTTCAAGGCATTGAATTATACAGAAACATTCATATTTAAAGTTTTCGCTTTTAGACGTGAAATGACATCTCAGGAGAAAATTTGTTTATATAGAAAAGTTTAATAGTTACAAAAGAACAATCATGATATAGCTCGATAGTTCGAACTACATCACGTCACTTTTTGTGTTACTGTCCCCATGTCACCACTATCATTGATCATAACATGGATTACACCCCCCTGACGAAGCTAATTAGCAGAAATACGCGTCGATGGTTACTTCTTCTTGTAGTTTGGAAGGCTGTATCATGATTATGATCATGATATATATGTATACATATATTCCGGGGGTTCTGGTTTCGAAGCCTGGTCGTAGTAGTAAACAGCTTTTTCCTTCTAAATAAATTATTGTATAATTAGTTAAACTAGATTTAAACTACATAAGTGAAACTTTACGTCACAGATCACGTCACAGTGGACTTCCTTAAGTAGTAATTCCCATGTCATTATCAAAATAAATATAGGATTGTGATTACACATAAACCATCGACGGTAAGTAAAGCCAAGGGGTAATTGACACAATCGACGACCGAATCTGTTGGGGCAGACTTGTTGACGTCGGAGAAAAATCGCTTGCGACCGTCTCCCATTCATCTCCCTCCCGTATGGAAAGGAGATAACGTCGACGTTTTGACGAACGCAAAATGCTATCTGATCGCAATTATAAATGGGCGGCATATTTTCCGAAACGGAGATGAAGCAATGAAATATTTGATTGCAATTTGAAGCTGCATGCCCGAGGATCTTCACCCCGAAGGACGAGAGGTCGTTTATGTGATTTATCGCTTGGTCCATGGCCAGGAAGTCGAGAGGGGCAGCGTCCCGGAATGGACTGCAAGTTATACCTTGAAGCGAGCAAAATGAGATATTGTGAAATTTTACCGATTAATCAGACAAATGCTTAAATACTGCTTAACAACACCCTACGATGTAAAAAGGATTTGTCTGGTTTCAAGCAGTATTACAATAATGGCAACCGATTATATGAGCAATATTTAAAAATATTTAGATACCTAATGTATTTTATTTATGATACTGTCACATTGAAACGGCATAACCCAGTGAAAGTGGATGCTTTTAAACTTTTGTGATACCTTCTGCTGTTCGTCTGAGCATGCGTCTGGTGAAATGATTTATGGACTCCTGTGGGAGCTCATTCCATGTAACTTGTAAGGCGACATACAGCAAGGAAAATTCATTGTGGGGCTAGGAAGCAACCCACCATTTCAAGTACTACATCCCAAATATATCCAATAAGTAACAAACCTGGCGACTGTGTAAGCGTAGTGAGGAAACCGATGTAACTGCCATAACAATATCATCACTCACATGTTTGGTCAAACAAACTGCCTAAGAAAGTGTCGTAAATAGCGCGGAATAACCTGTTTATTGCTAGGAACATCTAATCTAAGGATTATAGGGATTCTTCGCAAGTTATTTCCTATTTTCTTATTGAAAACGTTTTATTGACATGATTTCATTCTTAAAACTATGTGATAATGATATCCATTTAAGCATTATGATTTCCGACCAGTTAAAAATTAAATAATTTCGTTTTTAACATGTCTTATTTTGCTCAGCTGATATACCACTGAAGACCAAATAAGGAATTAAAATAAAAATTGGGAAAATGCCACATAATCTATAGGTCCAGCTACAAGTGCCAATAGTGCCAACAGTAATTTGATGAAAATAACATAAGTTAATATACAAATTATGCTTACAATCATTAATTGCTTGTTGTTTATATATTCAATTATTTAGTACAAAAATTGTAACAAAACAGACTGGTATTGAGGTCAATGGTATACAACTCCATTATTATGTAACGAATGCATATAGCATACATCTAGCAGTCAGTGCATAACGACCGAATAAATAGAGCATAAAATCAATACAAACTGCATTACCTATATTAAACTCTATACGAATGTCATTTACACAAGTAGTTGATAAAGCTCACACACTCCCGATAGCTGAATTTTTAAAATCACGATTCGCAATCGCAAAATTCAATGTGACGATAGACGACTATACGTTCGCATTAGCACAATGATAACCAAATTACCCAGTTTCTAGTAACTTTGGCGGCCTAAAAATGATTGAATTGAATAATTTTAGATTCAGAACCGTGAGTAATTTTCATACTAAACTTTTAAGTAATATATTTCAAGAGTGATACCAATCTCTTCAGGAAAAATTACATATATGTGATTTCACTCAAATGTTTCCTTTAGGACAATTTTCATGGATTGGATCCAGCAATTATTGCATCTTAGACAGTAGATATATGGTCATGTTATCTTATAGAAATATAATAATTTTTTCTGGCAATTCTACAGATACCTAGCATCTCAACAGTTCAACATCTCAATAGGATGAATAACGTTTTTAGCTATTATCGAGTCACAATAATGAGTAAATTGTCTCTGGAATGCCTAGAGCTGTTTTATTAAAATTTCATACACATACGACTTACGGAAAGAATTGATGTAGAAATTAAGGCACTTTTAACACATCTTGGATTGGTGCAGGAAAGTGATGTAAGCATAATCTAAAATGACCGATATTAGTATTAAATTCTTATTTTTCATTGTAAACGTGACCGATTATAATGCATCCATAATTTTGGATCTCAAAAATATATTACACTAATATCCACTTTTTAACATCAGACTCAAACGTCCCCTAGGAGCCATGTTATATAAAATGTGGTTCCTTTCGATAATTTAAATGCAGATCTAGATAAGATCTCCTAAATACCCACAATATTTTTATTGTTATTGACAACAAATGTTTGAAAGAAATAGACTTTTTAAATGAATTAAAAAAATAATTTATTGCATTTCTATCAATTTATCATGGACTTTTCAGAACTGCAATAATGGTGGAACGTGAGATGAGCGTTAGGTTAGAACCCGATTACTTTCGCGTTTTTTGACGTTTTCATGGAAAGTCATCACTAAAAGGAGAGAGAATATGCATTTGTAATCCTGAAAAAATGCGCATTAAAATGTAACGAAAATCTTTACAAAATGCAGTTTTGGGTAAACAAAAAGTGAAGAAAATACTTTATAAAACTTCATATTTTAGTATATGTATGTAGTATAGTATGTATGTAGTATAGTATAGTATTTTACCTATACTATTTACGAAAAAGGTAAAGAAAATCTACAAGGTATGTGTAAGTCTATAAAAAAATACAAAATTGTACATCGAGTTATTTTAATTAATAAAAACATTCAAAAACCTATTGAACATACGAAAGGGCAGAAAGTGGCAAATGATTAGTTACATTAATTCTCAATAGGTTCTTACACATTTTCTCCCAAAAAAAAAATTTATAGATGATTTATATAAAATGAAAATGTGCGTTCTGCGTCTACAGATGTAATAAGAGTCTAACTTAGGTGAACTATTTAGCTTGGTGTCAATATTATCTGGATTAAATTCGTCCAAAAATATATTTGAAGTAATTTGGCAATATTTTTATAATATGAAAACCCTTATTATTATACAATACATTGTTAAATTTGTGCAAAACTATAATTCCAAATTATTCAGGATTTTTTTTTGATTTTTGATCCAGGATTGCACTATATATAATATATAAAAATTAAATATGAATATATTCTATGAGTCATAATCCTATATGTTTTACGCTCTTGTCTGAGATTTTTGTAAAGAAGCTCGATAAAATACACATATCATGCAAAAAATGCGAAAATTTCTAAAATCTATATAAATATGCAAAAATGGCAAAAAATTCAAATTGCATTTTTTCAGGCCTTTAGTCATAACTAACGTTCTGAAAATATTTTTATATCATTTTTAACCCCATTGACGGATAGTTTAGTTTAGGATTTTTAAAGGATATTTAAACTTTTTTTTAAAATTTTTTCCATGTATTCCCAGTTTAATTCAGAAGAAAATCTCTTTCTATGATTTCCTTAAAATATCAATTAATGGCTTTAGTGTTTTGTGTATAGAAGACAATAAAATCATTTAAGTACGATTTAGTACGGAAGTAACATTTATGTGATAAACAAAAAAAAACCAAAATTACCGTTGAAAGTAATAGTACCTATGCTCATCATTTGATCTGTTAGTAGTTCACTTTTAAGACAAGTCAAAATTTTCTTAGATACTGCAATCACAATTCAATTACTTCTACTGAATAAATTTGAACTGTTTAAAATTTCTCAAGTATTTACAATAAATTTATTCGTAATTGCTATCTTTTAAAACAGGAAGGTTCAGGAGACGTCATTTACCCCCAAAGGAAGACAAAATTGCATTCTGTAGGTCAATAGTTTTCTTTTCAGCAGACACATCATATATACAGGGTGAGTATAAAATAATTGGCCCCAATCATTTTAAAACGCAGCCACATAACATTAACAGAAACTAATGTGTCAAAATCGACCTTCCAGTTCCAGTTCAAGTTCCACGACCCGGAAAATTGGAAATATGAACCTGTTCATATGCCTGAACATGTTCCCGACTGGTTGGAAATTTGAACATCTGCACACGCTGCAAACAACTGAGACCGGAATGGACCCGGAAAAATCGAAAATTTCCATACCAAGGGAGAGAAAAATTGGGGAGTAACTGATTTTTTACGTTTTATTCTGAAGCATCTACTTCTCGACTAGTCAAAAACTATAAACTTTCCATAATTATACCGTGGGTCCCGAGTAGCTCATAAATTTGAAAACAGCAAATTTTCTTTATTGAGCTGTTTATTCTATAGATATCAGGATCATTGATCTTTCAGTATGGTATTCAAAATAGATACTTAACTTTCAAATATTGACTTTTCAAATAAATTCGAAAGTGATATTTCGAAATTTGTAATGATTGTGTAGAGAACTTTGTGGTAATTGTAAATAGATAGGAAAATGGAAGTTTATTTTTGCAAAATGCACATGACTCTAATAATCTAAATTATAATAGCGTCAGGGCAAAACACTATCATTAAATTAGAAATTTTCGAGGCTATAGAGAGAATCAACGGAAATCCAGGATGTTTTAAGATACATAAAAACCTAACTCGGAAAATTAGAACTATAAAACTTTTATATTGTTGAGGAAGCATGTATGAGGTAGTTTCCTTGAAGTGAGATGAAATGAAGTGAGATTTAAATGTAGTAGATTAAGTAGCTATTTTGTTTCTATAGTTTTTGGTATACAGAAAAACTCATTACATTGCATAATTAATTTGCTATTAATTTGAACAATAAAATTTATTGATGTGACATTTCTAAACGACAGCGTTGGGAAAATCACTAAATTATTGTTAGCCCCACTGAATAATTGGTATTAATTGTATCACAGAAAATGGATATCTGAAGATGAAACAGACAAAATATGTAACAGCGCTAAGAGGTTATTTATAAAAAAATAGTCAGGTTAGGTCGTAGTACTTGACGTATGATTTCGATCAATATCAGTTGATGTTTATTATTTGATTAATGCAAATAACTGTATTTCCTTTTAGGTGCATATTTGAAATTATTTGTAGTAATAAATTATTGCCAATGTACCCTGTACTAATCCTCTGTTAATAGAACAAGTTCATTCTTTTTAAACGTATAAAGTTCCATTTGTAAAATTCTTCGTATTAGGGTCTTTGCGGCCTTTTTGTTCAGCAAGTGTTATAAAGTTATCAGAGTCATTCCCCCTGCACTTATTTTAGTATTAATGTGTCGATGATGAACTTATCGCCACAAAAAAACCATGTTACTAAAAAGAAACCCGATTAAGTATAAAAAAAAGTAAAACTCTCTCCTCCTTCTGCTTTATCAGTAAGAGAATACCCGAGTTCGTTTCAGTGACACATTATAAGATTTTTATTTTTATTTTATTTTTTCTACCTTTGGTAAATGGTCGGCCTTCAGTAATCTATATGGCCTGGTGTTCAATAACTGTGGATTGAAATATCATATATCTTAAGAATGTATTAAAGACAATATGCGACGTTGCCGAAATTCCCGCCAGATTTAAATGGGACGCGTACCAGAAAGTCGCGTATTGCGAATTGCGAACCTTGATAAGGTTGAGTACAAACATGCCATCCGGTAAATATTGAAATTCCCACGACGGTTTTCCAATAAACGCGTTTCTTGCTAATGCTGAAACATCAGACCAGTAATCTCAACGACCTCATTTCTTCAAGTTACATTCCGGAAAATATCTTCCTATTCAAGGCGACGGAATTAAACGTGCGGTCGGTTAATTTTAATGAAAAATTATTCAGATCCGTTTAAAATTACTTAAAGTTACTGAAACAACAAGCCAGAGTTCTAAACTTTGTCTATTATAATTCATCCACTGCTGTCAGTAACGATTACATAGGGATAATGTGTATGTTTTTAGTTTACGTTTGAATAATTTTGTTGCGATGAGAAGCAATTTATTTTAAGCCTAATTAATGTAAGACTTTTCGCCATACCCATTTTAAATAATTACCCAATGTAAACTACAATTGCTCAATTAGTGACGCAAAAATATATAAACTCATATTTTAACGTGGAATGTAAGAAAATAACTTACACATAGCTTATACTTATACCTACGCATACCGTTCCATCACACATATTTCTTCAGTGTGATGTGATTACGCAGGTAAATTTATAAAATTTTTAGATGATACGATGATTCACTTTTATCAGGTGTTGATTTGAATAGTCATAAACGTTTTGGAAACTAGAAGTAGGTAGTGTTGAAAGTATTCAAAGATGGATTATACTGAGGTATTATCGTGAATATATAAACATAAAATTCCTCACATCAAATGTGTAATGAAACACCAGAGTATCTATATTTAGGAGATGTTCAAGAAAATTCTTAAAGACATGCCCACAAATGCATGACGTTATATCACTGCTTTTATAAAAGGTGAGGTCGTTACTTCGAAAATTATATAAGAAATGTCCGAACCCACATTTAAATGACTTTGAAGCGGATCTTTCGAATCCTGAGGGAAAATCGAACGCAACTCGACAACATCGCCTCTGTCTTCTAAACTCTGAGAAACATTAAACTTGATAGGGCTTTTAGATAATTAAAGAGTAGAAAGATAAGTAAGTGTCCAGTCCTAGCCCGCCTACGTGAAATTCTTCTTGCGCCGATTCGGCTCTTGTTTGTGTGCGTGTGTGTGAGTGGAGAGAAAAGAAAGAGAAAGAGAGAGTGTGTATCCGTTCCAAATGCAGTTAATATTCGAAAAATTCACTACAAGATAGCCTACCGAGGTATATTTCATTCTGATACAGGAGTACGAGAGATACGGTAGTTTTAGGTAGTAGAATAGGTTTCGTTTACAGGGAAAACGGTGAAACGAGGTAGGACGACACTAAGTAGAGTTAAAGAACGGGAACGTGATATATCCTAATGAGCGCACCTTAAATATTGATCATTTGATCTGAGCAAATAAGAACAACAGTTCCAACAATTAACTGAAGTATAGCCCTGCGTTAGATATTGCTGAAAAGTCTATTAAAATAGTTCTTATTACAGTTGAAGCTATTCAATTATCTCTTTAGTCAATCCGATGCAATTAAATATTCCATCATTTTTGTTATAGTTATCAGCAATCCATTTTTTCATTACTTTTGATTTCCTCGATCCAATATTATGTATAGTTTTGAATTCATCAGGAAGTGAGTTAAAAAGTAGAGTAGTTTTTACAGAATATCCTTTTTTATTTATAGATTTATTTATTTTTGGCAAAATTATACTTTTGTTTCTGGTTATACTATTTGAGTTCAGATACTTTGTATATATTTCATTGTAGTGTAGTTGTGTAGTTGTATATACATGGTTATTGGTATAATAATAATTAAAAACGATATATTTTCACAGACTATCTAGTTATTTGTCTTAATAATAATCACTGTCATTTTTCTGCCCATATTTGCTAGGGTAGCGCGCATTAGAAATTACTCTTTAGGGGATGTTTAGAAAAAGATTTGTCGATTAAAAATTGTTCACTTATGAAATTCAGTAAGAATATGTAAACTACATAAATAATATGTAAAATGAATGTGTAAAAAAAATGAGGAAAACTGAAAATTCGCGGAAGTAAAATGCTCATTAGGGTGGTTTAGGAAAAAATGCTTTGATAAAAGTTAGAGATACTAAATAATTTAGTACAATAATGACGTCTACGATAAATCACTATAGTAATTTTTAAAAGAACTTAGAAAAATGGAAAATCCTCAGGAGTGAAGTGCTCTTTAGGGACAGATAAAAGTGTGACATACAAAAATTATGGGCATTGAACGTAGTAGTTAAGTTGTAAAATAAAGTGAAGTAAGTAGAAGTAAAGCTTTTTTGGAAAAAATTGAGAAAACTTGAAAATTTACAAGCTAGGTTAAATGGTACTTAAGAGAAGATCAATCAAGATAACGATCATGCCAATCAATATGGACTTAGCAAATAGGTAGCTGTAATATACACAATAATACAAAAATGACGATGGTAAGAGTCAAATTCGCTTTGCCTTACCCGATTTCAATTAAAATTGTACGTGCTCAAGATTTTATACCTTCTTATTATATGAGATAGAAGTAACGCCATACTTTTAAGTCCTCGACGTTATGTACATGTATGTAAATATAAATGTATAATCTTGTCCTCCTTAAATCTAGTAATATGAGTATATAGGGACAAAAATGTATATATTTATTGCAGCGTAAATGATTGATTATTTCAATTAAAGTTTTTAACTATGAAAGGTAGAAATAACTTCCTGAAGAATTGTTCATGTTAACATCGATTCGAAATTCCCGCGTTAAGTAACCATGATTAAACCTAATACACTTTATTAACTGAACTTAAACTAGTGATATTTGAAATCAAAAATTAAATTAATGACTTCTGAATTGATTTTACTAAAAGAATTTTTAAAATAATGTTGGAGAAATATCTAACTTACACCGTTGTGAACAAAAATTTGTTATATCAGGGGATTATTTAAACAACAATTAATAATTATGTTTATGTTTGTCACGGCTACTACGTACTTTCAACGTGTCTAAAAATTTAAAGACCAGCTATAACACATTAATAAAGAAATATGGCTGCTACGTTTATATGAACATTTCTTTACAATTAAACAAATTAGTTTTCACCGTTAAAAAAGTATAAAGGAGGTAATGAATTTCCAACAAATGAAGTGGGTCCCAAAGTTAATTTTCTTAAAACGCTATCGATGCTTTAATGTATAAAATGCGATGCGAAAAGTATTTTCTTTACAGCGGTGTATTTTTTGTAACATACAATATGGATTTGAAAGAATTATCTAGGATAAAGAAGACTTGGAAAATATAATATGACAAAAAAACCCAGATAATACTGGCAATATTCAAAGTGGCACGTACGTAAAAACAATTTTCCAATACGTTTCCAGTGTATTAAATTTTATTGCAAAATTCTGACACTTCCTCAATTTTAATACTACTATGTGATTTATGATTCACATATTTGTAGATAGGAAGCGAACAATACAACTGTTATTGTATTCCATTTAGTTCCGCCGAGAGGAACGGTAAATTCTTGGAAATATTCTACAAGTGAATACTCTGATAGCATTATCATTCATATTCATGTAAGTGAACTAGGATAATTTAAATTTGTCCTTTATAGTTCATCAGTATTTTATAGAACCTAGCTATTACAGATAAGCAAATAACTCTAATAAAACAGTATCGTTCAAGTAATAGGGGTAATAATTATGATATAAGAATATTTTCCGAAGCTTATGTTGATCTCTTCAATTTTTTATTATAAAAAGCATTTTTTTCCAGATATTTGGTGAAGCAGAAATATTATTTTATCACGAAAAAACAAGGGACAAGAGGCGTTTAACCACATCTTGTAGGTGTGGGAGATGGTATCACCTGTTACATTATTGACGATGATAATGTTTATTGAACCAATAAGATGGATAAATAATGTGGACAATGTTTCACGTATAGGGTATCGAATATCCTGTTGAACCTGATAAATCTGAAAATATTTGGTTATTGGTACAGAAAGGGATATTTAATATAACCACTAAATATAATGAACAAATTCATTGCATATCGACTGCACTAACTGATCTATTCCAGGTTTTGCTCATACATTTATAACGTTTCTTAAAACTGCCATTTATTACGTCTTTAACATTCACGTACGTGTTTCAAGGGACATGTTGCGAGGTTGCGAGTTTGAGTTTATGTTATATTATTTTATTAAGACATTAATTTACTACCGATTTAAAGGGCTACGTTAATCGTTTTAGGTCTTATTTTGTGTTTTGTTATTATACCGAAGAATTAGTTCAGTGATAGTTATAATTTGTGTTTTAAATTATTCGAAGTAGGGGACGAAAATTAATGCTTTTCTACCGATTTCCTAACATTTTTCTGTGAGCATCAGTTGTGCTGAAAGGTGCATACTTCTACAAAAATATATTTTATTGAAACAATTATAAGAATTACAATCAACCTCTGGGGGGGGGGGGAGCTGTCATATTACAAACATCGAGGTCTCCCAAAACATTTTCTGGAGAGACAAGTTCCATTGTTTAAGTGATTAAAAATAGACATGTTACCATGATAATATTATGTTAACATATTTAATATTTATTTAGTGAACATCATAAGTTCAAAAAAATAAAACAAATTTTGTCTCCAAGTGTATTCCTTTTTCCTACTTATATTAATAAGAATTGAAATATATTACTGCTTTAAGCGACTGAGCTATAGACGAATATCTAAAAAGTATTAAAAAAACCAAGAAGTAATATTCGTGAAACAAGTACTAGTAGAAAAAATTGCAGACCGTGAATTGACAATTTATTGAAATTAATTTCAGACACAAATCATGAAGTAGAATTACCAGTTTACCATATCCTTTGAAAAATATAATTTTTTACTTTTTTTTTAACCTCGAACTAAATTTAATTTTCAAGAAATCTTAAACCACTGCCTGTCTCATCCTTTCTAAATACCCGTTGAACCGTAGAAAATTAATCTTCACATTAGCAAGCGAGGCGCCTTCTCGACATCTCTCACTTTCCACTAACAAAGTGACAAATTTGTCATTGTCTTCGATGATTCTTATAACGAGCCAGGCCGATAAATTATAGTCTAAGTTCAGAAGGATTGTGCAACGCACTGTCTGGAACTTATCATCAGTATATAATATATTCTTTTAAACACCGGAATTTTAATCGAACCTAACGCAATAAATTCCAATTAGGAGGTAATTCTGTGTAAATTAAGGAAACTATGGGTTACTCACTTACGTGTAAATGTTGTTCTGTGGTTGGAGATCCAAATCGTGATTCTGAAAATAAGGAAAATAATAAATATGGAAGTTAATAATATAAATTGGAATTTTTTTAAGATGCATTAGAATGTTTGAATTTTGTAATGGATGATAAATCGAAAGACATAATAACCCGGGAACAAGCATACATAGAAAAACAAAGAAATGTACTTTTACACTAGACCGTAAAGTATATAGAGTGTGTGCAGATATCCCATCGAGAAAAGAGCGACAAATGCTTAAGGTGATTTTATGTCAATGTAATCAAACAAATGTTTTTCGAAAATGTTTCCTAACGAAAATCGCCATTTGATAATGGCATCTTTACTCCATTTTTTTCTAAATATCTTCTAAACGTCTCGTCGGTAAATTCTTAAACTTGACACATGCTTGGTACTAGCTAATGGCTTTTGTTGTGAATGGTATTTTTCTGTGACGACCGCAATACTTTTATTTCATATCTTGATATTTTTGAATCTTGATATTCTTAAAAAATTTAGTTTTCAATATGTACAATTCAAAACGTTATTTCTATATAAGAAAAAATTGCTGTATGAAAATCCTAACATTACAAAAGAGATAAAAGAGAAGAACAGAGTCAAGTATTAACGTTTGAATTGAAGCTGTTGGCAATAATACACATGGAGCAGTGTAACTGCCAAATCGATTTAATGGAGAAAACTATCTGAAGTATTTTCAGTGTAATTTATGGTTTCTACATGATGGTTGCCATCCTCACTACGATATACAGCAAATAATTAAATAACTATTGTAGAGATTGGTGGATAGAAAGAGGAAGTCCAATTTGTCACTTAGCAAGTTCTCCCGTTCTAGATTTCCAGATACATGAGATTTATGGTATAAGATCTATAGGATCCCAGGAAATCTATTTGGGTGGAAATTCATGGTTCCAACGTCAGTTTTCAAAATAATTCTGGAAATTTTTCAAGAACTCAAAGATCATTAATTACCGAATAAATTTATATGCAAACCTCATGTGCATCATGTAGAATTTACTTGTTAATTTCATTTGTTTGTTTTGATGATTGCTTTGCATATCCCTTTTGCATTATTTGTGTTTGTATTTTTCAAATTAAAGACTACAAGGAAAATATCGTTCCAATATCGCCAAATATTTTGTTATGAAAATAATATTCATACCAAAGAATTTGAAACATTGGGATACACATATTAGTTTTTTAAATTCGTAAGTACATTTCATGATAAAATAGATGATTTTTTTATATACTTCAATACATATATCTTTACAGCATAAAATCAAATTCTGTCACACCACAATCCAAGGCGTGATTAATGCCATAACATATTTTAGAAACTAGACATCCCTTCGTAAATTTCTTAAAACTTGACGTTAGCTGGTTCTTAATATTCATTCAGGTAACTTCAAACGGGAACAGGGACATAGTGAAGTGTTGCATTCCAAACGAAGTTTAATTTTAAAGATATGAAAAAGTAGGTCTCATTTTCCTTTGGCATTTTGAGGGTGTGTTAAATCAATCATCTTAAATGTGCTAAGGATCTGGTGTATGTAAATAGGCGAATCACGTATGCACTGCAATGGAAACCGTAGAGTTTTGAACAGTTAAAAAATCTGCGCCAACGTCTAATAGAGCCTAACAACTATATAATCTAGAGAAGATACTCTTAAGGAATAGGTGGAATGACCCTGGCACAAATGTACATTGAACGTCTTTGGCGTAAAGCATAGCAGCATATACACATTCCTTAACACCGGTTGCGTCGTTCTGGAGATACATTTATGAGGATATATAGACAGACAATAAAACGTCTGGAATACCCTAAACCCAAAACGTCCAGAAATAGTAAACTATACCAACTTTCTCAAATAAATAATTATTTCCTTACCGTGAACGAATATTGTTATTACTATCTATTAACACATAATTTTGGATTTTTTCCTTTGTTACTTGGTATAGATTCTGTTTCCGAACTATTTTAACCAACAAAGCACTAAACACATAACCAGTTACAGTTACTAACTGGTTACTAAACTAGTTACAAAAGGTAAATCCCGAGGGCAAATTTACGATCCTTAAATATGAAGTTGTCAAGAGAATCAGGTAAAATTTAATAAAACCATATTGTCTAGTAACTAAAGTAATTATGATAATATTTGGAAAAGTTGGATAATTTAATAAACTTAACGAAGTGGTCAAAAGCGTTACCCAACTAGGTTTCACAAAGCTATGGAGTATAAAATGGCGTGACATCATTTCCTTTATTGTCGCCAAATGTTAGGAATACTGTTGACTTGGTGCCACTGACGGATGTCTAATCATTTTACGTTTTGCGTATATCCTCAAGTCATCCAATACAAAGAATAGAAAAACAGTTGATAAAAGTGTTTAGATACAATCACTCCATATTTTAAAGTAATGTTATTATACGAGTATCCAGGTACCTAATACCGAGATATAAAGCAGCATTATAAATTTGGACACGTCCCTATCGTTTGAAACGAAACATTATTCGTGAGTAATTAAGAAATGATTTGATATAAATTTTAAGGTATATGTAACGTATTCATATGCAACCGACACATTTGTTTGTGACACGTTTGTGTTCTTTTGATGAAAATTGTGTTTTAGAGTTTTATCGAGATACGATACGTGTGCTGAAGTGACAGTTTTATGGCGTAACTCCATTTGTACTGCATTTTAGATAATTATTGCAATATGCGCATATTTTATAAATTTTTAGCTTACTTAAAATATCTCTTTAGGCCATGTTGGCAAATAGTTGCTACGATGATTCATTTTTGATTTCATTTTGTTTTTCTAAAGCCAACTACGTTATGAATAATAAATCTTTCCGTATATGTTCAGGAAAATCAATCATATTTTGAGATAAGCTTTTGAGTTTGATGTCAAAATGGAAGAAAGTCAAAAATACAACTTTTGTGATCTGAAATGTCGGTGGTTATTCCCAAATAGAAGGTTGGAGGTCATGACCGAAAAATTACAGTAACAACAAGATGCTATTTTTTATTTTCCCATTAGATGATTTTGGAAAAATCGGCATAAAATGTTCCATAGTACTATTTGTTTCTTATTCTAAGTGGACTTTCTGGATACCCGGTATATGATCGTGAATCAAAAACATTCTACTTTTTTCCTTATATTTTTAAATCAATATCGACGATTTTGTATAACAATTTTATTTACCACGAACGTTATTTAATGTGGCTATTTATGTACTTTTGAGATACATTGTGGAATAGTCAATTTGTACTATTTTAGTTACTGTGCAATATTTTGTCACTGTGTCATTATTTTAGTAACTGCAGATATTTACAGAAAATTCGAATACTCGTCAATATCAGATTATGAAATGATATCCGGCAACAAAAAGATTACAACCCTACATTGAACCCCCTTCGAGTGAGAGTTACAAACCCCAAATATTTTAATTGGAAGTAGGGGCTTGTGACAAATCATTTAAATGTTCTCTTCCCTGTCTATTCAAAAATGAAATTTCTTTCAAATTATTGCAAGAGTTATTATTGCAAATACTAAAATGATGATTGACAAAATTCTTTCCATCCTTTTAAAAACTGCTACCAATATCGTTCAGTTCTTGATAATGGAAAATTCGGCCAAAAAAACGAGTTTTTTTGGACGATATAACCTCAAGAAAAAGAGTTCTAAGAAAACTGCGTTGGTATCTTATAAAATGATACCAACTCAGGGGCTTCCGAATGATTGATTGTCTGACTCCGTAGCACTACGAACCAGGGTGGGTTTTGGCTGCCTTGTCTATTTTCCTCCACCTGGAACGGTCTTGTGTCAGCTCCTTCCTTTCTTGCTAGTCCACTCCAAGGTTAGCTAGATCCTTGCTGATGTTGTAGCTCCATCTCAGCCTAGGTTTTTTATGTGGTCTTGTGGTGCTTCTTCCCATACATACACAATTTTAACAGAAAAAGAATTTTTTGTAAACAAACAATGTAAATGTTACCAAACAATGTAATCCAGTTGGAATACGTTTTGTCACCTTTACATTTCACATCCTTGTCGCTAAAATTGTCGATATTGGTCTACAGACAATCCACAGAATATGAGGGAAAGTATGTATGAATTATCCTGAAACGGTTAATGTCTGGATGTGGATAGTCGCAAACCATGTCATGGATCCATTTTCCATCGGTGGCAATTATTTAGCAATGCTCCAAAATAATGTCGTACCAACTTTGGCAAACTTGTAGCCAGAAAGCCTACAAATTTCAGCGAATATAATATGGTCCCAGCAAAATGATCATCGCCATATTATCAAATCAATGTCTCGCAGTAACTCGACCAGAGGTAGATTACCAGATCGGTGGATAGCCATTTCGATCACCTGATCTTACACTACTAGACTTCTTCTTGTGGAAATATGTGAAAAATTGTATATACCAGTCTAAACCACTAGATTTAGCTGAATTAAGAAGAAGAATAACATTTAAGATTACGTCCGTCATACATGTTGAAGAACATTAGAAAACAGATTTATTTCAAATTACTACGTTGGCAAAACCCTCGAAGCGATTCTGAACAACTCCTACATTAAGACTACGGATTTTTTTTGTTTTTGACATCATCAAAAAATAAACGGGTTTAATAACAAATTGTAATGGGTTGGAACAAATTTCGTCAATTATGATTTTAACATTTTTATGATTACAGTTTTAAGAATTTTAGCAAATGTACGAGAATTGTTCTATTTTTACGTACACTAGAAATGTGTCCTTGCTACCTACCGACATCTGATTAAATATTTAACTGATATTGGCTTTCTACTATCTACTATTCTATTCTATAATTCTACTATTTCTACTATTCTACTCGATAATTACGAGGGATCATAAAACTAAGCGTAGCTGCACAATTAGTGGGCATATAAAACTTTCACAACAGTTTGTAACCATAGGAAACTGTTATATATCAATATCGACATGAAATCTTGGTGTTAGTTAGGGGCGATAAGTCAGTTTTTGTATTTTAAAAACTCACTGGTAACGTATCCAATCTCGCTTGGTAAAAGCGAAGGAGTAAACATTCGTAAAGTTTAAAAACGCTAATTCTTTAGCAACAGAATTGGCATACTCCACCATTTGCTGTCTTAACAAATTTCAAATGGTAACGTAAACAAATCCAAATTTTCAAAAGATGTAACTTCAGATGCTGCTGTAAGTGTAACAAGTTAGTTGACGTGGTTACCTACCCTTTTTTTCCAGTGATGCAATATAGTCTGTTATATAGTGCAGTTATATCGACACGTTTTTAATCAATATAATATACTAACTCTTCCAAGCGTATTCATTCTTAATTGTTTGCGATATATTAAGAAAAATATAATGAATGCTGTGACTGCAAGTTAAATACATGATTATGGTAGTAGGCATATGCCTGAACTTATCTTTGGTTATCACAGACTGGGGAGAATTCGTAGGGGTATAGTACGTCGCATTTTATTTGAGACAAAATAACAGTAAACATGGTACAAGACTAATAAAAGGTCATAAATTATCTGTTGAATGGAGAAAGGTAAAATGCTTTGTTGCCGATCAGGAGAAGGTTTCGAATGGTCGTGTGGGATATTTTGGCCGTACCGGAATTTTTGAATGATCACAGACAATTTAATGTTTTCTACACCATAAATAAAATTTAAATCATCTCTTTTTCTTTTTTTTTTTGCATACGGTGTCTAGACCATTTCAATGCAGATTCTATGTCGTCGACTTCTTCAAATTCTTCCTCACCTAATTCTGGTCCTACGCCATACTCCATATCTTCATCCACTGCTATTTCTTCATCTGAACCTTCTTCGTGATTTTTTTCAAGTTCTCAGCTTAATCAAGGCCGCCACATTTTAAAAATTATAACACGAACACTTGTCAAGATAAGAGTAAAATGAATTTTTTTTTCATACACCATTTCTTTAAATATATTTTCAGTCCCTATTTTACCCACCGTTAAGACAATTTTACCTCGTTATTAAGTAATTTAAATTTACACCACTACTCATCAGTGAGAATAAGTTCTGTCTAAGTTTATAAGTTCTTGGAGCCCCTGTTGTTGTCTAAGTACTCTAAGTACGGTCCATTTAATATACGTAAATACTATGTCACAACTAGAGGATAACAATTTTTAAGCCTCTTCATCTTCTTCGCTTATAATCTTTTACAATCGGGGTCTGGGTAACGCTTACCACTATTCCAATCTCAAATAAAATGCGACGAATTATACTAGCTACTACGGGACAAAATTTTTCAGTACATTGCCTAATAGAATTTGAGAACTTCCAGAAAAGCCATTTAAAGACGTTATAAAAAAATATCTTTTGTGTAGATCCTTTTACTCCTCGGATGAGTACCTCAGTAGTCAATTTGATTTGTAAATATAACCTGTGAAATTGACTTGTATTATTTTAAAATTAATTTCTATTTGTAATATCTTTACTATGGTAATTTTTTTTCTTTCAATTTTGTTTTACAATTTCTATGTTATTATTAGTCCATTTGTTAATTGCTTAAATGTTTTTCACGCTTAGTGTAAAAATATATGCATACTTGTTTACCTACCTGACCACTAGTATGGAGCTATATATATTGACGAGTATGAACCCTATGTGTATTAATATGAATAAACTACTACTACTACTACTACTACTGCTACTACTACTACTACTACTACTACTACTACTACTACTACTACTACTACTACTACTAATATATTGCAATATCAAATTTTTCTATCCAAACTTTTTTCAAATTTTCCCAATAGTTCAGTATAGACATTTTCAGTATTTAGTAGTAGTATGTATTTCTCGTAGGTGTTCCACAAAGTTCGCGAGTCGTTTTCGCTTCGCGAACCTTTTCCTGGGTGATTCAGTTGTTTTGGATCCCGTGTTGCAATTTGTAAATGGAATTTCGCAAAGGCATTAAATTTCTCGAGAGAGTTATCGCCGCCCTCGGATGTAAAATCGGGCGGCGTCCCGTGGCGCATCCGAACCTGTTGGACATTTTTCAATTTAACCGTTGTTTTGCTCGGAAGCAGGACGATTGCAACGAACGCGAGCCTTTAACGTACTCCGGATTTATTTTTATTAGGCCTTCGCCTCGGCTCAAATTTACGCTCTCGTATTTATGGCTATTTAGTGAGGAGCTCTCAGCTCCCCGTCAGGCGATCGTAACGTAAATTTAAATCGCAACCTTCTCGTTCTCACGCATATTAACCGCGTCTGCACGTTTCCTATCATCTTATCGGAACGGTCCTTCTCTCGCTCATTCCCTTCGCGAGCCGAGCGCGGCTAATTATGCACGTTTCATTATTCTCAATTATCGAACTAACACTTCACGCTCATGACTCATGATGAGATGAGAGAGATCCTTTTCGAATGCACCGGTCAAAAAATCCTACTCCTTCGTGAGCGGCCGTTTATCGCCTCTTCCCTCGACGCTCAACCGGCGAAAGTACTTGTACGGATAAGACCTTTCGACATCGATTTAACGACTTTGTAATTCCACTAATTTGACACAACACGGCCGATCAACCGTCCCGATATTACCGCCGTACCTGTGCTACGTAATAGATTTTTCGATCGATAGGCGGCGGCTTATTAAATATCGATCGATGTTAGAGATACGGAGATCTTTTCCCCTCGAGTATTTAACACGTTACGGGACGAGTGTTTAAGTGTATAAATTTGCTGGCTGTTATGAAACTTCGAATGTTCACGTGACACCAAGGTCCGGAATTTTAGGCTGTAAATTAACAGGGGCCAACAAAATCTAAAACCGAGGTTACACGGAAGGTTTAGGAACGAATGCGTCGTCGGTTTTTGCGAACACGTCAGGGAGTCAAAATATCCTTCTTCTTTAGGTTTTTGTCATTTGCTCGGAATTGGTGATGAACAGAGCTTGGGAAATATGCAAAATGCATATAAAGTGCATATTTGCATAATCCGACAAAATTTTATAAATGCATATGTACTTATTACAAACGCATATTTTCGGAAAGCAATCTCAAGGAAATATAAATTTTGATTGTATAAACCTCTGTGTAAATTGGTATGTATTATGCTATAACCTTCTGTTTAGCATTAAGCCGGGTGCCCTCGAAAAATAGCATTAAGGGTTGTTGTTGAAAGGCTGCTAATGCTAATGGCTGGTGCAGTCTTGTTAAGAATGGTTTTCGAAAGGCTATTAAAATGAAGTAATGATTAAAGCTGTGCTCTTGTGCTGCTTAAAGTGTGATTAGCTTGTAAAGCCTGCTAGCTTAAAACTGTGCTGCTGTGCTGCTTAAAGTGCTCTCTATTCTCAGAATAAGCGTAAATAGGATATCGCAAAAGTAAAATCATCCTCGACTTTTATGTGTTGGAATGCTCGTCGATTTTTAGCCTTTAGCTAATGAAATCATTTGTTGCTACCTCCATTTAAATTTAAGCTTTCAAAAGCAAACTTGCATTTAGTTTTCCTGTTATTCCATTTTATTTCACTGAAACTTTCACTGAAATTTCACTTTATTACTAGTGTGTGATAATACATATACAAAGTGTCAACAAATCTGTTCTTCTCAGGAAATGGATAAACAGTAAAGCCGATTTTAAAATCATTGACGACAACCATATATTTTACACAGTTTGCGGCAAAAAGATAAGTCTTATTATGACTAATGGTTTTACGTTTTAAAAATATATTTACTATTCCATTATTTGCAATCTAAAAATTATTCTGTTTAATAAATGTGACTCAAATTTTTATAATCATATTGTTTCATTCTAAAGTTATAAATTTCAAATTTCTTTTTTGTTAAATAATACAACTAAATAATTACCTATTATAATTCAAGAATTCCAATATGAACAAGGTGTTCAAATAAGAATGATCGTTTGCATTCTCTAAACTATTTTATTTTTAGGTCTTATGCTAAAAGAAATTTCAAGTTGATCAGCACTTGGGAACCGCTTCGCACAGAACTCGTTAACAAAAGCCTCAAAATTTGGTTCAGCAGCTCATCACTACAAACCACACCAAGATTTCAGGCCAAGAAAACTTCAATAAGGATTTATGTTCTCTGCTAGTAGGTTGCAATATCCAAATTGCAAAAGTGGACAATCCATTATTTGAAAAATAATATGTACCTCAAAAAGCGTCTGTTGAAGATGCTTATTGAATACCTTGATGAATTTGACAATTTGGAAAAACTTTACGATAACTTTAACGAACAACTTAATACGTAAAATTCTAAAACTTAAATAAAATAAATCGTAAATGACTGAAAAAAAAAATAAAGGTAAGTTCCAGCTACATTCAGAAAAATATCAATCTACATTTTATACAAAACCTGACACACTGGTATGTTTTGTTTTGCACTCAACGCCGGGATAAGCGTTCAACATCTTCATTTCGAAGATGAAGTGCTCAAGTGCCCTCTTGTCCTCAGGACGAGAAATCGTCCTCGAAGGCGGATGCATGATCTCGATATCATCAACGGCATATGGATACAGAAGGAAATGGGAAACCACTGTATTAAACGTTTTTAGGACATCCCGAGTATAATCGTCATGATGGTAACAAAATCATATGAAAACTTACTGATTATGGTTTTCGAACTCCAAGACCTGAAAGAGAAGGATCCTCACATTTAGACGGCAAGGCCATCCCGTTCGTCAACATGCGAAAACCCTCCAGGAATAATAATATAAATAATCAGATTCTAAACCCCAAAGAATTAATCAGGCTTGGAACCTGTAACGTCAGGATTCTATACCAGACTGGAAATCTTAGCAACGCCATCTTGGAAATGAAAAGAATGAAACTCGTCATACTAGGTATGCTTGAATTAAGATGGCCAGGTAACGGAAAATGCAAGACTGAAGGAATCATCCTGTGCTACTCAGGGATACAAGACCAAAACCATGGAACTCAAGGAGTTGCGATACTAGTCAGCCCAAAAATTTATCAATGCGTACACCACTTAATACCCTTGTCAGAAAGATGCATGTTACTCCAAGTTATGCAGACGCCTTGGCCCTGCAAACAGCAGACCAAACAGATACAGAGAGAGAATGCTTCTACACACAAATAAACGATCTCATTAAGAGAACAAGAAACAAACACCCACCAAAAACTGCACCGTGTCCGGCGGGCTTAAATGTTCTATTAACAGTGCAGAAAAATCACCATTCGATACTCAACTATTTGCCGTCTAATATTATATGACAGGATCCCGACTACATATAATTTCTAAAAATGCAAAGTAATATCCCTATGCAGCATCCATGAGCTTCGTGAATCTTTACCGACCAAATCAGTTCTATAAGCTAATGTAATAGTGACGCGATGATAACAGTAATTCTATTAAAAAATATTTTTTCTAACGAGGCTACCTCTGTTTTGAACGCCCATGTGAATTCATAAAACTGTTATTATCAGCAAAACTGCCGAGAATCCTTAATGGCGGATAATGAAATATCACATTCAGAATCCTGAGAGGATTCTGGTTCGCAATTTCTTTGGCGTGAACCTGACGCGGGCAAAATATTTAGATGTTCTTCTCCTTCCCAGTAGAAGCTGATTTTTCGAGATACAGATCTTCAGATTTGGCCGACATACATTACTTTTTATGAGGATACCTACATAATATACGTTAATAGGGAAGTCTATTCAGAATTTTAAAAATAAAACAATGTAGGCGAGTCTGCTAAAATTTTATACAGAAAAGGATTCTGGTTCGCAATTTCTTTGGCGTGAACCTGACGCGGGCAAAATATTTAGATGTTCTTCTCCTTCCCAGTAGAAGCTGATTTTTCGAGATACAGATCTTCAGATTTGGCCGACATACATTACTTTTTATGAGGATACCTACATAGTATACGTTAATAGGGAAGTCTATTCAGAATTTTAAAAGTAAAAAAATCTAGGCGAGTCTGCTAAAATTTTATACAGAAAAGGACGCCGGTGTAATGGGCGCCGTCTGGAGTAATTCAATAAGTTCGAGCGATTACCTCAAAAATTACTCCATAACTTTTTATCAGATTTATTCACTACTTTAGGTACGAAAATATTACACGTAATACCATATAAAACTAACAGCTAGACTCAGCTTCTATTCTGAATGAAACACGACTAATCATTATTATTGAAATATTTCCTAGACCAATAATTGCCCTAAGGGGATTGATTATTTTACTCAAATGAGAAAAATAACTTAAAATTATAATCCATCACCAGAGAAATCACATCTGATTTGTTTTTTAAATTTTGCTAATATATAACAAAACACCTGGAACATTAATGTCCCTAACAAAAATTAAGAAACCCAAAAAAGAAGGAAAGCTGCATGTAGCTCACATTGTTAGATATGGAGAATATAGAATAGTACATATTTTGGAAGGCATTGAGGGGAAGACATTCTTTGATTCGAGTTTTAAGAAACAAGTTTTAGTAGTGTATACGATTTAGGTTTACAAACTAGACTAATAATTTTAACAATTCTAGGCGCAGGTTAACAATAAGCCATCAGTAATTAATCATCATGTATTTGTAGCTTTGATACAACGATCAACTTTACATGTTAGTCAACAACGGCCAAATTTCATTCACAAATCCCCCTAATTACACGTAATTACCATAAGAAACTTTACATTTCACACCAATTAACATAAGTACCGATATACCTAAATCACTTGTAAATTACCGAACACTTTTAATAACGAACGTAAATTAAACGGCGCTCATTACTTTTATTAAATGAACAAATTTTCGATCTCCCCGTAGTCAATTTGTTAAGTTCACGAATCGGCCCACCTCGTAGAGGTTGTGTTTCAGTTGCCGCGCCCGTACGTGTATGTGCCATGTTTTAATGTCACGAATTAATAAAATTAATTAGTTTTTACACTTGTAGATGATACGAATGCAAGCAGTGCGTGGGCAAAAAATGTATCTCGATTTCGGCTCGGACGCATGCAGAAGAATTTTTAAACGGGACAAGGGCGAAGGATAATAACTTTTTTCGGACGAGGCACGTGTAAGTTGAAGTCGGATTTCTGAAGAAAGCTTAACGTTTTATGTAGGATAGTTGTGGTGAAGTAGGAAATCAATCAAGGAAATTGAGGTAGTGGTACATTTCGAAGATTTTTAACATTCCTTAGGTATTCAAATCAATCGAAAGTAAGGGCACTAGGCTGTGGTAGATCCTCCAATTTTAAGCTGTTCGACCTTCACATTACTAAGCATCGATTAACCAAATTACACAACTTTTCCAGCAACAATTCAAAAAACAGAGGTAGAAAATGAAGGCGGTGATCAATATGAAATTCTGCTACATTTTGTTGCAAAACTTTTCTGTTTAAAATGTATTTTCAATTGTGGTTTCATGGGATTACCTTGGAAAAACCTAAAATAATTCAGCGCGCCGTATCTGACCATTCTTTACTTTCAGAATTTTTTCAATAAGAATATTTTCATTAAAAAAATGTCTTTTCAGCTGCAAACGTTGGCGGGATGCGATTATCAATATATAAAAAAATGGGAGTGTCCATTCACCCAAGAAAATCTCACATTTTTTTCGAATTAACCATGTAGCTTCTTCCCTTAAAAAAACTAACGAAATATTCCAGTTTTTAGACGTATTAAGGGAAACCAAAAAACTAGAAAATTCCTATAGTGTTTATAACATGGAAGCAACCCAATTTTTTTTTAATTTTTCGATTTAAGATTTTTAGATCTTGTCGATCAAAAATGGATGCGTTTCCCATGATATTTTTCAGTGGCTTTTAAAAAGATGCTTACCTGATCCGCATAAATTCTCTATTCAAATTTTTAAACCCGAAGCAACAAATTTTGCGTGAGATATCAAATCAAATATTGAAAATGTGAGCTACTTCTCTATCTTCAATTATTGGCCGGAATGCATAACTACCCTTAATTATTTAATCGAAGAAATAATAAAGCGCAGGAATGTAGACAAGATACATAGATAGGTTTATTACCGAAAAAATAAAAATATGGTCTTTATTTCTTCTACTTTTGGGAACTTGACATATAATATTTATTCATATCACATATAATCATTAATATGTATATATTGATTGTGTTCATTGTTACATTGGTACCATTTTATATGGTTGTAAATATAATCAGTAAACATGTAGCTATGTATTTGCAGTCATATGATTTTTATTGCATGTACAATATTTTATTTTAATTAAAATGCCACTTGTGTATAATTACCCATTATGCATTTAAACATGCCTAAGTAAATTATACATAATAAATTTGTGTTTAATGAAATTTTAACATTATTAAGCTTCCCAGTGATAAAATATATATGTTTGTAATAAACGAATTATTTCATAATGAAGTGCATTTATTTTCTTTACTATTTTCAATAAATTATTACTGCTGCAAAATTACGAGTCGCCATTAACAAAACATATCAGAAATCCTCTATCCAGTTCAATTGTCTTGTGTATTCTAAACTATATTTCCTCCTTCTTAGCCTACCTTAAGTATATCGGTCAGAACCTGATAACCCAGTACGGGGTCAGAACTACATGTGGTTAGCCCACAAAAAGCACGGGAGGTATTTATGATTAGGACAAAGATTTTTGATGACTTGTATCTATAATTAGCTTCCATTTCTCCTTCAATTAAAAACGAAGGTATAACTGTGCCCCAAAATTTTTTCACATTTAGGCACTAGTAAGAACAATTTTCCGAAGGAGAAATTATAACATAGTGAATAATTCTTAAGATGGCAAGAATTATGGATATCCCAACACAACTGTAGGTACCCGAAGATAATGCATCAGCGATGGAAGGAACGAAAGCCATAAACCGGAAAAGTGTTTCCCCATTCTTCATTAGTCAGATTGTGTAAAGCTGGTGACATAAACGTTGCGTAGAAAAAATATTTCAAGCGTATCTACCATCTAGAGAAAATTAATGAACGTCGATGATATAAATTCCGTAATCCTCAGCTGCCAAAATATTGTCATCGTAAATTTCCCCAGGCGATAACACGTTTCACATCGCACTTAATAATTTACGATGAGCTTGAATTCCTAGTTGAAATTCCCCAGGATATATCTCTATCACAAAAGCGACGTTCACCTTTACCTGCGCGTAATAAAATTAAGTAAGCAACAACGGCGATGAGAAGAGAGAAGAAAAAAAACGGCTCCCATGATACGATTCGGTTTTCTAGAAAAACGCCCGGAGCGTAAGAATACCATTGCTACTAGTAATTTATGTTATCGAAGGCGAACATCTAAAGACCGAGCTTTGAAATAAAGTGAGGCAATTTAGTTAACAAGCTGGCAAAATCTACCTTTGTGTTGTGTTGTGTCGCCGCACAATTTCGATTCTTTAATTTTAGGAAGGGTGGCTTTTAGACATAATTAATAGCCACTTAAGTTTCGACTTTGTTCCGGCGCCTTTCATTCACCCTCGCATTCCCCCTATTTGCCTCCTCGTGACGTAAGATAGCACATAGAGATTGCGCCATGGACGTCATTTTTAATTCAGGAAATTCCATAAAAAAATAACAAGAAAAATTGGTACACGATGACCTGAGAAAAGGCTTATCAGCTCAAACAATAAAATCAAATGGAAAATTAAACGACTACTTCCTTTCATCAATATTGTTCTCGAAATACAGGTAAAAACAAATGTGATACTGTTGTAGGTGAAATCTAAAGATACATAATAGAATAGGCGTAAGAAACAGTGCACATCGCCTTCAAATATGAAATTTCAAGTAGTCATCCATCAACATGAAGATTTGTCTAGGTACTGCAGAGTAAAGCGCCAGGAAAATGTGTCTACGACAATTAGAAGCTGGTGCAATCTCTCATCAAAAATATTACAAAAATTCTAAGCAACCTTTTCGGAATGTTATTCGCATATTTACTGTTGTTGACACCTATTCAAAAAATAAAAGCTTCAATATTAATTAAGTGAAAAATTTAAAACGACCTAAAACACTAAAATATATTATAGACATTACACAGAAATAATAACATATGTTATGTAGATGTAAGTCTTTAACAACTATAAATTATGTATACTTTTGGGGAGGACCAAAATGCCAAACTCTTCGTGGGCTATTCCGGATTATGCCCATGGCCTTAAAATGTGCAAACAATTTTTCATTTGAACAATGGGTTTTGAACAATTTTCTCTAATTCAACTGATTAATCTGATTTTATATGATGGCTGCTGTCAAACCGCTGCCAAAATTCATGCTACTAACCTTAGGAAACTATTGGGTGCATATAAAAGTTTGTAACGAGCATTTTGGTTAAACACTCATATATATGGTTTATAGATGAATGAATCAAAGAAACTGGAATGCCTTTAGGCGACACTTAGACTGAAGTCCATTGTGTCATCCCCCGCCGCTGAGGTCTCAGTTTAGTCGCACTTTCTCCATGGAGGAACTAATGCTTATTATTGAGAGGTTCCTCGGTTTTTCCAGGGAGATCTTTTCTACCCCGAAGACTGTTCAGCTGGCCCTCGCAGTCGCACATGATGTGATAGGAGGTTTTATCTTCTTTCCAATAGAACCTGCACAATGTGTCGTCTTTCAGCCTCATACTGTGCCTATGGTAGTTCAGTTCGTATATGCTTCCTGTCTAATCTAAGCAATTCTCTCGCCTTGCTCTGATCGGGTCCCTCAATGAAAGCCCTTGATTGTCAAAGGCGGTGTCGTTGTCTACAGTGTTCTCCGAAATTCGCTCGTAAGCGCCTTCGCCCTAGGCCCTGGCACCCACACCCATACCTCTACAGTTCTCTGACACCTTAGTCTAAGCTTGGATGAGGTTCTGTGCGATCCCAACCTCTTTGCGCTCCCTGACCATCAATATGTCTGTGCTCTGTTTACGGTAGTTTCTTGTAAGGTTCACTTGTAAGCAAGCAAGGATCGCTAAGATCTCTGCTTGGAAAGTTGTGTAGTGCACCAGGGGCACCGTTTCTGATACCAGCGGTTTGACTCCTGCGACCTCTGCTCTTGCTCCATGTGTGACCCCATCTGTGGACCAGATTAGTACATGCTCCCTCATTATGTTCTCCGGAGTTTCCCAGTACTCCCCTTTGGAAATTACTATGGAATAGTTCTTGTCGAACCTGTTGATAGGTACGCATCCGTCCCTTATCTCTAGAATGGGGATCTCGCTGGTTGCACGCCGCCAAAGAGCGGAGTGTCCCCCATGCATCCCAATCCTGCAGCCTGCAGGCGGCCTTAACCACCTTGCTTTCCATCACCAAGTGCAAAGGGGGCAGATCAAATACACCTCCAGAGTCGCAGGTGGGGTTTATCAGTTATAGATATATATTTAAATGTTTCAAGCCATATAGACACTTTATTGACTAGAACATATTTATACACCTGTAAATATTTTTTATTGATAAGACTGTTAGTGAATATTACAGATGGTTTTCAGTTTCAGTTATCGTTGATGTTACTGTTATTGTAGAAACAACACGCTTCTACAAAATGTGAGCTACTGGTTTATTCAATCACTGGTGCCTTTTACAAGATATAAAAAGACATAACATGTCGTGCTATAAAATATGATCAATATTATTCAAATGAAACATTTCCCAGTGCCCTGGTGTCCAGAGAGGGAAAATATTAAATAACTATTCTTAAATTGATCTAAAATTTATATTAGTAGGTAAAAAGTAACCCAGTCTTAAACTCTAGTTAAGCAGCTTAATATGCTATGTAATATCCACCGAAAACATATAGTACAGCTACTCTATCATCATTGCTCTATCAATACTCCATCTACAACTATCAATACTCCAATCGTTATTGTCGTAATTAAACATTCATCTCATTTTTGTTACGCATTCGAATTACTATACATTTGCTGCATATTCCGCGTATATTGTTACTCTACAATTTTTAACGTTACTTTCATATCAAGTCAAAACCACAACATAAGCAAGACGATCTCTTTACAACCTTTAATTCTGTTGCCACACTCACTTATTTCCTAAACAACTCTTCGCACTTCTCATTGCATCTCTCGTACCTTAGGACAAAGCGAAGAATTCAAAATATGCCATTGTTAATAGTAGCAGGCAAGCTCGATTTGCACCGAGAGTAGCGTGTGGTGTGTGTAGACTAAACGATTTCAAAGAAAGTACACACTTCGAGATATGAAATGACACGTACCGGTAACAATAATATTATTAGTACATAAAAACCTTGCCCAGCTTTGCAATGTAATGCCCAGTATTATAAAGGTGGCTTGAAGCAAGAACTCAAGCGCATATGCAGATGGATTTAGGAAGGTAACACGCAACGAGTCGTCCCTTGTGAAAAAACATGAGAAGCCCAATTTTAGATTTTACGTATAGGTGGTATTATATTTTATAGAATTATGTATATGATTCACTTTTTAAATAAAATTCTTTTGAATAAAGATAAGTTGGGATTGGGCTGAAATTCTAAAAATATTTGGCAGAGGCAATGTGAGACAAAAACGTATTAATTAGGTTTCCTAAGTGAGAAAAACGTGCAATTTTTCGATTTTAAATCTGACATTTATTCGATTGCCTGCAGTTCTTGATATCGAAATACGTTATACAAACAATGGGGTTCTTCTCGTTGTCAATGGAGACTCATAAGGAATCTTCTGGCGAAACATGAAATGACATACGAAATGATATACGAACGTGGTCTCGTTGTTTAAGAGAAAGAAAAATTTATAATTCAAGAATTTATTTGATCAATTTATTGATCGACTGTTAATATATCTAGCACATCTGTGTATGTCCTTCCGTTAATTTCTAATTTAATTTTAAAATAAATTATTATAGGGGCGGGGGTGGCCAGGAGCGCGTGGAAATGCTCCTAACTGCAGAGTTCCCTTAAAATTTACTTTGTTTTCTTAACGTATTTTGGTGTGAAAAACTACAAAGAATCAAATAGAAATATCACGTTTAAAAGAATGTTTGCGAAAAATTCTAAAATGAATACATTATGAAAATACTGCACATTTTTATCACACAAAGCTGGGAAAATTTTACATAAACGACTTTTAAGTAAATGTCGTCTCGGAAAAAAATTAGCAAAATCCATTTTTTCGAAGTGTCAGTATACAACATATTCTCGTATTTCGTATTCTCGTATATCGTATTCTCGTATATTCTCGTATTTCGTATACAACATATTCTCAAAAGTTCAGTGCAATCTCAGATCAACGAGTACAAAAGTGTAACTATTAGTTATTTAAAGAATGAATCATATACAATATTGTTAGTACAATAATATACTACGTAGTCATGAGCCCTATACAATATTACAGAGATATTTAAAGATGAAAATTGAAGGCTGTTACAAATTTTGACTACATTGGAATATTCTAACATTAATTGTATTCAACCATTGTGTTCTTTTAAAAAAATTCAATAACCCTTTGATAGTTCTTCAGAATTAATATTCGACTTAGTTTTAAAAATTGACTAATAAAAATTTTTGTCCGAAATATTTCATTAAATTTTTATCTACGCAGATATGAAAGATCACGAATTAGGATTTGGTGAAAACTCTATAAGAGGAAATATTTTTGCAAATTATGATAGTGCACTGCGTTGGTAAAAAGATTTTCAAAATTAATATCCATTGTGGAATATCCGTATGGAAAATTGGTCAGTATTGAAAAGTAATTTCGATTTAAAATTTCTAATATGAAAAACTTTGGAAAATTGCAATAACGAGCCGATTTCTATCAATTTTATATTCCTTTCATTAAGTGTCATTCCAAATGATTTAACGTATGTTTCGCCTCACTAAAATTAATGAATTGTTGTTCATCTAATCTATTTACTAAACCCCATTTTGGTAGTTGAAATTTAAGTTCTCTTGCTAATTTAGTAGCATTTTTGTGAGGAACACTAAATGTATTTTAAAAACTGTTTTTATGGTTTACATCAAGTCTTACCATTAATTGCTACAGAGAAAAATAAGATTAGTACTAAAGTAAAATTAATTTAAAAATTTCACGTTTTCCCAAACTGAACAAAAAAACCGGTGCATTTTCATTTCAAATTGTACTTCAATTTTGAACAAACCGTCTTGAAATTTTTGTATATCTTAACCAACAAAAAGAGTATAATATGTTATACATTTTCTAAATGGTTGATTGTCTTTAAAATTTTAATTCTATCTTGAATTCGAATAAGTCAATATTTACATAGTTTCCTCAATTTGCCCCTAGAACGCACTGTATACGGACAACTTGAATAATCATTCCTAGACGTCAGTTTTGCAATCCTGAAGATGAAGCATGAAATGATTTATTTAAATAATTACACTTCATTTCTAGATACGGATTCTATATCAGTTATTACACGAGAGCAAAAAAAGGTTTTGTCTATTTTTTACTGAATATATATCTTAATTAACCATTATGTATGATTAATTTCGATTGTTAAATTAACGTTTTTTTCAATAATTTAATAATCAGGGAAACTAACTTCCAATCCAAATATCAATAAGTATAGAAAGTATAGAATCAATAAGTATAGAAAAACAAAGGTACCTGAATTGGTGCAACCCCAAATTTCTCGTACCCAAGAAGTTGAAAATGAGACGAAATTAATTTAATCGTGCCCGAATAGCAATAACTTAGGCTCTAAGATGGTACACAAAAAATCTCTAACTCAAAATCTCGCATTCTGATCGCGTGAAAATTACGGAACAAATTTATTTTTGTCGGTTTTATTCTGATGAACCTCTTGAGTAGTTAGAAATTTTAAATTCATCACGAGCATAGCTGTGAATTAAAAAATTTTAAAATCTCGAACTTACCGGGGGTGGAAATATGGATGGAAGTTGTAAAGCACTTACTAAATATTTAGGAAATAGAAAAATAGTACGGCTATAGATTAAACTACCAGATGGTTCAGAACAATGCGATAAATTTAAATTTAAATTTCAATTTCAAAGGTGAAATTCAAAGATGAAATTAGGTCAACTCACTGAGTGAAGAGGGATCATCATCAGCTAGTTTAGAAATACATTCTTCTAGTGCCGACGTTTAGTGGCGTCTATCAAATAAGTAATCGACATACTAGCGTACTTAAGACATTTTTATATTGATTCATTTTTTGGTAACTTTGGCTTATAACAATGTAAATGTTTTTATGATTTTTCTCCAAAGTAATCTGAAAGTAATCTATTTCCAACAAATTTTTCGTAATTATTTTGGTGTTACATTTATAATACTTGTTAATAAATTCTCGAATATTTAACTCACATAAATCTTCGTCATACATGAAACCTTGAAACCTAAACGATTAATTAATTAATATGACATAAACTCTACAATTAATCTCATAAACCCATCCTTGTATTCTTGCAGTTCTGATAATTTCATTACCATAACCCCTGACCCGGAATTTAAATACAAATTATGAGTTTTGAAGCCAGGCATTATCACATTTGGTAATGAAGACCTGTCATTAGGGCAGAGATAACGATCTGACGTCTAACAATGGGTATTGTTAATGCTTACTCATCGACAGATCGTAGAGGGAAACCGAGAGGGAAACGATGAAGTGGGGAAGACGGTGAACGTGAAAAAGAAAAGGGGTTGCCCATAAACGTCGAGAGGGCGCGTCCTCGAGTACAGGGCCCACGTGTGCGGGAGGGTATTGTTACCTTACCCACTTGAATCACACCTTTCTTAACTCGTTTCCACTTGTTTCCCGTCGTATACATTTGTATGTACGTGTACACATATGTAGACGAGCACACACACATATGTTAAGCGCCAGACGGATTATTATAAAATATCGAGTGTCTTTTAACAACGTGACTGTGCGCTTTATTCGGTCGTGAGGTCCTGGTTAGTCCATAACCGGGACAAAGATTTCCAGATGTCATGTCTGGGTGATGTGGTGCAAAAGTGCAAAAATTGAAGATTGCACGAATGGCGTTACTTGAAAAGTTGTTTTGAGAACATCGTTTTAGAGTATGTTGTATTTCTCCACATTATGCTGAAGCCCAAAATACGTTGATTTTTGTAAAAATTCTTAACTAATAGTTTTATAGACTGTCAAATAACTTAGATAGTTCTCTTGGTGGTTCAACAGAAAATAGAAAAATATAAAAATCCATTTATTATTGATGTCTAACGTGCAAACGCGAATGATAGGATTTTCTCAGGGGGAGTGCGAGAAGTTCGGTTTTGCCTATCTGCCAAAAATTTTTTCTGAACATAACAAAATTTCAATATGCGTTTGCATTCATGTTTTCCTAAGGATTGAAGACGGAGGTGGTACAAAAGGTGTTAGCTGAAGGAAAATCTGTTATGAGAAAAATATAATTTTCAACAATAAAATGTTTTATCTGTACTTGTTTTTAAATGTCATTGTTGAATCGAGTAATAACCAGAAATGTCCAATTTTTATATGATATGATTTTCTTCATACAAATTTATATCAAGTGTGTTTATATCAAAACCTAACAAATTAAAATCATTGGCTATTAAATTGATTTTACTTATGAAATCACTAAATCCGTTTGTTTAACAGGGCTAAAGATGAATGTAGTTTTATTTCTCAAGACCCACAGATATTGAATCTTCAGAACGCCTAAGGCATCCGGAGAGCGTATTAAAGAGTATAGTAATAATGGGAGTAATGAAATATTTCCATTATTTGTCTGGTAAATATTACAATCGTAAAATATCGATTTTGTATCCTGCGTATACTGAAAATCTCTTCGTACATAATGAGAAGCAATAGGATGAATAGAAAAGAACCCTACGGCATATCCAGCATCAGAATCCTTTATAGGAAAATAAATAACTATTTGTATCAAGGCAAACATAAGTATCCTGTTAGTACCGTTTCATATTAAGTTACATACAGACCGGCGCAGAGGGCGCAGAATACCAACGAATGACATTTATTCCCCGTGTATAACCTCGTACAGGTGCGTAAATCTCCATCTATCGCTACATGACACTTGTGAAAATAAAAAAAGACACACATTCCATATAAATAGTTTCCTTCTAAACAAATTGCTAACTGTGAATTCCTCTAACGCTAATGACTGACTTTTCGCCGATTTCCAACAAATTTGTTCGTATTTTTCTGTAGCATCAGGATATCCACATATTAGTTTTAATAGGAGGTACTGCAAGTTCCTCTTAATCTTTAGTGTAAGATTACAAACGTAGTGACAATACTAGTGAAGGAAAATTACGTGCTCCAAACATTAAACATGTCTTGTGTTAACGTTACAGCATACAGTATACGTTACTATATGACTAACGAATCGCTAGGTATTTGGTGTTTAGTAGTTTTAGATTAACGTATGAGTATATACTGATTAAAGCCTACGATCTCCATTTCCAGTTCATCATCATCAAACATTACGAACACGATTAACTTGCAAGAAGTGGATACTATTATCTTGAAATAACCACTTTTTGAAAGATGGGAAGGTAATTTTTGTATCATTAAATCCTTGTGTCCTATAATCTATTTGACTACATCTTGGATAAATTGAAATGCCAGTAGCCCAGCATAGCAAAAGCACGCTGACAAGCCTAAAACTTGCACTTTAAGTGATTCCAAATACGTTGTTCTAGAATTACTCAGCAATTCTATTGCAATTTCAACCTCAAATTCTTAATAAAAAATCGTGCTAAAAAGAACACGATGTAGCCATTAACCTTACTTATGTTATTTGGGTCTGAATTATTTCTAGAATCACAGCAACAAACAGATCAGTGGTGATGTTTTTCGGAGACATTGTCTCTTAAAACTTTCTCTTTCACCTATCGGCATTATCGTTCACATCCACTTGGCTTGTTCACATACTGTAAATTCCGACGTCCGAACACGACCCAATTAAAATTCAATTAAACCAGAGCATCCACTATTATCTTTAATGATCCAATTAAATTTTTCGAAATAGGAAGAGAGCATGACATCGGCGATTCCGAAACCAAAGAGATAAATAACGAACAAAAGCAGAACCATATCTGCGCCTTATACGCATACCACTATATGTATACATATTTTATATAAATTACTGGGACGTCTAATCGCGGTTTGTCGGGCCAGGCAATATGCGGCTTGTCGAGTTATTATCACTCTCTTTGGGCACCTTATTACCATATCTAATCGGGAACAGCCGCATTCGAAGTTGCGGCCTGCTACAAGCACTTGTCTCATGAGAGAAAGAGAGAGACGGGGAGAGAGAAATCAGGGGACTTCGTCATTACGCCACATGCTTAAACGATTTGCTCGACAGGACACACGAGAATCCTCTCTTTGCCCGTCCTTATGCAATTAAAAATAGAAATTACGGCAACTAAAAGGCTAGTTCTGTCAATCCTGATCATTTCAGGATCAGGGTTGGGATTAAAAATATAAGAAAATGCCTAAAAATGAAAACGAGAGAGGAGCTTTAGAAAACAGCAAAGAACCTATTTGATTTTGGGCCTTTTGAGATTTCTGGGGCGATCGTATTCCTAAATATAACAGTATAAAAAATGCGTTCTTCTGCGTTCCCTTACGCGACTTTTTAAACTTAGTTAGAGGTAAAAAATCTAGAAGCTTCATAAGATGTCTTTACCATATTTGTTACGAAGTTTCCAAATTTTAGAAGGTCCTTAAAATCGCAATTCAGTCTGTCTGTTACATCAAACTGAATTTTCCTGTGCTTTCTTATGATCTTTTTTAGGAGAGGAGGGAAAATTCTGAACGTTGATGTCCAAAATTTAGAACTTGCAGAAGATAGGTTCACAATTCCCTGTCATATTAAATCAATTGCTTTTGTGTTTTCTTGAGATATCCAATGTCCCAGAACTCATTAGTATGGTTCATCGTCTGTCGGTGGCGGAACTGACTACTATTCGTTTTTTGTACATAACAATTTTAAGACTCCGAAAGATCAAACCCACGCAGGTCAAAGAGAACCATTTACAAAAGAAAATAAACAGTATATTGAATAAATTATAACATTACTGCGTGAGTGCGAGAGTGTAGATATAATGGTCATATATAAGCCAAGGTTGTAATGAATCTAAGGTACTTCATATTAATCCTTTTCCTCGAAAAACTCTAAAGTATTACAACGTGAAATAAGACGAAGATCGTAGTTTGTTAAAAAATGCCACGTACTATTATTAAAATAATAAAAAATGAACGTCCCAAGCAGTCCCTATTCTAGTAATTAATTAAAAATTTAATGTTCATATAGGGGTATTTTAAAAATCCAGTCATATAGCTCTATGCCACCTAATCTCTTTTCCCTATTTCTAACGGTCTATTCAGCTGCTGTATAGGTTCATAACATGTTAATATCTTCATCCTTCAAGTATAGCCCTTGAATCACTGGAACACTTTATATCTGCGATTCACTGCAACGATTATTATTTTGTTTATTAATAACGTCATCTTAATACGATGATATCTCGCCATTTCCCTGTATCTCATCGGATATCCCCGGTACCGGGTGGCCAGCTTCGTCTCTGTTAAAAGGTGCGAAATTTGAGCTTAAGTCGTTTCGATGTTAAATACATCACGCGGTAGATAATGATAGCTTCATAAATTTTATTAAACGCAGAAAGCTTTAATTTGTGTGTGTGTGTGTGTGTGTGTGTGTGTGCATGTATGCAAATTTAAAAGGTATTTAGCGTATCAGATAAAACGCTTACCGGGAAATTTATATTGTCCCTTGACAAAAACTGTAATCAACACTGAATATTCAGTGTAATTTACGGTCATCGATTCTTTTTCCATTTTGGTCGTCAACTGGTTTGGTGATTTCCTTGCAACTCATTTCGCGTTCTTCGGATGCCGACGTAATAACTATGCGAGGATTGAGATGGTTGAATGTTTAATAAGTAATAAATATGGGAAGAAGAGGAAAAAGACAGGGAGAAGCAACAACTTCTCAAAATTTATGTTCACCCTTAGCCTTAGGGGAAATTTAGGAAAATGTTGAATTTAGCTTCAACTGAAACGAAAAAATTGAATTCAGACCCAAATGAAAAACTATTAACAATTACTGATTGATTAATCCTTTTCAAGACTGAATTTGCCAATAAAGTGTCGACAAACTTCGTGGCAACCACTAATAACATTACTTCTTGAAAGCAGGTTGTCAAAACGTGTGATTAGTTTAGCAATTGCTGTTATTAAGGTTATCTTGGCATTGTTTGTAGAGTAGCCTGAAAGGATTCTGGAATTATCTGGAGATAATATAGGCTCCAGCTCTTTAATAATTCAACATGTTCCAAATTTAATTTTTTTTTAAAGATAAAAAGAAAATGGTGTTCTCGTCTCTTTCTTTTTCAGATCCTTAGCAACAAAGCAATTGATTCCATCTGTAAAACATCGAGGAATTTAATAAACTTAGAGTACAATTAGCAAATGTTTTTAAGGAAAAATTTATAAGCTCGTATACTGATGAATATTTAAAATGGAATGTGCAATATAAATCATTACAGTTAAAATGAATTCTAATAACTTTCAGTGTGGTAATTTGAGGTCTATTCTAGACAAGAAGCAGTTTATCATGTTCTAGTTGAATCTCACTTGAGATATGGCATTTGCTTTTGGGGAATGTCTACTCACCTTCTTATTTTGCAAAAGAAACTGATTCAGTGTTTACCAGGGATCTCCTCTGTCTGTAGCTACAAAGACAATTTCCGAAAATTAAAAATATTAACATTATTTTGTTTGCACATTTTTGAAAAATGTGTCGTTACTTAATCTATTCTAGACCCTTGAAACAAATAGTCAAATACATAAAACTCCTATCAGAGAGCTGAAAGAACGATTTTATCTACCATTTTCAAAAAATAATGTACTTTCCCATTCACTTTCTGTGATTGCACCACAGATTTAAAATAAACTAGCTCACAACGTTAAAGAATCAATATAGAATTTAAAAAAATTATTGAAGCAGTATCTGCTGGAAAAGAGCTTGTATTCTGTGGATGAGTGTTCTTCGAAATGTAATGGACATGTATTTACTTGGCTAAAACAGGACTAAAGATGATATTATTATTAGGTTCCTAGGAGATTCTTCAAACCCACATAATTCAATAAAACTAACAAGTGTCCTACTAACGTGTGCTAATTTATTTCTAAGCTGCTCTCAGGAGCTATTCTAGATCATCAGATAGATTAAGTAGTTATAAATAATTATAGCTTGCTATTGGAGATATCCTAATACACTTTCGGCAATTAAGCAATACAATAAGTCAGTAGTGTAATTCTGAAAATTTTCAGACGAGACTATCCTGAAGATATAAAGATTTCTTGTACAATTATTAACTGTTTATGGTCTTATTCATAAACGCTTAATCAGTTAAATAAAGTTAAAATAGATTTTAGCTTAAAATACGTTTAAAATGTATTTCACGGATGTAAGTACAGTTTTGTTCCGTGTATCCTTAACTGGGGGTACCTTGGTGTAACACGCATATTAAGCTAAAATTAATATTAGTGTTAAAATGAGTATGAATACGAGGGTTATAGTCTCTCTCCTGATAATACTTCAGAGTTTTCCAGATCCTAAAACAACTTCTGAAAAAGATACTTTGGATAGTCATATAGGATGATTTCTTAATTTACTTCAGAAATATGCTTTTCAGTCTTTGAATTTTGAATTTTTTCCGGGGACTTTAACATATTTCAATATTCCTTGCACGATTAATAAAAATGTGAATAAGGTCTACTTCCGTGAAATAATTGCGGATTTTTTAAAGATTATTTGGCCATATCGACCACTTAAAAACCTGCATCCGTTATACCATGTTTTATTATTAATTTATTACGATAAAAAACGATTTTATTACTCAACCCTTTTTCGAGGAAAAGTTAAGTAAAATTTAAACCACATCATCCATATCCGCATCTCAGAAAAGACGGAGAGAGGCATACATTTACCATGCGGCATATTTTATCACAGACCACACGAACTTGTAGCAGATTTCCTATTGCACAGTTTCTCCCGAAATAAATATTGTATAAATTAAATAAAGCCTCAAGTATTTATTGCTGAGTAATTGCTAAACTTTTAATTGCTAACCACGAAAAATTTGAAATTTATACCCATAAATAATATGTTGCAAATAAAAATATTACGAATAACAGTAAACACTCTTGCATAACGTAAATAAAGATTTCAAACAGTTATAAATATTGAAAATTTTGACACAAGATTGGCATAAAAGCTATGGGTTATGTATGTGCCCTTTTCTTTTGTATGTTAATTTTGCACATTCAAAACCTATTAATTATTCAATATTCGAATACAAAAATATATGTGCTGTACAAAACAACTATGAATTCTTTCATTTTTATACAGTTCAAATTTAACTTTAATTATTAATTCACATACAAGTATTTCTTTTTTCGCAGAGCTCACGCTCTATATTTTCAAAATAGAAAAATAGAAATTTTAGACAAATGGAAGGTAATTTGAGATTTAGAGGGGGTGGTTTTGAGAATCGGCTAGAACTCCATAGCATCAGCAACAAATTGGCAGTGTGTGTGTATGTATCTCCTTTGGTATCGGAAATATCACTGTGGATTATGTGGCTTAAACATTAAGCCTAATTATCCCTTTTTCGTCAGTCCTACGTTACATCTTTGAAAGGTCATCAGGTTATTTTTATTTAACGACGTTACAGCCCAAACATCGTACATGTAAACATAATAAAATTAGAATCAAGGAAGGAACAGGTGAAACAATTCAATAAACGAAATTTGATCTGATTGACTCAGTTTTGCGGATTTAAACAACGACGTTGCATGTTTCGTTGTCAATTAAATTTTCGCAACATATCGACTACATAAACAATGAATATTTAACTGCAATATTATTTTAAGAAGTCGTAAATTTATTGATCAAAGGACACGAAAAATTGTAAATTAATAATTGTCGGCGTGGCAAAGTGTGTCAAGTTAATCAGGATCCTCGCGCTTAGTATTGTTCTTTATTGTGTAATATTTTGCTCTGTCCGTTACCCATGACATCTAGAAGTAATGCTGTACGATCGGGGGTAAATATTTCACTTTATACAAATTTATTAACTTCTGTTATAACGAATAGGAGATAAAAGGTTATTCGGTTCTCGTATCTTGTACGCCTTTTTTTCACTCCTACGGATACGTTTAAGTAACGAAAAATTAGTTAGATCACGTAAGTGCCCAGAAAAGGATGAATCGGCGCTAATAGAATAAATAATGAATATTTGTTAATACTTAAATGTCAGTAAATAATATGTAGTCAATGTTTGGAGAGTGGAGCCTCTCTTTTTGGTAGTTAAATGTACCAGAATTTATTACCTGGTATTAAATAGACAAATAATTTTTTTTTTACAAAAAGACAGTTTTGCAATTTTAAATAAATTACGTGATGAAGGTGCAAGAATATGTATTTGTTAATAAATAATAAATACTGTTTTTTAACACTTAGGACTCTTGCAAATGTTTACGTGTATGTTATGAATTCTGAAATTCTAACGAATTATTTAAAACAGATCTCGACTAGAAAGTCAAAGCGATTAAATAGTCATAATAAAATATCACTTCATTTCTTTTCCTGAATCTCCATCCATTCATTGGTAAGGTAGGCGTAGTTAATTAACAGAAAACCATGGATGGATGTAATTGTAAATCGGCACACTAAATAAATGAAATGCGACCTGACGTCGTCTTGTGTCATTCATACATGACAAATAAAAGGTGTATGCGTAATGTAGATCAAATGTTGTTTTCGCTGTATTAGTACATATGAGTGGTTTTAAGTACTTTTCCATTAACTTCGTGTCAAATGACAAGAAAAGTCAAGATCTTGATATTAGGATTTGAAAAAATTGTAGGAATTGCGGAATACATTTTTAAGAGTATTCTTAACAACACTACCTCTTAGTATAACACTTCAGCGTGTTTCAATAGAGAATACGATATCAATGCCTTTAAATAATTTACTACTTTTGCCTCCATTTCTTGAAAACTGAATAATTGAACATGTAACTGTTTGGTAACATGCAACAATAATTTACCTAAAATACTGTCAATAAAAATTAACTTAGAATTTCAATTAAAAATTTGTCTTCATTCCATTTTTTAAATTGGTTTCGTAAAGTAAGCAAACAGATACACTTTTATCTTTAAAATAAAATAAATTATAAACAGGAATCTGGTGATATTATTTTTGACATCTTTCCAAATGTAACCCGCTTAATTTTTGTTCTATTCTATTTTTTAAATTAAACGGAAATATAAGTTAACATTTAATTAATATTTAAACAATTCGTAAAGTAAACCTGCAAATCTTAGACTTATTTATTACTTGACCAAGAAAACTTGAAGTAAGGTCTCAGCAAAATATTAAGTTAGTATGTCACAGTTCGTAAAGGCGTGGAACACGCAAAATTGTAATGATCATCAAGCAATTAGTGCTTTTAAGAAAAGCGTTTGATCTAAAAAGGCAGACAAAAATCAAAAAGTTCCCGTAAGAGCTAAAAATTGATAAACAGATAAAACAGTTATATGATAAAAATTTTGAAGATAAATTTTTGCAAGCATTCATGTAAAGGTGGATTTGTGCTGAGCTAGTAAGTAACGAATAACAATTAATATTTAACTATTTAAGAAATAAATGCACTATGAAACTTAACGTCATTCATACTCCGCTCAACATTTAACATCTACGAACTACCACTTAACACTCAAAGGGGAAAGCTAGAAATTTTCATTTTAACATTTAATTGTTAGGTTAGTTGCAAATACCAAACAGATAATCATGACCGATTACTTTGAATGCTATCATTTGTTTCTATTCAAACGATTATATTTCGTGTAAATCCCCAATGGTTAAATCTCTTTAAATTTAAATTTCAGTTAGTTGTTAACTGTTAGTTGTTAGATGAGCATAAACTCATCTTAGATTTTAAAGATGCAGATTTGAAACAAGTTGCCAATTAATGGATTTTTCCTTGCCAAATTGTTGTAAATAAAACCAACTTACCCTTAGGAGACTACAAGTTCTGCCTTTTGCCAAGATGTCCGTCCTGAAACAATAAGAACAAAAATAGTAATCTTGTGTTAACATATGATCGATGCGAAATGAAACAATTCTTCGAATATGTTTCTAGAAAATTCACCTTAAGACCTCACCAGCATCGGCATCATTAAATTCATCAAAAATGTCAAACATCACCGAAATATTTTTACGGGGATAAGTCGCCAAATGTAATAGTGATTAGTCATCAAAACAAAACCTGATACGAATTTGAAAGAAAAATTGTCAATCATGACACATCACGAGAATTACCGAATAAGTTAATGAACACCACAATTGAAAAAATATCTCTCACATTCTGGGCTGCACAAAGTTGCTAAAAAATAACGATACTAAAGTCAATTAAGACGCGAACGCGCATTGAAGAATTACTGATGATTACTGAATTTACTTACTTAATAAATTCAACTAACTTTAAAAAATCACCTCCGACCTGTATAACCGAACCATGCCGTACCTTACACGTTATCTACACTACTGAAATGAACGACGAAGTAGTTAGCTGTATTTTGTTATTTTATCGCAACAAAAAACGCTCGTAAGTCGAGTGAGACGAGAGGAAAAACAATTGTAAGTCGTTAGTGACTCAAAAGAAAAAGAGGACAACGAAAATCGATAATAGAATTTCGTTTAAATGAACGTATGAGTTACAAATCAAATAGGATGTTTTCATTTCATTCGCAATACTTGTTGCAGGTTTGAAAGACTTCATTGTTTTAGTAATTTTTAGAAGTAATTTTTTACATAAAATACGAATAGGAACTTAGAATTAGCCAATCACATAAGGAATGTGATATATTGAAGGTTAGATAATAGAAAAATGACATTTGGACTAGATATGTACAAGGCACACATCTTTTAGATATTTTTTCTACAACATGCATCATTTGCTATACTTCCTCTTCAAAATCATTTTTCCAATCGTCATCCACGGTTGTACTTTACAAACATATGGCCAATTCAAAATGATTCGATCAATTCCAAAACATGCGCTATTGTACCCCATAACAATTACATTATTCACGAGATTATTAGATTATTAAATGTACAGTAAGAGATATTAGCGTAATTTTTTTGGCAATCCAGAGTTTGGTGGACAGAATCCAGGAATAAGCAGGGTTCAGGGTCCAGAATATAAGAAATAAGGGTTCGACGCTAAAACTTCAAGGGTCCTACGTTAAGGTTCTCAGGATTGTAGTTCAGAGGTTACATGTCCAATGTAAATGCTCGTGAGTAAAGGGACATGCACTTGAAATCTTCCATCACTTCAATCATATATTAAAGAACTGACCCCTAAACTGACATCAATTTTCAGGCAAGATGATTCTCTAAAAATGGCACATAGTACATTAAAGAAAGTAGAAAATCTAAAAAGAGAATTTGCTGTCATGAAAGTGATATCAAAACCAAAAAGAAGTCATGTGCACTTGCAACGCATGCAGTATCATTGGGCCACAAAATAAATTTTAATAATACAACGATCTTAGCCAAAGAACGAGACAGTTTTAACAGGAATTTCTTAGAGATGACTTTCATACAGTAGGAAGATAAACCAATAAATACAAAGGCTGATATACAACATTTAAATTCAACTTATGCGTACATTCTTAAATTAATGAGGAGGGAAAGGATGAATAAGTAAAGCTAATATTTGACAACGAACAACCGCACACATGCCGCCTATTATCCTAAAGGGAAGAATTTTGTGGCAGGGAAACTCCCCGAAGGAGAATGGACCCACGGAATAAACTAGTTGGTGGCAAAACTAGTTCAAAATAAATAGGGGAAAAATATGACTTAGGTATTCGTAGTTTCCTTTTCATTTGTGGTAAACCAATGTGGGCTGATTAAAGCCCTCAAGAGAGGGACCCTTTCCGTGCATGTTGTGAGAGAATGAGTCAGTGAGTAGTTGGACCTTCATAAACTTACTCATTGATGTGCTAATAAATGAACAAACTTAATTTTAAAGTCAGAATCAGTAATTAAGGTTAAGGTTGGGTCCTGTGATGCCACGAAACATGATGGTCTATGAATAAGTCAACTGTCTTAGAATTAGAAGTTATGTTCGTTAAGTACTTTTCGTTCGGAAACGGTTCGATCACCGGTAACATGTAATTTTAAGGCATCAATTTCGGAACAAATTAATAATAGTGCTATTTTCATAAAAATACTCAGTTACGGTAATTATAAAGTTGAAATAATGTAACTGCCCCTAACCTCAATTTATTGTAGAATGACTGATGAAGGTTTGAATTAAATCGAAAGCTTTCATAGAGTAGAAAGAGTTTCCTCTCAAAAGGCTCAGGCTACATCCCCAATAATTTCACACATTGATATATATATTTCACAATGACAACATTGCTATAGAAGGTTTAACGGCCATTTTTGGTATTGTTCTTCAGTTAATTGACTGTCAACAATAATGCGGTTAGTTCTCATTACAGGGATAATTAACTCGAAAAAAAAAAGTTCCTCAGGATAATTGAAAAAACCTGTTTTATGCTCTGCTCCCTTTCTCATCCCGAAATGGAAACAGAGTGCCCTTTGAATTAATGAGCAAAAATGTAGCTGAACGTTGGAAGCTCCAAAAGTTTCCATGACGCCATGTAAAAAAAAATGAAGAATTTCCCTGGGATTGATTTTCTAAATATTCAACCCCTTGCAGATGTAGAAAAACGTAAAATTTGGGGGTTTGTATGAACGATTACAAAAACAAAGTTGCTATAAATAGTTGGTGCCACAAAAACTGTTCATTCTTTTAAAATATAGTTGAGTTAGTAACCTTTCTAAACTACTTTAAACAACAATTTTAAAGCTTTCATCGATGTTACATATAAATCTAATTTTTTGTACAAGTTACTGTATAAAATCTAATAGGGTTTTTCATACACTTGTTCTGCAAAACGTGAAATGAATTTAAAATTTTGGTGCAACATAAATGTTCTACATATTTCGAAAATAGGTGATCTATTAGTAAACAGATGAAAAGTACATTATGAAGATTAAAGGTAATATTAACAAGCTATAAATCTTAAACCTTTTGTCCCAACTTTGTATAAAAGATTTAAGAAATTAAATTTAAATTATTATTGTAAGATGGTGCAAATAAAAGTTCTTTCGAAATATTCTGCAATTGCCCAAAACAATCAATTAGTAAAAGGAAGCAAACTAGCTTAGAAATGATTAATATAATATTAGGCGTTTGGAATTTTAAAAGTTTGATGGGTGCTTAGTCCAAACTTGAGCTGGGAAACGAAAAAGTTGGATTACGTTGACTCAACAAAAGCTTCTTGCACTTTTCAAAATTAACAAAGGAAAAAGTAGGAACCCAATTTTGTAATTGTGAAGCTTAAGCGAGCAGCATTTTAAAACCTCTCGCCGCACTTTGTGTCAACCCAATTCGAAATTTTCCTCGCTCCAAAGTTTCTCCGCTATGAACTTATTGACTAGACTAGCAAGAGGTAAACGAAGTGTTATTCACCTCGCAGGATTTTCTGGCACGACGATAAACAACTAAATCGGACGGGAACGGGCGGTTTTTACGGGGATAACTCTAGCACAATGGATGAACGTATTTTCTTCCCGAGTAGACGTGAAAGTTCCGCCATAAACATCCAACTCGGATATCTGGCGAATTTAAAAGTTTCAACTTTTCGGGAAAGGGGTGGAGGGAAAAGGAGAAGGTATCTTGTATACGAGAGTGCATGAGGGTGGGAGAGGTAGCAACCCTTTCCCGATATCTATCGGATCGGGTCAGTCAGCTATCGACCGACCCCAGGTTATAACGTCTCCCGGTTCAGGAAACGCGGAGCGGAACAGGTGAACGGGAGAACTTGACGGAGTTGAAGGTGGCACGTGGACGCGGGAAAATAATGCGGCCCCCGTAGACAGATGTTCGACGAGACGAGGTAGGCGAAACAGATTTCTGGCTTAGATCGCTTTGATATTCCCGATATCCGGATATTTTCTGCTTTATTAAAGTTTCAGGGAGTTTTGTTTGCCGAAAGGACCGGCACGCGTTCCGATTTCATAGCCCGACAACTTCAGCTCGAGAAATATAAAATCAAAAAGATTGAACGAAATGCTTTGCTTCTGACGATTTTTTCCTATCATTAAATTTCACATTTCTCGAAATACCTTGTAACATAAATAGTAGAACATCCTTAACCCAATGGTCCTTTATTCTTTTTGAATGCTATTACGTTATTTTTACTAACTTCCAATAAAAACTTCGCTTGATGAGTGCGGAAAATTTCCTTATAACTGTTTTATGTGTCGCATATAAAAATATACTAATATATTTTCATGCAACATATTAACATAACAGGTGTCCTGAGTAAGTACCGAAAACCCAAAGGAAACGATATACCGATAACTGGGTATAAATGGGTTATCGGTAACCAAGTACCGATAACCCAAAGGTTATGAGTATTTTTAAACACTTTGGTGGTTCAATTCTACTATAAAAACAATTGCAGACCAACCAGACGTGAAACCCAAAAAAATGCTTTCCCTACTTAATAATTATTCCCCGATATTTCTTACAATAACACCCACTTTGCTGATAAGAAATACTGGTGTTTTTTTTTTTCAAATCGCAGTGTTAAATTTTTCTAACCAGTTGAAATATTGAAACCTATCAAGTTTTATTACGTATAAGTTAAAAATGTCATTTAAATCATCAATGAAGATGTCATAACTAACTATTTAATGATTTCAATGTTTGTAGCTACTGGTTTCGACTATCTCGCAGTCATCATCAGGCTTATGGGTTTTATATGTCCATATATTAAAATTTTTAATCGTAGGTAAATTTTAAAAATTTTAAAAGGTGAATAAAAAGATATTCACCCTCAATGAAATTATGTCATATTGAACGAGTAAACCACAAACTTTTTTACGGATTTAAGTTTAAGATTAGTTATTGTATTTTACTCGTTCAACATGGCATTTCATTGAGCTGAACGTCACTGGTATGGTTTACCATATTTCAGTGTTGAATGATTTTATATTCAATGAGCTCGTTTTATTTTAAAAGGATTTTTTAAATTTGACTTCACTGTGGTTTACCTGTTATGCACCTATGAATAACCATTTTAATATGCCCATAAGCCTGATGATGACTACAAAAGAGTCAAAAGCTGTTGGTACAAATGTCGAAATCATTAAATGGTTGGTTAAGTCTTCATGTTTTGTTGTTTTATCATCCATAGTGGTCAACTTTGGGAATTTGGACAACCTTACGTTGATGAAATCGTTTTAAACTTTAATGATGAGGAGCCGGAAACAGTGAAAATTAATTTATGAGCTTTAGATGGGGTCGTACAGTCATTTCAATACTTTTCTGTATTTATCTTAATTTTTACATCACATCACATATCACCTCACGGTCCCGGTGATGTTATTCAAAATTCTTCGGTATGAAATGACAGAAAAAAGTTATAAGTAGAAAAACCGTTTTCCGAAAAATTTGTTTGAAAAGATTCCAACAGCGTTTACCTCAACGAAGGGAACTTTTTGTACTTTAATGAAACTTACCACTTCCGATGCGGAGTCGCATAAAATAGGCATTATAGTCATCCAAAAAATAAACTAAATTAACCCTTTTAACTAACGAATCAAATTTTGTAAGCATTTTTATCTATGGACTTTTATTCATAATAAATAATTGCAATCTCGATATATACGAAGCTTCTTTTGAAATATTTTTAAACAAAGTATAGTCAATTTTCAACAAAAATTTACGGTTTTCTAGAAACATTAGATTAATTGGAATTAGGTAGTAGGAAGTATGATTTTAAAAATCATCAATAAATTATCAGTAAGTAAGTAATGATACTGATGACTTTTGAAACCGATTTGACTGGGCTGTCAGAAACACGCTTTGAAATATTAATATTCATTCAAAGATCAAATTTTATATTATTTGTACAGAAAATTTTTTTGCAAAATTCCTATTTGAATACTAAAAAATTGGAACCCCAATTTTCGACTATTAATATAATAATTCAGGTTTGTGATAATTAAGAGACTCAATACTCCGTAAGTACTTTTGAAATACATTTAGAAATTGTGTTAAGACTATTCAAAAATTAATTTTTGATTGAATAAAAATATTAATTTACTTCATTATTAAAAGAGATTTTCCAGTGAATTGTAGTCAACGCAATTATGTTACGTATAAGCTCGTTTCTTCACTGAAACAAAAACGTTATTAGCATTAATATTTTGGCAAAAAGCTGATTTTTTACAAATTTTTAGAAACTTCTGGACGGATCTTACAAAATTAAAATTCGTTTGAAGGCAAATCCATTTCCTGCACTTCACTCTTGGGGTAAATACGTAGACCGTGTAATTTTCGAGATATTAAAAAGGCAAAATTGTTCGATGTTAAAACATAGCTTAAAACAACTTCTTAAATGAGATTTTGTACGCATTTTTGGTATGTCATTTTGTTCCCTATGATGAAAACTATGATGACGAAAATTAACTAAAACTCTCTAGAAACCTAGAATACGGGATTGCTCCAAATGTTGTCAAAATCTGGCTGTATCTACAGAACTAATAGGTAATTATTTAATTGATTGCAAAGGCCAATAACATATTTAATTATAAGTAATTTGTTTCATATTATATGTACAAATTTAATATTGACTAAAATGTACTTGAGTAAAAATAAAATGTCCTAACACATCAACATTTGGAACTGCCCATTGTAAAATAGTCTGTAAGACTGAGACGAAAAATGTGTAAGTGATTGGAAGCAACATCTTTCCAACATGGTTTTCTGCTTACTCAAACAGACCCTTTATAACCTTATTCCATTAGAGCAGGAGGATCGAAATAATGGTTTCTCATTCCAGAATTATTTCCATGGTGAGACGGAATAACCTGTACAAGTCTGATGCCACTAGTCAGAAATTTCTATTTTCCAAGTGCCGAGGTTGATAATTAAATCTTTACTTATACCAAAGCGTCCATATACCGAAAGGTGATTAAATTGATCGTGTAGTATGGGACCTGTGATATAACTAATCCGTTGTTAAATCAGTTCAAATTTTTCCAAGTGTGCCTACATCTTTATTAATCTTCTCACTCCCCTTAAGCCACAGTTTCTCGGAATTAATTCCGAAAGCAATATTCTCATTTCCGAAACGATAAAACTCTAAATTTCGATCCTGAAATACGATCTCTTAACTACGCCCATCCTAGAATTAAGAACCGAGGGAACCTTAACGCGTCCTGAGAGAGTCCATTAAACCAGCGACTACGAAAGGGGAGAGAGGAAGAGGCATGCATCCACGGCGATATTGCCCAATTAGGAGTACTTTCTGTGCTATTAAAAGTCGAGGAACGCACAGCGATAAATAATGAAGGCAGTGGCGACGGACATAATAACAGAAAACCCGCCAATCTGCATGCGTATTGTGTTGGAGGCAATATGTTTCAATTAATTGTTAGTGATTGGTCGTAAGCAATGGGCGGCAGGAAAACACAACAGCGCTCACGCCTTGCTGAGCAGATTGCAACGACCGCGGATAACAATCAATCGACTTAAGTAAGGTTATAGACTTGTACGTTGAATCGATCGGGAACATTAATTTCGAGGTGGATTAGCTTACCTTTAACGTGTGTAGTTGATTGTGTAAAGTAACATTTCATTTTTGAAGAATCAATGCAAAAAGTTAAAAAGTTAGGAAACTAAAGATGTTTGATTGTACCAGTCTACAAACACGTTTTCTAAAAAACTGCACAAGAAAATTTTTATCAACCCTTTACCAAATTTGATATTGCAGATGTAAAGAACGTTCTGCAGTAATAGCATCGTTGTTGTTTTGATATCTAACCGTGTCTTTGGGATAGGATATAGGGTGGACATTACAAAAGAAATATGTTTACCTTATGCCAGGTCCTGGTGTAATTGTGTAAATTTGAGTGAAGTCCCAGGGTGGTTTACCAAAATGGTAAATACAAATTGACACTGAATTTGAAGCTAAAACCTTACTAAATGTCTAGCTGTCTCAAAATGCATATGCGTATACATACATAATAAATTAACATTGACTTCTGTACACCTCTATTTTCAGAATTACTCACCAGACCAATAAGAAATTGGAACCAACAGTAAATAAGTATAATAATCCGCTACTGGAAGATTAGCCTGTGGATAATTCTTTTCTGTTGGATTCTCCAAAGTTAGAAGCCATGTGTGAAGCATTACGAGATTTTCAAGAAATTTTGGCAATTATTCAAACTAATTTATATGTGGCTGTCTTAACTTCGAATTTAAAGGTATAACTTCTAAATGTCTTACAATTGTCATGAAATCATTCTAGATTCCTTAGAAAATTGTAATGAATACTGAAAAATTTATAAAACAGCTATAGGCCCTACTAGAAATAGTGAGCCAATAATCATATCGGCCAAACAAATTACTATATTATATTTCGATTTAAAAATTTGCACACACCACTCATTCAAACTGAAATTTCTGAGATATATTGTAAGAGTCAAAAGTTGGACAACTGTTGCCTATTCCAAAAAGAGCTTCACAAAAAATGGAAACATAAAAGGTTCGACATACAAAAAATATTCCTGTCGAAGAAAATATGGACAGGATATTTCTTACATTTCTCTCTGTTCAAAAGTTATAGTCTAAAAATTTGTATTTCCGTAAAATTTAAATTTTAAGTTTTCTACATTTCCTCCATAAATTTCACTTAACTTGTTACATTTTAATTCTAAAGCTACGACGATGTCTAAAATGGCACATATGAAAAGCATCTTGTAATGATGTGTTAAATATTGGTATCAGCTAGCGTAACTATAATCCAAGCTATTAAAATAGCTAAAACTGGTACCTCAGTACAGGAAAGCGAAGTGATTTTGATTAGTGAGTAATGAACTTAACTGACTGAATCTGGCAGTACGCAATAGGAGTTGCCAAATATTTGGCAGTTCGAGGTACTATTTACAGCAAATCCAATGAAAAGTGGAGAATATATAATTAATTTACATTCAGCCATCAGAATATTTTTTTTAATTCGAGCTTCTTTCATCAGTACGAAAAATAATTTAAAGTAAATTATTGATGAAAATTACTTAAACTACTCAAATCACTATTGCAACTTCGTAATAATTTTCCATCTCAATGTAAACTCATCCAACTTCAATGAGTTCGTTGAAACCTCCACATTAAAAGCAGATTATTTCCCAATTTAAATTTGGTGAGTTAATAAATGCCAATCGAACATTAAATTACTATTATTTTCCGTTTAGCTCGCAAGATGTTAGTGTTACTGTTATTCCCAGTCGTCTGTCTTCGCAATTTGCATTCCGATGGTGTGGATTATGCTAAACGAAACCTGTTGGTTGATTGGGCTGCTGGATGCTACCTACCGCACCTTTTATCGATATTTGATGCAATTTATTAAGAACACTTTCGAACTCGATATATAGGTATTTTATTCTTTTGAGCTCGAGACCTCTCGACCAAGAGGATAATTTCGACGGCGGGAAATGTTTTAAGTTTAACCTCTCGAACCTTATGTTGTAGATTTCTTTATTTAAAGTGAATTTAATGAGTCGAAAGGTTGTGAGTTGAACTTGTAGTATGAAATACCGAAAATCCATTAAAACCAGTTCCGGCACTTTTTTCTCTACTGCTGGTGTATATTTGTAAATCACAAATTAAGTTACAGATAGAGCATACTTAGTTGACTTTCCACTATTAGTGTATTAAGTTTGATCTATTAATGATCTATGCATGTCATTGATCGTGATGGAATGAATTGTGAAAATCATTTACCCCGATAAGAATACTGATAACCAGAAAATATAGAAAAAATAAAATGTTACTGTTATGATTATCATTCGTATATTATATTTGTCATTAAATAAAAAAGAAAGCATAAAAATTTGAAAGTAGATATAAAGATCTACTTGGAACCTAAAATTACACGGAACACATGAGATCGTAAAAGAGGTGGAACTAATCAATTTAAAATAAAACTTGTTACTATTACTTACTTCTTTTAAGTTTGATTTTATTCGTATAGTTATATGTGCATGAATGATAAAAACTTTGTTTGATATCAAACGGTTACGAAACTTTGTTACAAAAAAATATTTTTAATCCTCCCACAAATGGAATAAGATTGATCATCTAGTATTTGTGCCATTAAACGATAGTTTATCTAATACCAAGTTAACATTTTTACCATGGTTAACATCGGTCAAGCAGTTTGTCTGATTTTTTCAAGCGAGGTGATATGGATCACTGGTGGGATTAGATTGATCCTAATACTTTTTTTTTATTAAAATACCTATTTGTTGAAAATGCAAGCTCCTTTAACACATAAATATAAAGCAAATTCTTACTTTAACAATGCATGAGAATGTAAAACGACGACCAAAGCTCTGATTTTCATATCACATCAGTACTAAAGTAGATTTTTAACGAACGCAAAACTTTTTCGAGTATTTGGTAATCCTTCGGTACACACCTTCACTACAATCACTCGGTATGTAAGATTTACCCAAATTGGAGATATTTCTGAGGAAGTCTTCAATTGTTCTTTCCATATTTTCCAAAAACGAATATTTTTTAAAAATATCTTGGTTCAGAGCGCCCTTTTTAAATATTACTCGCTAGTTTACTGCCAGCAGCATTTCAGTGTGGTTTCAAGAAGCTATTTGCCCAATCAAGCATTGGAACATTGTCCTTAAATCGAGATCCTGCCTCTTTTTTCCACAAACTTTTACATACTTTCTTAAACCCATAGCATTTAATGGATATTTCTGGTCTTCGCATATTGGAACACTATAAGTAATATATTCTTTTTCCTGAAATGTAAACACAAGGGGTTTAGGTACTTTTTTTAATAACACAGATAAACATGGAACCGAAGATGGTAATTATTGCTTCAATATATTCAAATCCTTGAAAAGTACAGAAAATTCATAATATTACACCTAAAGTTAGACCTCGTATGGATCTATTATAGGTGGTTTAATCCTAGGAAAATTCTTAGTACTAATGAAATATAAAAGGATATTCAGAAAAAGGAAAACTGAAATATTCTTTATGGGTCAACACCCCCTCATCGTTGAATTGACACTTTGATAGCTTCAATAATAGGCTATGGCTAGGCTTTAGCATGAAGTCAAGTTCACAAGCTGATGAATACAAGAATTTTTGTTATTGCAATATGTCACAATAAGTTTTTCTCCATTTGCATAAATCTTTCTGGGATACATGCTATGTGAATATGTATGAATACTGTCCATAAGTACAAAATACATTAAAAAGTATTTTGCACTATCAAAAACAAAATGAAAACTCATTTACAAAGAATATGTTTTAAAAACAGGCAATGCTACGTAAATTTTTGAATTAATAATATTACAATGCAAAGGTATTAATATTATTAATAATAAAATGAAAATTTTTATTGAAATCCATGCATACGTATTGAAACATAAGTATTTCAATGTGCATTTAAAAATCTATACCTAGTTATATGCAGAGTGCTAATTGACGCTACTGCCTGAACTAATTTTCTCTTGCAATCTTGGTATTTTTTGCTACGTTAATCTTCTGATTTTTGTAGGTATCTAAAGAAAAAATTTAAAATCAATTTAGAAATTAAAATTTTTTTAAAAAAAAAATGTAGCCAATTAGAGATAAAAAGTGAGAATGAACCTTGTTCCTGTAACGTAACAATTACAGGTTTTTCTAAATTATTAACGGTTTTAATCCTTTTCTCTTTCTCAGCTTCGTCACAACTTGTCTAACTCATGATTATAACGGCTAATAGATAACTGCACTGATTAAAAATAACTTAGATGAGAAAAAGAAAGAAAGACATATGACGTAGGTGAGAGATATTCATAATGTGAGAGAAGGGTACGTAAGAGAGAGGGCGTGCCGATGCTCCCCTCACACTCACGCCCCTCATGCTTGCTTCACGCATCACCAGCATCACCATTAGCAGATCAACAGCATCACGCTACGTGCAATAAGTATGACAGCTTCCAAAAAGTTTTTATCATCAAATAAATTCTGAGTACAGTTTGCGTTGTTGTTGCATATAGTTGACAAAATTTCAAATATCCTTGCATGTCTTAAGCTAAGTGTGATTGAAAATCTACCCAAAAGGATTATTTAGTCAATTCAATCTGTAAAAGAAAAAATCGCCATAACCCTATCTGATCCAACAAATCAATGCCATATGGGAGACCAATTATACAGAGCATTTATTTTCTTACAAAATAAAAATTTTATTTTAATTTCACTGTCGATCAATTGATTTCGCCTGAGCAAATGTCTTATCTCTTACGCTTTATACCAAAATTGTTTAGGAAGTATCAGTACCAGATTAGTGTTATGATTGATGGGGTATACAAAATCGTAGGCACGACCGAAATCGCTCCTAATATTTCATGAATATGTACAAGAATATTTTATTATTCCTGATCGTGTTTTGACTAGAACTGTTGGCAGTAGCTAATAGAATATTCCGGTTGGTTATCCACGATCGAAATCCGACATCAAAGACCCCGAATCGGGGTCAAAACGAGTAAAATTTCGTGCAGGCAATTTAAATGGGCGTAGTAGGTACGCGCGCCGTTAAATAACTATATAGGATGGATTGCAGCAATCTGAGAGATTTCGTGGCTGCCTATTCGACCTTTTTCATTAACTCGTTGGTAGATTACGCCTATACCATTTAGCTTGATTGATATTATATTAATACGCGATATAATTTCATATAAAGAGCTAAGCTTATCATTATGTGATGTTCGAAATACTTTAATTATACCTCGGCAGAATGGGTTGGGTCATGAGAGAAATCATTTTATGAATATAAAGAGGAAAAGCCGACAAGCCGCCATATTCGTATAATACGATAGCGAATTAAACAATTTAGGTTTTCTCATTCTTGTTGGGAAATTTTATTGAACACTTCCAACAGGTCTGTCCATAAATTGTATTACTAATTAAGGTACCTACACCCCTACAATCAACACAAAATGGCCAATATAATTTCAAATCGCACTTATACTTTCTATTTATTCTATACATACAACATAATTGTACTCTAGTGTGTTATACATTAATTATAATTAATGATAGTTAATCGGTGGGGATTTAGGTGAGGCCAATGTACGTCATAGCGGTTAAATGGAAAGGAAAAGAGCTAGAGTGAAACAATAAGTGTCTTTGAGATGATCCTATCGTTAAACCTCTCGAGTATTAGTTTCATTTGTTCTATAATATGAAAGGAGAATTTCAATTTCCTTGGAAAATAATAACATTTTTTTGGCTTTCAAACAAATTGGCTTTTAATTAAATAACCATCGCTTCATGTAATATAGATTGTCGAAAATCAATTTGAACATAGCACCAAGTTAATTAACCAGTGATGAACAAGGGATAAATACGTAAACAAAAATACATTCAAAATACGAAATGACAGTATTTAAAATGGTGTAAAATCTTTCTTTTATTTCGTCGGCAAAAAAGCAGGTTAAAAGAAGTTTTAATTAAGTAAAAGTGAAAGTGTCTAAGATCATCCATCAGGCTAGGGCAGGCCAAGGGCGATGATATTTTTGTCTGGCTTTTTGGCAGACATTGAGAAGGGGTGAAGTTGAATGTGTTGATGAGGAAAAGCGAAACGGGGAATGAGAAACTGATTTCCAAGTTATAGCACTTCATTCTTTATTTTTTTTATGCCATTTCATGGAAATAAAATAATGGTACTAAAATGGTTGGGTAAAAAGGGACTGGAGGTTTCTACAGGTCCAAAGGGTATAGACTAGGGGAAAGCTGCAGAAAAATTTAAAAAATTTCCACGATTCATTTGTGCCAAATGGAAGTGTGAATGAGTATACCCTAAATAGAAACTTGGCAGGTAGTTTGCAGATTATGGGAAATGCGGGTCTCAGAGGAAAAGCTTTCTAAAAATTATGAACAGCTATCACTGACTTCTTATTTAATTGAAATATCCCAATGTAAAACTATTGTATATTATGTTGTCATGCAAAACGTTAGGTGATTCGATTGTGACTTAAACATATAAATAAATCAAACTTGTAGTAAAATAAGGGTTAAAAGTTTCCACGATTTTTTTTATCTGCTGTTTTGTAGTCAAATTGAGGACATTGACCAAATCTCAAATTTAAAACGAGCAAACTAATATTTATTTAATATGAGGTTTCAAAAATTTTTTTTAAACACTGATGCTTTCTTACACCACAGAAACAAACTTCTTTTTTCGGTATAACTTAAGCATTTTAGTATTTGAAATGTATAGGAAAAATCTTCTAGATTCTACTTGAGGTTGTTTAAGAGGTTTATTCTATGGTTTTAGGTGAATTTAAAAAATTGAAAATTTGAAAATTGAAAAATCCCGCAAAACTTCTAAATTCAATTTTAAGGCACTATTGATCATCTGCCATTCTGGAAGAGCCTATGAAATTTGAATTACTGATTTTCTCCAACGTTGAAAACAAATGTAAATTGTTGAAACCTTTGTAAACTATCTACATTTTCTTTTGATGCAGTTTTAAATCTTGAAAGTCCAAGGAGATCATGTGGACAACATCACCAAGAACTTCTAGTCTTCCTACTTTAGAAGTTCTTCTGACTTTTAATAACGACAAAGCTTCTAGAAATCATCTACAGCTATTCAGAAGAATCTAGATTTTCTTTCTGCGATCGTTGGAAATTACTGTTATAGAGAAACTCCTGGAATCTTTATTTCAAAGTATTTCTAACGTTGAAATATAAAATTAAATTGTTCAGAAATTCTGTTAATCTGTCAGATTAAATTTTAAAACCATTCTAGTTTTCCGAAGTTCCAAATGAGGACGCTTTTGGACACTCATTTTACGATTTACCAAGAGAACTGTATTTTCAGAATAATAACCAATATTAATATAAAATGATAATATTTTTTGTTTAATTTCACTAATTCTATCGTGTTTAGAAATTTCATTAGATTACATGTGTATATATACACATTGACTGATTAAATAATAGTTTGACTGCGTAAATGTTCTCTAATTAAATAACTAATTACATTTACATCAAGTATCTTAATTTTAAATTGCAAGATTTGTTCCAAACGGACACGCTTAATGAAGTTAAGCAGATGCTCATTAAATATATATTACATTAGCATAATGAAAATGAGTTAAACATAAAGTAGGCTGTTTGAGGTTAAAATTAGTTGATCACTTAATGCCCACAACATTATTCCATTCCCGGAATACATTGAGTCATGAGTAGCAAAAGGACCCATTCAATATTCCAATTCCAATGAACCATCCTACTCTTATTTGTGATATTCTGCATAGTAACATGCAATATTTAAATAACAATGTGAACCAATACACAAGTACGAGAAGAAAATAATTAGGTAAATAGATAAAGTGTTGTTTAATTCCTTCGAAATTTGATTTCCCTTAGACCTGGAGTGCGCGCCTCTTCCATTCAGTGAGACTGAAGTGAAGAGCAAGTCAAACACGCCAGCGGTCATCCTGACGAAATTCCCCGAGAGGAACAAATTACTCTCTTCCCATTGTTGTAAACAACCGTTGCAAGAAGTGGACTTACACCCGAATGAATGAAATTCTAATGAGACGCGTCGATTCACCGTACCTCCTCTCCTTCTTCACACCTCGGAGATATGAACTTTTTCAATGTTGTGGCGTTGCGTTGGATGGTGCTGTGTATCACATGCACCTATCTAATGTAAATATTTAATTAACTGTTTTTACTCTTTTATTGTTTAGATTTATAACGACTCGTTGAAAGTTAAACATCTTTTTCTTTCTTTCTCACCTAGCCGAGATGTTACTTTTTTTCTCTCGAGCGGAATGGAAAACACCAGCCGCACTGTTGGGAACGGTTATCGCCGAATCTTAATTCGAATTAATTACCGTTCCTTTAATTAGGACCTTTAAATATATCCATAAGTCACTTAACTGATAAACTACGGCTTGCATTCCAGCGGTTTCGATCCTGAAGTATTCTGGAGAAACCCAACTTCCAGACATTAAAGAATATTGAAATAAAATAGTATTGTTATCGATGGGGGCCTTTGAGACAAAAAGATATAAGAGTTTTGCCCATCTGTCCTTATGCCAAAAATTAAGTTAGAAAATTTACATTATGGAAAGCCAGTTGAAACCACGTGAAGCATAACTGAATTATGATTAGTATAGTAATAAAATCAACTAGTTTTTATAAAATATTGATAGTATTAACAATAATTCTTTTTTCCTAATAGACAAAAATATTGTACAGGTTTCGTCACTAGGTACAGATTCTACAGGAAAAAGTACATGCAAAAACATATGTGGTCATTAATTAAATCAGTCCATCAATTGAAATATTTCATTCAGTGATGCATCAATATGCAATATAATCAAGATATTGTGCAATAATATAGTTAGGTGAGTAATAATATATTTAAGATGTAGTAATAAATTCAACTAGTTCTTATAAAATCTATGCTCCGTATCGAAATAGTTCTCCTGCAATATCCTTTGGTAAATGAGTTTTCGTCTTTTAGCTTGTTTCTTCAGTTCATCTGCTGCTATTTCGCTCGTAGGTAAATGATTTTCCTTTCCAATAGAATAGTCGGCAGCTTTAGGATTTATCACAATGGAGATTGTCAGATGTTGGCAAAACGTCAAAGATAGGTAGGTGATTTCTCAGCTGTAGACAGATCGTCAAATGTTGGAAAATCCACATCAAGGTTTTCAGCACCCGTAGCAATTTTTCACATTTAACATAATTATCTTAAAGGCCTTTTTCAGTACTAAAACGTTTCATTACGTTTTGTTGGTAAATTTGAAGACGGGAGACCAACTTTTCACTCGCAAGCAAATATTGGCTCATAGAGGCAATTGAATGTCGTAATGGAGAACCCACTTCGTCATAAACTTAAATATACTTCATACACCTATACTCACAGTATATATGTGTAGATTTTACACGTACAAAATACAAAAACAAAAAAAAAACATGCATATATAACATCACATACATTTATATTTTACGAAGGAAGAAAATTAAATTTAGGATTCACATTAAATTCGCATTGCAATTCGCATGATTACTATCTGCTCAAAAATTTGCAAGACAGATTGCAATCTGCCAGCGAAAATATATCACAGAAAAATCTTATAAATCTATCATCTTGAAACAGATGAAATATAATACCGTTTTAAGGATCTTGGGAACATTGCCAACAGTGAAAGCTTATAGTTCGACTAAAATATCTGTGCTTATCCTTCTTAAAGTTAGAAAAGCTACGTAAATTGTTCCAACGATAATCTTGTTATTTCGCGATAAATCTGATAAAAAATAAAAATATTCGAGGACATGCCCTAATAAAATAGATCACCCTTATTTTGCAAATTGTTAATCCAAAAATATTAAAAATAATTTTCCAAGAACTTTAGTAAATTGACTAAAAATATGTTTCATATATTTTGAAAATTTTGCTTGGTATAAAATATTCCGTATAAAATATTCCTTCGGATTTTTATGTTTCACGAAGTAATGATTAGTAAAACTCTAACCAAATCATATCGGGAAACCCCCTACCTTCAATAAGTGTAGCGACAATAAATATCTGTCAATCAGTTGCAAATCAGATAAATTATAAGAAAGAAATTATTTTATTTATTTATTTTCATCTCTAACTTTCGTAAATTGTAAGCAGAGGTAAGATCGTGCTCATTTGCTCACAATGTTACGATTGAAAGTTTAACGTTCGTTCTGTCAAATCACAAAAGGTTTTTTTTTAAATTTTCACTAACTTATTCAAAGTCAAGACGCTTCCTTGAGTCTTCTGCTTGCCGAGCTGTCCTGCGAACCAATTTTGAATACTAGAAAGGGTAAAATATGTCGCACATACATTTCAGAAGTCCATTTGGAACGGTAAATCACAAAATTTGCCTCAAAGTCAAACCTAGATGGTATGGAGGAGTTTCAAATAATTTCTTTAAAATTTGTTGTTGTTAATGTTACTAGCACGTTAAAGCACCTACAGTTCTTGAATATTCAATTTAGAGAGCCACCGAAAATTTTACTTTACTTTAATTCTCGAAGAACAATATAAATTTTTTTAAGTAGAATCTTGAATAATGGCCAAAAAGTCAACAGGGTTTTTGAGAATATTGAAAAGCTAAAATGGGGTTAAATTTAAACTAAAATTTTCAGAAGTTTCAATTACAAACAAACTCATTTTAATTTTAAACGTTATAAAACTCTAAAATAAGGATTGCAGGTGATTTTCTGGAATCTTACCCTCTTATTCATAAACGCATTTTAACATTAAAATGGATTTTAGCTTAAAATGCCTTTAGAATGTCTTTCACAGATGTAACTACGCTGATTTGTTTCATTGATTCTTCACATGGAGGTAACAATAGTTACCCCATTGGAACACATTCTAAACGAATTTCAAGCTAAAATATATTTTAACATTAAAATGTGTCTATGAATAAAAGGGTTAAACTACAGAAGGTGTCTTAAAATAGAATGTAGAAGGTTTATGAAACTTTAAAATCGTTTTATGGTCCAAATACCATAGAAAAATTTAAATTTTTCAGATGGGCTCAGATAGGTCTAAGAAGTATTTTCTCTATAAGTTCGAATCGTAGAATATCGAAATCATGTTAAAGAAACACTTCAGAAGTTCTATTAGAACTTAGAAACGCCTGGATGAGTTTAGAATTGAATTTAGGACGTTTATGGAAAACTTTAACGTATTAACGTCAATTATAGATGTTAGATAATTTGAAAAATCTAAAAGGAAAAGTCCACTGGTTCTTCTAGAAACTTCCGCATTCAAAATTGCCACCCAAGGAGATTCCTAGATGGTCTGCTTTTATTTCAAACGTTAGAACGAATCTAAACTGTAAAATCCACAGGCCTTCCTAGAATTATTAGTTAAAAAAGTGCTTAAAAATCGAATTTAGGATGTCCAATCTTAGATACGTTATAGTAATTTTCTCATTGTACTTCAAGACATTAAAAAAATCTAAATCATGCCGAAGCAAAACTCTGAATGTTCCATCAGGGTTTTACCGGAATGAGTGTAAAATTGAATTTAAAAGGATTATGGGAATCTCCACCGTCTCAATTTTACTTACAGACTTTAGAAAATCTGAAAAATCTAGAGGGGTCCAGAGATTCTTTTGAAGCGTCGAAATTGCCCCAAAGGAAATCTAGATGGATTACGAAAATTTGATACAATTTACTTTAAATTCTACATCATCTGAGGTTCTGGCCGAAAGTGCCTTACAACTAAATTTGTAAGTTTTGCAAAAATTTAAAAAAAATATTATTCACCGAAAACCATGAAATTCAAAGATAGACCGAGTAGAACGAACCAAAGAATTTTGAGTGAATTGTGAGTCAATTGCGCAACAATTGATAGCTAACTTTAGAGTTAGACAATTCACCATCTTGAAACTATCTGTTGACTTGGTCCACATACTTGGACTTGGTCCCAATCGGGCACCTTTTCTGAAACAAACGGTTACACATTTTATAGCACTTAAAACAAAAATGTAAGTTGGAATAATTTCTTGCCATAATAATATGATACATATTCCTGGCAAAGCATTTTCATAAATTAAAAATCATAAGTAGCCTAAAAAGTACCAAAGTATTGGAATGAAATGACTCTCTTTTCTAATTGGAAAACATAAATAGAAAATTGGGAAATCAGTATATAACGCTTTGGCTGTTTGAAGAAACTTTAAGAAAGAACGAGTGCCTCGTGTGAATGCCTATGTAAACGTTTAGATAATTATTGTCATTGCATTAAGCAAATAAAATAAAAATTACCTCAAATATTAACTAATGACCAGGTGATGCAGTTATGTAAATTTTATAACAGACACATATTTACTTTATATACTAAATAGGCACTTGCTAGGTAAGATTTTTCGTGTATTGACACCCATAAAGTTTTTAATTCATTTAGTGAACTTAATACCATGAAAATTACCTATGCATTTTTCATTAAAATATCGTGATTTTTAAACAGGACACAATTGCTAATATTTTCTATAGTACGCTAATTGCAATCAATCATAAAACAGCCAGTAATGATTTTGTTAGAATTTCATCAGTGAGATCTTTACGGTTATGAATGATAGGCAGATAACGTTACAAAAATAAATTTTAAACCATATTTTAACGACGCCAAATCTGCCACGTTGTGATATACACAAAATCTATAATCGCCGTGATTGTGACATTGTTAATGAAGTTTATCGAAGATTTAATACCTACGTAATAATTTCATTATGCGAGTAATTTTGTTTACGACGACAATGTGACAGTTATCACTACGCGAGGCTGTGATAGCAATCGATCAAATTTAGAAAGGTGAACGCAACAAATCATCGTGGTCGTCGTCATCATTAACAACAATAAGAGCGCCCGCACCCTTTCTCTTCTGTAACCTTTGACTGTTAAACCGAAACTGATTAAAATTTTGAGTGGCAGAATTTAATTGCCTGTGTGGATTTATACGGCATTTAATAAAACTTTATAAGTGAAGGACCGTCGGCGAGAGATACATATACCACTTATCATGTAACGAGAATTGACGTGAGAGTGTCAAACGCAGGGGCGTCGAGGGAAGAATATGGGACGTCGTTAGCGGTCGCCACAATGTTTTACGGTTGTGCTTTGAGGTACGATTTACGTCTTGTTGACCGATAGGAAAATTCCGTAAATTCGAAACGTCACTTATCGGTTGTTGAGTCGGAAATGTGTTAACGTAAAAGGAAAACGTCCTGATTTACGAATAATTACTGTTTCGTCGTTGGAGATGCGCTTAAAAATCCTCCGTTGCATCTAAAAATTTAAAGGTTGTGACACTACCCACGAATATTCCGTTACGTGATGAACTACTGTTATTCTTTACTTCAATACTAATTACAGGCACCTGTCTTCCATACCTCCACGGAATGTTTATAAGCATAATAAAGTCTGATGAAATTTTATGAATTACATTTCTATTGTACAGCAGTTACACTAACACCGTCCACTGAATAGCCTTAAGAATAACATATATTATTGCCCAATGTTAGTAAGTTGTGTGAATGTTCGAAAAATCTTTGAGGATGATGTTGAGCAAACACAACTGGTAACGTTTGGAGCGCATAATGGCGACACTAACAAGAATAGTTGATTGTTTGTAAAACTAAGTGTGGGTCAAGTTCGTTTTGTTTTACTTCGTTAAGCATCGTTTAGGAGGACCCTTTGATTATTTGGAAGATATTTTTGAGTGATCAACAGGACCAGATCAGATTCAGGGCCAAAAGATATTAGTGGAGAAGTAATTAAGAATAACTTTAATGTAGCGATGATATTTGCACCCCTTGGATTCACTTGGAATCATTTTCTGTTTACTAACTGCTTGCCTATTCTGTAAAATTTAAATCTAGGTTTATTTGTTCAAAATCTTTAAATAATTTTCTTCTATCTTATGTTTCAATTTTAAATTAATTTTTCTTTCTGCCGTTCAACAAAAACTTGAATTTGAGCCAATTATATTTGTAACTAGCTGATGTGCTCGCTTCGCTCATGTATCGATATAATCTCATGTATTTAATTCTTTTAAACGCATTTTAAATTGGAATATCCTTTCTATTTGTCCATTGATTTAAATGAAATCAATGCTAGGTCTTTATCCAGGCGTACCACAATTCCTCACTCAAAGCCTTATCCTACTTGGTTTAGTCTTTGTGGAGAATAGCGTGGCCAAACGCATAAATCAGGTTTGGATGTTAAGGGTTAAGGGTCAAGGGTGTTGGATATATTAATAGATTATTTACCCATCCCTACTTCACATTTATAAAATGAGATTGAAAACAATTTCAATGAAAGATCTTATTTTTAAATTTCAACCAATATTAATTACATTTTATAACGCTTTTAGTTATAGTGCTTTAGTCTTTCTACCTTTCAATTCGATACGTTGTAATTCTGAACTAATTTTTCTCCTCCGTTCTTGCTTCTAGATTGATTCAACTTTCTTTAATACTTTCTGCTTCATCCTATTAAAATTGAATTTCAAAATAATTTTGAATCTTTCCTTCAACGACTTCTGAAATTTCAATTTTCAACGAATTGTTACTGAAATCCTTGAATTCTTTCTGTTGAGCCAACAATTCTCATTCACAGAAAGTTAAGAAAGGTTGGTAGACAAAATGAGGATTAACATCCATTTTAATTCCATGGCAGTATAGTATAAAGGGTACGACCTTTAAATGTTAACATTTTAACTATATTTTTGTGAATTCCTGTGTTTGTTGTATTTTGAAATGTAAAGTGAACCAGGTTCGACCTGATATTAATAACAACCGTTACTGAAGACATCACACTGAAAATTAATTACTTGGCACAAGTAGACATTTGCTAGAAAAAAAATCTGGATTATTGCAGTTACTTTTTGTTTCCTTCATATCAAATAAAACTTGGTAGGTCCAATAAAACCTCATCAATTTTAATGCTTTTATCTATTGCTTCTACTATTGAAATCATAATTTTGGTATTGTACCTATTATAGAATGAATATCATACTTGACCTCCACAATACTTTACTATGACGACTTGAACTTGTCATTTATGCTTACTACATTTTTCTAAAATCCTTCCTTCAAGGTTTCCCTCTACTACGAGACTATCTTTGCGGGCAAAATATTTATTTTGAAAAAATGATGTTCTAAAGGGAAATACTCTAAAAGAAAATGATCCTCAAAAGAGGGTGATCCTGTTAAGAAGAAACTGTTTTCACATTTCAGAAGATAGTGATTCCCTATAGGAAATTAATTATCTAGAAGAAATTAACTTCTTACATGAAAATCATTTTTGTATTTTTATATTCTTATAAAGTAACATTTTCCTCTAGTAGAAAATTATTCTTCGGAGAAAAATGCTTATCCTGAAGAAAGGTAGCTTGACATAATCTAGGCGAAAGTGATTCTCCAAGTAAAAGTACTACGAGAAAGTGTTTTTTAACGAAAATTGATATTCTAGAAGAAAGTGAATTTCCGGAAATGTATACTCCCGAACAAAATGATCGTATATTAAAAAGCACCATTATCCAGGATAAATTGTTTATTCCCTAAATGGTAATTTATTTATTGGTAATATGTTTATTATGAGAAGTAATGCTCCAATGGGAAGGATTCTACACGTATTTTCTATAAGAAAGTGATATTATAGAAGAAAAACTTCTAGAAATATAGATTTCTAAATGGAAGGCGATATTTTAGGAGATTAGAGACATTAGAAGAAAATGATTCTTGAAGGTAAATTTTGTCTCTAGCAGAAAATTATCCTTCTGAGAAAGATGATTACATTGAAGAAATAACGCCCCAGTGAAAAATAATCTAGAAGAAAATAATTCTCCATAAAAAGTGATATTTTTAAAGATGAAAGTGATATTTTAAAAGTAATTGATTTCCCGAAAGTGTGCATTCTAGAAAGGAATGATCCTATATTCGAGTATTTTCTAAAATAGTATGTATATCTTGGACAATGATGCTCCAATGGGAAGTAGTCTAGAAAGGGATTAACATCGATTTTCTCTCAGTGGACACAACAGGCATTGAATCTACAAGTAAAGAGAAAATCATGTGTGAAGTTGAATAAATGGAATTGCATTCGTCTAGCACACCAGTAAAGAAACAGGCCAATAACCCATCAGGTTAGATGATAGAAGATGACGAGTGGACGTTTCAGTCAATTCTAATGGAGACACATCGCCAAATAAAATTAGGGGTGATGAGGCTAATAATTGTACCACTCCTGGGTGTTTTACTATGTCAACAGAAAACAGGACCTCTTCACTTCATGTTTTGTAAGATATTCTACAACCTATTCCAAAAGTTAAGAAAGCTCGAAAAGGACAACTCTGAAATTTCCATAGATTATCCAACAGAACAACTGAAATATGAAAACGTCCGTGTTATTCACTTTTCACTTCTCCAAAATTATTGACGGTCCTTTTCATAGTAGGATTTTCCTCTAGTTGACACAGTCCTTTAGTAACCGCCTATGTGGCCAAAAATTTTAAGTGGCTTCTTAAATTAACTCTAGAAGAAGTATATGTTTCCGGGAAGCTTCATATCTCTGGTACATTTTTAGAAATCACCTTCATATCACCCAAAACAATGTGACTATCCATTCTACAGGAGATTTTGCATTTAAAACAATATCATGGGAAAATGAATCTTTTACATAACTATAGTTTAGGGACATTTTCCGCTGTATGGCTCTTCAGTGTGCTTTTGGAAAGAGCAAAATAGACTACATTCTCCTCATTTTGGCATTAAATAAGCTAAAATCGTAAATTCCTGAATTATTTGAATAATTCGCGCAATTTTAATACAATCCCAAATTTAAGTCAATGTGTGCGTTACAATTGAAATCAAAATGCTCCTTTTAATTAATGAAGGCTTCACAGATCCCTTTTTGTTCACAAGGTATGCTGAAGCAATACTTTAAAAACTTGTTAATGTATGTCGCCCTTTAGTCCGTTCGCTGCTTCGATGGCAAAAAGTCCATACGTTCGACTTGACACGACGATTAATATCTCCTCGTAAGCGGTGGCAAACCACCCATCACGATGACCCGTGGTCGGTTACATGTACATTGGTCGTTTCCTAATATTTTGACTGACAATAATTGATTATACGTATTTTGTTCATCGCCAAGCGGAAACTATTTGTTCATGGGGTACGCCTCTGTTTTCGGTGCGCGATCGGCTCGCGTTCCTTTGATCTGAATGCTTTTTAAATGTTTAGGCTTCTTTCAAGTGAACTCAACGGTAATTCATACAAATCGCCGAATATGTAAATTAGTTCTGATTGTAATTTGGGGGATGGAGGTAGAAAGATTTTTGAGCTGGTCGCTTGAATACGAAGTCTGGGAGAAATTGTGTTAGAGCTACGTTGGACAAACCAGAGTCAGCTTATGTTTTTGTGTAACTAACATTGTTTCATGCAATTTTAACTTTCTCTTTACCACAGAAAACTACTAAATATTCTTATATGGAAAGAGTTTTGTGGAAAGACAAACTATGCGTTTTGTTAGAACTACTTCAAATTTCTTTCGTAATCTAATTTGCAAAACTGTCACACCCCCCATAATACTAATTTCAAAAAAATAGGACAGAAAATTTTTGGGACTTTCTATTGACTGACAAGTAAGTTTGTGTGGCAACTAACATAAAAATTAGCTTTGTAACAAGAATAGAAACATTGAATACAGGCAAAAATTACTATAACCAGAAGTTAACCCTGAGGACAAACCAGAGGAACAGAATTATTGATTATATGAATGATTATATGGCCGATGAAATGCAAAATTGCTCAAAATTAGTCTGAAGCCAAATGACTTGATCAAACATGCATGTCCCACGTTCTACAATATTTAGAAGGTTCTTTAATCAAATTGATCAGAACTTGAGCAACAGTATAGGGAATAACCTGAAAGATAGCCATAAAAAAAGCATCGTAGAATAACTGATGTTAAGTGCTTTTAACAGTGAAAAACTAAAGACAAGTCAAACGACTTACAAATGATTGTTTGATAAAATGTGAAGCAATCGAAAGTCATAAAATCGTTAATGGTTGATTAAAATATGGAATGAAATCTATTGACCTGTAACGAATAAAAAAATTTCTGATATCAATGTCATGCAACGTAAGAGCAAAAATTTTATTTCGCTTCATTTACTGTGAAAAGTGTTTCATTAATTAAATCAGTAGCTCCAGTACTTATCCAAAGAGGGGTAAGGAGAATAAGTACCCTCCTCACTTTAGAAGAAGAAAAGGCAGGAGGCTCCAAATTCTGGAAACTATTGTTGCGTTATAGGATGTTCAGTATACATAAAATGCAAAATTTTCTGTTGAAAATATAAAAGTAGAACTTGGTTCATAAAAGTAAGATAGTTACGCTATCCTTTCATTGAATGCCAAATACTACCATTAACTGATCTTTACTAATTGAAAAGTGTTTTGTGAATCAGCACGAATCAAAATTGGCAAGACACACAGGAAAAAAAAGAGTGTGAAATGATTTTTCAGGAGCTACTCATACCGAAGGTAGTCAAACTGCTGCGCAAAGGGATTAAGTTATATGGTTTAAACGTATTCATTTCCCATCTTACAAGGATGGTACTCCAACTGTATTTGGTCGATTTTGATGATACTGACAGTTGTGTAAAATACGTATGTGGTGCCTATTTGTATATTTTACAAATATAGGCAATTTAACAAGTACACTGAAATTATTTGCATATTTTGTGTTTTCTACCGAAATTCGTATTACCAATGTATCCTATTTCAACTACCCTTTTCCCTTAACGAGGCTAGGAAATAGATAATATACATTGCCGAATGATACACGCGATTTGATGGTTTTTAAGAATACAGATGTACTTTGTTTTCTATGCGATATGTCGATATGTAATGTGGATGTAACCAAATTCAGACGAAATTTAAATTTTAAACCCATCCATCTCTTGCAGATGAATAACTTTTACAATTTTTAATTTTCAAAATTGAATGATTAACGAAAAGGTGTGATTTTCTAATGCCAAAAATGCAAGCGCTTTATCTGTAAATTTTGATCTTCGAAATATGCCTATGGTTTATATAAGATATTCGTCTAGTTTGAAGTATGGATTCACTTTTATTAATACTGAAAAACATCTAGTGGGCTAAATACACCTTTAGAGCCATCTCATCAAAGATCATATCTCTGTCAGTTTTACTCTGAAATTAAGAAGTATGAGGAAGAGCAGAAGGGCGCATTTAACCGAAGATGTAGCAATTTTCAATATTTAAAACTAAAGCGGCAAACTTAAGGTAATAATTCCCGGATACCACCGGAGCAGATTTTCTCATTTTCCACAACATATTTGTATGGAAACTAGGTTTTTATTTTCCTACAAAAAATTCCTTATACACATAATGAAAATGATCACGTCTAGTGGGATGGAAAATGGAAAGTCTACTCATATAAAATACACTTCATCAAAACTAGCATAAGTTGTTTTCTCTAGTTGAGACACGTTCCGATAGCTTCCAGCTAAGATACCATGACAACAACACCATTACGAGTTTAAAGTTAAAAGTCAAATTTTTCAATATCCTGTACACTGGGGGCTTTAACGCGAGAGTAAAATTTAAAATATGCTTCACATGAAATGTGCTAATTTGAGTACCGCTAGGTCAAGACATTTTTTTAATTGTTTTTACTTATCGAACACCGAGGAAATTTTCGTTAAGAAAATGTTACTAGCCATTGAATTTCGTGATTACGGGATTGGAATATTCAAATCAGCATTGGAAAGCTGTCATATGGTGGCTCATTCAGATTCTTAGAGGCCGCATTAATCTGAGCCGCCAGGTTGTAATTATTGGCGACTTGCTATCTTCGTTAAACAAAAATCTCTTTTTATTTTATCAGACCACCCAGTAGCGGAGGTGGCGGACGCGAGTGATCCATAGAGGTGACTAACCCCACCAACGGGTCGGCTAAAATCAATTTCGGGGGCACGTTGATGTTTCCAAACACGTCGTCCCGATGATTATTCCATATAAGAGGCCACTCGTTTAATGAATCGATAAATGCCGATAGTAATTAAATGCAGCTGTCATCGATTCTCTCCTCTCTCGCTCATACACTCACTACATCAACTCCTCGCTCTGGAAATGAAGCTATCGAATTAACGTTTCTCTACTGTCGAGTAAGTCGGATGGAATATTGAGTTTCTGGCTTCTGTCGTTGACGCTCTTTTCTTGTCAAAACACGCAGTTATTAGTGTCACAATGGGTATTCATCGGGAACGAGCCTAGGCGATGTCGCAAGGAAAGTGTAAATTGCTCAGTGATTGTGCTTCGTTAGGCTTGCTTGATTTGCATCATTTTAAACGTCGGTTTATGAGATAATAACTTTACGGTAGGTGACGTGTCACTGTACTAAGATGCCACTTGTTAATCGAGTATTATACGAATCACCGCGAAGTGTAAAGAGAAAACGTAGTATCTTCTTTGGTGTAAGATAGATCGGCGGCTGGATAATAAAAATTTTGGAATGATACTCAAATATCTCAATGATAGTCAAAGAAATTGGCACCTGTGGACCAAACTGGAAGTTGAAATTCTGTTTTGCTTTAAGAATGAGCCTTTTGGGATCCAAAATTTTTAAAAATCCATGAGAAAAATTATTGCCAGGTGATGTCAGGGTGCATCAAATTCCCGACTATTCCATGAAAATGCATGGTTTTCTTACGTTTCTTTGAATATCCGCTTAATGCCGGCCGCCTTGATTTTTACATCAATTACGTTATATCTTCATGTAGTAACCATTGCCGTCAAATATAGTGAAACCATCATTTTTGCAAAAAATAAATATTTTGGAAAAAAGTATATCCATACTGGTATACAAGCAAGTAAAAAAACTATTGCAAATAATATCAAAACTTACATACTTTAAGTAACCGTCAAAATTTCTACTATTAAAATATTTTACCAAATAGGAAAAGAAAAAGACATAAAATATAACAGTATAAGTACATGCATTGCAAGAGAGGCGAGATTAGTTTAGGAACAAATGGCAACTTTTAGGAACATTTTCTATGTCATTTTATGGTGGACGGAAACAAAACGTATAAAGAAATACTATAATATCTGAACTTCACAAATGTATATTATAAAATTATTGACACACTTGCTTGTATGTAATAGGAAAGATGCACTCGCGAATAAGGTAATTAATTTATGACTCTGACATATATGTAGGTACAGACAATTCAGTTCCAGATTGGAGCGTTACAGACAGTACTATTATTTCATATTTGTAGATATTCTTTACTAATTTACACATAAATGCTCAGTCAGTAATTGCAGGTAGACTCGAGGGAGTCCCAAAGAGGTACATATTTCCATTGTGACTACATTAGGGTATATTTTAAGTAGGGAGCTATGCGCAGCGCTGCGCTGTGTTTCCGGCGTTTACGCATCGTGCTCTGCACATTGCCGCCCGCCGCCTACTGCTCAGGCTCAGTGCGCACTGCTTATAGCTCAGTGTAATTTAGTGCCATGAGACTATAATAGGAGAGATGAGAGAGCCACATTTACTTTAAATAAGTTAAGTATATACAAAACAGTTATTCCTATGATAGTGTTTGGTGCATTTACATATTTTAGTTGTTTAATTTTCCCGCTTTAATCTTGATAACGTCCGCTATTTCGAAAAGAAATAGCTCTATTGGTCCTTGTATGTATTCTTACAAGTATTCATCTAGTAAAAGTTCGTACTATTTGAATTTCGTCAGAACGATTACGTGCATTACTCTTCAGCAAATTTCAAAACAGCCAGAGATGGTACAAAACTGGAAAAGTGTTTATGGAATTAATTCTTCAATAAATTTTCCCGATTTTGCTGTATGTATTATTAATTTTAATATACCTAACTAAAGCAATGAGAATTAACCTCTATTTCTAGTTCCTAAATTTTTCTCCTCAAAGTGCGTGAACGTAGCTTTTCCAAACCTTATTTCCAGTTCTACTTTGTCGGTAAATGAACCACTTAGACCGGGTTCGTTCACTTTGGATATCAGACCTTCTCACACTACTTTACTTGATCCCTTTTTAAGTAGAGAAAGCACTAAGACTTAACCAACTATTTAATGACATATATAGTATTCGTAGCGATCAGAGCGATCAGTTTTGACTGAGTCATCATCAGGCTGTAGAGTGCTTTGTATATATGAAAAGCATTATTCCTAGGCATATACTCAGAAATCCATAGCAGAATATTTGCAATAAGATGTAGCAGGTTCTTTGTATTAAATTCATGTTTTTTAATGCAATTTATAAAAAATATCGATTTCAAAGTCAACAAAGATTCTCCAATTAATTATGAGAAAGAAAGGTTAGATTTTACCTTTTTTACTGTATAATTCTAAGGTTTCCACTGGATAAATTATTAATTTACACAGAATGAAAATGCGAGTTAATAAACCTTCTTTTATTAAGAATTAACAACTGTAACAGTGGCGTACAGCACCCATCTTTGGCACACTTTTAAGCATTGGAGAACTCTTACTAACTTAGTACTACTCTTAGTACTTAGAACTTAGTAACTAGTAGAACTCTTACTAATATAGTTTCATTGAATTTAAGTAAATGTTTTGAAATGTGTAACAAAACACAATTTTTCATGATTTTCATATTAAAAAAAATAGTTTGATTGAATTTAAATAAATTTTTGTTTGTAATAAAATAAGCTATACCTATTTTTCATGATTTTTGCAATAATTTCTTTATTTTTTGACCGATTTAAATTTAGCAGGCCTCAAATTTTGCATTTCTTTGATTTCGGAAAAAAACTACCCTGCAAGATTTCCTTGTAATCGATAGTTTGAGAAACTTTTCTACATTTTTTATTTAAATTAATCAATGACGCGGGCATTTCTTTTTGAATCGCGGGATAAGAGCCCTTCGACATTTTAGAAAATAATGAATTTCACTTCGAAGAATACTTATAACATAATTTGCTTTTTAACAAACGTCAACAATTAAATTGTAGTTAAATTTAACATTTACAAAAATGCATTGCGCATTAATATATAGTGGATGAAACAAAAACCGCACTATTCAATAGAAGAAACTTAAAACATTACACAAATTCTCTTACCAGCTTTGACGCGTTTTCAAAATTCCTTATAATGTATAAATGTCCCAGAACAGTAAAGATGATTATGAACGAATTTAATGTGATTTGATATGAAATACCAACATGCAAGACTGAATAGAACAGAGGTGTGTTACCGCAAGAGCGCTGCCTCTTGGCATATTGTTATATTGTGAGAAGAGGGAGAAACTAATTAAAAATTTAAAAAACATGATAACTAACATGATTTTAGTAGGAAGCTGAAACGAAATTTGTTTTAACCAGACCAACAATTAAGATAAAAATATTTTTTAATTGATTAGTCATGAGCCCAATTTAGATCAATCTACCAGAAAATTGTTGATACGTTTTGTTATGTGGCAAATTTAACACCGAAAAGAAAAAAATATTTCTGTTTCGGATAGAACTTAACAATTTAAAATATTTTTCGAAAATTTTTAAGACCGCGCCATAGTTAGTCTTCTACGTGAGAAACCACAGATTCGTCTCTCTAATTATTACATCGTGTGCGTTTCCACGGTCCCCCTCCTAGGATCTCCATCGTCCTTCCAGATGATTGAATGCCTCTTAAAAATATGTCTCTGTTTGGAAACTGGTTTGTTAAATGGGTCAGCAAGATATTTCTCCGATCACGATGGGCATTAATAAATCGTCGGTAGTCGTTTCGGATTCATATTATAATCTAAACCGACCACTGCAATTTAATATCTGTGTTTTAATTTAAATAGAGCAAGATGAACGCTTATATGTTCGAATAATATGTGGACCTACGGGGGAGAATATGTATATGGTATGGACTATGGAGCTCGATGAATTGTAACAGAAGTATTACGTCAAGTCGGGAAAGTAATGTGCCGAATAAACTTTTAATTTATCGTTTCGTGATTAGTACGCGTCTAAAATAGGTAACTATAGTTACGGTTGCTTTTAGGCGCTACAGACACATACTCTACAGGAATATTTTTTCTTCAATAACTTTGAATTTTAAATGAGGAACAATCTCAAATAGCTGTCGTCAATTTTGAATTAATTCTCTTCATCGTAGTTATGAGGGTACATGCCCTCCCCCCCCTTTGCTGCTTTAAACTAAATGACATGTCAACTCCTCCTTTTTGTTTTTTCATTTGTTAATACATTGATGAGATAAGTCAAATATGAGAAAACATTAATTTTTTTAATCTGTATAAAAAAGTAATAAAACATTTTGTAACAAAACGTTAATGATGCAGTCTCTCTACAAATAATATTTTAAAATGAAAGAAGCGTAAATATATTAAGTCTACATCGTAAATAAAATAAATACAAATGTATTAGGAATAAATATTTATTAATAAATAACATATAAAGGAAATTTAAAGAAATTGGTGAAGTGATTATTCTTAGGTATACACAGCTGGTATCGCTTTCTCAAATTTAGTACTTCGTAAGACACGATATTATTCAACTCAATATTTAAATTATTAATTTTCTCTTCAATTGTTTCCTTAATTGTATTCATATTTTTTATTGCACTCGAAGCAAGCTTTCAAGCACCCTCCCCCATCCAAGATCGTTAAATCTGGGCTGAACGATCGACAATGAATTGCCCCATCATATCGTATCTCTTTAGCATATTGATTAATTGTATTTTCTTTAACTACCACAGCATTATGTGGAGGAGAGGCCTATTATTTAATTGACCTGTATTAAAATTTTAATAAAGCATGAAGTAAACAGATGATTTCATCTGCTTCTGGTAAAATGGCAAAACCGTTTTTAAGTACAGTGTGCTGCTGTTAATTTAAAGTAAAAAAATATTGGCTCAACCACCTTATTCCGTAAAATTCCTCATTAGAAATTTAATGATTTCAATTCAATTCTTCAAATTATTTTATTTGTTTCACCCTCCGATATTTGTTTCAGGAGCGCCTGTTTTTCCTCTTAAAAGTACGGGATGTAGAGAATATAGGCTCATTTATCCATAAGGGATAAGTAAAAATTTTCTACAATGTATAAACGATACATTATTTCTCGACAAAGGATCTGCTGTTATGAATTCTTGCAAGTTCATTTACAGGCAATACTATATATGACTTACAATTATAATTTTTGAAGCTACATGTATTATTGAGACTCTTTGTCTGAAGTTATGAGCAGATGACAACATTTCTGTAGAAATGGAATTTAAGCAAATTAAATAACAGCTGGTTATGATTAATACTTTTCCTACTTCACCATTTCATCATTTGTCCTAACAGTTTTTCTCCTACTTAAAAAATATACATCTCGGGAAAAAGTGTACTAAACTGGTTCAAATAAAAGCATCAATAATAAAATTTAAAAAAAATCAAACCTCATCAAAAAATCAAAAGGTTTCAAACGATTAAATATTGTTAAAATGTATGAGGTGGCGCTATAAAGAGAATAAAAATGCGGTTTAAAGCATTTGCACATATATTAAAATCATTTAATTGCAAATTTCATCCAAGAAATATATTCCCAACGGAAATCAGAGACCATGATACCTCAATAGGCATAAGCTGTAAAAAAAAACCAGCCGGCGGCCATATCGATGAGACCGGGTTTTTTACTGTCTATATAATTTTATACTGATAGGCACTGTACACACAAAACCGGGTAATATTCCAAGTCAAGCAATTTTTCAAAAGCTTAAGACGAACCGATTGAGAAACACCAATTAAAGAGGTTATTTCCATCTGCAGAAACCTGATGAGGATTGTGCGAATACCGCACAAAATCATACCGCAAAATAAAACATGGTGTATTTTAAATTTTTAGCGAAAAGGTGATGTAAAAGAAGCGAAATCCCTCTACTATTCGAGGTATCATTCCTGTAGTGATACATGTTTCGGACATGTTAATGTACATCTTCAGTCATATCTGCGGAGAAGCAGAGACAACGCAGCAAGACAAATAATCACAGTTGGTTCACATGAATTTTAAGAATAAAACACCTTCAAAGATGAGACAAATTAATAGCCATAAATAGAAAAATGTCAACGGATAAAATTTCCATCCATTTATTCCATCCATTAATATGTAGGTTATTTATTGTTGTATTGATTTATTACCATCAGTAACGTGTTCTATAATCCTGCATTTAGATTTACATCAGGACTGAGGATGGTGTTATTCCGAATCCTGTTATCCCCCAGATAAATATTTGAATAAAAATTCTACACAGTAAAGACTTCATTATTGCCATCTTTCAAAACTGTTTTACCCCCAGGTGACACTTTCAACGGTATACACTGTAAGCAAGAATTTTTTATAGCAAAATAACACAAAAGCAACAAAAAGGGTTTCGCCTCATTTCTTCTGTCTTATTCGCTTTAACCAACTGGTTTCTATGTGCAAACCATCTTTAATGATGAATGAGATCAAAAATTGACGAAATAAGCTCAATCTAATATTAACCAAAGTACATAGGAGTATCACATTATGAATAACATTAAATAAATCATTTCAACGTAACAACACACTGTAGACGAATACTAGCGTTAACAATATCAAAATCACATTAAATACAATTAGGGTCGATAAAACAATCTACAATCATCATAATCAAAAAAACACTAACAGTCAAACAGTAAAATTTCAAGTATATAAAAGGGCCAAATGTAGACAGTACTTCGAGTCTTTTATAGATTTAAAAATTTATAAGATCTGAAGTAAATTCATTTTGTTAGGTTTGGTTACAGGAAAATTATTTCCTCTGCATGAGCAGTGTATTTATCCATCAACAGTACATATATCTAAAACAACTATCGTATAAATTCCAAAAAATATTCGTAACCGAAGTTTGCGAACTTCTGCTTGACAAGTCTATCTATTGGACACAATACATTATATTATTTAAGCCAATACGCACCAGTCTACAATATATTAATTTATTATTTACTACCAAGTTAATTTATTTACTGTTGGGTCGATATTCCTCCTAAAACAAACTTTATGTTTCGACCGGTTCGGTCTCGAGACCATTAATTAGTTTTGCAAATGGAATTTGAGCCACCTTCTGTTTAAGTAAACGTACAGACCTGATACACCATTTTTCCATTTTGTATCTTTTCGTAATTGCAACATGCATGAAACTAATGCTAACGAGCTTTTGTAAACGACATCCTTAACTTTAAGTGTCCACCGTTTGAACGTCTTATAATACACAGCGGTAAAGAAACTCATTACTTTGGTTAAACACTGATTGCGCGCCCTATGTGGCTTACAGATTTAATAAGCTATCATATTCCCGAAATTAAAGTAAAAAAAAATTTTTGAAATGATTTTTTTTATCGTCGAATAAGTACGTCTATAAATAAATTTGTCTCTCAAACAAAAACTTTTTTTCCAAGAAGATGCCCGTAGCAGTAAGCTCCTAATATGAATGCTTAGGCAAACACTTTTAGCGGTTTAGAAGTCATCGTCTAGTGGTCAACCGGTGTTGTGTACTTAACCACCATTACTGTTTATCTTTGACATTCCACATTCCCCGAGCACCACTCACTACTGATATTATTTGTATTAGTTGCTAGCGTATACCCGTCCATAAACTTATTTCAAAAAAAAAACCATGTATGCGTTTATTTTATTACTGGGGAATGCTGTAATTACGTAGCATGTAACCGAAGGAAGAATAAGGATACTTTGTATGGGATCCCAGGCCCAGGACGTAGAGTGCAGGCTGGCACCGAAACTAATCAAAGGGGGGTTTGCTAGAAAATATTTGCTTGGTCTTCGATTGTTTATTTATGACATTATGGGGGAAGCATTGTTTTAGTTGGTCAGAAATTAACTTGGAAATAATAGAAACAATACCCAAAAACCAGAACGAGGCCAAATTACTAGTAAACTAAGAAGAATATAGAATGTAGATTAGATAGAGTTAAGTTTTAGAAAGACGGTAAGGGAAAGTTGTAGCGGCAGAGGTTATTTTGCGACTATTGAGTAAAGTCAGATAATGTTGCTTGTACTTAAAATACAAACTGAACGAAAATTGGAATCCATTTTAACTTGTTATCGTAAAATTAAGAGCTGCATAAGAGACAATATGGGTGTCAAAAATAAGACACTAGATCTATTGAAACAATAATAAGTGGGATAATACTTAATATTTTTCATACAAAATTCTACAGTAGAAATAAAATAAAATTGTTGCCACTACTTCAACGTAGCGACAAACAATATTGTCAACGTTTTCAAAGCGCACTGTGATCGAATATAAATAAATGAAATGTATACTTAAACTTTTAGTAAAAAATTAATCATTGAAATGATATTATGCTATACTAATATAATTTTCATATCACATTTAACACTATATTTAATTTCAGCTAATGACTTATCATAGTATTATGTACATTTTCAGCGGTTTTATGTGACGGAATATTGCCCTGAGTGAAAGATATCTACACATTCTTATGCGCCAACGCATAATATTGGGCCAAGAAAATTGTAGCAAGTGGCTAGAGCAAACCGGGTAAGAAAGGTGTCGTATCGAATAAGGGCGAAAGTTAATTCAATTTTTCCAATACAATACAAAAGTTTCTGCCATGCTCTCTGGACAAATTTCAAACACTATATTCTATATATCATTCTTTGTACAAATTCAGTAATACATGACATGAATAAAATCTGAATCGATTCCAATGGCACTAAAATTATCCCAGGAGGCACTTCCCCCTGAAATCTCTTTTATTCATACCACAAGATTAGTGGATTTGTCGTTACATGTGTTCTTTCGAATTTTTCCATATTTCTGAATTAAATGTAGTGCCTCAGGACACAGATTTAAATAAACTTTTTCTGTTTCTACGTCTCGTCTTATGGGGCCTGTTCTAGTGAGTTTTTGTATACCTTCTCTAGCGAAAAATAAAATGACATCTCAGGTCAAAGGGGATAGTGTTTCATTATCACCATAAAGGATCGCAGAAGATATCGGTAAATCCCCAACCTACCAGACCTCATTTGAAGGAGGTACATTCTTTTATGATGCTTGCTTACCCGAACATTCTTAAGGGCATTTGCATATATCATTTCATTTTTCGCTCAGTGGACTCAATTTGGATCTCATATTAGGCTATACTGTTAATTGCATTTGAATTTCTTATCTCTTTGTATTTTCCCTTTTTTAACGATTTTGATCCTTTTCTGGAATTTATTGAGAAGTAGATAATTTTATAACACCAGATTAACGAGATTTTGCTTTAAATTCTGTGATTGTACATTATTTGAATGGTTTAATTTACTGTCTGATCCGTTCACACTTTCTCATTTACAAGTATTGAGACAGCTGAGAATAACCGAGGTAATTTGACACTTATATTTCATTTTTAATAACACTGACTGCTTGGTGGTACTTAGTAACTAAAAGATGTACATAACTATAGGGCCACTCGGTATACTGGTCACTGGCGCTTTGGCACTGTGAAGTGTGTGACTTCGATTAAGTTGAGCGTGCGACCACTTACCGAGATAGGACTAGTTCATCGTCATAGTTCAACGTTTGTCAAGATAATCGGTGGCAAAGTTTCTGGTACACACGTTCCGATTCATTTGGACAAGTGCGGTTTATTCAGTCTTGCATGATTACAATTCAACATATTCAATCCATTCTCAAGCAGGTTTTACAATTAAAAAACTGTGCATAATTATCGTACAGCTGTTAAAGTTTGCTAGCACAAAATAGGTTTATGTAAAGTAGGTAACTGCATGTTTGCCAAACGTGCAGTTAGGTCTTGCCCATCCTTAGGTTAGTTCTACTGTATCTACTTGCATTCTTGCCTTACAAAAATATTGAAGCAGATTCTCAAATAAATCATCAACGTTGTTAAAGCTGTAAGGAAACAACCACGTTTAAGAAACAAACCAAAGTTGTAAAGTGTACCACTGCTGAAACCTATGGTGCCTGTAGTCGTTGAATTATATTTTATTTTGAATATCTTTTGTGAAGCGCTGGTATTGGTTTACGAGAGTATTACTACTATTATTGCAGAATAAACAGTTTCCTATTTTACAGTCAACAAAAGAGTGAGAAAAAAGTAGCCAAACTGCAGATAATTTACTGTTAAAACTGCTACAGAATTAAGGTAACATTGTCTTGTTTCAACTTTTGAAAAAAGTAAATATTAACCTTATTATATCGGAATACGAAAAAGAGTGCATAAGTTACTACATGTCCAACAGGGACAAGTAGCAGAACACATGAACGCCTATACTCAACTTATCTGTATTACTTACTTTAATGCATACATTAAGATTATTCGAAAATTTGGTGCGACATAATCCTGCAACAGCATTGACATTACAAAACAGTCTATATAGAATTTCTTGCTCTATTTACGAATTAATTAGCGGCGTGTTATAAATTTGACGCATTTGTGTGTATGTATGCATGACAATTAGCAAAGACAATCGACGCCGAATTAGCTAGCCAGCAGTGCCTGTCTCCTCTAAGTACATAGAAATTATCCTGTGCTATCACAAAATTTTCCATCAATATTTACCGTTGATTTTAGCCGATCATAAGTTCTTCTAGTATTCGAAAATAAAACTTAATGGAATGATTCTTTACTCCACCTAAATATTTGATAAGATGAAACGAGCATAGAATTATAAAGCGCAGATAGTTACACATTCATTTAGCGCAGCGTCGAAAATCGTATTCGTAAGAAATACGTTATTTAACAATAAACGACCAAACCGGATTCCGATTATTTCACAAAAATATTGAAGCAACTTTTTTTTGACACCGTTCAATAAATATTTGTAGTAAATCTTGGCGCCCGAAATATCCTTGAAGAATATTATATAAAAAATAAACACGTTAGAATCATAAAGGATAATATATGCATATATTACAAGTATGGAGTTACGGCGTGTGTAGGAGTTATAATACTTAACGAAGACGTCAACAAATATTTCATTTTTATAGTTACTTCGTATGCGTACGGGTTACGGACGATTCGTTCAAGATTTTTCCGAGAATCAACGGAATCTCCGATACAAAATCTTTCGTTAGGTCACATACTACTGAAGGTTAACACCCAGATGACGTCCATTTTGCAAGGTTTCCAAATAATTCTAACTGTTATGAGGTTACACTCTTCGGGAAGGATGATTGTGAAGTGCAACGTCTTACCAAAACCTACGATTGGTGTAATTTGATCAAAACAGCATTCAGTAATTGTAACTCAGGAATTTCTCTGAAAGGTGATTAACTGGCAGTAATAAGGTCCATTTCATATCAACCAACGAGGTAACTCCACCCAATAACTGAATAATAAGTTACAGGGATCCCAAACATGTACATAAATGACAATCTTACCCGTTGCCGTTGAAATGAAATTAAAAATTTGTAAATTACGATTCTATGAGTTGAATATTGCCTTTTGAATTAATTGTCTACCATTTTTTTCCATCATTTTTCTCCCTAATATGCAATGATTGTATCACATTATTTTCTATTGTGTACCTAATTAATAAATTATTGATTTATGTTGATCCATCTGTAGTTCCTTCATTTATCTCTACCAGTAGCAGACTAGACCGTTAGTGGGATTACCGGTTAATATTATTTTTAAATTGAGAATTGCTTCCATTATCAAGTTTTATATGTATTTGTTAGATTTCGGAGTTTATAAGGAGGTAATATTTCTTTTTTATTTAACAAAAGGTTATTTGGGTATTTTTAAATTGGTTTCCTGTTGTTTTACTGTTTTTTCGGTTAACTATTTCTTCTGTACAAACTCAACCGGAAATTTACAAATATTTTTAGAGTTACATTCAATACTGGAGAAATAAAAATAAGTTCTAACCTTTTAATAGAAATTTTATTCGGATTTTACCCATGATTAAAATGGGAGAGGGTTTATCATTACATTTCCTTCCAATTGTAAAAAAATTTCTGCCTGATAATGCCATGATAATGCCTGATAACCTTTAAACTTCAATAAACATAAAATATCAGTAGGGCTCAAAATATACCCAAAATGCATTTTAAGTGCATATTTAAATATTTTACAAATAAGGGCAATCTAACATGTGTATTCAATTTTTTTAAGTGTCCTGTGCAACTGTCCATTTCCCTTGAAAAGACAGCCCTTCTAAGAAGTAGGTAACATATATTACATCGATTCAAATCATTCGAATAAAAAACATTGGTTTCAAGCAAAATAGATTACTACCAATTTTATATCCATGGATTATTACCCCGAAGTATGTACAAGTAAAGAGAAATTGTGAGATGTACATTTCTTGCGGATTCGATGTTCCAAGTTATAAGGGTATTAATTTTGTCAGATATCTGAATTAAAATCTAATCACTTCGATGCTGATTGAAGGATGATTCCTCAGATATTTCACGCAGTAGAAGTTAACCTACCCATGTTATTATCTTCAGTGCTGATTACATCCTCGATTTTAGGGAAATTTCCCTTTTTGCCTTTTATGGACGAAACTGCCTGTTGCTGCCATTTTATTAAATTTCTATACCTAGTTTGCAACTTTAACATTTAAAACAGCATATTTTATATTTGGGAAAAGATTTTTTCCCAGAAAAGTTTTTTTTAAGCTAAGTATTGCGCAATCACTAATTAAGTTATAACAAATTTTGAGAATTCTTTCTATTCTATTTATATCGGTCTATATCTACATATTTCTATATTACATATTCTATTACATATTCTCTCTACACATTATGTATCTATATATTTCTATTGGTGTTAGATATCAATATTAGTTTCAAATGTCTTCTAAATTTTGAGTAAATAAAATTTCAAATTTTAATGACCAAACATTTTTTTCATTTGACAAAACATATATAGTTTTATTATAACAATCAAATACCTTTGTTGTTACTCCATTGATCACAATTTTATTCTCCCAGATAAATGATTTGTTTCCAACTACGCGTTTTAATCAAGATATAATCATTGCGTATCTAATAAGTTTTGCGTGAAGAAATCTTATAATTTTCTTAGTTCATACCATAGCGAAATTTTACATTTAAATATTTATACATTCATTCTGTAAAATTTAGTATGAAAATGTAATAAAAAAGAAAGTAAACTCACTTTTACTTATTTTTACCACTTTAAGGCATTTGTCAAAAAAAAATAATGATAATTAAATAGATACTATTGAAGAACTTGGTATTTGTTGTTTCTTTGTCTTCTTCTTTTACATTTTCTTATTTATATAGAGATTTTCACTGTTTTGTTACTGTTGCTGTGCAATTATTGTTACTATTGTTTATTTAAATTTCTTGGTAAGTATCAATATAAATATCTGTATATATTGTTTTATCTTATGTTTGTATATGTTGATAGATATGTTAAGTATAACTGTACTAAGGCTATAGCTTTAGCTTACTGTATTATAATGTATAAGTACAAAACGGAACATGTAAACAGGAAGGTTTGTAAACAGCAAGAAGCAAATCAAAGCACTGCTCTTTGTTAGTCAGCTCTATGCTCTGAAGCATAATAGTGCTAACATAGATGAACAGATTTTAGAGTGTAAGGAAGTTTATAACATGAACCGTAATGCTACGACTCCACGACTTATTAGCATTGTGAACTTGAAAACAACATTTAAAAGTTAAGTTAGCCCCATTAGGTATTTCTCTATGGAATATTTTAGAAATATAAAGAATTTTTTAAACGAGCCTAGTTTTTCAACTAAACCTAATATTTTCAGGACTTCTAAGACTTTCGGATATTATCAAAAAATTAGTCGATTATCCGATATTAAAATTTTGCAGGAATTTCCGTAGGAGTAACGTGTTCCCTGTTAGTTGCCGGATTGAACTCTCAGATATGCTTCCAAAGAGAAAATTAACGTTTCGCACACAGGCTATTTAACAGCATGAATAAAGGTACAAGAGGAGCAACCGACAATTAAAAGCTTCATTAAATCCGTTCATAATTCCCTGCAAGACAATCGCGTATAAGCGAACAATTCTGATGCGTACCCAGTTCGAGAGAAGAACTTCGAATTAGACCCTCCGGATCCAAACTTGATCCAATCATGCTCGTTCTCCTTCCCTCCTCGTTTGTGGACCTGTTACTGCTCTTGTTTCTTGACTCGAGCAAATTACTTACGCGACTTACAGTTACGTACGTAACATATGCAGCGTTTCCCTTCGCTAATGACTTTGAACTGCGCCTCCAGATAACGAGATTGTTTACAGGCGAATGCGGTGGAAATATTACAGGCCCCATATTTCGAGGAGTATGATAATGTGATGAGGTCGTTTGATGAGAAGTGGGGATGATAAAGTGGGTCTGAATGGGAACTAAATTGACAAAATAAAGTGTATTCGTTAGCATCATGGGATGTTTAGGTAAACGTACAAATTAATCGGTCCTGTCGAACGACAAGATTTAATATTTATTCCTTGGGTAAACATAATAGTACTTGAAATGAGTAAACAATAAAATACGTCGAGAACCGTTGAGAATTTCATTATATCTTTCTATTAAAGGTTTTATCGACGTTTTTAGTAAGTTTTTATGATAATGAATCAAATGACTTAAAATGGCTTATAAATCTTATTTTACAAACTTTTTTGAACAAGGTATTAAAATTTGAAAATCATATTCCGTTTATTATTTCTTGCACACTAAGTAACCACAGCTAAGAACGAAGTTGTAGCACGATATGTCGCACTCAATTCCATTTAAGTTGAGTAATTTTTTGGACGGCGTCTAGTACCCCAGTTATTTTTCAAATTGTATCGTTAGAGTTTCTGCCTCTTCTTTCATTGCTTTTTGTTGTGCTATTTGGATTCTACTTACGTATTCCTGGTCAGTTTTAGGGTTTAAGCTTCATAGGTAAGGTTCATAGTAGAGGTAGGAAGATACATTAATTCGGTATATAATACACTCCTAAGCAGTCGAAGTTCAGCCAATTCCTCTCGCTATTTCTCAAGTCTGCTTATCGCGTCCTACAGAGATTTCATGTCCTGAATATTTGTATGAGTATACAGGTCTGTTCGGTATATGTATTATTTATTTGTAGTCCATTCCATATTCATTCATATATTAGTCACATATAGTGTTTTTCACAGATTGACATTAAGCCGACTTCTTACGTTGCTGCGTTGAGTATTGTGAGCAATTCAGCTGCGTCCTCAACTCGATCCGCTATGAGGAAAAGATCGTACGCAAAGCGCAAAGAGTTCAGTCCTTCACCATCGATGTTTACTCTCATAGTGTCCCAATTGATCCTCCTTGAAGAACAAAGTTGTAGTTTTGAGGAAATGTTAGCTCTTTGACGCACTCTTCATTTTATTTTAAGTTTTCCAGTCTTTAGATGTGAACTTAAGCATGATAAAGCATGTTTATAAATGTTTTTACATAATTCTCAGTATCTATGATCTATACCTGCGTTAGCCATAGCGGCTAGCATTTTGCCTTGATTTGTAGGATCGATTGTGGGATTCTGCTCGATCCCTTCTCATGCATAATGATAATTAAAACGTTGGACCGACTATCAGGGATTTTTCAATTTTCTAAGGATTTAAAAACAATGTTTTTAAGGCAGGTCCAGCTATCCCATAGCTGGCTTAATAAATAGCCTTTTTCACGATCTAGTGCTTCCCCGGAGTTTTGTTTTCATTTCGATTAAAGCAGATCTAATTTCATCGGAAGTACTTTCGGGGATGTTGTCTGGCACCATGTTTAAAATTTTTTGTGTAGGTTTTGTGTTGTCTGCATTACGATGTTTTCTCCATAATTTAGCATAGAAGCCTTCAACTACTAGCAAGATTAGGCTTTTATTTGATGTTATGTTGGATCCATCAACATAGACCCATTAGTTGTTGTTTGCTGTGTCTACCTACAGTTCTCTGTTCATCATCGTTCAATTCTCAGTCTCTTCCATTGTTTCTATTACAACTTGGACGTTAAAATTAATGGTCTTTCCTTACTTCCTTTGACAATTCTTTACTTTGTTCTCTGTACTCTTACCTATCATTTCCTTTCATTTCTGATCTATTAATTATTTTGTGTGTATTCTGAGCTTTTCCGTTTTACTGTTCTGTTGTTTGCAGTGATTTTCTACTGCAGATTTTTGGGCTGAGGTTATCTGTTAGTTGACTACGTCTATTCATTTCTGCTCTAAGTCTAGTAAATTACGCCTCAGTGAAAGTGTACATTCAATTCGTTCTTTTATCTCTGACTGTCTTCATCTCGGCGTCTCGGTAACCATTTTACGTTTTCTCTTCATGTTAACTACTAATTCTGTTTCAACTAGCCTATAGTTACTGTCATCTATTTAGCACTGACAACCTTTGCACGGTCTCTTTATTAATTATGTTAGTTATTAATTAATATCAATAAATAATGCCGTTATATTCTTTTAAAAGGTTGTTAGATTTGTAAAAACAGACGGTTTACGCAGTGCATTTTCTTTAAATGTGCGAAGCATTTTAAATGGTTTCAAATATCAAATTATTAAAAAAAAAATATATTTCTCTTGGAAAAGTTTGCGTTTGAAAATTTCTAATATTTTAACAATGTTCGAACTATTTATTAAAAAAAATTAAGGTTTCTGGTCAAAAAGGCGAATTAAGTACTCGGTTAATACCTTTGAAATCAGTTCTAAAAATTATTTTAGACAAACCAAAAATGACCGATCGGCCAAAAACAGTTATTTTTTTGTTCACTGCTGGGCCATTTTTCATTGACAATTCAATTTTTTTTCTTCGTCAATGCAATTATGTTTTGTGATATCCAAGTTAGTGATTGTGAAAAAAGTTTTGAATTGAATTGATGATGTGAAATATCAGCAAATAAGTTGATTTTTTACAATTTCCTTGAAATCCAGCAGTTTTATAATACATTAAAATTTCTCTTGATTGTGAATCACTTTGCTACAACTTTGCTGCTGGATGTAATGACGTAGAGTGTATTGTTTTCGAGATATTAAAAATAAAGATTTTTTGATTTTAATAACAATTTGTAAACAAAATCTGATACGTAATGTATGTCATTTTGTTCACTATCATGAAAACTAACTAAAACCAGCGAGAAAACCTATATTACGAAGATATCACCAAATCGACCTTTTCCTTCCTTGGCTCTTGGCCTACAAGTGCAAGATTATAGTCAGTGAAGCACTATAGGCTCGTCTTAGCCTCTTTTGGCGAGTATTTGCAACAATGTAATTAATAAAGCATACATGGAAGGGAACTGATTGCATAAACATACGCAAATTTTAATTTAAATCAGGTTACATCACCAATGCAAACAAAAAAATTAATTTTTGCCCATTAAACCTTTCAAATTTGTAGTTGTGGAAACATAGAATGTTAGTCGTCAGAAAATTTTTAAAAATATTATTACGTAAGGTAAACATATCCACAGTACAGTAGTTTCACTTTGTATGAAGGAACTCAAATGGGTTCTGTTCTATTTTAGAATAATTGAAGATATGCCAGTCTTGCCTTGAGAAAAACTATTTCAAGTACAGTGATAGTGGCAATTAAGTTAAGTTTAAATACTTTCACTGATAAAAATTTCCGCTTATTGTACGTTATCAGTAATAATTTGATTTTTTTAGAAGTTCCCATAAATCGAATGAAATTTATTTCAAGTGCAAAAGTGACAACTACCAAAACAAATTTTATTCAAGATGGAATATGAAACAAAATATAAAGATATTTTTGACTACTGGTTTCCACCCGCACTGACCTGAACTGTGGGGTAGTTGTTTTTTTGTAATAAAACGGTATGATAACGGATTCCGAGCAGAAGGGAAATTAAAAATATCCTCTGGCCTATTATTATTTCGGCCTTTAAACCGGTGAATGACGACATACACCGATGAGCTTTGGTGGATGTTGGAATAAGCGGATAATTTAGGATTTATGTGAACGTATTTACGATCTTAAACGTGTAATACCATTGGTTAGTTTTATGACTAACACAGTTTATAACGATAACATTGATCAAATTTTAATTCGGCGAAAAAGCTTAATTTTTCAATTTGTGTTCCCATAGATATCCATTCTCATAGGTAGAGGTGATTATAATCCTTGGGTAAGAGCTCAAAGTCACTACACTAAATGTAGAAAAAATATTTATTCAAAGTAAATGCTCTTATGACAATCAAACTTAAATCTCTTCTTTTTGTTTAACACAGAATTATTTTGTTGATGATGAGCGCTAGTTTCTTAAATTGCGTCATTAAAGATTATTTACTTTGAACGAACATTTTTTCTTCTTCATTTAGTGGTGTAACTTTGAGCCCTTCCCCAGGGATTTTAAATCTATGGTTAATTTTTTGCGACGGGTTCGTGGAATCGGCACGTAATATTAGAGGAGGGGGTGAAATGAAAATTGATAACATATGTCACGATGAGAAGGTGGATTTAAAAATTGTGAATGACCTCCCATTCTTAATTTTCCATTAACGACTTGACCTGTTTTTTAGTCAGCTGTATGAAGTATTTCGAAAAGAAAGAACATCCAACATTTACATGTCTTACTCTTAACCAGTTTAGGGCATAAACTCTAGACTCCCAATTAGAGAACAGAGCTAGATGACGAACTAAGGGAATGGATAGAGCAAGCAAAAATGTCATTTTGCTTTTCCAACCTGTTGAATATAAAAGTTCAAAGGAAAACCGAAAGGACCGATGAAGTAGTTTCTAATGTTTACCGCTTCAACAGAGCCTCAATGCATACCAATCAGGAGAGAACCATTCTCAAACAGGGTGCTTCATTATATCAAATGGTTGATTTTTTTCATGGACAATCAGAATCATGGAAGATTTTAGACTGCAGACTTAGAGAATTGCCTCAATTCTGAACCGGTAAAGGGAGAATGAGTTACAATAAAATATCGATTTGTGTAGTGATATAACCTCAAATAATTTGTCGAGAGTTTACATGTTCTACATATAGCCACTTAGTGAGAAGGAACGGTTTAAAACTCTAAAATGAAGAGGGGATCAGCATTTTCGGATTATAATTTTATATTTTATTTATTTATATATATTATTATATTTATATTCGGATCAAGATAACGAGAAACTTTGTCTGAAGTTTTCCCCATCGATTTAAATTTGAAAGACATAACTACAAAAGTAATGACCCATTTTGTCCATTCCTCGATTTTCCGTTTCCTAAAAGCCCATTCTTTCCCTCTCGAAATTCGATCAAAATTCCATGACTGAAATTTGGCTCTCCTAACAACACGATCTCCTTGGACACAGTGACATTTCAATAAATGAAAATATTGCCTTCGTTATCTAAACACGAATCTACACGCTTCGCATTGTGCCGTAAGTGGATATTAATAAAGTAAATTTTTCGTTTTGCAATCCTGTTCTCCGTTCCTCTGGATTCTCGTTTAAGTTAAGTCGCCGATACCATTGACGTGATTGCTTCATTCGTACCGCGCAACAATATGTAATCGTCGTTTACACCCCCAGGACGTCATCTGCGTGATAGGGGGTCTCGCGTATTTAGGTTAATGTTATTTGTGGGATAGTGTAAGGGCTGGAAGTGGATTAATGTCGTAAAGTACGTATAGTATAGGCCCGATGAATATGCTGATTGTGGGGGGTTTGATTGGATCCCTAATGAAGTCTTTAGTGTGAAATTAACACGACAAATGATTAAAAGTCATAGTGTATTGAAAGAATTGACGCCTTCCTTGCAAATAATCTTAATAAAATGAAATAAAATGTCATGAGCTATTATATTAAAATCAATCTGTTAAACGAATTGTGGTTAAGTCAACATTTTAATGTGATACGGCAGAAAATAGTTTGGTCAAACTTAAGCAACCTCATGTCAATTAAGAAATCTGGTTTCAGTTGAATGATTGTAAAATAAATAAGTCATTACCAAATTCAGGTTACTTGAAGTGAAGCAGAATTAAACGAACGCTTTAGCAAAACTGTCACAATATGACAAATGACAAGAAAATCGAGCACACCTGGAAAGAAGTTGTAGCAAATATCATGGTGAAAAAATGACATTTAAACAAAACTCAGAAATTAAATGTAACAAACTGCAGTAACGTTGAAAATTTCAAATTTAGCTCTGGTGTTAATTAAACTTCACCAGAATTGAAAAGAAAATAATCTCAGGCGGATTTCACTAATTATGAAGTCATTTATAATGTATTTAGCAAGTATTGTAATACTTGGAAGTTTTTGCAAACAACCTACCTTTACTCAGTTCAATTTTGTCAACTAGTAATATTTAAATAATGAGCATTTTAAACAAAGTTAATATTTCTGTTATTAGTCATCATCAAAGATTCCCAATTTGTAAACGAACTGAATACGTAATAGAGAAAAAGAGAGAGAGAGAATTAGAGACGTATTTATTATATATTTCATAGTGATAGTGCTAAGAAAATTTCATTCCATTTAAATTTTAAATTGTACATTGTTTTCAATTAAATTCAACTGTGCAGATTAATTTAAATGGTTATAATTCTAATATGCACCACAAGTTTTGGTAGTAAATCTTGTGACCCTTTTGTTGAAATGAAACTAATATGACTTTAAACAAAATTTGGCATTTCCTCAATCTTAAAATTCAAATCCGCTTTTTAATTGACATTTGAAGAAAATATTCAAGTGGAAACTTCATAATTTAATTATGGTAGATGCATCTATTTATATGCTTCAATATTTTTTCCTGAAGTGATTGTAGAAACTTTAAATTATATTGCAATACTGCTTGTATTGACTCAGACATTGCTTTCGCACTTCGTGTGGTTAAGTTTTCCAAGAATTAGATGCTAAAAAGGATTTTTTACATCTAGAAATTTTTTGAAAAAGTTCACAGTTAAACAAACTTTTTTATGATTAATCAGTAGAAACAAGTATACAAATGTAAGTGAAATGTAAATCAAAATTGTCCCTTGGATAAACCTGTACTATAAACATTTGTTGATTCCAAATTATGTCGGTCATTCTTTTAATCACAATTGGTCTCATTTATATTGCTAACAACTTAAGGAATAGCAGGTCAATGTGAATTTGGATAATTTCTCAAAAATAATTTAGCAAAATCAATCATACTCAATCAGTTAATAATAAAATTACAATTGTATATTATGTGCTGTATTTATTTCATTTAACGTGTTGATGAAAAATGATGAAAACGTGAAAATGGCCGAACAGCTGTTACAGCTTATACTAGTAGCATTAACAGTTATTGTAATCGTAATACGCTTTCGTAATTGCTTTTGCAGATTGTACTACTTGAGTGTTAAAACTCATGTTAGTCTTAATAGCAATTATTGTAATATGTATTAGTTCCTGTACTATGCGAATTAAGTACTGAAAATAAATAACAATGAATCAGTTAAGTACAGTAGTAGCTGTTTTAAAAATTTTAAAATACTTTAATTCTATTATGATGTCAGAGGCTAGTAAAAACTAGTACTATTCCCAGTGAAGCCATAGGAAATCGTACCAAATAAAGATGAAAACTCTAAGGGATAGATTCTGTAATATTCCCCACAGTACGTCTACAAAAAGGTGTTTTGTTAATTGTTAATAATTTTGTTACAAAAAGGTAATCTGTTAATTAATTGTTAATAATATAACGAATAAATTGGAAGGGTGTTTTAAGTGTACAATAGAAATTCTCATTTGTTTAAGGTTTCTCAGATTCTATGAACTAGAACTCATAGAAACAGTTTTAAAAATTTTAAAACTGCTGGGTAAAGCTTAAAAATCGAATTAACTATCTACAAGTAATGGAACCTCAATCGAAATTTCTTTCGATTAAGAAGAAGAATCTTTCGAATAAGATTCTTCAACCTTCTCCCCAATTGACCGAAACAAATTTTATGGTCCCAAATGAAATTCAAAACATTTAAATTTCAAATTATTGCATTTCTGACACCGTTCAAGATTTTCGAAGAATTGTGCAGGTTTGGAAACAATTCATTCAGGCTGCCTTGAATGTTTTCAATATTCCTATCAAGTTTTGTTAAGTTTCTCTTCTGCTACTGAAAGAAATATTGCGGGTTAACGAGAAGCTGAAAATCATCGTCTCTCATTTGGCCTAGTGAAAGTGGATTTGATGGTCCAATCGTGCTAAATGAAGCGAAAGACTACTGCGTAAGGGTTTAAAATAGATGCTATTAAGCATCCTAACATACTGCAGATTTTTTCGAAATTAGCTTAGGTTACATTGAATATTTTACGGTTCCTAAACTTAACTTAATTCCCTCAGGCTTTCAGATTAAGGGATAAAAATCTTTAGGGGCTCTACAGATTTAGTATTAGAATGTCTTCACAGTTTCCAAGTTACCAATATCATTCGTGTCCTCAGAGTCTAAAAAGTTGAACAGGAGTGTATGAAATATGTAATTTGATAAAAACACCAAGTTTAGTTCAGTAGTTTTTGGACGAATTTGTCTATTTCAATTAATTCCTCATTCCATACAAAGTAGTTGGTGCAAATACACCAAAAAGATGACCGCTTCGAGTACATTCCTTGAAATTTCGTCGATTCTGGTATACATAACCTATAGGAGTAAATAAAGGGCGTGCGTGAAACACGTGATTGCAGATTGTGCTCCCATTGGTTCTCAAATAAACGATAACTTTTGCAAGTGAATCTTTAAACTATAGAGCGACTTTTGCATTGCATTACAAAAATTTCTTTTTTCCACAAAACAAACAAAGAACAAACATGCCTTATTAAACTATGTATTTTTTAGATGTCTAGATTTATTTTGGAACACTTTGTCGAATGGCAAGTTTTCCATAAAGGACTCAAACATGCCAAGTTGCAAAATTTAAAAAGATATCGTCAAGAAAATGTGAAAAAAAATTTGAATTGAGGGTGCTATTACCAGAGGGCACTAACTTCCTCAAGAATCATTTCTATGGAAGGTGAATTTGCTCATATATATATACATAAAATCTTCGACGCACTTTCTGAATACAGAGTATATATAGCATGAAGTATGAAGCGTACAATTCTGCTATACAGGTGAGCCGACATTTACTATTGATATCTTGAGGAATAATGAACGACAAGGAAGCAGTGTTAGTTGACACTTTAAAAAATAATCTAGTTAATTAGTTAGATGGAATAAGTTTAAAAAAAAACGAATATTGTATGTTATTTACTTTATATAAGTATTTATTCCATAAAGCACGTCATATAACTGAAGTGTTGTTATGTTCGTTATTGAAAACTGACGAAACAACAATTCAATTTGAGCTGGCACTTTTAAAAAGTAATATGGCATAAGTAAATCAGCCACAACTGATCAAAGAGCCTTGGGGTTTAGCATACACTTGAAACTTTATAGTAACAGACCGTGTGAATGTCTTCTTCCAGGTCCTTATTTCTAAATTGAAATAAAATCTACTCTTTTCGCTGACACGACGATACAGATTCGCGATAGAATTTAATACATTCGGAAAGAAAAGCACACGGATGCCATATAGTGTCACGTCGTTGCTACTACTATTCATATAAAAAAGAGGTTGAGGAAATCTAAGAAGAAAATAATACGGAGGATCGACAGCTGTCACTCGGCAGGTTGCCGCCTGTCTACCGTGAAACGTCTTTCTCTTGGTGGTCCCAACGCCACTTGACATCTCTCGCTGAGGCTGCAGAGATTTATAGACGTGGAGGTATTTAATGTTTTCGAAGAAACGCCGTTAATTTCGTATTGTTTTCTGTGCTTTTTTCCCTTCTCCTTTTTTGTTACGGAGGGAGAAGCGACATCAGGTAAGAGATAATCCCCGTCCGATTGTTGCTGCCGGTGGCCTCTAGAGGTGGCAGAAAACGCGACTAATTAACGGCAGGAGAATAGTCTGAGAGCAGAGACACGGGGCCGAGTAAGACGTCGAAATGCTGCTGGATTAATTATAAGGCAGGAAAGGTGCACATTCGGAGACGTGCAACAGCAACTCCGGCGAAAACGGTGCGGTGTTATCGTTTTTGTGCTGAATCTAACGATTTCGAATGAGAAAATCTGAGCGAGACTAACTTCCAATAAGAAAGTTTTATTAGAAATACGATGGATCATGCCCACACATTTTGAAGGTTGAGGCTAAGAGTCCACAGTCGCATTAAGATTCTTCCATTCATTAACGTTAAAAAAAATTAGTAATTTGGAGTTATCTGGGTGTAATGTAAATTATTTTGCATTGTAACTTTCCATTTATAAGGACGTTTAACAATTGTTATACTTCGTGTAAATGGGTTTGATTTCAATTTGAACCGCATTGTGATCGATCATTTGAAATCTGCAATCAGAAAAATGTGCAACCAAAATAGTGGCTAGTTGTTAAAATATATTACAGGTACTTGAGGTATAATGTAACAACCGTTTAAACAGTTAAACAGTCAATATAACCCGATCCTTGTTACAGTGCTTGAGGAGATAATTAAAAACATGCATACATTTGCATATATTACTTTGCACAACTTTGGATTTGAAATATGCTGGATCAATCATTTCAAATTCAGCACTTCAAGCTATTTATTTTTTTACATTCATTGAAAACTATAGAACTTACTGTTAGTTCTTTGAGTTATAATTTGAGCTGTTATACATTAGCTAAAGTGTTGCCAGCATTCGTTTCTGAACTAAATACTAAATTCCATCTTAAATGTTACGGATCACTTATTTAAAGCGAAACATTGAGGTTCATAATTTACAGAGACTACATTTCAATCACTGTATTATATGCTGTTCCCAATGTTTAAGAGCTTATAGCTTAAGAGAGTGAAATACTTGATTAATTGCAGCAAAATTTGGTTATATGGTCCATAATAGTATCCTGGGAAATAGCTATGGATTTGCTGTTTGAATTTATACAAAATACAACTTTTCATTAGGAATTGAGGCCACAAGTGAAACAAAAAGCCTGATCGTCCCACTTGAATTATAAAGCTTTTGTTTAATTACGTTTTTTGAAAACTGCTTAAGGATTTAAAATATTACGCATTTGTAATTTAGATGTAAATTATGATGGTACGTTTTGCCTCCTCTATTCATGAATTTTTGAATGAAAGTAGGATATTTAAAAATAAATTTCACCCCCTTTTCCAACCGTTCAGTAAGAAAAATTTCGAACTGGATTCAGTAGGAATACATAAATATTTCTTAAGTTTTTTTTACCTAAGTTAATATTTTCCTTATCTTAAAGGTGAAGGAAAACTTGTTTTCAGAGATCCAACTTATAAAAATCTGGCTAAGAAATATTTAAGATAAGATTTTTCTTATCACCTCTTAAAAATTATTTGGGATAAAATTGTTCCTAAGTAAAAAATATTCATTTCGTCTAAAACTGTCAAAACATAATCTCAAATAATATTTTTATTCTTTATATTTGTTGTGATCCACAAATTTAATTAGTAATGTCGAAGTGGTAATCATCTCCTTAAATCGATACTTCCTGTAGCAAATTATCTAAGGGTTATTAAAAGTTGTGCCAAAGGAGTTACGGGCATTCCCTGTTGGTCTTCCACTTCTTCCACTATTGTAATTACAGGGAGAATAACAATCAGCACACACAAGCTTCACGGCTTAGTATACCTATAGCGCTTTTTAAATTCGAGTCCAATCCGTACAATGGCGTTTCCCTTATACATATTCGGATACGTAATAGTGTTTTACTATTATAACTTCAACTTCTACGAACATAACTGCGATATTTCTTAAATAATTTTTAAACGTAAAAATGTCTTTACTAACGAGAGTTTATGAATGCTGTTAAGCAGGAAAACTTTTTGACTTAAAATATACTTAAGAATTATTTTGAGTTAAGATTTATTTATCCTAAGGACCATTTCTGAATACGAAATCGGATTTAAGTAAGTATTTAAGTTGAGAAATATTGAAGGAACGTTTCTGTGTACCACCCTAAGTTCCAAGTGGCTTAAGAAAGACCTTATAACGAAAAGCGTAAATTATATAATTAGCTCCTCTTTCCACCACTTCATGGAAGAAAATTCGGGATTTTCGGAGTTTTTAAGCCACTTAGACATCTAAGGTATTAGTGTTCCATTTTACGTTTTTAAGCATTCGGGCAGTGTTAAATAAATTTTACTTCATTTCTCCACCCCTTCTGTAAAGAAAATATGGAGTTTTAAAGTATGTAGAGATAAGATTAAGTTAAATGTCTATGGATTATGATCATTGGGTAAAGTACTAAGGTAAATAATAATATTTAACGCTTTCCAATCCGAATGTTTTGGTTATTTTTGATGTCAAATTCTATCATCGTTTTTGTCATATTTAATAATTAGTATAATATATCGAATAGAAATAAACTATTCAATTAAATCTGTAATCGTGAAAATGTTTCCTTAGTATTTTATTTAATACGAATTCTTTAAGAAATGCAACTGGATTTGTATCTTGCGTTCAATAATATTACTGGGTATATTCAATATGTCTTTTATCGGTACATAAAGCTGTGTTACCAATGTGAATATTTACCTGACGGTTACGCTGGTTCTTATTAGAAGGGAGGAGCAATTGATATCTGGCATTTGAATTGATGACACAGTTTAGAGGAAACCTAAACCTTTCATGAAAACACTGCCTAGACCTTATAATTCTATCGTTTTGATTTACAGCTCACAGATACCTGTAGAATACATTGTGGCTCTGCCAGTACAATATTTGTTCATTAATTGCTTCAAAGAATCAAATCTGAACTGTTCATACTGAGGTTTAAAGTTTACGGAACACTTACATACAAGTACAGGATTTGTACCTCATAGAAAACTCTAGGACCAATGCCAATTTAGCACTGCATTTGGGGTCTCCTCGGGATTGAAACATAAAATGTGCCGGGTGAGATTTAAAAAGTGTCGCTAAGGTTTATTGTCATTCCCAGAAATATTCAGCTCGTCCTCAGCTATGATAAAATTCGAATTAGTTGGTATTCATAAATCATTTGCGTACATTTTAGTGATTGCCTCCCAATTTAAATTCTAAGCGATAAAAGGACTTTTATATATTTTTTAAATTTACTGCACAATCCAAATGGAGTGTGTGTTCAATTTTTGAGCATGGATTTGAAATTAATTTGTCTCTAGTCAAACTCGAGTGTTCAAAAATTTAAAACATTATTGCCATACAGGAAATTCTTAATACAATCTTGTTTAATCAGAAGGTATTTACTCAAAATATTGACTTAGTTTCCAATCCACTCAACTAATTTAGTTGATATCGTCGAATCATGCATTAATTACATGATTTTACTCTCTTAAGCCCTCTAGTCCTATATTACGAATTTCGTCCTCTATAGTACAGAAGTACTTACTACAAATGTTATCTTAACGAGCTAGTTTAATTTGGATATCCTGATTCTATTCACACGTCAAGTGTCTCAAAGATAACAGACACACGAGGTTTGCTGTAGGCTGACAGAAGTCGTGTAATATTTATACCGTGATTGTCTAAAATTTTCCAAGGCGATTCACAAAAAACCTTTATTTATGGATAAAAATTGATATTAACCTTGAACGGTTGGTATGCTGATATGAAATTATTTATTATCAATGCAAAGAAAAGCTGGTACGTATTACCCTTCACTGAAAACATATAAAGAAATCATAAGGTTAATTTTAATTAATCTAATAGTTACTGATGATTGACAGATTATTTGAATATCGTACCTGATTTTTTTTTAATAAATTACTGCATCATAGATAGCCTTTCCGCTGTTAAGCACCTGATAAGGATAATTACCCATAAATTGTATGGAGATATTTTTAATTTTTCAAATTATGAAACGTCTCGACACCTATTTTACTGTTTCTACACGATTTCTTCAAATAATCACGACGTAACTTTATATTTATGACGCTCTTATCACGAACGAACAACTCGAAATTGCCAATAAAGATTTCATAAAAAATTGCAAGCTGAATGATTAACAGACATTTTTCGTTTTAGAAAGATTTTATAACTTTACGTTATCTTTTGACACCTAACGTGATTTTTATATCGCGGTTAATAGAGTCATCTGGAGGTTTTTACGGCAAGTCTTAAGATTCGAAGAGGCCAGACAAATTTTTTGAAATCTTAATAGTAGTTTAATGAGTGCGATAAAATACATTGCCTCGTCTAATGTAGGCAAGTTATGTGTAGCAACAAGAGTTTAGACAGAATATTAGAATTCTGTCAAATAAACTCATTCGTTTGTATGTTAACAGCTGGCTTTAACGTTATAAGCAATAATAATAAAATAAATTGCATTGAAATCGACAGCCAGACAGCCAAGTTCTTCATCTTAAAGTAATTTGTAGATGTGTGTCTTGGAAGGCACTAAATACTAGTCGTGTAATTATATTTAGAAACTCCCTGTCGTACCTGAGAGAACTTTTACACTTTACCCACAAATGTGGCAGTTACAATTTTGGCGGAGGAGCACAAGCTTAGCAGAATTTACATTGGAGATCTCGACCCTTATAACTTTTTCCAAAGTAATTTAACTACTTAGTTAATAATAAATTTCAAAACAATGTTATGCAATAAATGTTTTTGATATGAACCAGTACTACAGAGTTATTATTAAATTCTTTCACTAACAAAATAATAAAACAGTGGGTAGTTCAATGTAAAACTATACCTGTAATCACAACTCGGGTCTGGTGAATGTTGTTTGGAATGTTATAAATTAATAATAATGAGTCGCATTATTGCATTTTTTTTCAGAATTAAATAATTTAATAAATTCGTAATTTGTAATCATCGTGTTCTTTTAATTTCTGCTCCGATTAAAATTGATATTAAAGAACCTACTGAAAAATTAGTATTTAATTTCATTAAAAATTCAATGGTGTTCAGTTATATATTGTACCAGTATGCACCAGCAATATCTGATACGGTATGTAAATATTTTTCACTTTCAAAATTTTTCTGGCACTTTGTGCTACGTGTGTGTTTGTACTTTTGCAGTTGGATGTTAATTCTTTTTACTTTTATTTTATTGCCATGAAATTCCTTTTGGATCTATTTATTTTTTGAAATAATATTTTTATTATTTGATACACATAACTGTTTTCACGAAATTCCTGCTTAACTATTGTCATAATGTTCAGATCATCAGTAAAAGCACAAAAGTAGAATTACGTTGAATGTTTAGCGAAATTTGACATATGTTCATTATGTACTCTTTAAAATCCTATGTGTGTGAACATATATTCTGTAGTTAACACTATATTTCATAGTACCAGGGCGGTAGATAGGTGTTCGTCATGGGTTTGATTGGTTGTAACGGCGCGTTTGTTTGAATGTTTGTTCTACATTGCAATGAACGTGCAATGCATGTAATCGAGCAATAGAGGGTTTATTGACCACTGGAAATGAAAACTCGCAGGGCGACGATGTTTTTTTCTGGCATGATCTTTAAAAATTAAAAAAACACATAATTCGATTTAATTAAATAAACGGGAAGAATAGAATTTTAATTCTAAGATAGAATAGAATAGAATATTAATTCTAGAATTAATTAGAATTAATTTTAATGCATGGTCTTTTTCTAATGCGTTTAATCATTGATTCGCAGTTACTTTCTCGCTACCGTTCGCTATATGCATGATAAAATTTCTTGCACTATATAGGTACTGTATACATGTATTGCACTATGTTGAATTATTGCTAATTAAATAATAACTATGAATAAATAGTTTCATTTCATTGATAGTTTTACTTTTCACTTCATGAGCGCAATTACAAACTCTTACACCACCATACCCTCAGCATTTAACTTTCACCATAACTGAAAATATGTAAGAGTATCATTGCTCAGTATCAGGTCTCATGTGAAACCTAGTGACACATTTAGAAGAAATTCCATAGAATTGCTATCAAATAAAACTAGTTTCCGCCAATTATTTAAACAAAAGTTACATGTTTACAAATAAGCGGGTTGGGAAAAGTGGGGTTAGAGGTAAAATAATTTTTTTCTCAAAAACTAGGAAGAGAATGATGCCAAATTGATGTTATTTTATTTGACGTATAGAAAACTTTGGAAATTTCTCCACATGACTTATCTTTAAAGAAACTACCACAACTCAATTTAGACATTAGGGATACTCAATCGGCGTCTATATTTCATTTAAATCGAACTCAATGTGTTAAAGCAGGAAAAGCCTGTTTTAGAAATACCTCGGATACGTCAGGCGTGTTACAAGAAAATGAATTAGGGCCAATGTTCTTAAATTTTGGAAATGACATCACAACTAACATGTTTTTGAAAATATGTCTATTCGTCGATTAGTGCTTCACTTACAGAAATATTTATAATATCAGTAGTTGTGGATGCTTGCAGACGGACTTATTAGCGATAGAAGCTTGGTATTCTTGCGAAGAAAGCGACAACTACTAAGACCTATCGTACTTTTGTTAAACCCCTCTTGGAGTATTGTGGAAGCATATGGCACCCTTCACAGCCTGAATTGATCAAAGAGATTAAGAGCGTTCAGAGAGCGTTCATTTTTAACCCTTTTTTGAAATAAACTAAGCTGTAAAAAAGCGTAAGTGATCATTAATTTAAAATAAAAGTTTCTTGTGGTAGAATGAATGCCAAATTTCATTCTATGATAGAGAACGGTGTCAGAATTTTGAACGCTTGTCTTTTTGATATCTTTGCTCATTGCATGAATTGATGAAGCATTAATTATATTGATTTTGATTTATTTATACTAATTAGAATGTATTGCATGTATTTGACAGTAGGAGATTACCGATACCTATTAGTAAGTTGATTTCCTTGCAATAAAATGTTTGGCATCACACATTGCATATAGAAACTGCTGCTGTGATACGACAAATAAACGTAAAAGCGGAAAAAGATAAACGTATTCCACGTTTTTTGCTCGAGTATCGTGATTTTTTGGTGAGTTTTAATTCTCAAGTCTACAATCTCTAATGGCAAATTCCAGATTCTAAAGGGGACAATTTTCAAAGAGGTTATTTCCTAAAATTATAATTGGTGCCTCTACACTAGCTATTTCAAGCACTTTCTATATATATTCTATTTCTATCTATACAATTTGGAATTTTATCAATATTAGAAGTTAAAAATCTTCCGAGAGTTTTTTGGAGAAATATTAATCCTCGCTACGCGCCGCCGATCGAATCCTCGCGCGCGTCGCTGCAATTAACGCAAATCGTCGATTAGATAATAAATATAGGAGAGAAAAAAAGCGACGAAATCGCATCGCGACCGCATCCTCTCAGTAAACAAGCGCGAGCAACGGCAGTTGATGGCCGAGACGGGCGCCGAGCGAAAAACCGGAAAATCCCGTCGGGAAATTCGCCCGAGCAGCGTCGCGACGGCCCCGAGAAGTAACCCGAGGATGACTTCCGAACCCAATTAGATTAAATGATAAAATTTTAATTGAAGTTTGCGGTTGCGCAAACACACACGCTCCTCGCTCACACACACAACAACACACACACACACACACACGCACACAGGTAAGGGTATATTACACCGGTGTATAGTGGGGACGGACTCGTGCTTCAAGCTGGCAGCGAGTAGCATTGTATTATCAACTTCTATGAGGTAGTGTGCGCTAGACTCAAAGCTCTGCTGGTGTGCTGGAACTTATTCTTCCTCTCTCGTCCGGCGTGTTCTTCGCGTCCTCTTCCTCCTCCGACTCGTTTCCCTCTCGATGAGATACGAGGGAGGACGCGCTTCCCTCCGAAATTTCGAATAGGGGACGAGAGAAAAAATTATTGAAAAATAGAAAGTTCGCCTCGATGTGTGTGGGACTTTACCGGAGTAGTGCGAGGACGGAAAAGTGAGCTTCTCAAAATTTTCGTTTTTGAGATTTTCCTTTCATTTCCCGGAGCGTCGCTGTTTTTTGGTGTGTCGACGGTTTTGAGTGAGGCCGGAAGGTGTTACGAGTGGTTTTTCAGAAATTTTTAGGATGTGTTTGAGTGATGCTGGCTCCGGCACCACTCGCCTCTGATCTACTGGATGCACCCTTATGTGTAAGTGAGTAAATTATATTTTTATGTAATGCCCTGATCAAAATTACGTCCCCTCGTAGCCCGTAAAAAAATTAATTTCTTTACAACCGTTCGTAAACAAAATATCGATTAACGTAATATATTTCACGATAAGAAAAATCATGCTTATTTAATTTTGAAAAGTTAAAACGGCGCTTAAACTGACTTTAAACTTTTTTCTTCCTTAAATCAACTTAAAGACTGCCCTTAAACAGCTATTATCAACAGAGTTATAAATAATAATTTTCCGATATTTACAACACTTTCCAAAAGAGCATAAATTAGGTACTTCAGATTTATCTCTACAAAACTTCTTTTAAATCAACTGTACTTAAAAACAAGAAAAACAAATTCAACTTTTAAATTATTGTATTTGTTAAATTCCATTTAAAAAATAGATCTATTCAAAATGTGAACTGCCTAGTTTGTGTCTAATGTATATTATACAGTAAACTCACAGATGAATTTGAAATAGTACAGATCTGGCCCAATATTATAATAGCAATTCACAATCATTATACGGGATTATAATAAAAACAATATTTCTCTTATCGTTTCTTTTATCGAGCACAAAAATAATCCATGCAATCTCTAAAATTTCTGAATTTATCTTTTTTTTTAGACGTGCAATGTTTCGAAAAAAAAAAGTTAACAATTTCGTTATTTTTAGAAAACCTCGTCAGTCAATAGTCATAAAATTTTAATTATTGTGCGAAATTAAATAATTTGAAACGATATTCTTGTTAAGCGCGTATTAACATGTGCGAATTAGAATAATAATTATTAATATTAAAACGTCAAAATGTGCCGACGAAATTTACATATGTTCGGTATTGGGAATAACTTGGACATTATTTTTGTCTTTAACTTTTTTCGTTCCATAAGTTTTTAATGAAATGTCGTTCCCTTTCGCATCAACGTGAAAACGACAACGCTTTAACCATGCAACTTTGTAATTAGACAATTCTGTATTCATATTCTTTAATTAGCGACGCTTTCTGATTAATGTAATGTTTATTTTTAAAATTATTATTGGCCGTCATTCATAATTATTCGCGAAAATTGAATTTATAATAACTAACTAATCAACATTCTCGAAATGTTGAAATTGAATTCTTGTAGAGTACATTAGAATAAGTTGAAACCATAATATACTTAAAGGAAATTGTGACACTGGATTATATTGAATTACGTACCTCCAATTAAATGCGTACCGTTTTAAAAGACCGCGATATGTCCATTGGACTACTTTCTTATGTTTTATTTTGATAATGTTAACTGAAATATTATAAAACTGCGACAGACTTTATATTTTTCCAGAGCTAATATCTAATAATATTATTTATTTATAATACACAATAGAATTCTAAATTCTACCGTTAACATGTGTGTAATGCATATTATTATTACATACAATATTAAAATTAAAGTAATAGCTAGGAAGCTTCAAAGGAATTAATAACGATGTTAGGGAATTCGGCAAAAACTTCTGAAAATTTGTATTTGATTTAATTTAAATTTAATATCATTTTAAGATATACATTTTTTGATATAAATGTTTTTCGGTAAAATATTTAAAGTTTAAAATATTATCGATCTGATTTTGTGAAAGAATAAAGTGCCTTTCACAGAGGATTTTGTCAAATGTGTCATTAACCTTTATCATACTGATTCGATAGTAGAACTAATATTTAAAATTTAAATTTTTTGCCTGGATTTCTATAAAACCGAAAAACCACTAGAGTAAAAGGCCCTTAGAATAAATTTTGGCCAAAGGTGTTAATAAAGTGTATTACATATTCGGTAATGGAATGAATATTCAAAGCTTAGTAAAAAATTTATTAACGACACGACACAAAAACGACACGAATGAAATGGCCTTCAGGAAAGATATGACCAAAAGTGTTATTTTACTTTATCAAACATATTCAACAGTAGAACAAATGTTCAGAGCCTAAAAAAGATTTGGCGCGGATTTCAAGAAAATTTCAAAAAACGAGAAAACGACAAGAATAAAGTACCCTTCAGAGTATCCATCAAAAATGTTATAAAACTTCGTTATACATACCTGATAGCAGAATAAACATGTTAGGTTTAAAAAAATCTTCATGCGGATTCGTAGAAAATTTAAAAAAATCAAAAATACGACAACAGAGTAAACTACACATTTATCTATGCCGATTTTCACAAAGTTTATTGGGAGCACCTGGAAAATGGGAAATTTGAACCGTTTGTAATTTTGAATTTCCGTGAAAAACGTACCACAGACATTAAACACCACATACACAAATATTATTTTCAAAGCATCTTTTTTGGACCATCCAGTTCCTAAAACGTCTAAAAATGCTAATAAATCAAATTCGAAAAATCGATCAGATTACACTATTTCTCATATATGGATGAATCATATGAGGAAGTATGTATTAACATTGCTGGACCAACTAGTCTTTTGGTTTTTGTTGTTTTTTGATAAGATCATGCATTTTTTAGTTAACTCCTCTTAATTTTAAGAAAACGAATGGTTTCCTTAAAAATACCAATCGTCGACCATTAAAACATAAGCATTATTTTATAAAAGAACCGAAAAAGATAGAGTTGGAATTGGAATAGATCTTTCAAATATCTGCACCATCAAAATTGTTTCGCTGGCGAATATCAATACTGGCAGTCATGGCATTTAAATTAAATTGAAAATTTTAATAAATACGACATAACCTTTCATCAATCATCAGAAAATAACATTAATAGTTCAATTTAAAATCGAGTAATATCATCATGTTAACTTTGGTAAAATCATATGGATAGTTTTGAATTTCTAACTTATTGAACCTCTAACACGTTTAATTCGCATTGAATAAAATCGATTGTTGTTAACATTTCATTATTGTTTAAAAACGAACACATTTTACGTTGGGAGTTCACTGGATGTTTACGTTATATAAACGCTTCGCTTCAATCAAAACAATAATAAATTCGTTTACGGTAGTGAATTATTCGCTGCCACGTTCGGTGATAAGTCGCGAACCAATAGGTTATCTATAGCCTACGAATTATTTATCGCACTTCGATTTCCTCGTTCGCCCCGATTCAAGCATTGCGCACACCAAACGAGAATCCCGGCCAGACGGATCCCCCTTTCCCTTCCTCTTTCAGATTTTATCTGCACACACTCCTCAAAAGAGAGAAGAAAAAAACACACACGACGCCAAGGTCGAAAGATATAAATTATCATAAGCATTACATAATTGCGAATTAAAATTCAAATTCGGACGCGGACGACTCGGCTCGGAGTTTATCCACATTTCGTGTGAGGAAAAACGAGCCGAAACGTAACATATTCGGGATACGGGGTCGAGTTTTGAATACAGAAACTCCGTTCAGCGTGTCAAGTGGGTTTTCATCGCATGTCGAGGAGATTATTGTTTGTGCGGTGAAATCCGCGGAAATATAATTTTAATAGAGGTCAATGAGATACATAACTTGTTTGTTTTTCAAATAACAAAATTTGTATGGGAACGGACGATAAAAGATGCGAAAGGAATTTGATCAGAAAGATGGTAGAAAAAATTAGAAAGTCAAATTTATTCAGTCATATCCCTCAATCTTACTAGATTAGATAAGATCTGATCTTATTTTCTTTTTTTGTTCATCACTGGAGGGAATTATGGAGAACTTCAATACTGTGTTTTCGTCTCTACGGTGTTGGCCAATTCCTGCCATTCTCCTGATGCAACTTTTCATGTGGTCCAATTCCATCCCAGTCACTGTCTTATACAAGTTCTGGGCTCAATTATAGCTCTAAAAGATATCTTCTAGGATGCAGCTTAAGAAGCTACATTAGCAATTCAATTTTGTAACTAGAAGAATATTGGCATAGTTTGTAGTTGATGTGTGCTGTCAAAATTGATTTTGTAGCTCAGCTCGTTTTCGAGACACAGCGGCTACTGCAGCTTAAGATTTAAGCTGCATAGCATCTCTGCTTATCTCTGAAACCGTTTGGGATATCGAATTTTTTGAGGCGACAAAATGTGTAGCTATTTTGTAGCATCCAAATCCGACCAACATACGTGAGAAATTATTGGTAGTTTCAAATAAAAATTCGTCAGTATTATATCATACTATTAATAACCCCGAGTTGTAAACTCCAATTTAAGTATAAGTATATATTTTATTCCTCTAAACCGTCTTCGTCTAATATGTTACAATGTTCGTTTTCAACTAGCAGCTTATGTTAAATCGCATTGTCATGTAGCTCTAAAACTAAATGTAACTGAATTAAAATTGTCATTAACATAAAACTGAAAGGTGGAAATTTGGACCTAAATTATTTCTTCGGATGTTTTTTTGCAGTTGGTCTTATGTTAACTATATAGGGTCAAAAATACCGCGCTACTGTGAAAATCTTAAAACGGTATGCCCATTCTATTTGGCAATTCATCAAAAAATAAAAATAATAGTGTTTTTAGAGCAATTCTTTTATAGCTCTTTTATTTGATGTTGTTGAGATTCTATAAAAAAAAATCTACAACGATAACTTGCATAATTAACTATGACTGCTTTGATGGAAGTGTTGGTAATGGCGTGCGTTCACCCCATTTTTTACAAAGTTCAGCAATAATGTAGCAATAATAAGATGTTTTTTCCAATCATTTTCCGAACCAAAATATAATATTGCGATTCTTTTTCTTCTGGCACAAAGAACATATAATTTGCATTTCTTAGATATATCAGTCCACCCCTTGTTAACCGTACCATAAGTATCATACTATGATTCATTTAAATAAGCAATAAATCTGTCTTCGTTTCTAAAGTTATTAATTGATGTCATATATTCTGTTCTTCGTTTCTTGAGTTGTTCTGCTTATGTGATAGTTTGTCTTTCGTGAATATTATTGAAAGTTTTCCCTTTTCCCTTTTCTATAACAAACTTTCCTAGAGAGTCTGTACCAGAAATAATCATTAGATAATCAAAAAAAAAATGATATCGGTGTTTACTGTTTGTTCTAAAGACTAAAAACTGTTACAATTTTGCAACATTTGATGAATAATTGCTTTAATAATCTTGGCATCTTGGTAGTTAAATGTTTTAAAATTTATTTTTTCCTTTGTAAAAAGTGCTTCTGTTTAGTCTTTGCCTTTTCGAATTGTGACATTACAGAAAATTTTTATAAACTCCAATACCATTTTCTTACAACACTTAGGCAAGAATTGCTTGTAATTACCCATCTCTATCGAATCATTCGAACTGCTTAAGATATAAAACTCTTAGCAAAGTGGCTGCTGCAGGTTAAGATTTGTTAACAAATTAACAAAAATTTAGCTGGACATTTTACTACTTCGTTTATATAATGAAAAGGATAGTTATCAATTTTAGAACACTTTTTGAAACTTGGTGACTGATTCTTTTGAAAAAGCTGTGGTTTTTGAAGAGTTAATGTTCCTCCTTTGAGAATTATTGAACAGTTACAAATTCTGCAGCCTCAAAGAATTCAGTAGCTTTCAGTTCGCTGTTCAGTTTTTTCACACAATTATTAACCGTAAATATTATTTAAAATTTGTATGAAGTCGATAGAATATTGAATCTCCATTCTATACTTTAAAAATTCATATTTCCTGTGCGTTTTGTGCGTTGCAGAGATATTGCCCCTGTTGCACACTGATAGAAATGGGACTAAATTAATAGACACAATATTCTGTCAAGAATTTTTCAATCCATTCTATTTCCTGTAACGGATGAATACATATTTTAGATTTTCTTACTGAAGAATTACAGTAATTCGGAGAAACGCGGACTGAAACGACTGAAAATATTTTAATTTACAAAGTATTCCAATGATAAAAACCATTAAGAACAGAGTTACTTAAAGTTAGGGAAAAATCGTCCCAAAGAAATTTGATCAATAGAAACTAGTTTATATAAAAATAAGTCAATTAGATGAGTTTGCATCCAAAATTTAACCTGCAGGAACATTCCAGAGTTACAGAAATCCGCATAATTTTCAAAGGCTTCAAAGGCCGAGCCAATGAAACCACACCACATGTTTGAATAAATATCGTTAGGATATGTACAGTCATTGCTTTGGTATGTTTCCTATGACCATTGTGTTTTCCTACGTTTCGTTTAGTATACAAGAAATTTCAGGATTTGGCAACACTGCATCTGTGAACGCTTTCTATTGGTTGGTGCGATTTGGGCATCTTCGTGGGTCAACAAAATGGAACAAATTCAGCGTCTTCACGGAATGTTCATATGAGCAAATTTTTTTTGTAGATTCACACCACTGTACAAAGTTGTTTTGAGTGTGTTTGAAGAATTTGTTTCTGCAGTCAATTTAATGGATGATTAGGTCCATTATAGGCTGCCTTGAATATAAATGTTTAAAAAGACTGTTTCGTTTTCTGATTTTCACTTTCTACTGTCTCTTGTCAATTTTTAATCAAGGCATGTTTTGAATCTATTACCTGTGTTGAAATTTCCGACAGCTACGTTAATAAATTATTCCTGAAACATCAGAGTAAATTCAACCGCCCGTCATTTTGTTCAAATTTCAGTACGCCTCTTCCCCGTCTTATTCTAATTCCATATCCCCATTATCTCCAGAGATATACGCGAGAGCCCATTAAATTCAACCGAGCATCCCTTCATAGTCATCGACTTCGCTTATTACCGTCCAGCATGGCTCGCACAATGTTCGAAAATAGCGCAAAACTATTAATAGTTTTGTTGCCGAAACGGAATTTTGTTATAATCGTCTCTACCACTTTACATACATGATGTGATCATACATGTGAAATACGGAAATTATTAAGGTGAACGCTATAAGCCGCCTCGAATGGGGATGCTGATTGTATTCTCGTGCCTTTCGAGCTATGACTTAACCCCGAAATGGGTATTCAAGTTCGCCTAGTCTATACGTCAGAATTGAACATTCAAAATTTACCTGTCGGTATTGTCCAGAATATTACCGCAAAATCAGTCAATTAAATACTTTGTGCATGTCGTCTTAAAATATTTTTTTATGGAAAAAATGTTGACCTTGGCTGAAACCTATCTAAGGAATGTTATGTTTTCATCAAGCGATTTCAAAAATAAACTCACGTTACGTAACTCATTTCGCTGTTGAGAGATTTATAGTTTTAAGCTAATTTTTGTCACTTTTAGATCGATTATGCGAATTACATCGCTGCCTATATGTCAATCAAATGTGTGATACCTGCTTCAAGATCTTATCTATAAATTATTACTTTTTATCAAGTGCATTTGTGACACGAAATATGTTAATTCAAAATGTAAACCAGAAAATATTTGTTATTATATGTACATAGTGCTAGATACCCAGTTTTTAGTTACTGAACAAATCGGGATGCTCGGAGAATGCAGGATCCAAAATTTGAAAATCCATTATCTACTTAAAGGGATTCTGATAAAACCCACAGTAGTGAATGATCGACATAATATTAGTCTCCATAATAAATTTCTAATACCATTTAGCCATGAGCGATTAACCGCATATTAGAGATTTAATAAAGGAACAAAGGGTTAATGCATCAAAATAATTCGAAGTCCCAGCGAGATATTTTCAAAATAATCCGTTTGCTGTCGATGCAGGAGTGTGTCCTTTTTCCGATTTTGTAACATTGTAACGTAAAACTTTGTCAAATCGATTGTTTAATCGCGTGGGACACACGACACATGTATGCACTCGCCCACGCCACGAAGCGATGATACTTGTCAAAAGCGTTCTTCTATAATTTTTCATTTTCCATTGTCGCCCGGATTGTTTACAATTTCTTTTCGAATCGGAATCTTACCGGTCCGGCGAATAAATAATACACGCAAGCTGTTGACAGGCGGTTAAGAGTTTAAAACGTTGTTGATTGAGTTTTATGTTATGAGCTGTATTCTGGAGGATTTCAGGCGATTCGCATGAAACCAGACCAGGTCAGCCTGAAAAAGTTTAAACAATGTGAAGATTTACATTATCTACATTTGCACCCATATTAAGTTTAAGCATTTCATATACTGAATTTTTACTAGTTGAAAGTGTTAATGCGAAGTTACACAGCGCCAGTAACTTGAATAAGTAACACTGGATCAAATTAACTTTATTAATTATTTGGAGTCTGTGTAGGGCCGGAAGTGATTACCCCCAAGGCTATTGTCCTGTCAACTATACTCAAAAACCACTGGTAGTAGGACTGACGTCACACGACCTCAAGTGGTAGAAATGGAGCTTTAGAGCCGCTCGATTTCAAGCCGATTGCATTTGCCGTGCGTTAAAACATCCTATGGCTCCACCTACACGATCAAGTTCGAGTTACGTCAGTCTCACTGCGCGTAATTTTTAGGTATAAACCTGTGTATACACGTGTTTTAGCTCTCGTTTTAAGGTTTCGTTTTATACTATATTTCGCTTCAGGGCGAAGTAATATTAACGAAGTGCCCGTCAAACTCATATGCGCGCGAGTAATCACACAAGGAGGTTACCGATTACCGAGAACTCGGGTGATGGTGTACTCGGTAATCGGGCAGGATATTATGCATTATTCCGACCTTTCTGTCGAAAATGCAAAACGCCCCTGACATTTCTATTTCCGATCGCTTAAACGCCGGACTTCTTCTTCTACTTCATCTTCCTCTTCTTCAGCCAGTTTGTTTCGACACCGCTATACAGAGTGGCCGCTGCACAATTAATGAAAAACCTGTGAAAACGCAGGGACTGCTTACGATAACTGCGCAAGTTTCTTCCCATGGTGCATGAAAAATACCCTCTTTTGACGGATACCTAATTAATATTCGCGTTGAAGTAAAATACCTGTACATTGCTTCCTCGCAATTGTTCTAGCAGGAGGCAATCTATAATTGAAGTATATTTGAATATGGTTTAAATAGGTAATGCTTCAATGGAAAACAACATCTCCAACAATTAATCCTCTATCTGGTAAAATGTTTATTTGACAACAAAAACCTGATTGATTGGTTACAAAAGTTAGTAATTCGGGAAGTACGGAAATATTATAAATTTCCCTAAATATTTCCAGTAGCTCGATGTGACAAAGTAATTCCTAATTTCATTCTGGCAGGTATAACCACCCTCATTATGGTATGGGATGGCCGTGTAGTTGTGTTACAATATGTCAAAGAAAAGTTGAGACACTCTCATTCAATTTTCTCCATCAATATATTCACACACTAACTGCTATACTTCTTTTTCCAAAAAGTGAAACATATGTTTGCGCATAGATTCCATTATTCAAGTTTAAACAACAAACTTTTGCACCTCGCGAAATAAACACTATGAAACTTTAACTAACAATGTTAACTTTTAGGTTAGTTACAGAGATCACTGGTACCGTTAAGACTAGACACAGCAAATTTGCTGCACTTTTAAATGCACGCAAAGAGGGTGTACGTATGAATATATTGAGTACATTTTCAATGACAGCTAGTTATAATTGGATCGAGCCAAGAATTCCTGACACGAAAGTATTGCCTGTTATATCAACTCTAAGAATTGGGAGTAACTGAAGGTTTAAGCATCAGTTTTCAAGAAAAGGAACTTTTGTATCATGCCTTCATCTACTTTCTGAAAGGATTGAATTCTAAACGGAAACGAAATGCATCCTAATGGCACATTTCTGTGTAATGGAAACAACTGAGTCAAAGCCATCGTGCACGTATGTGTATGTGTATGTAAATGTGTTTGTGTGTGAACGGCGTAAGGTAAAACCGGCCGGTGGTACACCGGCGAGGTGCCTATTTCATGGAATAGCGAAAATAAACGATAAATCGTCGACGAGATTCGCTGAGACTAATGCCTCGGATGTCATTAGGTACCGGCGACGTCACGTACGTACTGAGGAACACCTCGTTTGGATTCGCTACGTGCGAAGTGGTGAAATTGCCGGAAAATCGCGCGGGTTTTATTAGCGGAAAATGGCCGAGGTCAAAGCTTCGTAGGTGAACTGGCTTGATCTCCTCTTTACAGTAAATGGAAAAATTCTTAAAGGGAAAGTCAGGATGTAATTCAGACGATATTTCAATTTTAGGTTGTCTCTTATTGGAAGCGAAATTTGAAAGAAATTGTGACCCCAAGTGAAATCATTTTCCCCTCGATTTTCTTACTGCTGACCTTCAATACTTCAAGTAGTAACCTGTAAGATATTATTTTTTTTATTTTCTTTTAGATATTCTTTTATTCAAATATGTGGATTTCATTTCATGAATGGATCAATCTGACACTGATCACTGAATCAATCAACCATCCTACAGCCTAGTTTTGAGTTTTTCTTTGGTAGATAGAATTTAACAGCAGACGGACCAAAAAGCTTTGTTCAAAATGGATAAGAGATAATAAAAATGCCAGAAATGGTCCAGAAAATCCACAAATCTGTAACAATACCTACTAATGGGACTATAATTGAAATGGCTGTCTGGGACCACCATAAAATAAATTTTCTAACCATACCAATATTGTTATGGCTAACCAGACCAGATCATCCTTTAAAGAAAAATTTGTACCATTATAGCGTTTCTTAATAGAACAACATGAGGTTTTCGCCATACTGTAGCTAATTTGGTTACATTTCTAAAGTAAAGTCAAACTTCCATGTTGTCGACTTACCAAACTTACCTTAACAAACATAAAAAATAAAGCCCTCTAACTTGCACCCACACCTCTTATTAGACTGGCTACAACTGCTAAACATCCTGAGACTAAAGGTCTTTTGAATAACGCCATATTTTCAAAATTTTCTAAGACTAATTTTCTAAGAGAAGAGAAGAGACTAAGAGAAATTTTCTATTTAGACTAATGAGTTTTTTTAGAATGAAGTTTCTACCATTTCCAACCCTTATTTTGATAAATGAAGCAAAATTCGCTTCACCAAAATAAACATAAAAATCATAAAAATATTTCGAAAATTCCGATTTTCAAATTTTTTACTCGCTTTCTGATACATACACCCAATATTATTGATCATTTCCCTCTTATTAAGCGACGAAACCGCTATGTTTCCAGTAAGACCATTTTTTTGCAAAAAAAATTGAGTCTTATGTTATGAATTTAAAAGTCAAATTACTGCTTCTGCTATTTCCCAAAAAATCTCTGATTTTGTACAATAACCGGCAACAGTGCATGCTGATGTGGTAGAACAATATACATATTAAATATCTGTGGTTGTTATAATCAAATGTTCAAATAACTTTATTTTATTGGTACTTGTAACAGTTTGTCCTACTTGCAAAGTACGACATTATTCAAAAAAATTGCCAGGTGGTTCACCCTCTTTTTAAATTCAATATTAGAAGCTTGCATTGCATTTTTTCCGTAAATATGATTTTACTGGAAACAATTTTCGCTTTGAAAAAAACCAACACTTCATTATTTTCAGACATCTAAATTTCAAATTTAATTTTGGTTTTGTAAATTAACAGTCAATATAATGATGCACAGATGTTCTCTCTTCATTAATAAGAAGCATAATGATTCTAAACATCGTTATAATAAATTCACCGTTTTCTGTTTAATGGCAACATTTTATATATTTCGTAATTACAAGACAGAAGTACGTTTGCACATATGCAGAAAACCATACTACTAACGGTAGTATGACAACACTCTTACGTCAGTTTACCATTAATACCTGTAAGAAGGTTCAAGTAGCGGTCATTTCGTCAAATTTAAAAATGGTAGCTATAATGTACATAATAATATACTGCATAAAAAAAATGTTGCCACCACCAAAAGACAATTTGACTTTAAACTAACATGGCAGATTTGTGCAATGGATTTAAACTCCATTTATAAAGTTTAAAGGATTTTCAGAAATTACAATATCCTTAAGCATTCTTCTTCATGACAGTGCTTCCCCCTCTTAAAGAGCAATACTAATGTTTCCATGACAACGCCCTAATGAAATTAGTTATCATTGATGTAGATTTTGTTAACTAAATTTCTACACCGATGTTTACTACAGGGACAATCAATCGAAATCAATGAAATTATATTAATACTAATTTTATTGGCATCACCTCTCTTCTCCTAATTTACGTAATAGACGAAATAAATAAACCTTTAATTACGATCATACCTAAAGGACATTAATGATATTGATCTTATGAATATTCAGATTTTAGAAACATCAATTTTGATTCATATATGATTCCATTAAGAGATGCTAAAAATTTTAACTTTCGGTTATAGTTGCGCCTCATCTTTTATTCTCCACTCTAGTCGGCATTTTATGTTAAGTGTGTCTGCTGATATTGACGTTGAGTAAAGATTAGAAACCAATAAGTGGCCTCCTGAAAAAAAATCCATTTTTATGGCTGCATTACCTATCATTGTATCTTCAAATGACGGGCAAGGTATTGACAGTATCTTAGCAATCCGATATGGTTTCTTTTTGAAAAATTTGAGAGAAACAGAAAAACTGTATTGAAAATAGAACCACTAGTAATAAAAATTGATCACATCAAAACTGGCTATCGATTGTAAGAGTAGCTGGTAATCTAAAAATGCCCCCACGTTGGTCTAAACCAGTATCAATTATTAAAAGAATAGCAATGATGTATCGGCCGTTTCCTGCAGTGATACATTTTATTACTACAATCCAAACCCGATATTATATTCAAGGAGAATTTCCAAACACCACCAACCTCTCGCCAGCTCCCTTACCCCCTGAACGTAACTCATTATACTGTTACATCTATTTTTAATCCACCATACTTTCCCCGTCCCCTGTTCCTGCTCGCCTCTTTATTATGCATACCATTTTTTGTTTCTCTCCATTGGCGTGGACGGTATCAGTACGAGTCGGACCTTTCAATAGCGAAATTTATTCAAAGCCACCCCAGTTTCGGGACCGGTGCGATTCAATCCGCTAGCACGCGCTCGCTCCGGTTCTCTTTTCTTCGGAGCCTTTTTTTAGTTGCATGCACCGCAATCCGAATGGGGGGCGAAAGGTAAAGGGTTGAAGGCTCTCGGGGCGTATTTGCATATTCCGAGAGGGGCGGGGGACGGGGTGGTCAGCCCTCGCGACTCATTTGATGTGATTTCGGTGGTTTGCTATGGAATTAAGCGAGGGAAATTTGTACTGGAATGGGAACGAAGCACTTGGAGTCTTCACACTTAGAATTTTCTCACAAATGTTATTAGTTTCAATAGGACTCGGTATACTCGTGCTGTTGCATTGTGGAGATATATTGTATAATTTAAATTATCGTTTGATATTGTTTTCTATCTATTAGGTGAGGCAACTATCGCATCTTTAGAATTCAATTCCGGTAATTATAATCTAAATATTAACCCCTCTTTACTATGTGGAGGCATAAATTACATTGAACACTCAGTTGTAGTACTAATATCATTACTTGACCCTTTTGAGTTTTGTATTTTGTTAGAATTGTTTGATAGATGCCATAATGGCTTCAAGATTGTATGTAGACAGTTTACAGAAGTTCCAAACAATTTTAAATTGTAATTTCAAATAGAATCTACGATAAAGATTCTAAAAATTGCCTTAAAATCGAACCTAGAGGATTATGCAAGTTTCAAGTTGTTTCATACTTCATGGACCATAATAAGTAGAATGTATGCACTTAATAGTCTATATATATAGAAGTTTTCTCGTTAAATTTTCTAAGAATGTATGTCTAAATCAAGATAAATAAGAACTCTAGAGGTTCCTTTAGACTCTTGGAAAGTCAGAATGGGCCTACAATTTAACTACAGAAGGTTTATGAAAAGTCCACAAGTTACAGTTTCGATTCAAAATGTTATAAAACCTCAAAAATCTAAAGGTAACATTCCAAAGTTTTTACGTAACCTCTAACATCCAAAAATACCATTAAAAGAAATCTGCATGATTTATGGAGGAAAAAACTATTTAATTTTAATTTTAAATGTTAGAACGAATGTAAAATAAAGAGAGAAACGTGAATTGCTGAGCGTGCCTTAAAATCAAATGTAAGGCGTTTATAAAGGAAGTTGAATAAAACCATTTGCAACACATTATGTAGCATGAGACTGTTCTGGCATCTGTACTCTTGACATAACCATTGATACTTGCATATTTAGCTTATATCCTCTTATATCTTATCTCTCAAATTCATAGTTTAATTGTAATAAACTATGTAAACAATGTAATCTGCCTAGTAGTTTGGAAAGAATACCTAACAAATTGACATTTTCGACATGAACTGCCAATTATAATAAATAAATCGTTATATGAGTATGCAACACATACTAGTGTCACATTGCAGAGATGGTACTTTCACGGAAACAATTACTACGATAATCATTAAAAGCATAAATATGTAAGGTTTCATTTTGGTGTTTCTTTGAAGTAAAATAACGATTAGGACCTGTATTCGATCGAAGAAGAGTGAATGATGAAAGAAGAAAGAATGATGTTGACAAATATGTGCAGTAATGCAATATTGCTAATAGTTGGAAAGGGGCAGAAATCATAATCATACCAAAAACCTGGCAAGCCACTAAGAAATTTCAGCTCATATAGGCCAATATTGGTACTTTTTACCACGTCGAAGTTGCTTGAAAAACTTCTACTAAAGAAGCTGAAGCACCTACTAGTAAAAAGAAAAGTGACACCAATTCGGCTTCGACAATTAGCTTTAAAACAACTATGACTGGGTATATAGATTAACGGACTTACTAAAGTTGTGACGACCCTAAAAGACAAATAATTTTGCACAGCGATATGTTTTGATGTCTCTCAAATTTTCGGTAGGGTGCAGAGTCAAGGACTGCTCTACAAACATACCCATTACAATATTTGCTGCTGATGCCACAATTTTTAGGATCAACTGAAAAGCTTCAACTAGCCATTGATAAAATACAGGAGTGGACAACAAAATGAAAATAAAACGCAATGAGCTAAAATCAGTTCACATAAATTTCACATATCGAAAGTTGGAAAAAGTACCATCAGTTAGGTGAATGGTGCCATATGCTAACAATGTAAAATATTTAGGCATGGCTCTGGACACAAATCTCAAACGAAAAAAGCACGTATATAAGAAGCGGGGATTTGATATGACATTTCGACGGATGAATTAGGTACTTAAGACGTTCAGCTTAAGACTCTTGACCTCCCAGCAAAACTTCAGAACGATCTGGACCTATTGAACCCAGAAGTGGAGATGCACAAACGACAGCAATGTGACGGTCCTCTCAAAAAATATCATGTGATTCGAAATTCCGACCTTCACAGAGATCTAAGGGTCCCCCTCGTTAACGAAGCAATCTAACGATTCGCTGAGAAGCACGAACATCTATATGAAGGCTGTACATATCCTCGCTAATTTAGACCGAGATCTGAAGAGAATCGAACCTTTTGAATTGATGTACAGAGTACGGTTCGGGTGATATGATGTAGCAGTGCCATGAAATATCTTGCACAGTTTCAGTAGCAAATAGAGGGACAAATTCTGCTACTCGACAGTCATTTTAATCAAGCAAAGAAACTGAGTGAAACGGATGCGGGAAAACCTAGGTACTCTTTGCGATTATAAAAATTTTTCTGTCAAGGTTTGCACCACGAAATCGAAACATTACAAAGAAGTTCGTAGTTATAATGTTAAATCTAATATCAATTTTTCGTTTTCGTATTTTTTCTAGTTCGATACCTTAGATTATTAATTTTGGTACTGCATATTACCCTTCTATGTTTGCATTTGAATCACGAATAGATGTAATCTAATTCATTCCATGATATTACAAGCAAACAGAGAAACGTGGAAGTACATGGATCGATTCCTGTTGTAGATACCGTAAATCACATCTGGTAAGTAAATAAGAATCACATTTCTTACGCTTTACTTACTTAACTTATTAACTTTGTTACGTATATTTGGAAAACCCAATTCAGTAGTGGAGTAGCCACTTCTGACTCCATTCGAATATTCTCGGAAATCGAAATAGCGATGTTATCTAAAAATCACAGGCATCTCCAGTTATCAGGCGAAAATCGACGATGATTTTTTTTCTCGTGTATTAAGAAGAAAAGGTACAATGGGGTGAACCGAACACGAGGAGTTAATCAGATAAGATCGGTCGGTGAAATAAATTTTTCCGATTTGATAAAGCGCTGGCGCCTCCAGTGGCGTTAATGGCGCAAGCGATTCTTGTTAAGCGGAAAGGTTAATTGGTGTCGTTAAAAATAACGAGGAAAATTATTTTGAAATTTCAGTGAAAAGTGCGACGTTGAAGCGACATGACCGATAAGAACATGTCATCGTGATTCTGTACGTTTTCACTGGCGAATAAATTCGTAGAATTAATGTGTTCCGAATGATTTTAAAATTGCTAAAAACAATTTGTATGATGCAGTTCCTTAGGTAGAGACGGCATTTGCAATGTTTTTATCCCTCTAACTTAAAAAATCTGTTTGTGCGTTCAGAGCTTAACTTGCACTTTGTAATTGCACTTAAAAATTAATACCTTCAATAATTGTTATCACAATTAATTAATGATACGACGCTTGGAAAGTTCAAGAATACCTGGACTTTTGACTTTGTATTGCACTTATGAATTGATCTCATTCTATAATTGACTAGGTACTGAGACTATCACAGAATTAATTTTGTAATTTCGGTATTGATCATATTAATTACAGGGTTTTCTTTCAGATAGTGTGATTCGCTTTCGTTCGTAATGTTGCATGATGAACGTTTTCGATAACCACACAGATTGAAAATGTTGTTGAAAACGAAATTAAAATATTTGTCAAGATTACAATCCTATTTTTAACATATCTTAACTTTATCAACTTGTCTCTGCATTATTTCAATGATTTTTCTTAATGAGGCCCTTAAAAGGAAAGTTGAACTGAAATGACAAATTGCCCGTTTTCTTTTCCTTGTTGCTGATAAAAATTGTATAATTCCTGACTGAATTTATTTTAACGATCCCGGAAAGATTGCCCCTTACGATCTTATCTGTTTTGTATCGTTAATCTCACTTTACGTTAATAAAATAAAAACAAAAGATTTAAACGTCTACCTGTGGTATTGTTATGGAGTTTCTTGGCATCATAATTCATCCTATCCGTTTATGTTCAATTTCAACACCGGAGGAGAAAAATGCGAGTAAAGTCCAATTTTCGATGTGCTCGGCTCACTTGAAATGAGGATTAAAGAACACGAGCCATAAAACGGAGAATGCACCATTAACGGTACAACGAGAACAATCGAAGAGTGGAACATTAATAAAAAAATTAAAAATACCTTTTAAAATTTTTATCGGTGACTTTACGATTTAACTCGGCAAATATAACTTTACGATCATTTTCGTCAATTAACGAGATAGTTACGGTATTGAATTACACGATCAATAAAAATTATGTGTGTGTATAAGAGTATGTTTCGTGTGGATGTAATTGCGGTAAAATTCCGATTAAATAGATATTACTGATGGAATGTGTGTGACCACATTGTTTTTGTAATTATAGAATTCGCACCTACATGAAACAAAAAAATATTATCTGAACCTAAGTGCCGTTGTTATTTTCCGCGACAGTCACGATTCTAAGATTATCTAAACTTTGTACTAGTAATTCAAACAAAAACAATATTGACCAAAACAAAATGTGGAAGAATTAGTAACTTTCCGTAAGTCATGTGTTCCTTGATGATATGAACGTTGTCAACAACTATTTTTTGTTTTTATTTGCATTACCAGAAAATAATTAACGCAATCTTCGTAGGACACAATCGCTCAACTGTTTGAATATTATTATTAGTTTCTTTAAAAAAATTGTGACGCTGCAGGCAGTTCGACCTTTATACTACCTCACTGATGACCTAATGTTTATAAGAATGATTTCACTGTTGTTTTGTCAAAATACAACCATTCGCCTTAATTAATCTAACTCGAAAGACTTTTATCAATCCTGGCTATAACTAACAAGTACTGCAGAAAATTATCCCAATAGAGTTTTACATAGGCACTAAACTTTCAACTATCTAATGAATGTCTATTAATTTAAATTGAATTAGCCTGGGCGAAGCACGAAACATCATATTCCAATTTATATGATTAATATAAATAATAAATATTTTTTGAATTAGAAGCTCCAAAACTCATCTATCAGCAACAATGCTAATATATATTACTAACTAAGGTGATCCCTTAGTGCGGGCAGGGGTCGATAGGCCAACAGGAAAGCATAGCATAACGTTAACTTAATCGAGAGAGAGAGAGAGAGAGAGAGAGAGAGAGAGAGAGAGAGAGATATAAAACAGCCGACAATGCGTGTTACAAAGAAAGTTGTAGAATCGAGCTCAGAATGAGTGGAAAATAATGGAAATAAAGAAATCATAGTAAATAGTAAGCACTAGCCAATTACTCGTAGATAGACCTAACTTCACCCCTTTTTCCACCACCTCAGAGAGTAAAATTTGTGATTTGTAAATTTTTCTCAGCCATCTGGAAACCAAATCTATACATATATCAAATTTACAGTCTGTAGCTATTTAGTAAATGTTGCATTAGTTTCAACCCCCTACTCTTCGGAAGTAAAATTTGGAGTTTGCCCTGGACTTTCGCCAGTTTCTCATAGGCCTAAGTTATTCATATGCAGAATTCTCAGAAATAGAAATCTCAGAGTGATACCCACAAGAATAAAATTTCTCACTATTTTCAGCTCCTCAGAAAGTGAAATTTGGGATTATCGAATTGAATCTAACCATACCAAGTTATCAGTTTCTAGGTACTTAGTAATTACCCCTCTTCGGTAGATGAGATTCGGGGTTTTTATTTTTTACTTTTTTTTGAGCCACTCGGGGACCTAAGCTATCTTCGTTGAGACTTTTACCTACTCGAAAGGTACCTTAGAATAATACCGACCAATATCAAAATAATTTTCAATATCTTCGGAACGAGAAATTGGGAGTAATGGTATTTCTCTGGACCATTTCGAAGGCCCTGAGCTATTAATGTGGGAGCTTAAAGTTTTTAGCTATTCAGGCACTGTTACATAAATTTCATCCCCGTTTCTACACTCTCAGTCACAGAGTTTTTAAAAAGGTGTCAAACCAAGAATAAAAAACTATCAATAAATAAACAAAATCTTAACCAATCGACTACGCGAATTTGTTATCTGAAAAAGTTAGGTAGATTAGTCAGTTAATTTATTAATCAGTGACACGTTGGATTGTCAACGAACTTGGCAATGTTCTAATAGCATCGGCCTCTAAAATGGCGCAGGAATTCTAATGGTCCAACTCTAAAAAAATATGCCCCTCTTTAAATATTTACACATCCAGAAAGGATATAAAATAGTAGTTTTGTGCGACAATTTGGTTATGAGAAGAACAACTTGATAAGACGCATTCGAAACGCTATTTAAAATAGTTACTGTATTTGTCTCATTCTATCGTATGGTTTAGGTATATCTATTCGTATCCTTCTCTGACTAGAAATACCTTTATTTCAGTATCCAACTGGAATTTCGGAGTTATTCAAATCTCCACGACCCTGTGTATATCTAAAGTATACATGTGCCCTAGCTATCTTAGAAATTAAGAATTTTCGAAATTTGTAGCACACACAGTCTTAGTTTCAGTTTATATGAAGGCTAATCAATTGGCGATTTTGTGTGACAAAAGTACAGACAGGTAGGAAATAATTTCACAGTGACATATGGGTAAAACTAAACTATATACCCTATCAAGTGTTGTACCAACTGGTCTGTAAAATTAATCAATCTGATGAAGCATTTCTTAAAAAGTTTGGAGGAAACCCATTATAAAACCATTAAATGTTATAACAGCAAAAGCGTGAGCAACTGAAAAACGAACAAAATAAGCTACGGTAAGCTAAAATTCATCCACTGCTTTCTTCGAAAATTTAAATTAATTGTAAAATGATTATCTTAAATAAACTGAAAATGCTCTAATTTAATACGTAAAACTTTTAAAAGAAATGAGATGAAAAGTCTAATAGCTTTTACACAATTACTCATTACCTAAAATTCACCACATTTTCCAATATGTCTGCTTGTTTGAAAAATAATCCTATGCAGGTCTATAGAAGGGTACTAGCAAGTCCTCACGTTACTCTACACTCTATTCATTAAATGTTTAAGTTCGATTTCAATTTGATACTTTGGAATTTAATTTGGCCAAAAGCACAAAGTAGAAAGGTGCTATGCAAGCTTCAAATGTGACGCCTATAGCACGTCTTATCTAAAAGAACAGAACTATCTAAATGAACTTTTATTGGTCAAATTCGTAAATGTTTGAAGGGCATTAATACTGATTCATTTAAACAATTTTGTTTTTGTTTTTTGAGTGGGTTAGTCTGTTTTGGATTCATTGTGCTCCTACTTTAAAGGAGATAAGGAGTTTTACTTCAAGGCAATTAATTTTTTCATAATGATCACATTTGAAGATATTTTTGGGCTGCGACTCAATTTCGTTTTCTACTCATACTAATTGTATCCCAACTCCTGGTAACATATTATTACTAAATGTAGATGCACCAAGAAAATAATTGTTCAATTGTTAAAAATTCCTGTTACGTATGATATACGAACAGATGGTTTCATTTCAATATAAGGGTTCCAAGGTTTCGTTGAATTTAAATTATATAAAAATAGAGCAATTATTGTTGACTTACCGAAGTTCGCTGTTTAGCATAAGAAGACCATAACCTCTTATGTCATGGGGTTTCTGTAACAAAGAAAGGGAAGCTACGTTATGTAATTGAAGATTGGCTCTATTAAACCTAAGAAACACAAGAAACTATTTTTTATCACTTACAATGCCATTTAAATAGTTTGTTTGTAATAAATTTCATAGGTACGAGATGGCACCTGTACGATAAATATAATATTTAAATGAATGTATTCACTGGCACAAAAATATAGATATAATATCAAGAATATAGATTAATACGCATAAAAATCGTGATTATAACATGGCATGAGTCTGTAGGGTACGAGATAATATTTTTATGCCACTTGTTATTGGACTGAGCTTCTTTGGTCAATTAATACGGTTTTTAGTTTTGTGATTATATTATTACTGGGGTTATTCCGACAGAACATTTATTGAATTTTATTGTTAGCCAGATTCATATGTGTTCCAAGTGTGAAATGCTCACCTGAGCATTCTTCTCTCAACAGTCAGTCCATCTGTTTACAAGTTCATATGATAAAACATACATTCACGTTTTAAAACTTGACTTAAAACGAAATCGACGTTCCATATGGTACAATTGTCCTATGTTTCTATTTTGTCGATCAGCCCATGTTCCTGCTCCATATGTGGTCATGGTACTGTTTTACTATATGTTGGCTACTCACTGTACTTCCTTCCAAGGGTTTTGCATTGAATTATAAATGAAGTAGTGTTTTGTAATAGAATGGTCGTTCCTCGTTTTCTTTAGTTATATTTTAAATCCATTGCTGTTACTTGTATATTACATCTATATTTGGATTGCTCTAAAGCAGTCCTGGATGCATAACTGCCCCTAGATATTAAAATGTCTAGCAACTTTTATCCAATGCAACCTCTCCACCAACAGTAGATTATTAAAATATATTCAGGATATTCTCTCTTGCAAAATGAAATTCGCTATTTTAATAGCCGATTAATCTTTCAACGTAGTAGAGGTATCAGGAAAACATTTTACGTTAAATGAAATGCGTAAAACGGATTACTTTTGGATTGAGGAATGCGAAGTGTTTTAGCTGTTTCAAGTGTTTGTTATTGGTAACCCGACGTTTTACCGTGGACCTATGGATCTTCGGAATACTCTTCAATTCGACAGCTAAAAATAATATCAAGATAAAAAATAGTGAGTGGGAGCAGAAAGCAGCGGATTCTTTTAGAAATCCCTATTACATACAAAAATGATGGATTACCTAGTTGGAATAACTGGTTACTTGATGTTATTGGACAAAATTTTCGTATTAGAAAGTTATGATAACAAATTCTTAGATAATTTCACGAAGTTCTGAAGGATGAATGAATTAAAAATTTAATTTAATCGTAAAACCCATCTTCTCCGACTTTGTCGCATTTCATCGACTTACATAAACGTAATATCCACCGGCACAGTTACAATGTACGTAATGTATTCGATGAATATCTCTGATGAGGTCGTCGACTCTGGAAAGTTTTCTAATTCTGATCCGTGAGTAAATAAATATTCGGTAAGATTTACTAATTTGGTAAAATCAAACATAACACCGACCAAAAGAGAAACCGATCAAAGTAAACCGTGAGAGGTGATGCACCATCAAAAGGGAATCACTGCACTATCTCCTCTAAGGAGATAATTATTTAAATAAAGCTGTTTTTTACTTTAATGCAACGGACGAAAGAAACGGAACAGAAGTAATTTCTTTGATACCAACCGAGGTGTTATTGATTGGGATATAAATAGAGTAGAATCTTTTTGATAAACAAATATACAAAGGGTGGTGAACTACCGAGTCTTCACAGACGTAAAAAAAAACATACCGAATTAATTTCAAATAAATTAATCAGATATAATTAAATTTGTATCGTGTGATACCAACGAATTTGTCATCGTTGTAATACTCGCGATTAAATTATCTGTTCAGCGTTATAAACATGGCCCCTTAATTAAATACTAAGTGTAAAACCTTCTGATCTATTTGTCTAATTTATTGCCTTATTTGCATAAACAAATGGGTCATTGGCAAACGAGAATGTTTTTTAAGTTCGCCGATTAAAAGGAGAATGAGAGAGAAAGAGAGATACACATGTGTTTATTTACATGGGATGATGATAATAGAGCTCGTGAGACCGAAAATGATACGTTAAATAGATTTGATTTTTTTAGCTAAAAAGAGTTTTTGTATGGAGTAGAACTTGTTTCGAGCAATGAATGCATTTAACACAGGTTTCTATTAGTTGTTTTGTTGCACAACTATTATAAACGTTGCCAAATCCCCAGTTTCTTTGTGGTTTCGTAAATTTGATAAAATTAAAACAAACGCGACATAATGTTTAGTTATAAAAAGCCCTGAGGCGTTATTTCTAGTTTTGAAACACCCACTTATCTTACAAAAATGCAGCAATATCTTATAAAGTTATACTTGTTTCATTTTTTTCTTAGATGTTTCTAAATATATCCTGGGGCGATATCACTAGTTCTGAATTAAAAAAAAACAACCACTTATTTAATTTCTTTCTTAAGTGCATATAAAGGTATACTTACAATCTAAATCTATATTTACATATCTATACAACAAACGCAAATCGATAGGTACAGAGTACTAGAAATCTTCCCAGTAAGAGCATTAGTAATATGAACTGAGTAACTTTTGATCTGTGGGATATATTATATTATACATAAAAATACGAAAATGACTTGAATTCTGACGTGTAATTTTAAAATTTATTTACCAAATTGTGGAGTTGATTCCTCCTGAGACTTTAGCAGTTCTTGAATGCTGACAATATTGTTTATTGTGCTCCAAGCATTTGAGTGAACTGTGACGTTTTAACCGTTTCCACTAATCGAAATTGTTGTCATTTGAGCGTAGCAAGTATTACACCGTCTTCAATTTTATAATTTGGAGTACGTGAGCCGATTAGTATGGCTCTTGGTTGTTTGGTGAAACGTTTCTTCGGCTTCAATAATTCTTTAATAATATTTGCTCTAAATTCAGTTATTGATATTTTCCCATTAGCTATCACTTAAAGAGCCAAATAAGCATTCATTAAAGTTGTCTCAGTTAAATTTGTAAGGTTAGTATTCTGGTCCACTCCACACTGCGCCATAACTGATCCAGAGGATTAATAACAGCCTTATATTTACTATATTCTAAAATAAATCTAGAATGGGAAATATGTTGGGTTCTATTTAATACCTTTACCATTTTATTTAGAATTTTGTTACTAGGAAAGCAAACTGCCTCCACGTTGCAATGCATGTAAACCAAAAACGTGGTAGCAAGTTGGTTTCGTGTAGTTTTGATGGCAAAATTGTAACTTCGTCGCATGAGACCAACGTGTCATTATTTTTAATCTCTTCTTTAAATGATGATTTTCTTCTATATTATAATAACGTTTACCATACTATGTACAACGATTTTAATGTCACTTATCGAAAAAACCTTTAGCAATAGATTCAAAAGATCAAAATTAATTTCAAATGTTGCACTCAAATTGTCAAGCTCCTGGTTTAAATGTGGTGTTGTTTTAATCTCTGGGTGCTCTAGATATTGACCACATGAGGCAGACAAACTTATTTGGTCTTATGCTGGCAAATTGTCCCTGCGCTTGGGTTACTAGTAAAATCCACAAATTTGACATTTTCATAGCAATCTTCTTGTCACGCTGCATCAAAACTGTAGGAATTTCTGGTACAGATTTTCAGTATTCTGATTCCAACCCGGAATGTGCTCCGTTATTTATTAAATTAATTCGAAACGTAAACATTCAAACCTCTTCATAGGTTAAACGATTTACAAAGCTTGCTGCAATGCTAATAACAAGCACAGAATACTACAATTTTTGAGTGGTAGGCGTAGTACCAAGATTTGGGAAAGAATCGGTGCCATCGTCTTCCGTTTGGAAATTCTTGCATTCTGCTTATTTGGGCTGCTCGGTATTTGTTTCATATGTAAGCCTTGTACATTGTTGAACCTATGAACAAGTGCACTAATAAAAAGTATGAAAAGCGTAATATTTTTTAAAGAAAAATTGATATTTGATAAAAAAGATTGTAGACGAAAAGTTTTTAGGAAGTTCAAATTTGGTATTATTTTTGACCAAAAAGAACTTTCTCTTGGGAAATTTCGTAATTGAAAATTGACAGTATTTTGACAACAATTTTCGACTATTTCATAGAACAATTCAAGTTTATGTTAAAAAAGTGACTATAGTATTCAGTTAGCACTGGCAAAATCCATTGTCAAATAATTGTCCTAAGACCAACCAAAAATTAATTATTATTTAGACTAACACAGTAATTATTTAATTAATTTATTGTTACCACTGGAAATTAAAATAGATTTTCATGTTTTCCAAAAAACTTTTATCATACAATGAAATTGTGTTGTGTATTATCTCAATTTTCTCGTTTTAAAAGAAGTTATTAATGACTAAACATTGGCCAAAAAGCTGATTTTTACAATTTTCTCGGAAACTTCCGGACCAATTTTGGAAACTTAAAATGCACCTTGAAGGCGATACAATTTATCATAACACTGCTATTAGGTGATCGCTATAATTTCGAAACATTGAAAGAAAACGTTTCTTTTATTTTAAAGTATTGTGTATAACAATTTGTAAGGTGAGTTCTTCCACGTATTGTATGACGTTTGGTTCATCATCATAAAAACCAACTGAAACTGTTTTAGAAAACTTGCGTTATGAAAAATTTAAAATTCGCATCAAAAATAAGAAAACAAATCTGAATTCTCAATAGTAATAGTAACCAAACACATAAATTCCCTACGACTCTCGACGAAATTCGATAGCATTTTCCATCGTGGAGCTCACAAATTGTACATTATTAAGTGCACCCAGCATTTCCCCTCCACCTATGTTTGTGTATTTCGTCCCCTGTATGGGTTGCCTGAATAGCAATCCATATCATTATTTGGTATAGTATTCCCCATAGTAAGTGATCTCGTTTCTCGTAAACAATCTGATATCTGGTTTACGACCCCTTTCGGTATCACGCCGTATCGATATATTTTAAAAAAAACTTCCTGAAAATTCATCAGTCTATCCTTGTACTATCGCAATCAGGAATGTCGAATCTATGCCTTCTATCCGATCGTAAAAGCATAAAACAATTAAAAATTAATTCGCCGACAAGATTACACCAATTCTTCCTTGAAAAGTTTTATTGTGATTCGTACCCTTTTCGCGTCTACACTTTTCAGTTCATGTGTACGATGTTTGCGTTCGTTACGAAAACGTGTGCATGTATAATACTTATCGATACAATTGGTGGTACGAATAACATTATTTTTGATATTTATCTGGTTTTACGACTTTTAATGCCGGCGTCTTAAGTGATTTAGTAAATAATCCGACGGGATGTGAACAAAAAGTGTGCTGCGTAAACATCGCCATGTTACAAAACTCGGTGGTGATAAGAACCAACAAGGTTTTATTGCGGAGTATACCTTTTTACAAGATCGGTTTCTACCCGCTTTTTTAGTAAGGTTTTAACGCGTTTCGTTATCCATTCCGTAAAATTCCTTACGACAATTGGTTGGATAAATAACTGAAATTTTATCGAAATTTTAAACTTTTAACTGGACAAATACGCTGGGCAATTCACAAACATGTATTTAAATATTACATATATCCACCATTTATCTATAAACACTTCGAAATGTTTGTTGAAATAAAATAACGTGAAAGGTTTCTTCCAGAGTGATTTCCTCTGATCCCCAAATAATATTACTTAATACCCATCTAGTCTCAATAAGTAAATCTTTGTTAATTTTCCAGTGTGCATTATATAATATTACTAATGCGGACTAATTCTTCTAACCATCTTTGCTTGAAAAATATCACGACAAAGCCAAGAAACAAAAGAGCCTTAACAAATTTTGTAAACCTAACTTGTCAAGTAACTGAAAGCATGTGAACTAATACTTTCGATTTTTATATAAACACCATATTTTTACATTCCACATATTTCAACCAATCCCTTTTCCTCCTTCGTTTAAATATTGATTTCTTCCGATCTGAGTTAGAATGGATAAACATGGATTTCCAGATAGCAACCTTGTCAATAATGATGAAATGGATGAATTTATTAGCGATTATGGTGTCACTGCTTTCTCGTCCAGAACTCTGGTACCGAGAGATTAACGCTGATATATCGATTGGGTTACGTTTTTTTTTTTGGCGTAAAACCACTGGAATTTAATTCAAAGGATTACATCTGAAAAAGCGCGAAATGCCGGAAAATACCTGTTGACATATCGGCAATAAATTCCATAGCGTTGGTTATCTAGGGACTTTTTCTCTAGAAAAATTATATCTGTAAACATAGCCCACCTGGCGGGCGGTTATTACAAATGGATAAATTACGCTTAATCCATTTTATTAACCTTTGTACAAGTGACTGACGGAATTTATCCGTATTCTATAACCAATGGATAAAAGGATTCTTCCCTTGGGACGGAATGATGTGAACGGGAAAAATGTTTCAGAGATATAAAGATACAAAAAAAATATTTTGAATATTTTTGAAAAATATTTACATGTACTCGATTACATACAAATCGATATGAAATAATGAAATCTCATTAACAATCACCATAATTTGAAAGCATCAAAACAACTATGCTGTGAAATATGACGTGTGTAATTGATTTGGTTTCATTGGTTTGAGTTGTGTTTTCAATGTTCACTTTAAACTGGTAAATAATACCATAAAAGTTTGAAATCAATTTTCGTCATGAAACAGGCTTATGAAAGATTGGGACATGTTGAAATTTTTAAACTATTTAATCGCCAAGTTTAACGCATTTGTAAATGTAACATGGGCAGGGCATGTTCAAAGAAGTAAAAACGATCAACTAATAAAATGGGTATGGGAGGAAGCACCACCAGGAAAAAGACCACGGAGAAGACCTAGGCTTAGATGAAGAGACCACATCAGCAAGGATCCAGCTAACCTTGGAGTGAACAAACAAGAATAGAGGCAAATAGTCAAGGCAGCCAAAACCCACTCTGGGTTGTAGTGCTACGAAGTCAGTCATTTATACTTGACACCTACTTAATTTAATGTAATCAATTATGACGCGACTATTTTAACTATATAGCTACTTAACTAACCTTCATGTTGCTATCCCTTAATTTTTTTTGTGTAATTTTGATGAAAGTTCGTTAAAATTTTAAGCCATAATTAACTAATGCCAAACGTTGATAACCTATTTGGTGTGTGCTAAATTTACTAATAAAATACCCCCTCCATAAATGAATCAGTATTTTATTTTCATGTCATTTTAATAGGGTTATATTTCAAATAGATTTCAATGTGTTGCGACGCATCAGATTAGAAAGGTTCGACAAAATCGACTGATAACCGATCGGTTGTTAACATGGTAATAGAAACAAAAAAGTATTGATATTGTTAGATTTAATCGCATTCAGATTAGATCTTGCACGCCGAAAGGTACCCAGTTCGAATCTTATATTTGGTCGAATGACGGACAGAATCACATCCAATTATAACGCGATATATCAGTCGACCTTGCTAATTAACACTCTCGATGTAAATCTCGGGTTATCTAATTTCATATCGTCTAATTGTTTTGGACGCGGATGACGTGTGACGAAACTTTACTAATTAAGTGGTAGGTATTCCTCCGACTCTTGAAGCTGATTAAACGTAAGTAGTGTCACCGCACTATCTCTGAAATGAGATTATATCTTGGAATTGTCCTCGTCCCTCTTAAATCATCCCGACTGAGCATAAAAAAATTATCCACCAAAAATGCTTTTGATATCATCGGCTACCATGTTTATCTTAATTAATAGTAAAAATCCCGTAAAAGGTATGGTAACGTACTAATACCCCGCGCGTGATAGTTTCGTGTAATGTTAACCAAAAAGATAACGAGATAATGAAAAGATAAGTGAATTTTTTTATTCCACTCCTCAAGTGGTTCTATTTTTATAAAGATTTTTAAGAAAACTCCTCTGATACTCAAAACAATCAATAGTTTCATAATCCTGTAGTGATAGGTAGTTGGTCAATTATATTTACCCCACGATACCCAAATGTCAGCATAGAATTCTGAAATGGTAGACTTTTGCGTGTCTAACCACTCTCTTTTAACGATAAGAATTTCGAAGAAGAATTCTAAAGTCATTTTGACAACACTTCTAATTTAATGATATAAATTCAGGCACCAAATAATCCAGCATTGAGGGCGTAAGCATATGTTGGGTCACAAGCCCAGATTTAAATCAATGCAATCTTAACGACCTCATACTGATCAATATTATGGCCTATTCCTGCATATGGATATGAAATGTCCTGGCAGATAACTAGGTAGAATAAATAGTCGAGTATATGACACTCTTAAACGGTCCCTGGTAGCTCCTTAGAACTAACCTATCGACTATACGTTGGTTTTATGTACGCTTCTTTTATTTTTATCTGCCTTCCAAAAAATCCCAAATTACAATCAAGATAAGCGCGACCACCGCCATCCGAAGGATGATTTGTGAAAAACGCGTCGTAATATGTAAAGTTCCATATAAATTCCTAAGGGATAAGAATGCTGAGGCGGACGAAATGAGTCTCGTATTCATAAATCTCATGAGTAAAAAGATGCACCCCTACCGAAAAACACGGCCCTCGGAGGTGGTGTATCACGCCACGGCGATGTTAACGGGAAAAATTATTCATAACGCTTATTAATATTCATCTTATGGAGGCTGGTGCAATACCAGTTCTACGATTGAGGGGACGACGGGGGCCCCCGGTAGAGGGGGAGTTTAATTGCATATAAATATTTGAAGCAGGCGAAGGGTTTTCTCTTTAAATTTCGACGGCGATTTTTTGACAATCATAGGAAATCCTAAGAATCGAAGAGCTACACATTCAGCGTTTACATCTTCTGTCATCGTCTTTCGCGTTCACATCGTCTATAAAGAGGATCTTTTGGTACTGAAAATGTACATAACTGGTACTGATTCTGCCATAAATATCAGTTAGATAAATAACCATTGGAGGTTACTTTAATCTCAAAAAAAACGTAATGCAAAGTAAAAGACTTTCCTATATATATTTGTTTTGAGAAAGACTTACAAGCTACAAATTTCCCTTGCCGAGAAGGGGAGAAAATAGGGGTAAAAATTATTCTGTTCGGTACTATTCTGAGGCACTTCTCGCGAAACTTTAAACTCTGCGTGAAAATAAATTATGTCAGCGAGTGGTTCAAAAAAATTTTAATAATTCGGAATTTCACCTAGAAAAAAGGAATTAGGAGGCCAGGTAAACCTCAGGCAACAGTCATACATTATTTACAGTACAGTAGTTGGGACGTTCGTTAACTTTTCTGCATTTGTTTCCATTTTAGTACTTTAAGAAACTCGTGGGATTTTTCGATGATTGGAATTCCATTTTCATTTATGAAGGTTACTGAAATTTTAAATATGATACCATTCTAATATTATGCGTATGTGTGCACGTAAAATAGTTGTAAAAGAATGTAATCCGTTGACTTGACGATTAAATTCCCCGTTGAACTCCTTTGGTAATGCGTAGGAAAAATAACCAGTCTGTTTACAATTCCAACATCTAAATAATCTCCATTTTAATCCCTTTATGAAAATATGGCTTCGCCACATTAGAAAACCAAACAAGAAATGGTATTTTCGAGGACTCAGAGCGAAATCTTCCAACAAACATTAGTTAAAATTTACTCGTGATTCCGTAATTTTTATGCCTGTAAAATGTTTGTAGTAATCTTCGTGTTTTTGAACTGTTTAAAATTCTTATCAAATTACGGCAGACATATTTTGAACAGCAAACATCACAGATAACGAACGGGCCGAAGAACAATCCCGAGTCGTGTGAGACGTATATGAGACGCACTAGTCGAGAGTAGGAACATATCATATGCAAATTTAATTAATTCGAGGTTTTAGTGAAGAGATGGGCGTAATGAACAATGGATCGAGCATGAGCAGACAACATCGACATCGCTCGCGACGTCTAAAAAGTAACATTAATTAATCACCTGACTTTTTGTTTTCTTATTTGAATTTATAATTATAACTTTACTATTTTATGTAAATCGGAGGAGTGGCGAATTGCAACATACTTTTAATTAGCGTAACACTCACATTAAAATCACTCTCAGACGATCTAGGAAACGTCACTTAATGGTGTTTGGGTTTAATTGCGAAATGGTAAGTCTGCGTACGTATTCAGTCCATACGATCGTTCATGGCCATTAAATCTCTAATATACAGCGTGTCCCAAAGCTCTACGCAATTTCACCGAAGCAAATGCAAAAATAAGGATACTTTTAAATACGTAAGTACCTACCATTGCGGTATCAAAAAGTTCAAAGATTATACTCCAAATTGTTGTACTACACATTCTGATATATTTTTCGGTTATCCTGTGTACTCGTTAAAAAAAATGGCGATGCGTCTATCGGACTATCTCAGGTATAGTTTCACTTTGATAATGATAAAATATTGTATTGTATGCGCTGAGACACAAAACTCGATTAAAATCGTGTATAATTAAAATACACAATGTTACAATTAACAGTATAATTACAAGGTTTCAGAGAAATTGCTAATAGCGAATTGGAAAATAACTTCTGAAACCTGAAATGTTCAATAGATATCAATAACTGGCATTGAGAGAAGACACGGCCAAAATTGTCAATAAAGAACAATAGAAATATTCGGAAATAGAATAAATAAGTATTCCAAATTTTAAAAAAATTCTTGGAACTGATTTGGAAAAAAATTATACATATTTGTCCAATGGTGGAGTAAAAGCTCAAAATTTGAAAGCATTTTTGAAGAGAATTTACAAGAAATTTCAAAACATTAGTACAATGCCCTGTAAAAATAATTTAATCAGAAAGTTATTAAACTTCGTAATGCATCATAAAATAAATATTCAAAATTTAAAAAAGGTTTGGTGGCGGATTTCGAGAATATTTTGAAAAAATATTCAAAATTTTCCAAGGAAATTTCCAAAAAATTGAAAACCTTCTCGAAATCCGCCCGGAGAATATTTTTAGCGTTTCTTGTTAACAGTCAAAAGAGAAAAATATCAAGTGTAAACTACCATAGTTTCTGAAGTAATTTTAACAAGAAACTTCTCAGTCGGCCCCGAAGAAGAAAACCGATCACAGGCACACAGAGACAGACAGATTAGAATACCCACATATAGGCACCTCATATGAGAAAATAAAAAATATAAGGGACCTGAAAATCACACGGGTTTTCAGTAGAAAATGCCCCATGACCTTTTCGTGGCTGCACATTTGCTGCGTTCTGGACTTCTTGCCCAGTATGATAGATAGTAGATAGATATGCCCGTCCAGTTGTGCCATACATAACCAGAAATATTGGCATTTTACTTAATTCTGAATACATCGTTTGTCTTTATAGATGTGAAAAAAATTTCAACTCTTGGATGAAGCAAATTTTTCATTGGCTGCTTACATTTAACACGAATTTTAACAATTACATTCTTCACAGCGGGTATAATCGAGAAGTGTTACTTTAAAGTGTTTGCAAACAATACGAAGTAAAAATACCTGCTGATAAATACAAAATCGTCGGATTTTATATTTGTCAGGACTGGAAATATGCAAATAATGTTTTTATCCGATTATCACCAAGTATATTATGCAATAGGTAATAATGTGGTCGTAATCAAAGACGGGTATTTCAAGTGGTTGTCGAGACCAAGATTAGATACGTACGTACATAATACATATATATGCACATATGCTGCGTACATGTTATCAAACATCCAGGTTTCTCAAAAATGTATATCCTGTTAGAGCACTACGTGCACAACGATCCTTTTCCATACAAACAAAATCGAGGAATGGCAAGAAGTGCCCACTTGTCGACAGTAACCATGTGAAAAAATTCACTTATCATCTCGCTCTGGCGGAGTGCTATCCGAATGTTTTACACGTCAATTTCTGTCGTCTCCAGCCGAGTTGGTTAGTTGAAACGTACACCTATTAAATTAAGCAAACATTATTAGCAATATTTAATTTGCTATTTGACATTGTATTCATCCTCGGCGTATAATGAATGTATCTGTCGGTTTCGAGTGCGAAGACGTCACGAACGATGCATTAGAGGATGGCCAGATAATAATTATCCGATATTTGTTTTCGATGGAAAGTCGCAAACGACAGATGTTTCCAGTGGGCGGAGACGATATTGCAACTACACGATTCAATGAATTAAAATCGAAGCAGCATTAATTGGATGCGGGCCGCGTTTATGAATCATTCCTATCCAACCGGGGTTAGGTTTTTTCCATTTTTGAAATCACCTTCATACTATTTGCGTCTTCCATACTTTACCTATCGAGCGGCTATTAAAAGTATCTTAATTACTACCTTAATTTACTAGATACGAATTCTTTAAAGTTACATTATATGAAGTAACTATTGTTTCCTTATAGTATTCCTCCTAACAAATATTATTGTATTAGTAGTTTTGGCTTTAATCCATAAAACCTCTAATACCTTGGAAGTATCTGGCTTTGCACTCTTTACTCCGGCACATGTTGCACAGGCTCACATGAGGAAACAACCATGAATCGAAATTTACCCCGAAAATTCAAAAAGTTCCATACCCATTCTGCTTAAGCGTTGGATTTAACTATTTATAAAAGTGCATGAAGATCAGGCTGTACGAGAAATTTCTAGCATACCGCAGGTCACTCATAGTTTCCAGATATAAAATGAAATTTATTACACCATGACACCAATAGCTCAAGGTGGACTGTCTATTGAATCTTTTTCTCTACTATACTTTGAGCCAGTCATAATACGGGATATTAGAGAAAAGCATGGAAAACCTTCCATCACACTCGGCTCGTGCCGACTTAATATTTTTTTGGACACAATTGTTCTAGATGCTATAGATTCATATGCAATTAGAATTCTTCAAATCTTAGAATCAAGTTCTTAGAATTCAAAAAATATCTATAAATATTTCTACTCCATTATGGTAAATGCCACTGAATTTTGTATTTTTTTTTTTTTTGGAAATCTTACTATGTTAGCCACGTGAATCTTGTTGGAAGATAAACGGCGCTAGAAAACATTACAGTGGAGTATAAAGCAGCATCAATACAATACAAAAAGGTTTCAGTGAAAGTGAAATCTGTGTAAATAGACCTAATAACAATAAATGAGAAGCAAGGAAATTCTACTTTGCGTGGAAGGTGACACTTACAATATCGTATTCTGTTTGCTAATTAAATATTACATGAATCTAACGACTTCATAAATACACCTAGACTTGTTTCATAAAAAAAGGCGATATATACGCATAAACTGTCCAACAGACGTCAACAGTAAACTGTTATTGGGTGAAGATTAAACCAAAATTTATCAAATTTATAAAATATAAATATTCTGCAGTCGGAAAAATATTCAAAATTTAGAATAAAAACTCTAAAATTTCCAGAAATATTCAAAAACCGAAAAACGACAGTGTCCTTCAGTAAATATTTAGTAACTTCATTTCATGCGGTTGATGATACAATGAACTTTCAAAAATTGAGGAGAATTTCGAAAAAATCTCAAAAAAGAAGAAAAATTACAAAAGTAAGTTACAGTTTTATCCAGGCCGATTTTAACATAGAGCTCACTGAGAGAAGCTGTTATGGTACTAGGACTATGAGGTATTTGGCTGTAAGACTATAGACTATAAGTCTAAATACAAAGTTTGAACCGTTTGTAGTTTTTAACAAAAATGTAAAACAAACAGTTATGTAGACATTTTTCCACAATCAGTTATTGGGACTCAGAAGACTTCAAAACCTCCAGATATGCCATTAACTCAAATTCCAAAAATGGACCCGACTACGTTACTTCTCATATATGAGTGGAAATGAAATCTTTCGCCAAATTATTTAAAAATCAAAATCAATTCAACTTTATAACATCAAACCGAAGAGACAGACCATTGGTATGAACACACGAGGGCGCCGAGGTCTGACATGAGCGTTAAATGCCGCGTGTTTTATTAGGAGCTGAGATATACGGAGCAATAAATATTTTATCGTCCGTAGTTTGTGGCAACCAAATAGAAGGGCATGTACGAGGATCGATTGAAATACAAGAAATTTGCAAAATTACAATTTAACAAACTAGAAGTTATTGGAAATACGTTTTTAGTTCATTTGGTGTAACATTCAGTGAGACAAAGTAATGGAATACATTATTTTTGATAGTTTCAGTTCATCAATAACTAGGCATAAGTTGGTAGTATGAGAATTCAAACATTCTGGTTTTCATGTACCATACATACCATACCTATCGCTATACTAATATATAATACTAATATATACATCATAAAACTTTCTCATGTGAGGCACATGCTCTATATAAGTTAAGCTTTTAGAAATTCTCAAGGGGAAAGCGCCCCTTAAGACGAATTTGGAAAAAAATATTTGAAATGAAAGCTATAGGTACTAGACAGACAATCATGGTAAAAAATTAGATATAAAACACAATAGCTATTTTGGAGAAAATTAAGAAAACTAAATATTCTTAAGAGTAATGACCCGTTTACGTCGGTTAAAAAAAAAATGTGTTAATTAATCAGTAAGGTATCAGTATCAAATAGATAAGTGAGGCTGGAAGGGTTGAAATCAATCGCTACAGCCTTTTGGAAAAATATTAGGAAAAAATTAAAATCTTAAAGAAAAATTGCCCTTCACGGCCATTTTGGAACAAATTAAACATTGCAAGATCTGCAATTAACAAAAAGTGCAAACTCTCAAGAGTAAAGTGCCCTTTAGAGTGCGTTTAGAGAAAAATGTTTCAAATAAAGAATGATAGCATTTATTGGAGTAGTTCAGATGGAAACACCGTTATGAATATATAAAACCATTTAGGAGGGAAAAATGAGAAAACCTAAAAATCATAAAATGAAAGGGTCCTTCAGGGAACATCAGTCCAGATAGCAATTATGGCATTTAATATGGATTAAATAGTAGATTAATATGAGATAACATAAAAATGACAGCAGTAAAGCGCCCTTTGCCCTTAACCGATTTTAACCAAAATCGCATGGATTCGAGTTTCTAGGTGACCATGCCAAAATACAAAATTTCGGCTTTCTAGTATTTACAGTTTCTTAGAAAAAGTTAACCCCGTGCATCCCCAGACGCATACACAGACATTTTTTCAAAACCATGTTTTTCGGACTCAGGAGACCTCAAAACGCCCAGAATATATCTCAAATTCCGAAAATCGACCCGAAACAATTACTTTCACATTATATGAGAGTATGATGAAACAAAACTAAAAATTTTTTAACGTTATTATACATTAAATATTTACATATAGGTATGTAATATTTCGGTTATTTTTTATTTTAATATTTAAAAACATTCAGTTAACAATTTTTATTAAGTTACCTACGCCCTCATATGTACAAGGTGTCTTAAAATGTCAACCAAATATAATCTCTAAAGTTATTAAAGAAGTAGGAGGCTGTCAACCCATCAACCGGACCAAATTTTGTTTCGAACGGTATTAATGCGTTTAGATGTGTAAAAAATTTAATTCATCCCCTTGATTTTATCAATAATAATTTAAACACGTTTCGCAAGATTGCATTTAAAATTATCTTCCAACTTAACCTAAAGCGTTACTTTCTTTGAGTGTGGATTTTCCAAATAGACGTTTTTTTTAAATTTTACATTTTTGATAAAGTGTGTTTAGTTAAGATATATTTAATACATCTGGCGTTAAAGTGAGCAAAACATAAGTATCAATTGTATAATTACTTCCCTCCGCATGTTCAAAATACTGTATAGAACATTGTTTTTGAATGCTTTAGAGAATTAAATAGGTGAAGGATTTCTTTTATTTCCGCAATCATTTCTCTAAAATAATTTGCATTTCCCTGTAAATTGTACTTCATCTACAGTTGTATAAATACAACAGTATTTAGGCAGCAGTACATAATGAACCAGACGAATTATTAAATATTAGTAATTAAATAACAAATAATTAAAAATTAAAAGTGAATTTTTCTTAAAGTGAGTTAAAGTTTTTTTATATCATGCAACCTAATGCAACGCAGTATATTCTCGACAATTTCCATTTTCCAGCAACGAGCTTCTTGGTATTTAAAGCTCTTAATGAGGAATGTTAAAATCATATCCGCTTAGAAATACGCATTTAAAACTGAGAGGTTTTGTTTTCTATAAATCTATAAAAATCTCTCGCGATCATCCAAGCCATTTAACGTCAGCACGTAATTTTTACAGCATTCCGCGGATTCCTTCATCCGATCAACGTGCCAGTAGTAGTAGGTGGATTCCGATGAAAACCCGGCTATATAACACGCATTTATTTTCCATTTATCTTGATGGAGGCAATAATGCCTGTGCTAACGGATTTATTGTTGTATATTAGGCTCTTAAAAAAATTGCAGCTATAAAATATTCAATCAATCGATAGAACGAGCGATAAATGTGTATAGCCCTACCTACGTTTAGCCAGAAGGTTGTAAGTGAATTTATGGGATCATGTGGCTGATCTTATTGCTAATTTAATTTTTTTAGTATTTAATTAAGGTAGTTTATTCAGTGCAGGAATTTCAGTTATAAACAGAGGAGATTAATCGCATTCTTTTCGGGTTTTATAATCGTCGGAAACGAGCTGGAATGTCATAAATTTTTTCGTAAATATGGGATCGCATAGCAGCCGTATTAATATTTTTTGAGGTAATATTCAATTACTGTTCGATTACTCTTATTAACAATACTGCCTTGATTTATCGGTTTTTATAAATTCGTCAGAAAAAAATTCACTTTGAAATTTTGTCAAAAAGTATTATTACGTTCATTATACAATGAAATCACTGAATCAGTTACGTTAACACTGGATGGGGACGTAAGAATCCATTTATCTACACATGTATCAATGTATATTGAAAACGTAATCAATTTCCTGCGAATTATATTTGTCCCCACATCAGAATATTTAGATTACGAACTACTTCCAATTCTCAAGTAGCAATTCAATAAAAATAGACGTATTTTGAAGCTCGCGTGGAAAATAACGCAATAAGTGGGTAATTTCTGGATCAAAAATATGTAAACACTTTGTCGGATTATATAACGTCGATCTCTACAACACCGAAATACATTCCACTTAAACGGCGTCTAAATGTGTAGCACGGATTTCCTCCGCATTGTATTGGCCCACGTCTTGAGATATTGATGAGACACTCGGTCTATCATCGGCTCCTTTTCGGGAAAAGGTCAATTTTCTCGGGAATTATTAGAGTGAACCTAATGCAATTTAGGAGGCCGTGACCGAATTACGCGGTGAAAATAGGAAGACGGAACCTACCAGGGAATAACGCAATATTGATTAAAGATACAAAAACTATCGAAAATTCGATCAATACGTAATTGGTGAAGTACGGAAAGGAGTAAGCGTAGTCGATGGAACATATAATGAAAAATGGCAATGCAGGGTATGAGAAGAGAATAACGGTCTTATTCATAAACGCATTTTACTGTTAAAATTGATTTTTGCTTAAAATACGTTTAGAATTTTCATAACTCCTTTCATTTTGTTCCGTGTATTCTTAAATTAGTGGTAATTATAGTTATCTTATTGAAAGACACACTAAACGCATTTTGAGTTAAAATCCATTTTGACATTAAATAGCATTTATGCATAAGACGGTTTCTGCATAGACATAGGCTTCTGAAAAATTTGTAATTATTACTCATTAGAAAAATTGAAACTTTGGAACATGATACCATTTCATAATTTCGGGTGTTTATTCTATTCCTTGGATAGCACTATTTATGAGCCTTTTGGGAACCTTTTCCACTTCCATACTATATTCTTTTTGCTATTAATTTTGATGTAAATGTGTAAATCTTCAATAAAGACATTGATAGTTTCAACCCCTGTTTTCTCTTTCTCTTGGATAATTCTGTTGATGAATGCTGGAATATTTCTCTCAGTCATTCTACCTCGACGTTACATTAATTTTAGTGTAATAGTGCATCTTGGATGAAATTCGCAATGCAGTTTAAAATAGATCTCCTCTCCTCCTTGAATCCCACAGTTGACGAATTTTTTAAAACATATCCCCCACTTCAATGCCACATAAATTTTGATGGAAATGGGAGATCTTCACGAAAAATTGTAATACAGTTTCACTCACGTCTTTTCTACTCTTGGATACTTCTGTTAATGAGGCCTTCGGGAAATCGATTTGCCACCATTCTACTTTTACATCAAATATATGTAAGTGTGAATTTTAATGAGCATCGTGATAACTTCAACCGTGTTTTCATCACTCATTGTAACCTCCTTTTTACATTTACATTTTAAAATATTTTTCACTTCCATGCCATAAATATTTTAGTGAAAAGAAAAACCACATTCAACCACGTTTTTTACTCCTTAAATTTTTCTGTTGATGAATCGTTTAAAAATCTTACTTACTTTACTCCATCAGGAACATAAATTGACGAATCACCACAAATGATCTAATAATAGAATTTAATATATAACGTTGAAAGTGTTTGTGTAGTTTTCGCCTATACAAAGCCGTAGAGGTAGGAAAAACTTCGAAATTTCACCTGGATAATGAAAAACAGGGCGGGAGGGAGGAGAGAGAGAAACTGCAGACCAATGTTTTAGAGTAAGACGAAAGATTCGTTTCCTACAATTGACTACTGAAATATTTGAAAGCTTTGTTAAGTTTCTTCTCATTTTTTCAAATAGTAGATATACGTAGTGAAGGTATTAGTTATTATTAGTGAAGGTATTAATTATTTGATAGTGATAGATTATTTGATAATAATAGTGAAGGTATTAATTATTTATTGTCCACTAATAGCATTAACTTTTTTTAAAAAACTATTTAAAAAACCCGAATTTACCTTGGTGGGGGGAAAGGGGATGAAACTTAATTAGGAGTGCCCGAATACCTACAAACTTTATACTTTGCACGTTTATAGCTTAGGGATCTATATGGCTTAGCAAAATACGATAACCTGAATTTCCGTTGCGAATCGGTGAGAAATTACTCTGAGATATTTCTCGAGTAGTTCGCAACTACTGCAAGGAAACAGCTAATGCTCCTTTAAGTAGCTATGAAAACCCCCCGAATTGCACTCACCGAAAGGGTAGAAAAGGGTCTGAATTTTATGCAATAGTTACTTAATATCCAGAAACTTTAACCTTGGCACGGTTATAGACTGAGCACCCACACAATTCAAGAAAATCCAACAGTCCGGGATTTCAGTTATCTAAGAGGATGGAAAGTGGGGAAGAAATTTATTCTGAGATATTTCTCTAGTAATTAGAAAATTTAAACTTTACATGGAAATAATTGAGGCTGCCGAGTGCCCCGAAAAATTTTAAAAACCTCAAATTTCATTTAACGAGAGAATACAATGGGAGATGAAGTATATTTAACAATGTTCGAAAAGTTGAAAACTTTAAAGTTAATATGTTCATAGCTTAGGCTTCAGGAAAGTTCAGAAAACTACTGTAACTCTGAATTTCCCCGTTCTAATAGTGTGAATAACAAGGGTGAAATTTATTTCTGGCAGAATTGTGTGAAACTTATGCAAGACTTACTACATAGTTAAAAAGTAGAAACTTAATACGGTTATGGCTTTGGTTCTTAGATGGTTCAGTATAATCAAATAGTACCTACTCTGACTTTTTGAGGGTGTGGAATAAAGAGGTGGGGTAAGGTCAATCTAAGTACGAAGTTGGGTTCATCTCCTAGGCTTATAATAAAAAGGAAGTTACATAAAGCATCTCATTACTTTATTATTAGTATTAGTATTAGTCATTAAAAAAATGAAAATTCTCTTTATGTTAAACCATATTCAATTCGACATCGAGGTTGTCAGGGTCAGTATTACGTTTTGGGGTGTCAATTTACTTGGTTCAACTTTTTTGAAACTTCTATCAGGAAATGAAAATCTTGTCCTTTTCGGTACAACCCTTGTCAAATAAATTTTAGTGTATGATGACCCTTCAATGAGGATAGTGCCCAGGATCAAGATCAGGATCAGGAACGTAAAATGGCGGATTACCTTAAAGAACTTGATAATGGAATCTTAGGATAATGAAAAGGAGCAACCATGAAGCTTCTAATGAACTTATTATTATTACATGTTATAAAATTGAAACTCCTTTTTTATACCTATGACACTATAATTTTTGAACATTTGCTAATTTCACTTTAGACATAAATCTTTTCTATTTCTGACTAAAGCTTCTAAATCTCTATTTTACAAGTTTGGATGTTTAGTTACTTGATTCTACTCGTTGGAGACATTAATCCCTGCTACACAAATTTTAGCGAAAATGGTAGATTTTTAATGAGAATATCGTTCAACCAAATTTTTTCTACTCATTGGATTCTTCTGTTGATGAATTCTTCTAAAAAATTTCCAAGTCACATAAATTTTAATGTAAATCATTAATATTACACGATAATAATATCTTTGTAATAAAATGGAACATCCACGAAGCATCTAGTTACCAGTGTACTTGCTTTTTTTATAACATTTTTGGGGAATTCAGGGAATTCAAATACTTTGAAGGCAAATACCCCAACCGACATTAAATTGCACCCTGTATTCACTCTCTAAACATTGATAACATATAATGTGAATTAATTATAACTGCTAAATATTAATAACGTATAATCTGAATTAATTACAACTTCAGTAGTAACTTGCTTATTAGTATTACTCGTTACAAAAAATTGAATTTTTTGTCCCATTTCTTGAAGAGAATATATTCATTTCCAGCCTTCTCAATTCGCGTTCTTCAATTTGTCCATCAATATTTTTTACCGCCATATTCCATATACCTAGTACGCATATCTCATACTTCGTACTCGTACGTCGTACTTATACTTTATACATATGCCTCGTACACATACCACATACTTCGAACGTATACTTCGTACACATGCCTCATACAATAAAGCATTTCTCTGGCTCCATTTTACGTTTTCGGCTGTCTATTTGCGTGATTCTATACTTGTATGACTGTGTTGATAAGTTATCCGGAAATTTTCTTCACTTCGATACTTCAACCCTGCTACATAAATTTTAATTCAATGATGAATCTTTAATGATTGTAATGACAGCTTTAACCGCGTTTTCTGTATTCATTGTATCGTTCTCTTTAGAGTTCTTTAAGAACATTTCCATTTCCTATATACCTGAATGCAACATGTATTTTGGTGTAATTTTAAATTTTAATTCAATTCGTATCGACGCCAACAATCCTCTAAACCTAAAAACGTAAGTGGGTGCTTATTAACCAAGGCAATTTATGTTGATAAACTAATGACGTTTTTCTAATTAATATGCGCAATTCTGAATATGTAATACTTGGAACACTTCTAATACGTTATAACTGTTTATAAATTAACCTTGTGTTGCAGCGCGTATTTAATTTTTCAGCTCGTAGAAATATTAATACCGGAAAATCCATGTTAATTCATTGTACATAAACCGCAACATAATGCCTGTATCAAAACATGTAGTATGTGTAATCCTATACGTTCAATGCTTAGAATGTCATCTGAACCGAGGAATTTTACAATATTAGACTAAACGTCTGTTTAACAGTAAACAAATATTTCTCTTATCTTAAGACCAACTTAAAAACTTTAAATAGCTGTAAATTTTTTTCTTATCTGCCAAATGTTATTGCGAAACTCTATTGTAAGCATGCTGGCATGGAGTTTCGCAAATTTTATTGTTATAAAAATTTTCACGCCGTGATTCACCTTTGATGCCAAGGAGAAGTTTCTTCATTCCCCAAGTATTAACAATAAAAAAATCTGAATCACTCTTAGTATATATTTATTGCCCGTAAAGAGTTCACTCAACACCAACAAATTTCGCGTTTCATAGCTGACGTTACTGAGAGATGATTCACGGAATTGCAGCTATCATATTCTAATAGCGTTCAGGGATGTGAATCAGATTATAAAAATGCACACACGTTTTCTCGCGATGTAAAACTTAATATTTACGCCAAGGTCTCGGGAAATTTATACTGTCAATAAAGAACAACCAAATAGTTGCTCAAACCTTATAAACCTATGATAAATTTAAAAACTGATACATAATGTTGCACTCAGGAATTGAATCACCCTCATTTCTTAACGATACGTCAACTACTTTTAAGGCTCACGAATGAGTCACGGATTTAACGTTTTATCTTTGTTTTATACGTATTTATAAAAAAATTTAAATTGACCCACTTAGATTACAAATATTTTGTAATTGTTACATGTTAATCTTGTTTCTTTTGTTTTTAGGTAAGTAAACATCCAATCACCCACTTTTCACCGATAGTACGTAAGTACCCTAAAAATACACATTAGATATTAGTAAAGGCCGCTGAACACGTACCAATCATTAATTAACCGCACGTGTCTTTGACGAGTACTTAGTATCATGTACGACAATTTTTGCTGAGAAGTGTCTTCCGCCGTATTAACACTTGCATATGTATTGACTAACGGTGTTCGACTTGTCCTATTGACGCATGGGCGAAATATATAGTCTAATTGATTGATATGTTGTGTAATACGCCGTAATTTCGATATTTCCTGATTTTATTTAGTATTCAGTACCATGATCAACAATGTCGGTCACGTTGTAATTTTAAATACTAACATTACAAATCATACGTTTTCCATATATATTAACAGAGGCTTGAAAAATGTATTTTGGACTGATCAGATTTACCTCTACTAATAGGGGTTTGGGCATGTTTAAGGCGCCCCCCTCCCAAGTATAAATTCTATAAGTGAATGGCAAAAGCCTACAAACCTAATTATAGAAAGTTAGATAAATATGCTCACCATTTAACTGAAATTTGAGTATTGATTCAAAAATTTGGAAGTGTGTAAATTGCGTCAATCCTCAATATTAATCCTGTGAGTGAGCTTTAAACCGCTCCAATTCTTAGGCGCTCTCCTTTTAAATTCTCATATAATATATGAGAATTACTCCTTTATTATTTATTTACGCTTTACTCCTTACCACTGGTGTACCTTTTTCTTGTTCTTGTTTGTAATTCTTGTAATCCGATGTAATTGAACTTTACCCAATAAAAAGTCATTACTATTATTATTATTATATCCTATCAAGGGATTTCCACAGATGTAATCAGTTGTAAATTTTCACTTGAACTGCTTTATAAAGCCACACATTAAATTTAGGTCGTCCGAAGTAAAGTACCAGGCCAGACGAATCAGCAGTTTGAAGATAACAGTTAACCGTTTATGGCGGCAATAAAGCAACATTAAAGAATTATCGAACGAATCAAGATTTATAAAAGACGGTTCTAATCGAGATTTCTCTCTTACCGTACCAACGAAACGAATTAATTAAAGGTATTTCCAGATTAAATATTTGGTCGCAGCGAATGATTTATATCTTTGCGTTGTGTCGTTTTGCATGTTTACATTAATTCGTAGCACCAATAAAACTGTCCGAAAAAAGGCGATTTTTTTATATGTTAATAATAGTAAACACAAATCACATTAACGAACTAATTCACTAATACGCGTCTATAAACAAGCAGTAGTAGTAGTGGTATGAATGAACTGGTTTACTTTGGTCGTAAATCAAAGCCAGGCTCAATGGGAAGTGTATTGGCGATGTGCTAATGTGTGGCGGATTATCTGTAACTATCGGTAAATAGTAGATGAAAAACTGTGCTATATAAGGATAGGCGTTCTGTTTTGTAAATATCGCGCTTGGCGCGACAATCATGCCATTCACGATAATGACTAGAGAGATCATCTTGATGGCTTAATTGGAAGCAGTCACTGAAAAGATGACTCGGCGATAGTAGAGAGATGTGTGAAGAGTGTGAAGAAATGTGCGTTTGTAACACGCGCTTTATGGCTACTATAAAAAAGGGAAAGCTTTCGTGGTAATTCACGCGGGATTGTTGTGACAAAAGACTTTGATTTTTCGATCGGGCTAAGTGTTAACAGATCACACCGGCGGTGGATCAGGGGAATACAGGATACAATAACTCTCGAATGGGAAAGGTAAGGTGTGATAAAGAAGTCTCGCATTACGAAACAAGCGATTAATGGAATTGGAGAGAAAAAACGTTCACAGTCACTCCTGAGAATTCATTAACACTTATGCTCTTCCGTTTAATACTCACTGATGGTATTAAGACTAAATTATGAGTTAAATCGCAGTACTATGTGTATCAAATTTATCTGTACTTTGTAAATTTATCAGAGAGAATTCCTTGAGCCATACTGTATTGGAAATTAGTAATAGAAATTAGTCATGAAAGTATCACAAGAAAACGTGCCTCAATTTGCCATACTGTTAAGCAATAACTGGGCTATGGAAAAAATTTCCGTTTCTAAAAAACATTTTTAATATTAACGTTTCTTAAAGTGTTATCATCCTTTCCAATTTATCCTTTTTTCAAACACTACTCATACATCCAATGTAATAGTTTCATGCCAATCAATCACTAGGTTCAGCACATTTCTTCCATTTCGTGTGTCATGTGCCTCTCCATTTTCTCCAACGTAATTTCGTGACTTTCTTAGGATTCCAAATATATAGAGCTCTCTTGATTTCATTCCTATGTTGATCGCTGGGATAGACTTTGTAATCAAGTTCTAGTAGGCTAGTAGACTTTAGTGATTGCCTTTGTTTTCCAATTGTGCTAAGCACGAGCCTCCAATAGAACGAAGAGCAGAGGGCAAGTTAATATTTATTTATTTGCGTCCCAAGTCCGTTGCAGCGTTGTTACGGCATTGAAGAGAATTTCTAGATTTCAAAAATTTAAAATCAACAAAAAAAGCTTCTAGGTTCTACTTGGGATCGTTTAGGAAACTCTAGATTTTTCCCATGGTTCTCAGAGAATCAAAGAAAATGAAATTTCCACAAAACTCCTAAATTCGATTTCACGTTATTATCAGAATGAAATAACCTCTAGAATTTGTATTCTAGACTGTTTCTAATGTTCAAATGTAAAATGAAATCGTTTGTCACTTCAATAAACCATCGAGAATCTTTTTGGAGGCAGTTTTGGATATTGAAGGTTCCACAAGAACCTATGTCTAATCTTCTATTCTAGTCTTCCAAAATTCTAAAGGTACCTCTAGAGATTTTCATTTGCTTGATTCAGATTTTCTACTAGTTGAAGTTATGAAAAATTCAGTTTTTTTATGGTTCCCTTAAATTAAATTCTATGAATTTATGTCTTTGAAGTCTATGAATTTGAAAGTTGCAGAAATCTGCTAGATTTGATTTTAAAGTACTGTTGGCTGTCTTTGAGTTACAGAACAACCACTGAAGAACCTTTTTAACATCGATAAATAAAACGAAATTATTTGGAACTTCTGTAAACCTTCTAAAGTAAATTTTAAAGCCATTAGAGGTAAAATTTAAACTTTCTCGTGTTCTCCAAAATGGAAATGTTTAGAGGTTTTCAAAACCTTCTAGATTTAATTTTAAAACAATCGAAGACTGAATCAAACGGAAATAGCCCCTGGGGTCACGCCAAGTTAATATTTTATTTGTGTTGGGTTCCGACTCTCCGAACATAGGATTGCATCATTTAGTGTGTTCCTTTCTTCATCCAGGATTTTATTAAACTGTACACTATACCCAAATACTCTTGCATAACCTGCACGTAATGTGTATGAAAATTAATCTTTCTTAAGTTTGGTTATAGCACAATCAGAAAATACCCTAAAACCATCAAAAGATGACATTACTCTTTGATTGCAGTAAATGATTAATGTTAATTTTCTATTGATCTGAGATGATTACCGAAGGTTATTTGGTATATAACGTCAATGTAGTATTTTGTTACAATACAAAGATTAAACTAATCAGGAACAGAGAAAATATCTTGCATTCAATGATTAAATTGTATAGAAAATTTGTTACGATAAAATCGTCTTTTGTTTGTAAAGATGTGATAAAAAAAAGTTAAAGAAGAAAGTATCAAACTGTAAATAAAATAACATTATAGCACTAGTTCTAGTATATAAAGCTGAAAATAATCTAGAGTGTCATTAACTGCGAAAAATCAAAAAATCTATAATAACAATTTATCTGAAATTCGGTATATCTATAATTTAAGCATGCGCACATCCAGAGATTTTCGAAAATTCAAAGATTCTACCTGGATACCGGAATATAGGTATAGAAACGAAGATATCGTGTGGAACAATTTATTTGAAAGAGAGGCGGCACGACGGTTTCAAGCAAGGTTTCGAAATCGTAAAATCCTGGGTAGCAATCATAGTAATTAACATTTCATAGTCTATTCTCTGCAAAAAATATATAATATACAAGAATATAGGTAAATAATGAACGGAGACTTTATTTTATGTCGACAAACGCTTTATACCGAGGAATTTTATGGCGGCTAAGACGGCATTTACCTTTATAGAATTGTCGTTCGAATTATTTTCGTATTGTAAGCTCCATTCAAGAAGTTCATTCTTTCGCTTCTTATTAGATCTAAAGAGAAATTAGAATTAGAACGATGTGTTTAAAATCAGTAAAAATCTTCGTCTTATCTAGGGAATAGTATAGTGGATGTAAATTTATTGAAAATGCTCGAAAAATTATATGCTTTAAACTTTGCACGGTTATAACCTATGGACTCGAAGATGGTTCAGAAGAAAATTGCCACTCGAAATTTTTCACTTCGAGAGCGTGAAAATAGGAATGAAGGTTATTTTTGTCTCTATTATTCTTAGGTACTTCTCGAATAGTTAGGAATTTTGATTTTTGCACGGGAAAAAAATTACGGAGGGGGTGGAAAATGGGAACATGCAGTAATCCCAAATTTTACTTTTTTAAAGGGTGGAAAAATGGGGTGAATTTGAGTCGACCTCCAAGCAAAGCCAAGCAGTATAATATAAAAGCTTTTATTATATAAAGATGCGGGAAAAACGAACGCTGTGTCACTTTGTGACACTGTCGGATATCTTGTGAAAAAATATTGTAAATTTTAGGCAATATTAAAAATTGTTGTGTTTTACCTTAATAAGAAAATAATAAATTAGCAGTTCTTGTTGCCAAATGAAGTATCAAAGTTTAGTAATGAAATGATGAGAATTACAACAGAAAGATATCTAATAGTTCGCTTTGATAACTATGAGCAAGTTACTTCAAATTAAAGCATAAAAGGTATTTCGATTTGCATCCAGATTTTAAATAAGTAAATTTTAAAAAATGCTCTAGATACAGATATGATCGTTGTAACTTAAACGTAGTGAAAAGGTACTAACTGTTGTCATACTGTGGAATTATTTCAAAGGAGATCGTCCATATAGCTAAAAAAATGAGGAGGTTTGAAGTCCGTAAGTACCGAGTTTGATCAAGAGTTATTTGGAGAAGTAGTAATTGATATTGTTACAATCGTCCTAATGTCTCAAAACTATCTGGGCACTTTCAGAATCGTATTATATTTAAACCAAAATCAGATTTAATTCTTAACACTAGTAAACCAATACAAAAAAATGTAATAGATTCAAATTAACATAAAAACCTGCTATTTCACATGAACAATTATATAAGTCAAACAAGGTGTACGGTGTTCTACGTAGTTTCCGTAGTAGACTTTACCTCTTTCTCAAAAATATTCATTCGCTCACAATACTATTTAGCTATGATTATATGACATCACACTAATTAAAGCGTTACATCAACAAATTATAAATAAACGCTGATAGTTATTTTGCAAATTTTTAAATCAAATACTTAAATGAACGATCTCTGTTTAAAATTTGTTGTATCAATAAAATATCCGACATGACATAGTTATTATTGTTGTCAAGATTGACTAATAGGATGTTGTTCGACCATTGACGTCGGTTATTGATTTAATTAAACACCGGATTGCAGGTGATAATTTCTGATCCCCTTTTTTGGATATTTGTGGGTGTTTCATCAGCTTCCTTAAAAAAAAATATATATATTCGTTCTTTTACAATGTCGCCGTCGTCGTCGTCGTTCTCTGCGTTTGAGGTACTTTGAATTTGAGACGAACATGTCGGGCAAATATTTGGTTTCTGATCCCGTTCGGTTGTTGCGATGTTTACTTTGGTGTTGCTCTCACGGTTCACGGTTACTGACATTTCGCTTTCCTTTCATGCCCTGCCTTCTCTTTTCTCGTCTTCGAGCAACCCCCCTCAAAGGATTAGAGAGAGAAGAAAAATGTGGGGACAGGTAGAGCCGTGTTTAAATAAGGGAACGTTTAACGCCTGGCGTTGAAAGAACAGCCCCGAAAGGACCGCCCGTCATAAGAAAAGTATGCTTTTACGTCGCTGCTCATAACTTTTCATCGGTGCGTTCAAAAATATATTTTTATGATTTTGTGGGAAGCTACGATTTTATTATACACTGCACTACATTTACTCATTATTTTGGTCACTGAAGGCAAAATCGACGACATTCATTTTTGGAAGCACCAATTTTTGATTCTATCTTTCAAAATGCGTTGATTTAACCACCTTTTCCATCACCAATGTAAATGACATTTGGTTGTTTAAACGTTTCTTGGTATTCGAGATAATTTATACTAAAAGACGGGCAAAATGCAAGTTGCACTTATTTCTAGGCATTAAAAATTTTAACATTTTCTGCGTAAGATTAGCATGTTTGCAATATTTTTCCAAAAATATATTGTCTCGGTCGAAAATTGTAACCACCGAGTTTATATAATATAGTACGTATGCTGATCACCCCGAATATTCTGCCAACTGTATTCTGGTATTCGGTATTCTGAAAAAATCCTTGAATGCATTTATGGAAATCTAATTTTATTGGAATGAAATTGATATAAAACTGGATTTTTTAACTAATTCATATACCCCTGTTACTCCTGTAAACTTGGAGAGCACCTCTTCAATTTTTAAGCACATGTTTATAGCTATGAGACTAATTCACCTAATGCAAATGCTTGTTTACTAAAAAATATTCAAATATCGAATGAAAATTATTGTAATTGACTCTTTGATATTAACTGTCTGCATATTTTTCCACGCGGTTTTCGAATGTTTTCATTAATAAAAGTATGTCAATGTGTAAATTATTTAATATTCGTATTTATTTGAAATGCGTGTACATTAATTGAAGTTCGTCTTCACACTCTTCGTGAATAGCAGGTAAGGGGATATTATCCACATATAATCTTAAATTTTAAAAGGGTATTTGTGTATTTTTTGTTTATAAGAGCATTTTTTTTAATACTTTCTTTCTCTCTAAAATTTTGAGTAGATTTTACTGTGCAAATATTAGAATTTTTAACTACTCGAGAATTGCGTCATAATAACAACATAAATTAAATTTCACCCCAGTTGAAAGGAAAAATCGAAGTTATATTATTTTTCCGAACCGTCTTGGAACTTGTGTGATAAGCGTGCCATGTTGAAAGTTTCCAATTTTTCAAGCACTGTTAAAAAAATTGTAATCATTCTAATTTGTTCATTACCATTATTATTAATTATTATATTGTAATTAATAAAATAATTGACTCCTACTTTCCAACCAATAGGAAAGAGAAATTCGAAGTACAAATACTTTAAATAAATTTAATAAACGCAATTCATATAGTGTTCCTGCTTCTTTTACGATAGAAAAACCGTGTATGCAGAAACTTTGCGATGCTGTTGTCCCTTATAACATTCCACAAACCAAACCAAAGTGTAAAAGTGTCTAACTACATTTCCATTTACGCAATCAATAACAATGAAACTACATGATCGTTTTTGCCTTCATTTCCGTGAATTTGTAGCTCTTCGACGTTTTTGCAAGATCTTCGATGTTGCGCCTCCTGTGTAACTTTCGTCAAAAACGGCGAATCGGATTGAATGACGGCGTCGTCATTATTGACAATAAAATTTATAGACTTATTCTTTGCCTGACCAGCCCATGAAATATTTACAATTGAAAAGTCAACTGCAGTCAACGGCGGCACATAAGCGTTAATAATTGATGAAGAGCGTGTCTAACCGAAACGATTGTAATCATGGAAGCTGAAACAATAATAGCTGCAATATTTATTACATTTCACATTGTTCTCGAATTATTTATGCTCCTTGAGTTAAGGCGGTATGAATATTCCGCTTCACGCCTCGTGTGTATTCTTCGAAAAAGGCGATGAAATTTATTGTTGGCAATTAACGACGTTTCAAGATTTCATTTCGCGATACAACGATTATAAATTACATTTTTATTACTTTCTAGTAAGCTCGATTTCGAAATAATCGATGTCCATCTTGTCAGTTCCTTCCACCTCACCTCCGACGATGTAGCAAACGTATCCATACCATTCGGAAGTACAATTCCAAGTACAACAGTGCTACAAATACGAAATTCGAGTAGTAGATTCGATGTAAGTTCAACTAATTTTTATATACTTTCTTCCACATAACTAATGCGCTTTTATTACGTTGGTTGATGATGAATCCTAGTTAGTTCGAGACCTGTTTCATCTTTTACCTTGCGATCTCCATGAAAGTTGTCGTCCCATCGGGATGTTTAAAAAAGCTTTGAAAGGTTTTTATTTCTGCAATGCAAGTGCAATGCATCCAAAGAATATTTTAAATAATCGTTGTAATGTATTATAAGTGAAGTTGAAAATTGCAAGCTAACGTTTCTCTACCACGAGCCTCTCCTCTCTTGTTTAAGCAGGACTTTTATCATCTTTAATATAACGGTATGGTGAGTACTTACGTGAAGAGTTTCGCATTTTCAATCAATGATTTTCGAAAAATTGAAGTAAGATTTGTGACCTCTTACTATTTGATAAACATTGGTTTAAAGAAATGTTGTGTCCACAAAGAATGTGATCAAATGTATTATGTTCCAATTTTAATGCAGATATTGTAATTTCATATAAATTTGTCACTTTGCGTTTTATTAATACAACTCGTTCTTTTCCATATTTATCAATTTCTACATTTTGATTTGAATTGCCTTGCATTTTTGTTACACTTTCGAAAATGTGAGGCACGGATTTCACGAGTGACCATTCATCAGCATACATTTTGTACTGCTTAATCCTTCCCAGTAAAGCTTTTAAGTATATAAAACAATCTTCTTCTAAGTCCCTCTACAGATTCTCCATATTATCAATAGAATTAAAACAATTTTCATGGCCAAAAAAGTTTTTAAATGAATTTTAAATCCAACCAATTTAAATCTTAAAGGACAATTATTGACCATCCTGGCAATATTTCTGTCAATTTTTTTCCATAAACGAAAATAAATTTCATTCTGTACAGCTGTTACTCCATTATAGAAAAATACATTTGTAACGTATTTAATAGCTACCCATCAACACCATCATCAAACGTTCTTCCGCTACTAGGCATCAGCCTCTTATTAATATTTCCATTTCTCTCTTTCATCGATTTGTCAGAAGATTTAAGAAAGGAACGTAACCCAATTTGAGTATTTTTTATGCTAACAATTAACTTTGTTTTCTCGTTTTGTTTTTTTTTTTAGATGTAATGGAAAACAATCATTAAAAAATAAAATATGTATGCTTGTGAATATGGGTTATCATACCATTTGTTCTTGACATACTCTCAGAATAAAATCAAAAGGAGTATTATGGAAGTGAGATTCGGGGAATTAGGAGAAGCAACTACTTCGAAAGGCTTAATCCCCTATCGACATTGAATTACACCCCTAATTTCCCCACCCCACGGTTTAGCTATCTCAGTAATTTTTGGCTGCGCTTTTACTTTCCCATGTGAGGTTCTCATACAATGAAAAAGTATCGTGTGCGTGTGAGTGGGTGCGCGTGAGCGGGAGCGTGCGTGCGTGTGCGGTGCGGGTGCATTGTTTTTTAAAACCGCCCTAAAGAGCACTACTATTGAGATTTCTTAATTTTCTTCTGTTTTTGTATTTAAACATTTTTGTCTACCCAAACATTTTTGGTGCCCCAAAAGAGCACCTTCCTCTTGAGAATTTCCTTAGAGCTTGTAAACTTATATAAAACACGTGTCTCATATGAGAAAGTTATTCGATGGATGTATGTTATTTCCATTTTTTTCTTATTTATTGAGATTGTAGGTGAATGTTCATCTAAAAATAAATAAATTTGGGTAGTTGCACCCTTACTGACGGGAGTGAACCACAGACGATGCTCTTGGAATTTTGCCTGAAAAACTGAAATCGGCCTATTTCTAGACTCTGTGTAGAAATGTTGTTCATTTATATTTATATTTATATTCATTTATTTTTTTTAATTTAGCGTTGAATTTTTGGCTACTGTTATGCATTTTAACCATTAATATTGACAGAAAATAAAACTTTTAATATTATTATTGTTAATATTATTATTATCGGATTCCAAAAGTAGTATGTATACAAGGATATACTCGAACATTTCTCAAGTAAAATTATTGAACCTTAATTCAATTGTCTTTTCGTTTACAGCTTCAATCAATATTAAATTGTTATAACAATAATTGTTTAAGATATTAGTATCTTCCAAAAATTCAAAAATTTGTATTCCTTTAATTATCGGTGAAACAAAAAATAAAATTATATAATTTTTTACAAAACTTGTTCATTGTTTAAAACAGTCTGAACAAAAATAAATGATGTATATATATATATATATATATATATATATATATATATATATATATATATATATATATATATATATATATAATTACGTTCGTTAAATAAAAGGCAAGTAATTTCCTTCCCTTGCCACCAAAAAACGTTTATGAAAAACATGTTTTCATAAAGTATTTCAAATATTTTCTTTTGTAGACAACTAAACCTTCGGATATGTGGGAAATGTAACATCACTGTTATATTCTTAATAAATACTTCCGTCAAATCCTCAGACTAGGGAATTTAGCACACACTACATATAGTTCGGTTACTTTTCACCTAGTTGCAAGTTGAAACCTTAATACAAGAAAAACGTGTTATGCTGTTTCACTCTGTTTAAAATGCTTATCTGCAATTTTTTTATTTTTAGACATAAGTTACGAAAAACTAGTTCTGTTACCATCGATTTTCTTAGTTTTTACCCAGCGACAAAATTTACAGACTTCACATTGACTATATAAACAGTCATTTACATTGTAAGGAAATTTCACGTGCTAAGATAAATTTTTCGAAATTTTCCTTCCTCTCTCTTTTGCTACTAATCGCCTTTCTAATGAGCTTGTCAGAAATATTCCGCGCGGTTGTTTTCGTTCCTCTAATCAAGATTCTCTCGTGTCCCTATAGAGTATCCGGCAAATTCAAAATTAATCATGACATCCATTATCCAGGGAACGTCGAGTCTGTCGATTAACAGCATCCTGCAAAAGTCGTTCGGCTGTGTAAAAAATCAGGGACCGAAATACGTTTTGCTCCTAAAAACAGGAAATAACTAGAGTTCCTCGCTGAAAGGAGATCGCTCATTATTTATTGTTACAGCTTGGATTTCCAACGAAGGAAGAAATACACACGAAAATATCGAACACCGAGGTGCATCACAAATTACAAACGTTATGCAAATGGGAGGCATTTCAACATTACAAATAGTGTTTATCTTTATAACAGTCGTAAAAAAATCAACTTAAACACTCTGTTAATATACCAGCATGCAAGCGCGCAAGCCGTTTAAAGGAGAATTAAAACTGGCCACTATGTACGGTTAAAGAATTATTGAAACCTCACTGTCATTAAACACGTAGCTGCTAGGATCTAATAGTTATTGACACATGTATTAAAAAGTCCCAGCCGCCATCTACAGGTCGACAACACCAACGCTATCAGTGGGATATGCGTTTGTGACGCGTATGGTTCTTTTAACCGCACTCTAAAGCCCATCTCACCCACAACACGCATATACGACTTAACGTCAGTTTAATTAACTGTTTTCAACTACGGGAAAGTTGTAGAATAAATTTCTCCAATAACATTTAATAAAATAAGGCCACAATCAAAAGTCGCAACACAAGCATCTAGGTTGGTCAGTGAGCTTTGGATCAAAGGTACATGGTTGGTACTCATAGGAATTTGGATGGGATAACAATTCTAATGAGAAGTGGATGGAGCTAACCTTCCTCAATTGTCAAAAGTGCTACTAAAAAATCCTGCAGACGCCATAGCGTAACCAGTCATATTATCCAAGGTGGAACCGATCCCACCTTCACTTGCCTCAATACCCGACAGAAAAAATCCTCCAAAGTCTACATATGAGCGTACGAAATGTTCAAACGTGTTACTCTTGGTATGCGGTATTATTCAATTACTGATAAAGATGTAGTATTATACGCCATAAACTTCGCTATTTATCAATATTAATGTACCGATCCCACTCGCTTATAAGATTATATTTAACCGACGAGCGCAGAAATTTTTCGTTAAAATATTTATCTGCACTCGAGTCCTCTACGCAGAATAACCTAAAACTGCTAGCATGACTTTGAAAAGCGCAAAATTCCTCCACTAAAATTTTGTTTAAAATTTCTAGAAACACAAAAATTTTACTAATTACCCCCTGCTTATTTAGTGCTTGGTAGCTTCGTTAAGGTGATTAAATCAATCCGGTATATTTAATGACAATTATTAATAGATTCTGATGAAAATTGTCAATATGGATAGAAAATGTTACTACCAATTTCAAGCCTATTTTATCCTTCAATATACCGGATGATAGAAGACACCCTGGCACTGTAGAGCTAGCTTTTACTGCCTTAAATAAGAAAAAAGTCGGTGCATCCTATACTCCCAAATTAGGTTATCTTTTTGTGTTTATGTTGGAAGAAATCGAAGAGAAGGAATATTTACAAAGGATCAGTACTTTAGGGGTGTAGAAAATAAAGAGATGATCATTAAGACGTCAAGACATGAAAATGAATGATATAGTAATAACTTCCAAAAGAAAGTCAAAAAATGACTTGTAGAGTCCAACTGCAATAGCTCAGTTTTTCGAAAAGTATTACTGTGGCCGTGTTGTAGGTCTCCATCTTTTGGTACAAGAATAAAAGGAAAGAAAGTTATACTTCAGGAGTTATAATAACGGTATTATTCATAAACTGCTGCGATATTTCTCTTACAAAATTCAACGTTACATGAATCTACGATTTTTTAGGGGCTCCCTAATACTACTTCTACCAATAATTTTGGTAGAAAGAAAAGTTGGACGTCTAGAAAACGAATTAAATTCCACTTATGAATTCACTGCTTTCTTGATAAGCAAGATCCAGTGCAATAAACAGTTTCTGATTCACAATATTTGCACATACTTTCAAAAACACCATTCCTGTTGAAAATCCAGTATTTACATATTTCACATATTTCACGCATCTAACAAAGATGTCTCCCTATTTCATACCCCATGAGATGTTTATCCGGTATCGAGAGCCTTTCATACTTCTTCGTTCTCATTAGTATTGTCAAAATAACCACTAAATTACTCTGTCGTCTACAACCTGACCATAAGATTACATTAACATACACCTCCACGTGACAGTTTGATTTAATAAAATACGTTCGGTTCGACTATATCCTTTGGAAAAACTTCTCATTGTTAACCAGTTTGGTTTATTAGATCATTCACTTGTTCCGCTACAAGCTCCAAGCCCCGATCATACTATTGTTCGAGATTTTCCTCTTGAAAACAGTTAAAATTCTTTCAAAAAAAGATCGTCATCCTTATAATTAAAATAGTCATAAAGAGGACCCGTGGCGTTCATTGTTTTTTCACTATTGGATTAGTCTTCGTGATGTGGGTGGCAGAAGAGAGGTGGTGCCCAGCCAGGAGAAACAAAAAGGACAAAATTAATGTTTACCAAAAGAAAAGATTCGAGCTTCGGACTGTGGGGCTTATCTGATACCGAGAAATGACACCTTCGTCCAACTTCTCTTTTATTGCTTGTCAGGACCGGTGGCGAATATCTCCATTCTGACTGCTCGGTCTAGCAGTGACGTACGTGAATACATGTATTCAGAAATAATTGAAAGATTGTACAAGGAGCAAAAATTGTTTTAGCGAATAAAGGACATCCATTGTCCAAATGCAGCATTTAAAATTTTAAACGGAATTTCATATTTTTTGAACGATCGGAACAAAACTAATGTTTGAATCTATCGATAATGACGCTACGCTATTTATAAGCGTTACGTAAAGATTTTCGTAAGTTAAATATGTAGTATTGGTAGAATCGGTAATGTACGGTGAATACTCCAGCATTGTTCCTTTTAATGTAGTTTTACTGTCAGTTATGCTTAAGAGACTACCCCTTCCTCAGATGGTCAGAAGGCAATTCATGGTATACGATGTTCCTTAAATTTCCTAAATTTTTAATTATGATGGTGTATTTTGATATTTTAATGAAATCATAAAGCATCCCTTAGAACAAGCCATTTAATATGTAAAAATTTGCGACGAATGATTTCGGAGCGCCCCTGACGTGTCTCGAAGACAATTTATCGGTGCATTTTTACAAAAAAGGCAATTTGAAGCGTTAGCCAAGGTATTTACACGAAAGTCAATAAAATAGTCACCTTATTTTAGCACCGGCTTACCTGACTACCTGGCCGGGTCTCGCCGGTTTTTAGAAAATAAGCGACTTCGAAATCCGCCCGCACAAAAATCGGCGAGTAACGCTAGACGCCAGGAAAAAACTGTGAATAAATATTTATTTATTGTAAGTCGCTAAATAAATTTAAATAAATTATAAGAACTTAGGTCAACATATAAATAAATGTTTGTCCTCCTAATATCGCTTGGACGACGGCAAAAAACTCGTTCGTGATTTTCACAAATTTCGGACAATTATCGAATTGTTTTACAAAGTTTTCCCATAAATTCAAGTTGATGACTTCATCGGCAGAGTATTTTATTGATTGCTTTTGTATTTTTTGTTGTCAGGGAGGTAAATATTTGTCATAAATCCAAGGAAAAAGAACTTGGTTAAATATAATAGAATTGCTTAATTTTGACAATACTGTAGATAATTTTCTTTCTATCATGCAAATACCGAGATAAGCTCATATTTTTAAACAACAAAACAAGCAACAATTAATTATTAAAAAAAACCTTAGCACCTGACATTTTTAGACATTTCTTTACATGACAATATTGGCACATAAAACAATTAAAATTAAGAAATGTTGAATATGGAAGTATGTACGTATTGAGTATGTATGGAGGAAGTATGTTGAGTATGGAACTATGGATATTTTGAACCTCATTTTTACTGAGGCAAATTTTATTTTCTTCAGATAATTTACGGTCATTGTTTTCTTTAGCTATAAGGAATTCCTTTTAAACTTTCTCGAGTGAATTTCTTCTTAACACTCGTCAATAAACTCAATGGAATGCACAGGTCCTGTATATTCTCAGGTAACTGAAAAAAATATAATAGACACGTCGAGGGTTATTACCTGAAGATACATACACAAGTAGTTTACGCCACGTATTAAGTCTTTAAGATTAAATAATTTTTCTTTATCGAACGCGGAAACAACAACGTTATCGAATATTCAATTGAAAATATATGTTTCATATCTGAATCATTTTGTGGTCAATGTAATAAAATATCTGGTTTACAGTATCTCTACCAGTATCCTTTGACTTAACGGTGATAAATATTGCTTAGAAAATCTGACGCATGGAGGAAAAAATAGAAAGAGGAGAGAGAGAAGAGACTACTTATTTATTTAAAATTCCGTCTCCGTACACCGGACCAAGACACTAAATTATTTAAAATTATCGAAAGCGTATAAGAAGTTGAAAGATTTGTGTGAGAAGCTATTTCAAATATTTCCCGAATAAAATGAAAACATAAGATGAAGATACCTTATTTGGCTTTATGATAATTTTTATCTCACACCACGAAGATTACCAGATTGTACTCCAACGGTCTTAAACAGGATAATCCCTTTCTAATAATATCTATTGGGATTTACAGGTATTGCATGCCTATCTGAGACCCTCGTTTCAAATCCATCGATTTCAATGCCGTGATCCAAATTAATAATAGTGATTTTTTTTGTTGGTGTAAAAACTTATCGTTGTTTTTATGAAATAACTGATTAATCTGTTTCTAACTAAATATAGCTTCTAACTCGTCGAGAAATATCTACGAATAAAATCGACAAAATAAAAATCACCCCTGTCTCCCACCCCTTCGAAAAACGAAAATTAAAGGTTTGTGAATTTTTCTAGACCAAATTCTTAATAGTGCATAGTTTGAAATTTGATCTGGAATATTTTCGCATATACGAACAGATCCCCATTTCAAATTTTCCCGAGTCCGTGAATTTGAGCACGGCCCTATAGTATAACCATGCTTTTAAGATTTTAACTAGTCAAAATGCATCTCAAGAATAAAATTCACCACGTGAACTTTTCTGGATCTATTAGGGTTCGAATTTTTAAACATGGAAAGTATAAAGTTCCAGGTGAATAGATACACTTTCAAAACATACGAATCTATTCGTATTTCAGATTTTGCCCTGTTCGATTTTCGAACTGGGATCCAAAGGTAGAAGCTTTAAAGTTTCTAACCACTCCAAATGCATCACAGATATGAATTTCGCCCCCATTTTTCACCCTCTTGTGATCTTTTCTGGAGCTATTCTTGTTTAAATCTATAAGCGTGCAATCTTTCAAGTTTCCAGGTAATCAGGTACATTTCAGGCATACGAATAGATCTGTATATCAAATTTTCCCGAGTACCATTTTTAAATTTTTTTGAAATGAAATTTCATATTCTCGGTTCAGTTTCATATACGTGATACTTATCCAGACGAAAGTGTTCACAGGTGGCCAGATGAGATGCCTTCAAAAATTATGTTAAGAATTTTGCTCTGCTTTGGAAGAGGTCTCTTAATGTTAAAAAAATATTGGTCTGCTATTTATTACTGTATTAATTAAATAAAAATAAACAGTGACAAGTTAAAATAAAAATTTCAAGACACGTAAACACAATAAAAATGTATTTATTCAAAAGAACGTTATATAATTGAAACTTTGAAGGCCTGTGAATCTTCAAATTTTATTATTTCATCATTCTTCCAAATTTTGGAAGGCCAGAATAGGTTTAAAATTGAAATCTACATAGATGGTTTATGGAAATTTAGAACGTTTCAATTGTAATTCGAAAGATATTAAAACTTTCGGAATTTATAAGGAAGATCTCATCTTGAAGACCCTTTAAAGTCCAAAATTGGCTTAAAAGAAAATATAGATGATTTACAAAATTTCAAACTAAGTCTTATTTTATTTGAAACGTTAGAAAGTGTAAAACACAAATTGCAGATAAAACATGAAATGACTGCAAATGACAACAAATTGTTTCATTTTTGAAGACCACAAGCAATATCTAGATAATCCTAACTTGCCCTAAGTAGAATCTAGAAAAGTTTCGTTTTGTCATCAAACACGATAAAATCTGAATCGTGTCGAAATTACTCGACAGGCCCCTTTAAAGTTTTGGAAGACCAGAATGGTCTTGCAATAGGAATCTTGGTGACTGATAAAGATGCTAAACGTTTCAATTACTAGTTTTCGAAAATACCGAAACCATAAATGAATAAAAGTGCCTAAAAATCAGATTTTGAAATTGTCACTCAATTCGTAATATTATACCAGCATTACTCAATATCATTTATTCATTCTTCATTATCATTTTATGTAAAACTTGATAGTTATATTAATGTTTTATTTGCAACCAGAACTGTAGAAAAGTTATGTTGTACTGTGATATTTACATGACTACTAGCAAAGCGGCACATACTGCAATTTAAAGGTTTACCTAACTGTGCCCTTCTAATCATCCGCTGCAGTTAACATGTACGGATTCTCTCCTTCGTTCCAATTTACGTGGGCTCTTAAGAGCGATAGTTAGCCCTTTTGATGACTTGCAAATTTGCCTACATCGTACACTAAACTTGTATTCACATTAGGTGTCTCGATTTCCCTCGTGCCTCAAAGGAAGAAATCAATCTCAATCGATACCAATTCATCAAATTTTTTGCCCGTAGCGGCAGCGACAATATCTATGACCATGGCGTGAGTGTTTGTCTACCTATCGCCCGTTCACTTTTGGGTTTTTTCATCCTCTCGAACCACGACGTATAATTTAAATGTTTTACATCGATTTAATGGAAGAATCTCGATTGTAACAAGTATTTAAATTAATCGCGCCACAATTTATTACTTCTAATGCAAATTTAATGGTCGCGGTAATATTTCATTTCGCAGCTTTTTTGTACGCGGCGTTATTCTATTTATTCAAAGTGAACGTTTTGTTGACATTAATGAATTCGAAATTAAAATAATTCCCATAGCCGCTTGTCGCACACGAAATAATTTATAGGAAACGTACGGGACGGATTCCTGGCCGCCGAGGGCGAAGAGAGACGGATGGAAGAGAGGATTTCCGAACTGATGAATTGGCATTCTTCGAATAAAGCCAAGATGAGGTATTATTAAATGCGGGAAGAATGTTAAACGGACAGTGGCGTGGATCGCAATACGGAATCCTAGACAATTTTAATTTAACCTCGCTGGAATACCTTATTATCCCAACTACACGGAAACCAATAAATACACCCTCAGGCGTCACGTTTTAACTAGAGATATACCGAGGGTTAGGTAAGAAAGCACCCCGCTGAGGTGACAGGTGAGTATTTATTGTTTTATTGTCCGTTTGACGGTCGATCCTCTGCCTGCCCTGGACCCACAACGGGATGCTGGCGAAAAGAGATTAAAAGAAGAAAGTTTCCGATTGTTATGGTGCAGAGGAGAAGTGTGAAAAAATAACGATCCCAGAGTCGGATGTCCTTATTGGATAAGTCGGCGTGTTTCCTCGATACAAATCCGAGGAGGTAAAAGGTGCCTTCATGTAACGGAGATCTATTGAGACGTCCAAGGAAATGCGGAAACGAATTCTAACGTTGGTCATCTCTTCCGTTAACAAAACCGACAAAATAGTTATTAGGTCTACAATAAGTCTACAATCTACAATACGTCTACAATAAGTAAATACAACTGAAGACTGTAACATTTATGTTCCTATTTTTGAATGACAAATATTCCTAGAAATCACTGCTCCTCTGCGCATGGCAAGGTTTTTTTTATCTTTTTCTTCTTTATGACGATGGTTTGCTCTGATTGATCGACAAAGTATTGTACTGACGTGGGAATGATCTTCAGAAATCTTTCTGGTATATGTTTTTAGATAATTTGACATTTATACTATTGTAGAAATAGTGTCGACAGCCTAAGTATGAAGTCACAATGGGGTGTGGTTTGAAAAAACCTTCCAAACAAATGCGAATAATGGTGTAACGAGCAACCTGTATTATGATAGTTTTCATGCCATTTGTAGTTGTTTACGTGAAAAACAGTGAACGTTAATGTTGACAGTAGTAGTACAAAAACGTCTGTACGTCACTCTGTGCGAAATCGTCTTTCTCTTTTTTTTTTTAATCAGATATAATGGTTACAAATACTTTTGTCAAAATTCCTTTCCACTTGCCACTGAAGGTGGCTAAAAAAGATGAAAAACACATTACACAATTTGGAGAACATCATTATTCTATTTCCACTATTCATTAATATTAATCTTTACCAAAACCCGACGGTATTGAAACCATGACCATCAGAAGTTATTAATTGGTTAATCGGATGCTAATGAATTATTGTATTCGAAAAAACTTCCCCCTCTATCACTATCAAATTTTTTTAATAAAGTCTGTCACACTCAGCCACAAGAAAAAAAATTTACACGGCCGAAAGATGGTGGTAATAGGAGTGACATATTATGGATTCTCCCAGTTACCATCCTCTGACGACCGTAGAAAAATTTTTCGTATGGCATATGTCTAAATGAATTATTTAAGAATTTTTTAAGGTGAATTTTGAACAAGTGCAACAAAATGTGTTAAAAATCTAGATTATTCATATTTCACCAACATTTCCTCACCCTCGAGGGTAGGGATTATCGATATATCAAAATATATTAGGAAAATAACTAAAACCATTAACCATGTGAGTTTTTAACACAGTCGAATTCATAATTTTCCATCCCTATTACCACCTTCTGACAGCTGTGAGTAAGTTTTTTCGGGTTGTATGTAACTACACGACTTATTTAGAATTTTAGGAAAAAAGATCGGATGGTGACAAACTGTAATAAAGAAAACTAGATTGTTCGTGTTTCACCCCTATTTTCATCACCCTTCGGGCTACAGGAGAAATATTTTTGACAGTAACAATCGTTCCGAACAACTGCTCGATCAAACAATCATGTCAAAAACCATTTTTGTAGTTATTTACGAAACAGATTTTTATTGACATTATTATTTTTTGAATTTAAAGATGTGGCAACTTTATACTCATTAAAACTACAATGAAATTATTTGGAACTTCCGTAAACCATCCGTAAACCATTGAAATTTCCCGTAGTCCTTCCTTGTGAATTCTTGAAATTTTGCATGTTTAGAATTAAAATTAAAACCTTTGAAATTTTCAGAAACATTTCAGACTTCTAAAGGAACCTTTACAGTTTATACAACTTTCTCACTACAGACCATTTTTTTTTCTCGAAGAATACAGATTTTCTGTGGTGTTCGAAGATTGAAAAAATTTGAAATTTGAAACTTCCAGATTAGATTTTATGGGACTATTGACAAGTTGAAATTCTAAAAAAGCACCTAGAATCTCCATTTTAAATTATTCTAACGTATAAAATTAATATGGAAGTGTTTGGAACTACTGTGAACCTACTAGATCCAATTTTAAAGCCAAAGCCATTCTAAAGAAATCTCTAGATTTTCAAGATGTTTCGAACTTTCTAGTATCTAGTTGAAATCAGAACGAAAACGCTTCAAGAACATTCAGGAAAATTTAGACTTTTCCATGGTCCTCAAAGAATGACAAATTTTGAAATTTCTTTTAATTTTTTAGATCCGATGTTAAGTTACTTTATCAGTTTTACGTCCTACTGGAACTAGAAATGTCTATTTTAGATGCTTTGCTGCATTGTCCCACTATTGCTCTAAACAAATTTTCATGCGAGACAGATCTCATCTCACAATAAAACACATGTTGATAAAAAAAATTCAATACAATTTTTTCAGTACCTTTCAGTACCAGGCCACCAAATTTGTGTAGAATTAAAGTTCTTCAAGGCACACTCCCTGGAAATATAACCGCTTTATTGAATTTTAACTCGAATCAACTTTTATAAGTAATTTTTTTTAATTTTTATAAATTGTTCATATTTTGCCAAATTAGAATTTTTTTCCAATGCAATGGTTCATATTTAGCGAGCAGCAGTTCATAACAGTTCATCGAGTATTTTGGTTAAAGCAACAAATACCCTTATAAGAGCAAATTAAAGAATATTACTCTGCTACAATTTACAGGAAATTTTGCAGGTATATTTATTATATTAATATTACGTGAGAACACTAACACCAACTTCGGTATTGATGCATGTATATACACAAAATATGTATTTAAAAAAGAGAAAAAATTAACAAAGATAGAAAAACCTGATTGTGACATTTGCAAGCACTTTTCTAGATCAAAACTTTTTAAACAACTTCAACTCAAACTTTTTAAACAATTCAAAAATTCGTTCAAAACCTATCACGTTATCCTATTTCTGGATTTATTACGCTTACCAATCAATTGTATCGACTACATTATTCCCAAGACAACCTTAACGTTTTCAAAGCGCTTAGTACCCACCACATTTAAATTATTTATTAATACACCACATAACATATTTCTTACTTGTACCAACACGGCGCCATAAAAAACAAATCCGACGTTTATGCGTCGTCGTAAGCCGAAAGGCAAAAAGTCCGCGAAGTTGTCGCCTTAATAGTCGCTTAAAAAAAAGTTAAGCCGATCCGATATCGAAGATAAATCCGAAAATAATGTTTGTTTACGATAAATTATTAGATTTTTCCGCTATATATTAAACACGATGACAACCGGTGCGATATTTATTTATAACTGTAATATATTAGGATGGACGTTAAGGAATCTACCTACTAATAAATTTGTCAGGTATCTCAATAAATCGCGCCTGTACGATTACAATTTAATCGATAATTAATGGGGAGCAGTTAGCGCCAAAGAAAAATTGAATTTATTGGCTTTCACATGCGCAGAAGAAAACTTGCGATCGGAATAGATAGTTTTTGGACCAATAATGAACAGACCGAGTCAAAAAGAAAGAGAGTTTCATAAGAGCTTCCTCTACGTTTTAAATAAAATGAGTAAATTTTATATATTTGTAATTTTGTCTCTTGTCTCCTCCTTTGCAAATTTAGACACTATGTGAGTTTACTTCAATAAAATCGTTTTAATTTAACAACTGGTTCAGTTATTTCCATAAATTTCTTAATGCAAGAAAATGCGCAATTAATTAAAGCTTGATACATTATGCAGTGTCTTATGTCCTACCTGTTTCTATTGAATGTTACGCCTTTTCTCCGATTGAACAATGGGCACACCTCAGCAATTAATTCAGCTGTCATCTGAGATAAATAATAATAATAAGGTAAGTTTTTACATACCAAGCAAGAAGTGGTAATTCATTAAAAAAAATCATAGCAATTTCGTTATGCGTTTAACATAATTTGAAATCCCGTCATCACTAAAATTGAGCTTTCTACGCAACACGCAAATACTGCAGTATTAAAATTCACACATAAATCCAAAGTATTACAATTACATTAACAAATAATAAAATCACGCTCTCGGTATCATTACAAACAATACCCATCCTCTATTGTGGGTTTTCTAATTGAAAAGGTGGGCGGAACGAAGTGTGTCTCGCTAACACATTTGACAAAAGCTCAATAGTTAAAAGCTGAGATAGGTTTGCGTGACTCGGCATACAAATTAAGATGTATATGAACGTGTTTACGTATGTATGAGTTGCTTCATTAAAAATTGTCCGTCTTTCATTGGACATTTATTGAATGTAAATAATTCGAACTGGGTCCCGTTCTCAATGGCGCGCATCCTTGGAAATAGTTCGCCTCTAAGCGTTTGAAGACTTTGATGTATTTCTTCCTACACTGTTACAGAGACCATTATGAACACTTTAGGTGCAGTTAGTGCAAAACTTTTTGTGTTTCGGTCATAAATATGTTTTGTGTATTATAAAGACGCTTATTTAGTCCAAGCACTAATAATGCTTAGATCATGCCTTCCAATCGTGTAATAGCTTGATGAAAGACGTCTTCTGACTCGTTTTTCAGTAGTAATAAGAAATATACAACTGGTTACACCTAAAAGACTTTCCTGTGATTGCTAAGCTCACCATACCAAAAATAAGTGTGTTACTAAAATGTATATAACGCCTTCCAGAAAAACGATTTTCCTTATTTCTTCAATACCAGCCAGGCCCATTTTTCACAATATAATGAGTATAAAATTAACCAACCTATCTATATTATAAGCCATGTTAAACGGGCTAAATTACCATTTCTGAGTAGTGATTTTTTTTCAAAGACAACAAAATTACACCTGACAACGAGAATATAATAAAAGTATAATAGGATAAAACAAAATATGCAGTCCCAAATACGCATTAGCTAATAAAGTATGTACAATATTGCAGTTTGGCTTGTTTTTGACTATTACACAATACAATTATAGATATGCACCTAATAGTTGGATGGTACGCGAGTAAATTGTAGAAAGACCTCCGAGGGTAACCGTCAAAGGTTATCGAGATAATCTACATTTGTATCGATTATGATAGTAAGTACATTAGACGTATTAGGGTTTATTATCTGCAGTTAATGTTATATAAGATATGGCTTGCAATTCGTGTAATATAAATTTTATTACAGTATTTATCTTGCAGATTTATTATATACTTTTATAAAGCGCTTTTATAACTAACTATAAAAATAACCATTAAGTGTATTATAACAAGGAAATAATAATTTGTTCGCGTAAACTATTAATTTCTGTACAGTTAGGTTCGTGATTGATTTTTCAAATGTCCACCTCAAGGTTTTTCGGTTCTTTGGTTTCAAAGTTGATTTATAGTATTGCTATTTATTATACTTTAATTAATTATTGCTTTAGATAATGATTCCATTCTCTTTTTTGTTGTAAGCGGACAAAATATACGATTTCGGCCTTGGTAGTGATGTCTTAATTTGAACTATGGCCGTTTTTGGGTACTAAACATCATTACCTAACGAATCCAGCAGACGTGATTTTAATTTCAGAGCGATGCGGTATCTCAAACGTTGCGCAACCTGTTGTGTTTCAGGCTCCCCCTCGTGAAAAGCAGTTTCCTTCTTCGACATTTCAGATAGTATTTTATCGCTGTCGTTAAAACTGACACAATAGACGCTCCTCTTTTTTCGATATCTGCCGTACTAAAAACACCGGTGGCGAAAATTCGGGCGTAATTTCGTTACCTAACGAACATCAATAACGCTTCATTTCTTCATCAACATAAAAACCTTAAACACGCTAAAGCTTTCCAGCCAGGTTGTAAATTCGTCCGGACTTGCTACGGTCACCCCAGAAAGAGAAAGCTAAAGCGTACCTGCGCGCGAGTGCGTATGTATGCGTGTCGATGATGGTAATCAACACCTTTACCAGTTTTGTGCAACTTTATTAATTGTCATTTATTTCATTATATGAGGAACGGCTGTGCGACAGGTAAACACGCACGTCTCCCGTCCCGTGCTATTGATACAGAACATTGAGTCAAGGAGGAGTTTCAGACGATGGTTTTGACTTGCTGGCCGCTTGCTTTGCTTGCTTGTGTGTGTACAACTATATTTTCCATTTATCGGCGGTGCCTTTTGAAAACTTGCATACCATTTGCATAATTATGAAGGCGTATTAGCTTAAGACAGTCTACCATGGTAATGAGGATGGTACCGGTGCTCTACCATAAGAAATGAACGCACTCTCCTCGCCGTTCCGTAAACGACAGATCCATTGGAATGTTTTTTTTTTCGAGGTACCCCATTAGTATAAAGGATTCACGAATTGATCACTTATACTGATACTTTTATAAGAAACATACATACTGCATTTGAAGGAGGTCCTCCGCACAAATCACCATAAACTGAAATAACTGATAGGCAGAAAATCCTCATTTCATTTCACCAGACCAGAAAATCCTCATTTCATTTCACCAGGCTCGGTTTCAGACAATATATAAGGCATACCGATGTGCCACGTGTGCGGGTCTGAAAGGACCCGGTAGCACACGCCCAGTCAATATTCATTTTATTTGGGGCCCGGCCAAATTTTCTAATACAGGCAAATTGCTACGTTGAAAGAAACTCCCGGAAAATTTCTTGGGCATGATTCAGACATTATATTAATTGAGTTCAAAACTGAAGCGCTACTCTATTGGACTTGAGACCATTTGGGAAAATGTATACCTTTTCCGATGATCCTCGAGGACTTAGAAATTTTGAAATCTCCGCACAACTTCTCGGTTAGGTGGTAAGCCACTTTCGGTCGTTTGAGATTCTAGAAGAACCTCTGAAATTTGGACTCTATATACTTTCAAACGTTTCTAACATTTAAAATAAAAAGAAAAGGGTTTGAAACTTATGTAAACCATCTAGATTTGATACTGAAAATTCCATGAAAACCTCTTAAGACTTCATATAGATTCTTGAAATATTGTAACGTTCATAATTGAAATTAAAAACGAATGAAATTCCCATTGCACCTTCTAGATTTTAATTTCATACCCATTCTAGCCTTCCAAAATTTTAAAGGATCCTCTAAAGTTTTCTTCAGCATAATTCAGACTATATAATTCTAACGAGAAAGCTTCTAGATCCTATCCAAGATCATTTAGTCAAGTATAATTTTTTTCTGTGACCCTCGGAGAATGGAACCATTTGAAATTTACATTAACTTTCTATACTATACCGTGGCTTTATAATCGGAATAGTAATGTAAGCTCATTATAGATGCAAATTATCAAAAATATTAGTCCGGGTGATGGTATCCAATGGTAAATATTTTTCTATTCCTCATATGGGTTATCCGAACTATACGTGGTCTACCTTATTATACATCATACTAGAAATACTCTCATTCATCATCACACAAATCATACTCTAATTCTTCTCATTGTACCTACTCATCTACCTACTTAACACAGGACTATCGGACTATGACAGATATGGCTTTGTATTATACTTGTTTGTACACACGAGAAAGAGTAGTTGACGGCTTTGTATTCAGAAAATAAAGTTTTTATTCCAGATTATTTGAAGCTTTTAAAATTAAACTAATATTTTTTCAAACGTCTATAAACCTTCTAGATTTGATCTCGAGGCAATTTCTGTGGTTAAAGGTTATAGTATAACTTCTAGCATATTCATTCTATAAGTATTAAGCACCTTATCGTTTAAATGCGTTAAATTAACGTTAAATTAAAATGGAAAAGTTTAGACGTTGCAAAAACAAAGATTTAATTTTTAAGTAATTTTAGCGTTTTAAAATTTTAAAGAAACTTATTTGACGTGGGGCCACGCAAAATTTTTAAAAACAGGTTGGTCACACCGTTTTTCGCCACTGATGTGAAATTAATGTCGGTATAGAATTTATAACGAACATCTGATACTTTCTGATCCTTACGATGGAATTGACATTTAAATATAGGAAAGGAAACTGTTAATTCTCCACATAGTAGCCGAAAACGTACCAAATTTTCTATAACATTTTAAAAAAATTATTGAAACCGCTATATAAGTTATATTGTTTTTGAAAAATGTTATAAAAAGGAAAGATATCAAAATGATTGATATATCCTATTTAAAACTCAAAAAAAACTTTTGTTCCTGGGGCTTTTGAAACTTTAACATAAGTAATAACTCCATCAGTAGCGAAGTTATTTAAAATGACAATTCTTTATGCCATTTTACCTTATATTTTACTCCCCATTTTAATCTTCATACCTACAGGTTGCCAAAGTTTTTCGATACGTTTATTTTTGTATCTTCATCAGTCGAGTTGTACATCAAGGTGTACGTGCTATAACCATCACTTAGGAATATTTGTATTAATTTTGGCGTGGAACTAAATTAAAGATAAGAACCCATGAAGTTTAGCAGTTGTTATCTTCGTCACTTATGGTGCTATCAGGTTTATGTTAAATTTCACTGATGATGCGTCAGTAGCAAAAAATCGTAAACATAGTTTCTTGAGTTTTAAAAAGAAATGCACCAAATCAGTTTGGGGAGTTTTATTTTTTCATAATACCTTTCAGTAAAGAATACACCTTTTACACAAAATTGGTGCTGAAGATCCCAGTGCATAAAAGTCATAGCATTTTGAATAGTTCACAAATGTTTTTAGGTTAGAAAAATCCAACTCTATGACTTGAAAAATATCATAGATCACGGTCGTTAGTTATAGAATACGTGTGATTTTTCTCAAACTTTTTCAGTGAAATGGCGGGAAAACTTCATTAAATAGAAAAGGCTGTTTTTAGACCCCACGGACCCCACATGGGAGAATCGAGAAGTTCTCTTAGTCTTAGAAATTGTTATTTTTATTGAAGAGGTGATTGACAATATTTTTTACAAAATATTGAACTAAGTGTATTTACCTATACTTCTTACAAGAGTAGTCAATGCTCAATCTACTACTTATACAGAACCCTGAGTAATAACAAGTCTATATAGTACATATCAAATAAGCTCTTAACATAATTTAACATTAAATAGATTTATATAAGACAAAAAATTTTTTTATTAATTTAATACATATAAATAACATATAATCAACCAGTTGATATGTACTTTAACGTAATTAAAAACTAATCAGTGTATTTAAGTCTGAAACAAAAACTAAATCGAAACGGTTCTTGACCGATTCGCAGCAAACTAATGTTTAATGCAAAAACGACATACGTATATGTAAAACCGTTGGACAGTCTTCGTGTAAATTTTCTTGTAATATCTCCTTGGTTATTTATTTGTTTTTTTCTCCACATTTTTTTAAAAATAAATCATAATATTTTAAGTGGGTTACACTCGGCAGTTAAAATGTAAATAATGTTTATAAATCAATGCCCTGGTACTTAACTCTTTTTAAATAATAGGAGACAAAAAATGTCAGCATATTCTATTTAAGAAACAACATGTTTAGTCTCGGGAGAGGTTTTTTTATTTATTAATAAAGTGTAAATAGCAGATAATTGACGAGATACCGATCGGAAGCACGTAAAATAAATAAACTAATTTAGTAGATTTGAAATATCATTGTGTCTATTATATTTTCATTTTACCACCAATATAATTTTATGTACAAATTTGAACAAGGAAACCGGACAGTGAACGTCTTAATCTCGCTAACCTGATTATTAGTAAATTTAAAGAAGTTTACCGCGAAATCAGTTAGGAACTAGTAGCCTTTTCGGCGATAATGGAATACACAAAACGCGTTTAGAAATTTATGAGAATTCACGTGCACGTTTTAATAAAGCAATTATTTCCAACAGCAGCTCACCTCGCAATCGCCTCGCAATTTAAAAACGATTTAAACTATTCCCTCGCACGTTTTGGCAGGAACGATTTAAACGCGCGGCTCCTTTTTTCTGCGTTAACTAGTTTTTAATGCATTATTTTCAGAGAGACCGACGACGTCGGCGGCCATCTCGAAGCCTCTCAATCCTTCGCTTTTTCGTCTTCGTCAGTGTCTTTTTTTACTCTAACTCCTTCGACAAGTGCGGTTGTTCTCTCACCAACCGAAGGAAAAGGAGACGAAGAGAACGCAATTCGAAACGTATTGTGTTGTACGTTTAACTCTCCTTTTATTTCAAAATGGCTTTAGTGGATGTGTGGCGTGTACCTTGTTCAAACAGCTTTATGTTTGTTTATGATGCACTCGCGGCAATAACATTAATTTCTGTTTCTGTGGGGTTTTGTACCATCGGCTGCATTACAGAAAGGGGGATATTTGTATTATGCATGAATATATATGTCGTTTAACCTCATTGCACAGCCTCACGAGTTTCATTCGACCAGGTTAATAGCTCGATAAGGTAATGGTGGATCTTAAGTTTGTTTCATTTACAAATTCCGAAACTGATCATAACTTAATTTCACACAAATCATTCTGTGTGCGAATTAATTCACGGTTCGAACTTTTTCTTCCAAAAATATTCCTTGAATTTTTATCGAATTTATTCACAACTTCAAGTAGTATAAAGTAATATCACTCCACGTTTATGTCATAACCGGCAAAAGATGTGTTTTATGCAGTATGTATCAACGAACATGGCAATTTATTTTGACGTCATATTCATGGTAATAGTACTGCTCTCATATTATGTTTATTTCACTGTGAAATCATTAGTCATAATTCATAAACGGTTGTACCTAAAGTACAATGTTCAACTCGTATACAATGGCCATTATCCACTAGCCTCCGACACGGTCCGCGAATTTTATCTGCGTAGGTAATAACGATAATACGCCTGTTAAATAATACTATTTCGTTTAGTTACAACTTTCGAAAGATGACGAATGTCTTATATAACAAGACTAATTCCGCTGACTATTAAAACTAAAATGAAGTTTCCGACACAAACGGACATTACAGCGTAAGAGTGTCGTAAATCATCCGAGTAATAGCATATGCTTTATAGCTTACAATAGCTATTAGGTACAGTGCATAATTTTATTTTCACTTATCACAGTAATGTACCTATGGAGATGATGAAAACGCGTACAAATTGGTCATTTGTATTGTCAATTGACAATATTTCAATTGTAATTGGCATGGCCAACATTTCTAACGTAAATATGAAACGTTTACATTAGAAAGTTTTCGATTTAGGGATGTATGTATATTTTATTTTTAAATTACATTCAAAACATTATTAGTGTAAACTTTAACACCACTCAAATAATGTAATTTCTTCAACTTACAACAAAATAAAACGAATTTTTGTCAATTTTCTTCTCAACTAAAATGTGCCTGTAAACCATTTTTGCTTAAAAAAGGGATTGTTTAGAGTTAGTTTAAGAGCATTTGAAGTATACAAGTAAAATCTTTTATCATAGGAGATTCATTGGTAGGTCATAATAAGATAATATATTAACAAAATAATAATATACTTTCGAAATCTGTTTATATGAATAAAGGCATTGTAAACGTCTGTTTGCGTTATGTTAGTGCAGTAATTTGACACCATTTTATATTATAACCTCTCCTAATTTTGAAATTTTGTTAAACGTCAAATTGACGTCTGACGAAAAGTGTGCACTTTCGAAATTTTAATTCCATTTAAAGTAACCCGCCAATTTGTACTGCATCCTATTAACTGAATTTTAGAGTTTTTTAAATTTTCGTTTTCCGGCTATGCAGCTTTTGTTAGAATGTCTTGAAAAATACCAAAGACATCAGCTATGCCAATATAGGCATTAACTGAAACTGTAAAAACGCAAAGAAGGTACACAATTTCCTGGTTTTTCTTAAGCGCATCCAGATCTGATCATTCAATTTCATCTTTTTATCTGTCAAATTGACCTTTATGAGATAACTGAAATCATGAAAGTCTTTCTTCTCTAACTAGTCTCTAACTCTATGCATATAGGGGTTCTCTAAAAATTTGAATCTGGTGCACCTAAAATGTGGCATTTTAACTAACCTCAACAAGTTTTTGATTTGTCCTGAATTCGACTTCAAAGTACTTCTAAAAAAAGTAATTTTTCTTATAGGAAAAGAACGCTTGCACTAATCTAGGTGATATTTAGGTGTACATATAGAAACAAGCCACGTTTAAACAATGTATTATTTATCAAGGTTGTTAAAAATCAATGATTTTATTAAAAAAATCAAAAAATTAATGAATTTGATTTATATCAGGTCTCTACAAAATAATTTGTTTACCTACCAATAAACCTTCATTTCATAAATGTCGGACCGTTAAATGAAGCAAAGGTAAAAATGTACTCGTTAGATGGATGGTCAAATTTACAAAGTCTTCGACTCATTCCTGCATATACTACTACTTCCAAAGTAGAAGTCTACTTAGTTAACAGAATTGATAGTTCCAGCAATCTGCATACAAAAGAATATTTAACTGAAATACCTACACGAGTTATTGAAAAGGAGGAACCAAACATCCAATGTGATATAAGTAATGATGTAACTATTGGCCCCAACATAACTGCAATACGAAATAATCTATCCCAAATGAAGACTAATACACACAAACGTCTTATGATATTTATTGGGTGCAAGATTATTATATGGTACAGGTCACTATTGACATTACTACCGTAATAGAATATTTTCGAAATAATCATTTCGCTAGTGCCAAATTTCACGAGTTTAAAGATGGAAATATTAATCTAGTTAAAGTACCAACAAGTAACATTTTTCTACAGGAAGTATGACATTCGGGGCGCTAACGTCGCTTTTACCGAAAATACGGGTCTCTTAACTAGACCGGGTCACCAAATTCAATTCATTTCAAATAGTTAGGAGTTATGGGAATTTTTTCCTTATTTTTCCCGTAATCACTAGGTTCGACATAGCTATAAAAATGCCCTTCAAAGTTTAATTAGACGAAGATCTGAAACAGTCTAGTAAAAGTTATTCGAGTTAAAGTAGGATGAAGTATTTATGTTTAAAGCTTTAAAATCATATATTGCACATTGGATGGTTTTTTGACCATGTTTTAAAAATAATGGCAACAGATATAGGTACGAGCGGGAATGCTGATGATCTAAAAAATTTGAAACCCATTTATGTTGCACTGAATACTGCCTAGAGTAATAACAACCGGTAAAGCAGTTTTCCTCATAAAAACCTTATATTAAACCCGAAAAAATTTTGAGTAAATCACAATTTAAAAAATATGAAGCTTAACAGGCTGCCACTCCGGCGCATTTTTAAGATACAGGCTTACGCCTAAACATAAGAAGAGAATCCAGGACAGAATCGGCTCAACCAAAAACAGTCAAAGAAGAATCGTTCAATGTTACTTTAACCACAAAGGAGATTTTCTGCTTGCGTTTTCGCCAAATAATTTTGGTGGTACTGGGCAATCACGACCCTCCAATCAATGGTGCAAGGATTCACAAAGAAAATCTTGTAATTTAATTGAAATAACGAATAGAATACGTATTGTATAATTTTTTCTTACGTATGAATCTGTGCCTGGAAGATGATAAGAATAATTTAAATAGGACAAAAATGCTGAAACTAGGATTTTCTACGCAAACAAGTACGCTTAAAGCATATTACAACCATCTACCGCTAGTTTATTGAGCGTTTTATAGAGTAAGAATTAAAACACCAAACTGAGCCACGCTATAAAATATTTTTAATGGTACCGTTGATAACCGCAGGTTAGCTACCAATTCGGTATGAACTGTTGACCCCGCAGCAAAATCCATCGTTCTAACATCTTAAAAATAATTTGAGAAGACAAACAAATCAATAACCCTAATGATTTTCGTAACGGTGGTATTCATATCGGCGATATAATTAATTGACGTGAAACTTTCGAGCGGGATTAATGTTTCCTTTCGGAATTACAAAATCGACCATTATGTCAAAATTCATTAAACATTTTTACTCGTTATGCCTTAATGAACATATAAAATTGGTTATGCCGTGTGTTCGTGACTGAGCCGTGTAGTTATGGCACTTAATATTAAAGCTCATCATCGGGACGGAGTAATTAGATCGGGGCTGTTTCAAAATTCAAACGACTTAATAACCTAATGAAGACGTCTTCATTAGGAACGAAGTCATTTGCTCGCTTCGCGTTATCTCGCCTTTAATATATAAATAAAAAAGTTTTTAACGCCGATTATCTCGACCGATAAAAAATCTGATTAGAAATGGTACGGATGTTGTCGAATAAGTTTTTTAAATAAACGTTTATAGATAGTTAATCAATATTTAATCTACAATTCACTTCTCTATTAATATTTCCTTCTAGTGGCGTGAGTAGTTGAGAGTAAGTGATTGAGAAATGGTGGTTCATCATCGTATCCGCACGAAATTTAAGTGAGATGTAGGTAAGTTTTAGAACAAGCTTTCAGATGCGTCGAAGCAAAACAAAAAAGTATCTGAACGTTTTGCCATCGAACCGCGATGCTCTATATCAAGCCCACACTGGCTCCATTTTTAATTAAAGTTAATCACCGACTAATTTTCTTCATGAATATGCATGTGCAAACCTTTTTTCCTTCTAATTTATAACTTAAGACGTCGACCTGATGCATACTCACCATATGTCTGCCAGAACGGTTACATATTTTGTTCGTTGCGACATTTGACAATCTATTAACAATAATTCTCCGAGTATTTTCAGAGAGAACATTCGGAATAGTTATTATCAGAGCTACCATAAATGGCGCTTCCTCGTAAATCAATTGAACTGGGAAATTCAGATAGGGGCCATTATTAATAATAAACGACCGGGTAATTTGGAATTATGAACTATTTAATACGGTTAAAATTTAATTTCGTTCAATAATTAATTCGGATTCTTCTGTGAACCATGACCTGGAATCGGAACTTTCGGGAAACTTAATTATAACTCAGCGATTTTAATACAGGAGGTAGTATATTTTGAAGGAAAATTTCTTATAGGTAACGTTGTTATTTGATAGTTAAATGACGGGAAATGTTTTGTTTCAAGTGAGAGTACATTTGGCAGTTACTGCATACTGAAATACACATAGGCAGCCTAATAGTGTCAATAATAAAGCATTGAGCTGTTTTGGTTCATCCATTTAGGGCACAATGGATATACCCATTTAACGTCATCTCCTTCTCTTATTATCTTCAAATGGCTACCCTGGTTTCCACCATCATTTCCCTCTTGCGCCAACTGTTTCTACTCTGTTCTTCCAGTTTTCGTATATAATCAAACCACGTCACTGATAAACTTTCTTCTTCTTATCAACCAACAGTACTAGTCAACAGTCCGTTGACCAGTTATCTAGTGATCTCCAACATTACTCCGCCTGCCCAACTGTGTCTGTCTTTTGCAATTTAGCGAATTTTGGAATTCTGCAGGGATCATTCCTTGGAGCTCTCTTATATCCCCTATACGTTTTACGTATGAAGAATGAAAATTTGTAGGCAGATATAAAAAAAATTGTGTTTAATTCTCATAACGTACCTTCCATTTCGTGGTCTTTGACTTGATTTGAATTCACTCAGACAAAGTAATCACCAGTATTCATTAAAGCTATTTTTGACCTGAGAGTCTTCTCTCTCCCTCTCTCCCTCTCTTCACTGAGCCCCTTAGTAATTTGTTTGTCCTGGTTCTATAAACTTAGCTTACACGGGCTGATAGATATTTATATGTAAATTTTCTTTCAACATTCCGATATCTTTTAATATTTTATGCATATTTTTCTTGGAAATGTGCAAATAAAGTACGACCAATAACTTGTATAAAAGCTGGATTATGCGGACTCCAGCTACAGTTTAAATTCCTATCATTATAGCACATAAAGCCAGTAATGTGCTTAGATAAAAAAACTTTGTGACTCTAAGAACAGTCTAATCTTATCAGAAAATGAATTGTTTTTTGATACCTTTACCAATTTCTTGAGGAATTTTTACAATTTAATTTTGATAAGTACGATCACGTCCCAAATCCCAAATCGTGCTGCTTAGAGGTGACGAAAATGGGTTGATTTTATTTATTTTCGTTATTCATCCAACTAAAATTCTTTCAGTTATAAAAGGTAAGCCAGATAAATTAGGCGAGATCGACATGTCGTAAATATCATAATGGGAATTGTTCACAGTAATCGGGAAATAAATCGAAAATAATACCTATATGATATGGAATTTTGGTTAAAATCAACATGCAAATATGGTTGCAATATGGAATATCCTTTCATTATTAACAATTTACTTAAATTGATCTCTGAACGGGTAGTAACAAATTTATAAAACATGGAGGGGAAACAGGAGGGTAATTTACGAGAAACGTTATTGCATAAGTTTTAAAATTGTGATGAATGCGAGGTTAAGATTTATATCATTTTTTATTTTAATTAATCAATTTGTTTATATTAGGAAATAATACACTCGAATCCAATTTGTTCATATGTTCCGAAGTAAATAAACAAATAAACCAGTATTGAAAGTCACAGATAAAACTCCTTATCGATGCTATCAAAATACTGATACTTCAATTCGTTCGATATAAAGATAAAGCCGATCGACTCGCGATAATTTTCTAAATTTAGTGGAACTATTTCGATTTAAAAAAAATCCAGGCATTTTCAAATTTAAAATGCAACAGACTTGAAACAAATCTGTTATCGTATGAAATTACAATAATTGAAATCCTATGTGAATTTTGACAATTGCTTGAATTTTATGCTTGGAAATGCTTATATGTAAATAAAATTAGAGGTTTTTACCCTATTCTTTTGGGTTCTTCGCGAAAAGTAAAATTTTGTGACCTTTTGGTCTTTTTCGACATACTTAATCTTAAAATCTAGTACCAGAGTATTACACAACAAAATAGGTATCCATTATATAATTTCAGAAACAAGCTTCTATTTTGATTTTATACAATTTTTCCAATTCCAATAGAGGTCAATACAACAAACGTATCAGAATGAAAAAGGCGGTAAGTTCAAGATTTGAAGAACACCAAAAAGTTACTTAAAAAATTCACCAGAAATTTTTTATCGGTTCTATCAGTAAGGATCTTTACATCGATACTTTCGATAGAGTAAATTGTTTCTATTAAAAAATTTATACTGGCCTTCTCCTAAACGGTAAATAGTACACACCAGCGTTACTGCCATATAGAACGGCAACTTAATAGAAGCTATTCAAAACAATAATATAAGTAAACAACCTCTTTCACCTTAAAACAAATGTAAATGTTCAATGATGTTCGTTACACATACTTGCCTATGTTATTATGATGTTGCTTATATGATTATGCTAGGGGGTACTCAAGAAACGTACACCATTAAGGTATCACCAGGATTTATAGTGTTTCTTAGGAAAGTTGCATACCCCGTATCTAGAAAACAAAGTGTTTAAGGGCATATGTTAATGGAAATATCTTTTACTCACAATATCTGACCTTTAATTTTCATTGAATTGTAATGAGTAACGCAACATCTTATATCACATGTCACTTATTATCATCGATGTTTTTATCTTTGCTTGTTATATTAATAAAATATAGTATTATTTATTATATTTTTGTCATTTCAAACTTACTATTCACATATTGGCACAGTTGCGTTTGTCATTAGCAATAGATACCGTATCAATTAAGTTTCTCTTCAAAAACTGGACTGGACTAGTTTTCAGATTAGAATTGAGTTACAACTTCTCTGGGGAAAAATGAAGACCTCTCAGGTCAAAAAGGATTTATGGCTACTCGCAGGATAAGAAAGTCTAAAATATATTGGCAATTATCCAGAAATCTCAGCTATCGACCATGGTCCGTAGCAGGTAACAGGCCCCGTTCGAAGTAGGACAATTCTTTTATGGTACTTACTTACCCAAACATTATTAAGGCCATTGGCACGTCATTTTATTGTTCGCTAGACAAGGTTCAAATTTAAAGACTTTCTGATTTAAATACAATTTAAAGACTATATGGGCAATAAGTATGAAGGTGGCGGGCGGTAGCGGGTGCAAACCATAAACTTTAGAAGGACGTTATGACGTCTCAGAAACACTTTACTTCTGGATTTCGAACCGTGCCCATTTCCTTGAACTTTTTAAATGGTACAATCCGTCAAGTCGAAGCAAGACACTAAAAAACATTTTAGTCTTTTCGCTTTCCAGGTTGAATTAAAAATATTTCATGTATGAATTCTTGTTTGTAAACGTTTGTATTTTTATTTATTCATTTTTCAAATTTCCTGTGTTGAGAATAATTTTGGAACTGTCGATTTTTTCGTAAACAAGAATAATAGGAAATAAGCTTTCTTATCATCTCGGGGAGTAAAAAAAATTGAAATGTTTCTACGTAGAGTCGTAATGCAACGACATTTCTATGTAAATGTATTCGATTTCTTCTAAATGTGTCACTAGGTAGGATGTACCGTTTAAATTTTATTTCCTTGACTCTTTTGAGCTCAAATGTGCCCGAAGTTCTAAAATTATTCAAATCAAAGCATCACGTATAAAACAACTGTTTAACGATTTTGAAACATCATTTAAATCATGGGTTGTCGCCAATCAAATTCCTTTTAAACAGCCTGCTGAAATGCACGCATAAGTTTTAATTCGGTGTTTTCAGTCGGCGTCACTTGCGTCTCAGTAATTTGACACACGCCACACATCGAAGATCATGTCGGATGGCGCCAGACGAAGATCAAGTATTTAAAATTCAAGCAATTAATGCTTTCGACGGTCCTTTTATTATTAGACGCATAAATTTGAAAAGCGAAGCATTGTCGATGGGATTTTTAATGTATCGGAATTTGATTAACATTTTTTATAGGTAATTTGATAAGAGGAAAGCGATCTCGAGGTGTGTGTGTGTGTGTGTATGCTTTCGGTCCTCTGAATAACGTCTGGGTATTGTCATAATTTTTAAGAGAGCTCGTTTTCTCTTTAAGGCATTCCGAATAGAACCGTTAAATAAATACATAATTTAGAAAACGATTTTCCAAAAAAGGGAATTTGACCATTTCGCCATAAAAGTCGCTGTGCATGTGACATAAAATATATTTCGAAATTCGATATAAACTCTTTGGAAAAAAATTATTTTTCCCGCGTCATCTAAACCCAGTGCGCGACTTTCGAATGCGCGTAGTACGTGTTTATTAATATAATTTAGCGCCTGATAACACACAAATTGTATCGCCATAACAAACAATATATGTAAGAGCACCTTTCATGTTGGATTTACGCGTTCCACTTTTCAAGAATTTATCAACCAGATAAGAGAGGTTAACGACAGCTAAGGTAAACTACGTCAAAAAAAATACAAAAAGATTACTCGAAAGACCGAAGTGGATTAACGCTGAAATGACCGTTTCGGGAGGAATAATAACAATTGCAAGATTGTTAGATTACTACAAAGTGGTGTTCGAGCTTTAGCTGCGTAATACGCGGTCGTTTTGTATTTTGCAAGGTGGCAGGGACAAATTTAGCATTTAAAGTTAATTTCGAAGTTGGGATACGTCATAATATCCCTTGAATGTTGCAAAAAAGTGTGAATGGTTTATAGCTTCAAATTCCAGTGAAACTAATAAATAGGAGACAGTTTCATATCTCATTAAGTTAATTGGGTAACACTTCATGAAAAAAAAAAAGGTTTAATGGTCCCTGTTATAAGACACATACTTGAGTAAAAACATCGAGAACGGTTTTGTTTGAAAGAAAACTGAATTAACAATAAAAGACGTTTGTACAAGCTACTTAAGGCCTATTTGATGAATTTAAGTCGCCCAGGATACATTTTTGGAATCGAGCTAATGCTGGCACTAAGGGTTCAAATTTCACCTACTTTAATTTTATTTAATTTCAATATGAAATACAAAGGCGAAAAATTAAATTGAACCTAGACCTACTACGATTTTACTTCAAACCAGGTTTTATATTTTAAATCGCAGGCTAATTGATACTACAGGAACATAGTTGACTGAATCTACAAAAACCAATTAGCTAAGACTTCCCGAACTAATTTCGTCTAATAACTGCCATTCAATTTAAATTCCACAGAATCACAATTCACAACTCATCTTCCACAGCAATATGCATTTTTTTTTAAATCTTTAATAAAGTTTTACTGGATTTTACGGCTCTCGAATAATTTTTAAATAGATTAGATACACATATTTACTATGCGAGGTACGATGAAATAATCTTCAAGAAAGTAATTAAGAAAATACATCCGGTAATTAAACTGACTACACAAGTTTATTACATCGATAGAACCGTAGAGCTTAGTGTTAAATGCGATGCATTTAACTTATGTTTGCTTTAAATATTACTTGAAAGTACGATCTTTCGAAATTATTCCCAAGTAACAGGCAGTAATTATAAGATGTTTCGAACAACAATTATCTGGTACTGTATTTGGTATTATAGAATTACTCGGTCAATATTTCATCCTGTTTATAAAACAGACCTTGCAACTAATTGTGTCATCGAAAAAAGAAATTCCACAGTGATTCATACTTACACATTTAAGTCAATGTCTTATTTTTAGATACATTTTCCACCAATTTGGTAATGCTCGCTGACGCTGAAATGTTTCGTAGTTCGGATGGAGTGCCTACGTGTTGTTTAGCTTCTACAACTAAAGACTGAAACATGGTACAGCACAAGCGACTTAAAGTTAAATACTTTTGCCTTAAATAGCCTTAAATAAGGCTTTTGACTATTTTCTATAATGGCGTCAATAATGGCTTCTTTCTGCTCTGGCCGTTTTAAGGCTATTTTTGTTATAGTAACAATATATTTAAAAAAAAAAGAAATCTGCCTATACTTTGCCTGTTCTTCATAAGAAACATTTCAATTTTATCGCGGATTAATGTAAAAAAGAAGTTAAATTTGAATAATACTATAATGCATCAATAATCGTAAGAATGATATACTAAAATTACAGAAACATCTAGGGAGAGCAGAGAATTTAGTATTAGGTACTTTTTGTCAAAGGTGGCTTAATTTTTGTGAAATACATAGTTTTGGATCGGATACACGTGCGTTACTTAATAAAAATGTTTAAACATTTGTCAGCTATCACCCCTTCTTTTCTGAAACACGACCTAAGGAACACCCTGTACACATTATGGAAAAAACCTATTTACTGATGTTTAATTTAATATTTATAACAATGACAATATTCTTTGAATACAACTCGTAGGAAGGAGTGGGTAACATACTTCGATGTTTACAACAAAAATGTTTATACAAAGGGGGGTTTTTCATATGATAAGAGAAGATGCTATTGGAATGAATAAAAATTGAAATATTATTTATATGTAATATATTTACTTTTTGGAAAATTTTAATTAGTAGAATTAATTACGGGTAGTTACCACGCAAAAAAATTATTAAGATACCACCCGGGTAAAAAAGGACATATATTTTTCCACGTACGGTTACAGTATTAAAATCGGTAACTGACATCTGCAGTTCCCCTTTAATATTCAATGCTTATGTTAAACCAATTACACGAATGCCAAATAATTATAATTGTTTTAAAACGAAAGCATGAGAAAAAATTATTTATTTTACCAGAAAAATGATCCCTTTTCTCAAAGACGAAGTGGAGAAAAGAAATAACAAATGGCATCTTTAACCCAAAAGAAATGTTCAAATCAAATCATGAGAAATCTAAGAATTTTTTGAAAAATTAAACTTATAATCTCATAGTCAAAATAAAAAACGTCATAATAATGATTGACATTTGATTTTAATTTTTTGAATACCAGTTTCCGGAAGATTGCAATGCTTAGCATAGAAACGAATATTTTATCTAATGCCCTTAATGAAAAATGACAATGTAGAAAATAACTGAAATTGGTTTAAACACCAAAAAAAAAAAGCAAAAATCACATATTATTACATCCTAAGGTAAGTAAAAAAAAATGCCATTAGATATTCATACTACAACTGTCGAAATACTAGTCCAACATAAAATCACTGTTCATGGATGAGAAATTGAACATACCCACCACCCTTCCCATACTAAACATACGCATCCATTAGAGGACTTCGCAATTCGTGCACATAAGCTGTCATAAACAACTAAATTATACCTCAGGGTTCCTTGTGAAATCAAACTTATCAGTTTTTATTTTGTCGTGTAGGTAACTTCCTCATGTCAGTAAATCATGTTTCACAGTTACTCTTGTACGTGTCCAAGCGTCTTTTAATGTAATTGTGTTGCCTACACATACGACACGGGTATTAATATTGTGTACAAATGTAACGTTCGAAGTAAAGGAACAATATTGAAAATATTGGCTAAACACTGTTAGTTTTAAATAATTTAGACTTTTTAAATTCGTTACTGAATGACATTTCTCGATTTTAGAAATATTTAACAGTAAACATTGCAATGCTAAGTCGCATTCGTTTTATATTTAAACATGAGTGAATTAGTAAAATTTCAAAGTATTCCTAACGATTTAAACTAGTTTTGGTGGTCCACGGCGACGCGCAAGAGTTCTGTTCCGCCACTGGTCGCCTTAGATGTAGGTATAGTATTAATTTGAGGCATCATTGGACTAGTTGACGGGATGCTTCGGTGAAATGCGCCTTCAATCTTGATTATATACGGGTTTAACAGCATTTAAGACCTGTCAGGTGCTCATTAGTTAAATTTACGAGGTTAATCAAACCGCAGCGGCTGTTGCCACGGAGACGACGACCAAATAATTATTTTCAAATTTTTTTTTTTTCGAAGCTATTAAGGCGATTAGATCCCGATCGCTTTCAATTGCAATTTGCCCAGAACGAATCGCCTGGTGTGTGCATGTGTGGTTTTTAATTTTTCGGGAGCGATTACGTAACAAATTCCGAAACCGAGCCGTTTTAACTTAATTCCCGGTTAAATTGAGCTTTCACTGTCAAATTTGGAGATTTATGCACGTTGTAAAGGCGTCACGGGATCTCTTTTTATTTGACCCGAAACCGAATAATTTTCATATCACAACTTAATCCTTTATACTTTCTCAGGTCGTTAAGTTTTTATTGGCGCCGTGCGTCCATTTGTTTTAACGGCCTAACTTTTGTTTGGTGTGATTTATAATTAAATTTTTTAATTTACTGTAATCGGACGGTAATATTTTTTCGACTTTTAACGGCACTCAACCGTCACCCACTTCATCATAAAAACTGTGCGTCCTCCGGTATGTAAATAAATACATAATCAACTACATACTATAACTGTACAACAAATAGACACAATACAAGACTTCTAGAGTTATCACTACTTATTTTTAAAAAATAGTAGAGAATTGTAACTTTTGCACAAGGTATTGTAAAGTTGATTGGAAAAGAGTGGTTAATAATACCCACACCTAAATCATAAAGTATCTACTTCTTATGTTCAACTTCTTTCAACAACTTTTGGACATTTAAAGAATCTGAAAAACTTAGTAGCAGTAAGCAGTAGCAGTAACAGTGAGATCTAATTACAAGTAAACCAGCAAGATTTCCATAGAGACAACGCATAATGCATGACAGTTTTCAACAATATTAGGCCTTAAAGTTTATTTCTGGTGGTGAATTGACGTACATGGAGAAATCGCCTCTATTACTAATATCCAATGTGACACCAGTGAATATTTTAATTCTGTGAGCTATTATGAAACCTATAACAAAATAGATTTTTTCCTATAGAGCATTTTTCCACTGGATGAAAAAATAGTGTATCAAACATAAATATATACCATTCTGAAAATGAATATGAAATGTGGCACCTTTGAGGTGGACAAAAAAATACAACCACTGGAAATATCCATATCCATATTACTTATGTAAATTAACTACTTAATGATATTTAAATGATATGAAAGAAGCATTTTGCTAACCATAGTAATACCACAGTTCAATTCCCTACAACTTCTTCCCCTTTGCTGTAGTACAACACTGTTTTCTGTGCTTCAACTTAGGCTAAACTTCACATGAACTAAAAGTTTTGAAGCTCATCACAAAAAACACTTTCACTACCAAGCGATCTAAATCACTTCAATAACAGCATAATTAAATACCTACTCAATTAAAACAAAAATAAACATCCTGCCTCAACATCCACCATGGGGAGTTTCATTTTTGTGACAAGCTTTTTAACCTCTGAATGTTAAGTGAAAGGTAGAATTATATGGTACTTAAACGACAGTAAATACAGCTTATGAAGTTATAGTGTCAAGTAACTTTATTCTTCAGTGAAATTTATCGAAAAGACAAAAGGTTTCTGGAATTCTGAGAACACTCATACTATCAATACACACTTCAGTAAATATATCCTGAAATGTATCCAGGTTCGAAAAAAAATTACGTGTCATCGAAATTCTGCGGAGCAACATACTATAATTAGTTTTCCTTTCGAAAAAATTCCCTCAGTCGTGTAGAAAGACGACATAGAGCAAAAAATATGAGAGTCTAATATCTATTTTGCAATGGCAAGATTTACGCAGTACCAGTATTAACATAGCGTGGAAACAGTATAAGGTAACAGTAAATAATAAGTATAAAATACTATGTGAACACTTATACATGTTTCATTAGAACTCCAACTATTAGTATCCAATTATTTTTGGCATTTGTTCAATTGTAATATGACGGTCTTCACGAATAATGTCAATGGGGGTTTCGAGCGAAGGTGTTGATATTTCTACTGGACTACCATGAAGTTGCTGATCAGTCACTAAGGTTCAACCGTTTTTGAACTGTTCTACTCACTATGAAAAATTTCAGCAGTTCATACAACTTTCACCACACTAAAATTATTCGAAAAAGCTGGTTTTTTACCATCAAAAAACAAAAAATTCATTATTGATGGTTGTTCAACCCACGTGGAAACTTTAACCCCCGTTAAATACCATATTAAGGTTTTAGTTATTCAATTTTCCTCGTACTATTCTCTATATTAGATTAGTTTTGTTCCTACACACGCAATGGTCCTACAGATTTCATTAAAAATAGTTCTTATGCTTTTCCCGGAATTTTAATTTGTTTTATAGTTATATGATGCCATTATTTTAAAGAATACTCATTAAACTACCTCAAACAAGAGTCGTAGGAATCTAAACCATCGTCTTCCATGGTTCTCGACACTATTGAAAAAGTAAAATGCATTGAAAATTCTTTTTGGAAGGCGATTTGATACCTCTTCCGGTATCTTGTGACCACCATCATCATCTGTAACGCTTTGAAGAATTGGAGGAAATACCCACCTTTGAAAGTTTGATTTTGTTCAATGCATTTTCTGAATTTTTGAACAGGCGCAAATAGCTATCTAAGGCTGAGTCAACTAGATCAATATTATCTACCAACACCTGCAGTACTCTGTGCATAGCGAAAAAACTCCTGTCGAGAAAATACTGGAACGAATTTTTGTCGAACATCACATTACATGACCATCCTGCACAGCCAAGGTATACGCCATGGTAGGCTTCACGGAAAGAGTACGTTTCAGGAATTAATGTTATTTTTAATAAAATTTCTGCAACATGGAGATAACTCTCCATAATGAATATACGCATTACTGTCTTGTTTTGTCATAATTATCCACTGGGGAACATTAGCTATGATTGCAGGTTACCTTACATCCATAACTCAGTACAGATCGATTAGTAAATACGTAAATTTTCATCCACGCTGCTACGAAGTGATCTCATATGATACGTATGGAGCAAAACTGGCAAACTACCTATCGCTCGTAAATACAATATTTCACCAGAGGTATCAGCATATATAATACCATAATATGGTTTTGACGAGGAAAATTACAATAGTGAATGAAGTGCAAAAAAAATATTTAAACAGTTTACTATACTTAATTAGTAGACGATATCGACACTTTGTTACACTTGTCAAATATCAATAAACGTTATTGTGACCTAATGTTCTAATGTTCGTATATTCGAGTTTTATTGCGTTAATTAAATATCGATGAGGCGCAAAGTCATCTAATCATTTTTCATGGTAATTATTATTGCGTAATTCGGTATTTCGCGTCGCACGAGGCAAATTAATTCCGAAAATTTTTTTTCGTCAAAGTAGTTATGAATTTGTTAGTAACAATTTACGGCCGAGATATGCAAATATTGAAAAAAATGCGAATAAGGTATTTATTAAGTTATAACAACTAGAAAATAATTCCAAATATTCCGTATTATAATTTCCATTAGTATTAATTTAAGATGCAGGTATGGACAATATATTAGAATAGAAGGAGCCTTTTTAATACTCCCTACGAATAATAAATATTTTCTCGTACTCATGTCAAGTTATGATAGTTTATGGAAATTAAATATACATTTAGTCGATAAATTTGTAATTTTACAACGGTTTTACAGGAGTATTAAATGTCCCATTTCGAATCTTAGAGAAGATAATAAAATTTTCAATTTAAAAGTTTCACTTATGAAGGACTCAAAACTAAGAACGCCAAACGCTCTTCCAATAAAAAAAATTCATCAGGAGGGAATTCAACGTTGGATAGTGGGTGTTTGGTGCAACATCGGAAATTCCAAGGATGTCTGAATAGAATTTGGGTCGTTTGCTGTTTATGGTGGTCGCGTGAAGATGAGAAAGTCCATTTATGGCTTTCAAATTTGCATACATATGCTAATTATGTAATAAAAACTCGCATGGGAAATGAAGCAGGAACTTAATAAAAGATGCGCGTCGGGTTTTGTGTGCGATGAAATTGATTGGGAGTTCGTTGTTCTTCGAAAAGATAACATAAAGCGACCATCGTTAAGACGGTGAACAAATTAATTGAATTCAGCGTTACAACGTAGCAGTGTGATGCTGCATCTCATATTAATACTAATCCAGCGCTTGGGAAACAAAATTTGATGACAAATCAAAGCTGTTTGGCATTCAATTATGCCACAAATGACACAATTGCAATTGAATAACACTTTTTATTATTAATCGATATATATGTTGTTAAGCTGTCATGGTTTTCAAAACTTTAAATTCCAACTTAAGTTTTCATTCATATTTATCCCCAAATAAAATATACTTCATTTTCGCGCTGTATTCTATAGACGATGAGAGCTCAAGATGATATGACCACTCATCATTCGGCAACATCCTCCTCAATTATTTCTTCTACAAGGTAATATATCAGTTCCTATAAATATATGCATATGTTTATACGTAAATCTCCACACACACACGCACGCACATACATACACGACATCCGTAGTGTGACGAGCCAAATCTGGAACTGTCAGCCGGCTTTTAAGCGAACAGAATGGCTTCTAATCCTTTTATCGGTCGATTTAAATGGCCCTATATATGAATGGCATAGTGAAAGGTCCCATACAACGATGATTTACCTTTATCCTTTTATATAGTTCGAACACAATGCCGTAAGCTGACAATAATACGATTACCGAGAAGAACTGTAAAGATTACGGCGGCACTTTCTCAAAATAATGTCAACTTTATTTGACCAAGACCGAGGGTGACCGGGGGCTTATGGGGGGAAGGGCTTTTACCGGAGTAATTGTTGCCAGAGACGAGAGATAGCCACCCATTATGTGAGAACGAAGGGAGAAAAGATCTTCGGGACTGCTTTCTGTCTTTCTCTCTCTCTTTCACTTTCAGGCAATTTGTTGAACGAGAAGTTTATCGTCTAACGACCTTTAGTTATTTAGTCATCGTCGGTTACTTTTTTTTTGATGGTTGTAAGTAGTAATTTTCTTACGAAAGTACAAAGTAAATTTTCCTCAAAAAAGCTTTTTATTTTTAATTCCTCAGCAGTGAAGCTTTGTAAACAATTCAGCTAGCTTCGGTCATTCATAAGATGTACAGCGCAGTTCATTAAGAGGAAATTAGTGAATGATTAACGACAGATAAGACATACTTATTAATGAATAATCCTGATCAACGGGTTGTTCCAAGTAACTACTGTCCAATTCTACTAACAACATTTAAATTTCTTACGGAAATGATTGCTCAAACTAACTCGAAACCACTAATAAAACTGTATCCAATAGAACAAAAAGGAAATTGTAAAAACATTCCAGGAACAACAGTTACTCATAGAATAGAATCATACTGCAAATTTACAGAAAGCTAAATACAAAAAGGTTTTTGAAACAGGGGCATTTTTCGAGGTGACTTTTTATCACCATTGTTATATGTGATGTATAACAGTGATTTCTTTGATAAAAATTTTGAATAAATCCAATATAGGTTATCAAGTACCAAAAAGTCTCCCAAAATAAATAATTTTATGAGACCCAAGAACAATAAGAAGGTGAGGTTTTACTTAATACTGACAGAATATTTAATAAAGACAACTCAATGAAATTCTGTTTGGAAATGCCAAATAATCATTTCATAAAATCCCTAAATGAGGAAGGCTGATATAAATGCCTTGACATATTGTCGACACATATCCAGTATGATGACGTAAAAGCTAAAGTTAGTAAAGAGTATATCAGGTAAGAAATATACTTAAACCAATATTAAATGGCCTGTCAAAACCATAAATGCATGGGCAATACCAGTAATACGATACAGTACAGATGGCGGAACATGGAACCATATTGAATTTTAGACGCTTGACAGAAAAATTAAGGACACTTACTCATTACATCCTAAGAGCCATGATAAAGACTGTACCTGCCAAGAAAACAAGGGTTAAGGGTTACACCAAAATGTACAGGAAAACAAGTTCGCATTATCTACGTATGCAAAAAATAATACATAAGATCCATTAAATAGACTACCAATAAAAGGGGTGTTCAAAAATTATGAAGAAATTGAGAGATGTAAAAGAAAGGTCATAATACTAACATAACAACTGACATACGAAATCATTGCATGACACCTCGTTTGGGCTAAGCAAAGGGAGAGGCAAAAAAGAATGAGAAATTTTAATGGCTGTTCAAAAACAAGCCATAGCAAAATAGATAAGTCATCAAATTAAGTAGTAAGTGTCAGCAGCAGCCACAGCAGCTGTCCAAAAATTTCACAAACAAACCATAAAACTAAGCATGATAAAGTGGTTGCAATGCTTAACTGCAACATCTGTATGGACATCAGTTTAACATCTAGCATGAAATGGTGGGACAGCAAACCAGAAAAAGTCAGTGAAAATGAATGATAAGGTTAAAGCGTATCGACATTTCAAGATTCAAACTTATGGACACCTTGAACACAACACCATAGACACCATAATGGTGAACGAAAACTAAACATCCTTCAAATAATAAATGTGCCATCACCAGATGTTCGAAGTGATGAAAAAGCAATAGAAAGGAGAACAAAAGATGGGGATTTAGAAATAGAAGTACAGAAACTTTAGACAAGCTAGCGAACAACCCCAAATGTTACAAGAGCCTTATGGTCAATCTCAAAACATCTAGGATGACATCTAGCATCTCTTGGAGAAAAATGTCAAATCCAGCCTAACCCATTAGTTAGCTTGTGTGAAAAGACAGTAACAACAACCAACAGCAAAATTTTGAGTTTAAAACCGAATAACTTTTTTCCTATTCGTCGTAGTACAAAATATGCGAGAGCGTGAAAAAAAATGTTACAGCCATTCCTAAACGTCGTGGCCCATCTAATTTCGTTATCATTTTTTAATATGGCGGAGAAGGAATACATTCGAGGACTGCGAAAAATAGACGTTTTACTTTTAACTAACCCAAAATCAGATGACTAAATAGCATGAAAAATTTGTGGGTGCATATATTTTCGTTGTCCTAATAGGGAAGGTGTCTAAATTTGATAGCTTAAAATTGGAAACTTGGTTGGTTGGAAATGATTGTAGATTTGGCTGTCAGACAATTAGGAAAGATCCTGTAACCCCAAATATCACTTTCTAAGATGGCACTAAAGTGAAGTAAGGTTACGCCGAGCTAACAGTATAGCCAGGTATATCAGCTAGTGATATGATAAATTTGAATAACTACAGTTGGGTGGCAACGAAATCCAAAGCAGAACACAGAAAGTGATATGGAGTCATAGAAGGTATAGAATACGAAAACAGAGTATTCAAATTCTGCCTTGTGAAGGAAAGAAGGGTAGATAAAAAATGCTGCAAATAAATAGCAAACATCCCGGCAGTTGTTTATATTGAAATATACTGCTTAAGAACCATATTGTATTTTAATTTGTTTTTAACATGTGTTTATCTTTAATTAGATCGATTTTCTGTGTATTTACAAACAAGCTTTATCGGCGATTTTATTCGATTTACTGCTTAACAAAAAACGCAATATCACTTTATAACAACATAAAAGGTTATTAACATTTTGAAATAGTTGTAATTTGAATGGTGTTTACCGACTTTTTTTATAAACACATTAGGAATATTACACAACTCTCAATATATTTAAGTACACGGAGATGCTTTTAATCAAAGTATCGATACTTGTCGGTAAATACAATAAATAAGATATTTCCTGTAAATACATCAAAGTATCGACATCCGACTGATACCTTACCTTAGTTTTTGGAATTTTCATTTTTGCGTGTGTTCCGTTTCCAACGAGCACGACCCTATCCTCGTTATTTAATTTCGTGTAAGACAAATCTCTGAAGCAAACTTTTAATTACTACGTCATTAATCTCCCTGAAAAATTAATGAAGCTGTTTCGCATAATTACTGCTCGTCTCTTAAAATGCGCACTGGTAATTTAGGGTCATACAAATAGGAAATTGATGTTAACATGCGGAGATGCTTTTAGTCGAAAAAATGTTGTTCGGTTCCTTTTCGTTCGCCATTTGTTTAGTTAAATTACGAGATACTCCCAACTACCTGTCGTTCCTTCAAGTTTTAATCATAGCTTTTAGGACCATAAGAATAGATTTTATACCCTCTAATAGCTGAAATTAAGACGTTTCCCGAAGGTCCAAAATCCATATTATCTGTGCCAAAATAACAATAGCTACGTTTAAAATAATGGTTTTAAATTGCCGGTTCCCGTAATTATGGTTTTGCAAATTGAAAGCCGCTTCGACTCCATGGGTGGTTAACCGCAATACCATTTAACCGGTAGGTTTTGCAAATAAAAAAGTTGTTTAAATTAAACGTTTCTGGTTTGCGTCCTTCCAGATTGCGCACCAAGTCAAATTAATAAATTTCACTTTAGCGGAATTGGTTTCGTCCCCTGGGTCAACACAATGAGAGGGGAATTTCGCTATCGTCATCCTCGATAATCAAGTTGTCTAGTTATCAGCTTGCGGTCCATAACAAATCGAGATCATTGTAGGGTGGGAAGTATAATTGCCTTTGGAGGAGTTCCTCAACGCGCTCCCCAGAGGAATGTTTTTGAATGCGCGCTCGACTGTTAAGCTCCGTTTTAAAACTCGTGCCGTGTAAATTGTACATTATTAAGACCTTTTCTCAGGCGAGTTCCAACAATGTTGGAATACCGAACTGGTTTATGGCTTGTTAAAATTTACTTTTAAAGTTTTATGAAAATGCAACGTAAATCATGCCACATTTAATTTATTACACGGCTTCATCAGGACGTACCTACGTGTTTTAAATAGGTACTCCTTTACAATCAGTCAGAAAACCTGAAAAAATTCAGGATCGGTCGACGATTGAAATTACCACCATAATTAATAGTCGGTGTGTGACGGTTAAAATATGTTATTACCTTCGAATTATTTCAGGTAAACTGATTTTCACAAAAAATTGGGATTAAATTGTACTCACTTTCTACTTCAAGAGTGACCTCATTAGGGGCCGTATTAGGGGTGAGAACAACCGCTTACTGTAAATAGATCTTAAACTAAATTTATTAACAAACTTCAATGTATTCAAAAAATATTTCATGCTATTATATTATATAAGATGTGTTATGCGGTTTGAACCCTTACAAAAGCCCCTAGGAGTGACTGTTATGATGAACTTATAAAAAACATTCTTCAACACCTTGGAAAGTTTAATGATATATTTATAAGATAGTAAAAGTCCCTTTACTGTTTATACCATACTTTACTATTAACTGCAACGTTTCAACCATTAGCAACCATCCCTTATGACAAAAATTATGAAAATTAACGAATTAAGTTTTTCTTTAGCTTGAGCTTGTTGAAGTACATAGAACAAATATTATTCGAAATTCTGAAATATAGTTATAGTTATCTGAAATATATGTGGTATAGCCTTTAAACCCTTAAAGAAAATAAACTAAGTTATTGATATTTTCCTTTGTGTTGGAACTCCACCTACCTGCCAATTCTTTCGCGAAACTCCTAGTGGCTATTAGTTTGTTAATCCCCTTACGGTTCACAGGTTTTTCTGTCTGCTACAATACCCACTGCAAACGCCTAAATTGTTAACAAAACGCGTAGTTTATTCCACTTAATTTGAAATAGTGTTTCTATCAGTCCATTAGTAAACCGTGAAAATAAGCATTGTGTGTCTCTATACCCCTGCAAGTACATGTCCTGAATTGCGTGACTGGAAGTTTCATATTAGTTGAAGAGCCGTTTCATTAGTAAACTTCAGCTTATAAATGTTAGGGGTTGCTCCGCCCTCCCTAATAAAACCGTCTCAACTTAAAACATGAATGTTTTAAACGCAAATCAAGAGGAAACCATTTACACACGTAAGAACAACAAAACTCTGCATAGTGTACAGTACGTTTAAAAAGTGAAAGACACTATTTTAGGCAGCAATTCCTTTACTTTTTTGGCTTAAGTGAAATTTATGTTAGAATTACTACTTAACTTAAGTTATTAGAATAATCGATGAAACAACAAACGTTCTGAAACTCGCGCGAGGTTTTTAAAGGGAACATACATGTATTCAAAATTGCTACAATATTACGAAACTGTTAAATGCATGAAATGTAGTATGTCACAAAGAGACGATAGACACTATCAAGAAAAAAGAATAGTTTGCCATGTATTGAATAAAGTGGCAAAGAAAATACTGGGGGACAACGGCATGAACCTTTCACGTATCCTTTATGATATTATAAGCTACTATTTACTATGCATCAAGAAAAAATTCTGAAACCAGTAAGAAACGATGAAGAGGATTTTTCATACACTGTAATCTGCAATAGTAAATAAAACTGCTAACTCTAAGCTCCATTTTAAAGAAACCAAAACTATATAATATTCCCGTTAATATACTTTCCTGAACTTAAATTTTTTCTTTTTTAAAAAAAGGGTATTTATTTCAGATGACTTCCAAGATGCCGTTCTAGGTTTAAACCTCTACAGATGCCTTAAATGTAATGGGTCACCACTCGTAACAGCTGTGAAATTGTATATTAAAGTTTCAACGTCACTGTTCAAAGCATTTTTGAGAGATATTTTTGGAGCAAATTACAATATTGAAATTAACAATGAAATTTTAAAATTCTTATGGAATTGAGTGAAGAATTGCTTTCAATAGTTTATAGAGTGTATTAGGCACCTAGAAAATACAACAGAATCGAAATTTTTATTCCTAGAGGATTTTATAAGAGTTTTCAATTTGTGGATATTTTTTGGATCAAATATGTGATACCGGTTTATAAGTCCCACATAATATATAGAACGATCATCCATTAGCGACATGGTGAAAAGCGGCGCATTTTGGTCATTTTCAATGCCCTGATTTAACAAAGGGCGACGAACGATCGTTTTAGTATACTATTAGTATTCGAAAACATGTCCGGAAAGTAAAGTAAAATATCTACTTACACGTTTACATACATAAATCCATATTTACTACCGAGAGCATCGGTTACGAAACCGCTTGCCAGCGGGACACAATCACTTTCCGATATTCTCCCATTTCGAATAGCTGCAGGTCGCTCGTTTAACGGTTAGTCGTACGCCACCATTAAGAGACCTTACCTCCATTCTAATTGTAATTAATTCCATTACCATAAGCTAATACTGTAACGTATGACAAATTTAATGTCATCTTTGGAAAGCCGATCAAAACGCCGACAGAGAGCGAGCCACCCACCGGTTCCCCATATTCGTATTGAGATAAATTAGTGTTCAACATTTTACACGATCGCCTGAAAAACGCAGTCGGCTCCAATAAAACCACGAATTATGTATCATTAAAGGTGATTAATTTGTCGGGCTATGGAAAATCGCGTCGATTTAGAGTTTAATTAGTATACATACGTACACATGCGCGTGTATCGGTACGATATGCGGCGCAACGTTGTTGTCTTTTTCGTGTTTGTATTGTGGATTCGAGTAAAGGTTACGACCGTCTGAAAAATGCAGACTTTGCATATTTGTCGGAGACAATTAACTTTTTCACGGTATTATTAATCTTGGCATTCATTAAGTTTCTCACTCTTGCGAAATCTCGCCGTATAGCCGTCTACTCGAGGGCGCCTGAAGAGGATAGACAAATAAACCGAGACGCGAATGAGCGCTTAATTTTATTTTTTGTATACGTATATGTGTGTTTGTGTGTTTGAGTGCTCGTAATTGGTCTCTCTGCATCGATGTTAATTATTACTACTTCTGACCTGGTTCTTAGTTACAATGTAAATACCCACGCTTACAATGTATTCCCCCTCTCTTTCTACTAATTTGATTCCTCGAAGCGATACTTGACATCTTAGAGTTTGAAGTACGCCATAAACATCGGAGCTGCATGTATGGGAGGAAAATATGAAAAGAGGAAGGATGCGCCAGGCTGAAGGTCGGAAATATGCTAAGGTCGAATCCTAGGACACTGAAAATACATTGGTCAGTAATACCAATTAAATATAAATATCACAGCTACTCTATCATTAGTGTGGGTAATTCTTGTTGTTGGGGGCAATTCCAAAAAAACTGTGTTTCGGAAAATAAACAACCCACTACGATGGTGTTAAATGTTGCACAACTTCATTGGGTTATGACCCAATAATATGTGTATAACCCAAAAGAAGGTTGATGCTTAAGTTGGCAATGCTATTCCATAGTTAATGTTTCTTTATATTTTGAACATAACCAGTGAATATAATCTGATTATTTACAGTCAACCACTTCGGGTATTGTAACGACAATGTTAGAATAATGTGTAACGTTGGAATACCGACAGTAGATGTAATTTCGACATGTTGACAAATTTCCACTTTCTTTTTAAAACTCTTACTGCTTACTTATGTGAAGAAACCATATTAAAATTTAAGTTCACGATTTCAGACGTGAACTCACAATTGAAAGCAAATTAACATAGCCGTGTCATTATAGGGAAGTTTAGCAGCACCGTATATCACAAAAACACACTGACATTGTATTTTTTCACCTATAATGAAGTCATCCAATGGATACTAGGAGAGTTTATTTAAGTAAATCTCCATAGTATAAATCATGTTGTGTAAGTTAGGTATTTTGATTCAATTCGATACATATTTCGAACCATCTAGGAATCGTCTTGAGTCATCCCCATTATATAGTAGCAGTTAGGAACAATTAATAATCAGGAATTTCTTTGTAGCATTGCGGTCATTTGTACCCTCTTAGCTTATAAGTTATTAATCATTTTTAATTGCACCTCCTATTTTGCTTTTAATTCATTTGTCAATGATCCATATTTAATTATTTTTATCAACATGTTACATATGTATTCATAACAGCTACTATACAGTGGGGATGACTGATGATGAGTCACAGATGAATTGAAACACATATCGTTTTGAATAAAAGTGTCCTCGATAAATCACGAAGATTAACTTTAACTCCCCCGCTCACCTACTCTCCCATCTTTGAGCAATGGATTTCTATCAAAATATTATTCAATAGTTGTTGCTTGATGGATCTGTAGGAAAAGCATTTTACTTGTTTATCAGGTTAATCAGTTACCAGCTTAATTAAGCCAGTTAAATCCAAAGACCGCGTGACTATTTCTTTTAGGTTATTCAATATCGCTGTCTTTGTAAATAGCCTTGATTATTTCTTTTTAATACTATAATAAAAAACATCTGAAGTATAGTATAATATAAGTATAGAATAATAAAGTATAGAATAATATGTCGCAAAATAGTTGCTAAAATTTGCAGATATGCGCATTCGGCATAATCTCCACTATCACATAATGACAAATGACTAACGGTCATAGTATTAATTTAAATCGTCTTTTTCCCAAGGCAATTCTGATACAAAATCTATAACAAATCAGTGTTTTTATCGTAATAAGTAAATCGGTTATTGTTGGAGTGTTATACTGTTGGCTTTAATCGCGTTTTAAAATTGAAGTCGAATTTGACATTGAAAATTCGAGTTAATTTGGTAACGACCACAACCAATCAAATGGCGTTCCGATGAAAGTTCATTCTAAGTAAAAACTGTATTAATACAAAATCCAGAGCATAATCATATACAATGATTTCTCATTGGTTATTATTACTTCATCACTGAACTTTTGGTTATAGTAAGTTCTGTATCAAAAGCTTCGCATTGTGGAAATTCGAAAACTCTACTGTCTGGATTTAGAAAATTAAATGAGAGTTATTTCTTAAGGAGTATACAAGACCTCTTGTCTTAATTGAAAGAACATTCGAGCATCATATGGTTTGAAGTGCGCCTGAGACGTGAATGTTGTTTTTCAAGCGCAAAATATTAAATGGGAAGGACGCGAGACAAGGTCGAGAAGGAATTATGCCTCGACACGAGGACGTTTTCCGTATTTTTTCAAAAATGTGTCTGCTACTCAACGAATTTTTCGAAATCACGTAAACAGCACTTCCATCAATTATCGCACTATTGTTATCAAATGGAAAGTTTCATACAATTTTCGCAATATCAGCAGCAATAAATATGGAAAGTGTGTTATGTCACACCTCCACAAAACTGTATAATAAAAGTAGTAAAATTCCGCTTCGTCGAATTTCACCTGCACCCGAAAAACCCAGCTAGATCTGAAAGCTAACTCCGCGGAATCGCACATCGTAAATAACTCGACAAATCCGCGATGGATATTGAAATTTCGACGTTACGATTATCGCTAACGTGATTCATAATTACTCTTATAAAATTTCATTCAACCACTTGCCATGCGATCTCTCGCTCCTCCGCCATGACGCCGGTCGTCTAAAAGATATGGCGACTAGTCTACGGGTTTTTTCAGTCGAAATTGTGTTGTGTTTTATCATCGGAGGCGTCGATTTGAGCATTTACAATCGCACGACGGCTATTTAAAGTAATGTACGAAATCGAAATTCGATATACTTACGCGGACGTTAGTTTACTGCCGGCGAAGTTGTGGTTGATGTGACGTTTTGGCATGAGAAACCGACATGTACGGTGAGTAACACTGAAATAGAATGACACTTGTAAATAGGCGCATTTATAATTTGATACGTACGTAATGAGTACAATTTTTTAATGCTGCAAGGACGGAAATCATACGGAGGTATTTGCGTCTCTTTATCCCAGCAAACATGTAAAAGTAAATGCAATTTTTTAATTTAATTTTCAACTGTAAGTATGGTTTCCTTTAAAAATAACAAAGTTACTTAATTTTCTTCCACGACCACGTTATGGAAACTCCATAACACCAAAACATCTTCTGCATATTTCCTATAAAAGAATGGTTGCTACGTTTTGTAGCATCCGTTACCATTCCAAAAATATTTGTTAACACAACGCTCTGAAGCCATCCTAGGACACCACACGATTAATTAGTAAAAGCTGTACGAGGTCAGTGTTTCACTCTTAGAGACTTTGGCATTTGAATTAAGAAATTTTCAACCTACGAAACACTGACATGCAATTCTGTGCTCTCGTTGTAAAGACATTCAAGAAGTCAGGTGCTGAATCTGATCTATAGACCTTTGTACTTTTTATAATATACTTTAAATAATCCTGCATCCTGGCGCTCCTGGCTTTGCCTGGTGATAACTAACGTAAGGTACTACTTTTAATAGTGAATCCTTTATACAGTACTTCATTTTTTTCATTTGAGCTTTTGGTAGTGTGTAAACTGAAACTGGAAAACTAGCGAAATTTAAGCAATTCCTGCATTTTTACTTTAAACGTCCTGATTTATCCTAATATAAATTTTCTAGTCTGCACTGATATTGACGTATTTAGGAGTAACTAAACACACTATGCTTGTATTTTATTCTGCAGTTTCCACTTGAAACCACGTAACGACCATACCATAAAATTTCTTTGATAGTTTGAATCGTTATTTCAGCGGATTAAAACACTTTCATCTTGTGCTTTTCCAAAGATCATTGAATTCAAAACTGACGCCACTTTATCATTTATTAAATGTAATCCTAGTTGCTTTATCTCAACTTTTCAGAAGCATAACTTTCAAATATCTATAAATAGGATTTCTTAAAACGTCAAATTCCAATTAAATTGAGAGATTGTTATCTTTAATTAAAAACAGCATATCTTCGAAAATTTGACGATTTCCTAGTAGGTACTTAAACTGAGTTTAAGTGAATATGAACTTTCACGAATGGTGTTACTGATTCATAGACAACTGGATAAAATCATTTTGTAATATTTGGCAACATCGAATTGAACTAATGATTTAAGCCTTGTTATTTTATTACTGATTAGGATAATTATTGATCGATATCTATAAAATATATTTACACAGTAACAGAAATTTAGAAATCATACAATGTATGCAAAACGTGTGGTATCCATAAATCAAGATTTAATATTGCCCTAATTATTTCTTTTTGCTCATTTTTATTAATCTATGCTGAAATATTATATAATGTAATTTCCCATATTTAGTGTTATGACAGATTAAACTTAAGGAGTTCTCTCTCTAAGAAATATTCTCTTACCTCTGATGAACCCCACTTAAAAAAATGGGCGTTATAAAACAGTAGCTATTAGACATTACCCCATCAAAAAACATTTGACAAAGATTGTGTATCAAGGATATTCAATGATATATTTTATAGAACTTTCCTTGATTAAATAATTTACTTCTTTAAAAGCATTAGCTCCTCTACCACACTGTGCTATTTTAAATTGAAGACACTGAAATTTCATAACTTTTGTAAATCCAGATTTAATCCTTGGCACAATTGTAATGCTATGTATAAGACGTAGATTACATCGAATTTAAATTCAGGTAGTGCCTGAACGAAGCTGCCATTCCACATGTTTTGTTTCACATTTAAGATAACCAAAAATATATATACGCAAAAATTGATAAGAATCTAATTCGCTTTTACCATACCCATTTAACCATTTTTGAGCGCAAAATGATTTTTACAAGTCATACTATAACGCGATATTTTTTTATATAAGCTATTCTAAATGTAATCTCAATAATTTTGCTATTGAACCTTTATAAATGAGTGAAATTTCTTATAAGGGGGTGAAAATATTGAGGTCCCTAACAAACCATTCTTCCCACAGTTCTAATTAATTTTTAAAGAATATATTGCTTTTACATTAATTTTTATTATATATTAACAAAATATATTTTTCATGGCATTTATATTTCTTTTGGGCTGACTTTTCTTCATTGGCATAGAATTGGTTATAGCCCCTTATTTACGAGGGCACAGGTTATCGAATCTGTGGAGGCATTGGGCATTGTTAAATGTTCCCCTTATATATACGAAAGTTGCTATTGCAATTTCCATATTTCCTAGTTTTTTACAGTAACCAATTTAGACCATCTAGGGACAGTTTCGTTAATTTTTCTGGTTGATAGACATATTAACCTAAGATCCTTAGGATTTTCTTTATTACTGCGTCTCTACAAAATACAGTAACTTTTTTTGAATATTGGTCTTTATTACCCAACGAGGATCTCCTAGAGCCCCGTATCTGGCTTAATGATCATTTGCCAATAAGTGTAATACCAAATGGATTACCATTAAAAAAAAAATTTATTTAGAAAAGTCCGATCATTTAGAAACTATTCCTATTTTAAACAGCCTCTTCTAATATTATATTTTCATTGCTTTATTTTTAAGTATATAGAACTTTTAGTTAATCCCTACATTATGTAGTTTATGTGACTGTTGTCGTCTTCTAATTTTCTCCTTGTCGATATTTGGTTGAGACGCTACATTTTGTAGACGCACTCTTGAATTCGCTTCATTTGCAGCCAAGGTAACAATTGTTGTTAAGATGCGGGTGCTTTTGACCACGTTGATCATGCCGAGATCTTTTAATGGCACAGTTTTAGTGAAATAGCATTTATGGCGGTTGCAATTCCGTGACTAATAGCGACTGGTAGAGGATGCCTTATATTAAATTCTACGGCTAATTTGCTGCTATTACGAGCACCAACGACCTTGTTGTTTTGATTTTTCTATTTTGATATTTCTCTTAAATGAAATTTCGTTTAATGTTTGTAAAGAAGTACTTTATATCCAAAGCAAAAGTTTGGTAACATTGATATTTAATTTAGTCATAGTTTTTGTTCCCTTGTCAATCTATTAATCTGTAGAGTTAGCGAAAAAATATTAGAAGAACTAAAAATGGGAAATTTGGTATTGGAGGTCAAAATTAAATTCGAAATATCTTTTTAAAACAACTACCTCTAATATCCTCACTGCGAAACAAATCATCGCAAATGAAATACATTTAGAGGGCTACCGATGCCTCAATCTAAATCTGAGTTAGTTTGTCTGTACATTCAACACAATTACACGAAAACGTAAATAAGGATATAAGAAAAAGTTATGAAATTTCCAGGAAATAGAGAAAATATCCCTATGGAAAAGATATGAACATAAATATCTGTATTTTAAATGAAACACTGTGTTCTTGGGTGCATCTAAATACAGCATGTGTTGCAGGCTTACAAAACTGTGTGCTCCACAACCGTTCTTTAACGCTAATATGTGCCATTTGCGCAGAAGGAAACCGAAATTTTCTACAAATCTGAAATTATCTTCGTCCATTCCTACCAGAATTTTTTACACATTAATTAGTCATTAGATTTTTTGGGACGATGTTACTAGGCTTACGTTTGAAATCCGCTCTACACTCACACAGACACATTTGAATTTAAGAGAAACGCAGTAATGTGTATGACATAAAATAATTGAACTTCCCATCGCCAACACACTGTATGCGCATTTATGACTGCCAGTTCGATATCGTCGAACCAGATCTGAAACGGTTTGCCGTGGAACATACACGGGTCGATTGTTAATCACGGTAAATAAAATGGATCGGTTCAAGGGGGTTCGCTATCTTCGGAATGTTGACGGTAGTGATTTACGGCCCAAAAAGACACTTACATTGTCGAGCAATTTGCAGCAACTAATTACAGCGAAATGGATCGAATCGGACTCGGGACGGAGAGAAAGAGAGAGAAAAAACGCGCCGAGATTATTTGCTCTCGTTGCGATTTTATTTGAGCAGTAAGAGCGTACAACATGTGAAAAGAAATCGGAACGTTCATATTTCAAGTTATTTGCTGTAGTAAACTCGACAAATATGCAAACCACTTTCAGAAATTCACAGTTGTTGTGAAGTGCAATCGAATGATAAAGTGCGCAGTTAAGGGTCATAAGTAGGGTAGCTCAATGGAACAAAACTTCCCCTAAACTTTTTACAACCCCCTTGGAAATGCAGAGCTTTCCAGTCTAATAACTGAATTGATAAAACAAAACACGTCCATTTTCATATCCGGGAAAATATGAACCGTGTTGAAAATTGAGCCTTACTTGGCGGATTTTCCAATTTGTCCACCAATATCTCAGCACTTTTCGACTATCTTATTTAAGTTCTTCAAGCTCTTCCGATCAATAACTGAATGGGTAACAGATACAATTGCTTCTACACTCTTAGTATTTTAAAATGTTCCCTGATGTTGGATATCCAAGATTCAGGTTTGCCTTTTATTATTTCAGATTATGTTGTAGTATTTTAGAATTGTTCGATATACCTGAAGATGGCTTTAATGTAGAAAGATACCTTGAAACCTGATGAAGTTACAATATTAAACAATTACACTACGTGGTGAACATATTTTCTTCTTGTTACTTAATAAACCATTGAAACCACTTGGAGAATATGGAAGAGCTACACTGTTTAAGTTTCTAAAAATTTATTATTTAACGAACAATGCTATGTATTTTGGTTTTGTTAACCACGTATCTTAAAAATTGTTCAAAATTAAGAAAATATGCATAAACAGTTTAACATAACCTGATTAACCCTGTTCACCAACAAACGTTTTTCACTGCTTAGATTTCAACGCCGAATGAACATCTACACATTGAGTAGAGTAGAAAATTCTTCGAGAATGGTGTCGTATTTCTATGTATACAAGTCTAGTATGCTTAGACAAGATTGTAGTCTTGTCGCACTGAATAATAAATTAGGACCAGATAGTTCTTTCAGTGCATTACTGAATTCTTGACGGTCCAAAATAGACGTCTTAGACAGCTCTGGTTTCGATAAAAGCACTAACAATTTACTTTTGGATATTTCTATCTGTTAGGTTAGCGATGTCAGTTCCTTCACCTATTATATATAATTTAGCTATACGCATTATCGAAATACATTTCATTACGTTAATTTTAAAAGTGGTTTTTTGATGAAACTTAAAATTAATAGTTACAAGCAAAGTTTTTCTGCGTTCCCTTGTGATTCATTGAAATGTTTTCATTTTATTACGACACTGAACGCCACAAACAAAAATTTAACACACAGATTTATAAGCAGGTATAATTGAACGATTATTTAATAAGATCGTTATGTGGGCAGATTGTTGATCGTACGTGATTAGTCTCATCTATGGTTAATTTCATTGCCACAATTTGGATAAAATGTCCCTCTCATATGGTGTACGACCATCACCAGAATTTCCTGCTCATTCGTAAACAACCCCTAGCAAGAAATGCACCAAGTTTGACAAAATTTTTATGTCATATTATGCCATTTACATAAAATTGCAAGCTTGACGGAATATGCAAATGATGCTTGATATTGATTTTAAACGAAGCTGAGAAATTTGGAGCACAGTACCCACGGACTAATTTTTTTGTAACGATCTGTACGATCTGAATCTTATTTAATAATTAAACACTATCCACAAAAAAGCTGCAATTTTAACCATGATAAACTCAAAATAAAAACGTGAAGTTTCGACGACTCTTGTCGTTGGACACCTTTTGGCTACTCCCAGTCACCCATCCTTTAAGATTTCCGATCCCGCATTTTCGGACGTCAGTATTCATGGAAGCCTAACCAACCGATTTAAAGTGTCACTGATAAAACCGCGAATTTCCGGACCTTTACAGTTACATATCATGCATTTATCGACCGCATCATATTTATAAAAGCCGAATCGACCGATTTAAAGCGACATCGGAAAATCTGCGAATTTTCCGACTTTCCCGAGCTACGAGTGTGCATTTTCCGACCGTAGAGTACTAATAGAATCCCCATCGACCAGCAGCCGGTCGTGATATACATCCATTGTAGATATTATTAGATTTAGTCGTTAACCCATTTCATGTTTGCATCCGCTCTCCTGAATTAACTGACTTAGACGTATATTTTGCTTCACAGTTTGGTAATAAAAAAGTTTAAATGGTGAAGTCAAATGATGTACATTGGCATTATCTCGTTGAAATGACATCATATCATCAGTTAAACAGTTATCTGTGTAGAATTCAAAATCCTTTTTCACCAATTGCTAAGTTCTTGCCTGTTTAACACATCACAATTTCAGTTTTGTCGTTTAAATATAAGAAAAAGTTGCATTTCATTATTACACACATCCAACCTTGCAACAAACGTGTCGTGGTTTTTTGGAGGAAAATTTAAATCCCTCCATAACAATTAAGGCCTTACCGCGTTTTCTCTTATCACTTCAAACAGTTCACTACAAAAATGAAATTTCAACATCATAAATTACACTTTTCACGCCAAAATTGAAATCAAAACTAACTGAATGTGCACTCCCCCAATATTTTGTGAGCTAAAAAGATGCAACCAAAATTTTTTTAGAAAGGCCTATTTTGACAGGGGGACCAAATTAATGTTCTTCAATTCTTTTCGCCTAATATACCTGGACTAATTGATATGTATCCTAATTAAGAACATGAGGGTCCATTTAAGAAGTTATATCTCTGTTGGACAATTTTCTGATGTTCTAAAGGTAAGAGATGGAAGAGATCCTGCGACATCAATAAAACTTATACTATCACCAAGATGAGTAAAATAGTGACGAAATTTACGTTTAAAAATTACATTTTCTCATTGAACAAAGTATGATTTTAACGTTGCCAATATCAGGTAGTTACTTGTCCAGAGCCTTGGTGGGCTTGCTTGGACTTTTACTGCTCTTACATCACAAGTCATAAAAACGTATTTTCTCCACTTCCTGCTGTTCACCTATCCTAATTAAGAACTAGGCATTATTAATCCGTGCGTAAATTATCCTCAACATCACTCTTTCTGTAGCTGTCACGTGTGAAAATTAAGATTTCAACACCTCAATGAGCTTGAAATATCTCTTTTTATCAACACACGAGGAAGGCGTCTCTTATCTGACACCTACCTACATAAAAAAATACATGAACATTGTATTTGGAAGAAAATGTGAAATTTATGACTGTTTTGTATACATACCCGATTTATATTCGGATTCGGTATCTTACACCTGCGTACGTGTATATTTCAAAATTTTCTTTAGATAAGAAGATTTACGTGAGACAATGTCGGGTTAGTGGGAATAAATCAAGACTATTTGCATACAATATTGTGATGGTAATTTTCTAATAGAAAACAAACACAAATTATTGGTTACACGCTAAATAAATCGAGAAATGTGGTAAAAAAACCGTTCAGACATCCGATAGGCTCGCAAACCGATCCGGCTACAATTTCTGTTTATCTAGATTAATATCAACGTTGTGGTAGTTATTAGTATATTAACGTACGTGTTTTTCTTTGTTATAGGATACTAAAACAACCAGGAAAGGCAATTCTCTATTTGTCGATTATCATGGTGAGTACGTATTAACATCTCTATTTTTTTTATGTAGCCTTTAGAAACGTTAAACTTTTATTGAAGACGTTTACGTTTTAAGGCTCGTCTTTAGTGTTCTAAATTTGTATTTTATATTTCTTTGGTATAATTCGACGATAATTTCAGTTTTATTAACCAAGAGCCATAACCGTTCGATGTTCAGGCAATCGAGGTTAAGCGTTTAAATATCCCGCCCGTAAAAGTTAATTAGGTTTATGGGGAACTACCGAGGGCGGTCATTATGTAATTTGTCACAAAATACCTTGAAGGGATTTATTCCAAAACGCAAAGTTCACATGCTGCATTGCGAATTTTCGATTGTATGGTAGAAAATTAATGCATTAGACTAAAGAATTGGGTCTTTCGCTTGCTTTATAAGCAAGGGCAACGTCAGGCTACGTCTTTAGAGCTAAATTTATTTTCGTGTCTATTTTAATGTTTGAAACGCTTCAGGGTGAAACTATTTGCTAAAATTACACTTCATTAAAATATAATGTGCAGCTTTTAAATTTTCTTTAGAAAAACTTTGCAACAATAATTAATGCCCATAAATGTTCGTTATTAAATAAATAAACACTGCACATTTCTTAGGCCTATCAATTGAATTGATAAATATTTTACTATTTATTTGAAACGAAAAATTTACGAGATTAGTGAATAATGGCGTTAAAATTTGTTTTCAACTTTTTGAATAACACTACAAATTAGCCCATTTGGGGTGTTATGAAATATTTTGCCAAATGGAGTAACAATCTACGACTGCCTTCAAACTCGTAAGCCTAGAGGCCGAATTGATTTCCCCAATAACTCCCGAGGCAGTGGCATAATAGTATTATTTTACAGCGTTTGTTTAATTTTAAACGTTAAAAGCTTGAAATGCGGATAATTAAGATTCTGGAAATTCTTCTTGAACCTTAAACCACAAAATTGGCCTTAAAGTTATATTTAAACGATTTACAGATGTTTCAAATAATCCTATTTTAATTTTAAAACGATAAGGAACCAACAATAAAATTTCCTAAAATTGGCGTAACAATTAATCAAGGTTATTTCCAACGATTTTTCCAAGAAAATTCCTTTTTTTTTATTTTTCGAAGACAGCAGGAAAAATATAAATTTTCCTTAACGGTGTCACAAAGCTTCAAGAAACTTTCTCGGTATAATTTGAAACAACATAAAATCTGAATGATGCTCCAGGATAACTCTAGAAGTTTCCTTATAACTTTGAAAGAACAGAATGGGTTTAAAAGTGAATCTAGAAGGTTTAGAAGAATTTCAAACGCTACAGTTTTACAAAACCAGAGAGAGAAAACCCAAACTTTTTTCTAGAATTTCGAATTGCCGAAAATCCAATCTAGGTTTAAGTTGTTTCCTACTCCCAGAATCATAGAAGAAATTTTGATTTTTCCTAAAGATGCTTTAATAATCTTCTCGAAATTTCTCGTTATAATTTCAAACAAACGAAAGCTTAAATCAACTAAAGAAAAACTGTGGAATTTCATTAGATTCTTTTAGTCATAGAACGCCACAAGGCGATTGAATTGAATATAGAAGGTTTTCGTTGGAATTTCAAATATTTCTGTGCTAAATGCTCCTTCATGCTACACGATGGTAAACTTCAGAAACTGAAACTGGATCAGAGGTCCTTTTTGATAACTTCAGTATCCAAAACTTCCTCCAAAAGAAGTCTAGCTGGTTTAACGAAGTTCCAAACAACCCATAAAAAACTAAACTACATTAGACTAGTCAACAAAAATTAAGTCTAATAGTCATATGATGTATTTAAACAAGAGATGTTTTGAGAGCACCTACTTCTAGTGACAAAATTACAGAATAATACTTCTTTAGCTGTTATTAAAAATATTGATTGCACTTCTCTATTAAGCCAAATCGAATACAAAATGATACCAAAATGACTTCAAGAAAAAGGACATTTACCTACTACTAAACAATTTTATTCGAATTTAAGTAAACGAATAAAGAAAATCTTAAGATATATCCTACGAAAGGCGGCAAAATTATTTGGGGAAATAATAAAGGTATCGTTGTCCTCGTATCAAAAATCGTAAAAAATCGCAACGTCAACGTTATTAATCGTCGATATCATTCATCAACAGTCCTTGGGCGGAAAATTCTTGGATATGTTACAAAATTAAAATCTCGTCATGTCAATATTAATTACATTAGATCACATGCCCTCAATCATCAACAATTACGCAAGTTTATTGAAAAAACTGGGGAAAATGACAACACGTGGGCTTAAGTACGGGAAATTTATGGATGAATCCCAAAAACAATTAATCATTTTATACACATCAAAATATCACTACATATTTACATTTACTATGAGGAACCAGCTTCTGTTGATTTATAAATTCCTGACGCTGTCGTGGATAAATTTTCCTTTCACTTTTAAGCGCTGCACTTATTAAAATTACGTTAGTTGAACGTAAAAATTGTTTTGTTTCAATCCCCATTGAACAACAAATGTTCCATGCATTTTGATATATGCCGAATACTTAATCAACAAACGGATACTCCATTTAAGCTTTAGGTGTTTAAAAATAAATTTTAAATATTTCTTTTCCAGTTTCTTATTCAATTTTAAACAACATCTCGATTTTTGGAAATCTTTTTTCCAAATAAAAATAGTAATAATATTTTTAAAGAAAAACATTTAATCACCATAGTTGAAATTTTATCAGTCTCCCATTCACACAGTGTGATTGAGTTGCCTAAAGTCCGCTCGCGGCTTGTTTTTCACTATTGTAATTACTTATCAAAGTGAGAAAACGTTCCCCAAATTAAATAAGAGAACATATTTACATATTCAAGTTAATTGATGAGTGCTTGCTGTATATGCTGACAATTTTCACTAATAAACATGAAGTACAATTGCGGACAATTATCACTGGAAAGTCTAACTACATGAATCTCTGTAATCACAATTATAATGTGAATTACCTTCTTCATGAGGATTACTGAGCAGGGCATAGTTGCGCCGAAGTGCATCAGGTATTAGATATGCAGGCAAAATTGCGCCTACCATTAAGTTATACGTTTTAAACCCAGGGCATAGCTGCCTTGATTTCCTGACTGAATTACATTCAATATAGCCAAAGCTGCTAGTAAAGTAATAAATAGGAAAATGTAACGCAATAATTGTAGTTAACACCTACATCTACATGGTCTACAGTATTTACTATAATAAAATATAATTAGAAAACCTACTGGCTATATGTAAAATACTCGTAAAATACAAACCTAAAATAATTGTAAAGTTTAAAAAATTAAACCATATTTTTAAAATGATGTGACGCTGCCGTAACGTGTTCGAATTTATTAATGTTTACTACGAAACAACCAGAACTTTTAAAAATTTTATACGTTGTCGATAACCTTTATTTTGGCATTTTACGGTCAAGTGTACTATTAATTTTGACATATATTATATTTTGGATATCTTCAATACCCCTATAACCACAAAAATATTTGGATGGGCAAAATAAAAAAAATTATTATACGATGAATGAAATAACCCATGACAAGCATTCGTAGTTCGTTATATGGATGCAGTTTCAACTGGCTATAAATAGGTGAAGACCCAGCATTTTCATCTATAAAGTTATTAATCATATTAATCAAGTAATCCAATATTAGTTAAGCTTATCTGAATCCTTTGTTGGACGTGTGCCGAATCAAAGGTAAATATGTCTTTTACATCACTAGGTACCATAAAAGTAAATCTAAACAACAATTGAAAAAATATTCCAATTTGAGCAGTTCTGCACGCAACCACAAGTAATACTATCAGTTGCCAATAATTTTTTTCTGCGCTATTGGTCTTGATATAATTTACTATTAAATTAAAATAATTTCGAATTTCGTCTACATCTCTAAGAACGCGGACTCGTTCTTGCAGTGTAATATTTTGCTGTCCAAACAGGATTTATTATTATAGCTTTTATTCCTCTCTGAACACATTATAAAATTTGAGTACATAGTGTTTCTTCACCTATTTACATCACTATTATTTTTTTTAAATATTATAACGGGATGTTAACAATAGCCACCTACTCAGTACTTACTCAGTATATAGTAACAGACGATTTCTGGTAATAGCATTTGTGATATTTTAATGCTGGCTCATACTCAGAGGGGTTCAGTTCATTGCTTGAATTTGAAAAACGCATAAAAGGGGATAAGCAACTACCTACACTGGGCCGTACTTGAAACAGAAAATAGTAATTGTTCTAGAATTACTCTTCTATAAAAAGAACTCCTTACTTTGAACATATCTCGTATAAATTGAATGAAATTTTTTTACGTAGACTATCGCACAACACTCGTCGATAACCACCATCGTTTTTTCGAATCTAAAACCCCAAATCTGTATTTTTCTTTGCTAGTTCGGTTGTTGGAGATTCCCTGTTGGGAGGATAGATTTATTAATATGTGATTATCACTTAGTATTCTACTGTTTGTGACAAGCTTAACGTACGTTTAAAATGTTTGTTAGTATATCGTTGGTGTCTCTGTACTCTCACATTTTTAAGAAAATATTTTCTGTTCTGTGCTCACTAGTTTTCAAAAAATGATTTTTCTGTAAACGCATCAATTCTTATTAAAGCTGATGTCAAACCCAGATGAATTGGTGCAAATATGTCATTCCGGAATTACCTACGTATGTCATTCATTATGAGTTTTTAGTCAGGATAAGTCTCATGTCATTGAGCACAGTTAAAATATTCAATTACATTAGATATAATATCAATTATTGGGTTTTTAAATTGATCGATAATACTACGAGTATTTTGTATGATACTTACATCATAAATTTTAACATAATTTAACCACATTAAACTCCTGATATATAACATCAACTTCCTAGTGTATCAAATACTTATACTGGTTTATTAATGTCTTCTCCACCATCAAAAGCTATTTGACATAAAACAATGTATATTTTGTGTTTTCTCTTAGTCGATACCCCATTTTGTCATCCAGTAAATCAAGAAAATTTCTGAAAACCTATCGCCATAATTTCAAACTTTTGAAATTGAGCTATTGATAACTGAAGCCCACTTTTCCTGTTGCTGCGATTGAATTGTTTTTCAATTCCGTTTCGTGACAAATTGATATAATGTTTCCGAGAGAAAAACATTGGATTTTCCGCCGACATCCGGGTCGTTTAAGATTTATGGCTATTTTGTGAATTGTTTCCACTTGGAGGAGTTGAAAACAATTCTAAAACTGTATACTCGCCAATGAACGACGTCAATATGTATCCCACCTAATGTAATGACGTCAAGAAATTGCAAACTTGTTTGGCGTGAGAGTAATTAATGATTAGCTAATATTTGCTAACATGAAAAACTTTGTGTGCTTATACAGGAAAAACTTTCGAAAATATTTTAATGTACCTAAGTGTGAAACACAATTCCGTTAAAGTTCCAATCGATTTATACGGTACGTAACTGTTTATAGACAAGTCCGTTTTGGTAACGGTTAGGATGAAGTTGTGTAAATTTAATTTTTTAGCGAGTCATTATAAAACGCTAAATATAGGGGCATTAATACTTTCGATGGCCCGACGAGTAAATATGTACCTACAATCCGTTCACTTTTTATTTAGATCGTGGATGGCCGTGAACTCCTGTTTCAGGTTTGTCAGAAACTAAAAGTGTCGACTATACTTATCTTGGCGCTGGGCGTTACATACATTTTTCTGTCGTGGGCAAAAATCGTAACTCTACAAACTTTTTAATCGTAAGCAATTTACACCATTACAACCAATTTGACTCAGCACTTACCCAAGATAAATCAGATAAGTAGTTAATTTGGATTTTTATTAGAGATTTGAAGATGTATAGGAACTCTTTATTCAGGCCCTGTTTCACATAATAACAATAATAATTAATCGACAGAATTGGCAATATCATTTACATTTTCTTAACAAAAAAAAAGACGTATCCTAAATTCGTGTCAAAAAAGATCAATTGGTAAAATACTAATCGCAACAGAGTCACCCACAATTCAAACAAAAAATGAATGGATAATAAGGTGGCACTTAAATGTTTCAAATTAGAGTGTATTGTGGAATTATGCTTGTATAACTTGGTAGCAAATTAATGAAATTGACGTCGAATCTTTCAAAAAGCTTACTCTAAGGTTGGTAGCTGTAAAGCTTGCAGCCTTTACCGAGAAAACCTTTAAACGTTAACGAACAAATTTTTTCATTAGGGGGGCTTTTCAAAGACCAGACAGGTGTGTCATATTTCGCGGCTGTATTCTCATCCTCCGAAGGTCTCTGGGATTTTTTCCTCTCTTTCTCTCTTTTTTTTTCTCTCGTCCGTCCGATGACAATGGAAGAGGGAAGACAGGTTTATTGTCGATGGAAATTATTGATGACCCCACACGCACACACATATTCACGGTAGCCATATTATGACACCACGTATCGATCCGGAATTAGACCTCGGGGCGACAAACTGTTCGATACAAAAGCCAATCGCCATACGTTACATAATAGATCACGATCGGCGATTGGACAGATGATTGTGCATTTGTGGTTTTACGTTGATATCCGTTAGCTGATGTGTCGAAAAGGTGATAGATACGCTATCCCGATATCGGGAATTTATGAAAGTGATGTCATGGGATGATGGAGGAGTGTAGTAAGTAAATCGTCGCAATTGTAAACGGAAAAATGTATGTAAATGAAATGAATGCACGAGCATAAGGCACAAACAAATATCGACATTACTTCAACTTCTAGCATACATGAAATGAACACCTAATAATTAGAAACTTACAGGAAAATGCATTTTTGGTCAATTTAATCTGTATTTTTGCATTTGAATGCATAGACAAAAAGAAAAACTTACTGTTATTATATTTGGCAACTCCATATGGTCCCAATTGTATTCACGTTTTTCTCCCAGAAAAACTCCACGCTTATTTCTTTCAATTGTTTTTAAACAAAGTAATAAGTAAATTAAGTCACTTTTTCTGGACTATTTGGGATTTAAAATATTTGATTAAAAGTTTTCTGTCATCTTGGTAGTCTTCTATACCTTCTGCGTTTACATTATATTCCTTGTTTATTTCTAGATCTTTGCTTGGAAGAAGTAACCAATAACAGAAAGAGGGTTGATGAAAATTGTGAAAAATTGTTTTTCTGCATTTTCGCCTATTCGTGTATTTTTGCAATTTTCGTCCTTTTCTTCCAAAATCTAAGATATAATGTTAAAACATGAAGAATGTATTTTGCCTAGGTCGAAAAATTAGAAATTAATTTGACATAATATAATTAGCTTATAATTATTATATTAATGATATTCACCAAAATTTTTTTTAATCTTGCTACTCGTATCACACTTATACACAGTATTACAAAAAAAACCCAGAGTACAATCATTAAAAGAAATAATTGGCTATTTTATCAATCTACGACCTTTTATTAACTTAAGGCGTTTCTAAATATAAAAAACTTCCACAGCAACTATTAATTATCAAAGTAAATTACTCATTTGTTTTAAACACTTTTCAAGAATATTTCGGCGTATTTCATCCAGTCGCTTAAATAATTAAATTCACTTCAATTTAACGATCAAAACAATTCTCCCCGAAAAAAAAAAACGAATTACAGTTGTACATAAATTTATTAATGTAATGCGTAATAATGAAGATTTTGATATTCTAATAATGATCTCAAATGTATTTATGGGTGAATTTAATGAAAATCAAATTGACAAAAATTAAATATTTATGTAAATTGGAGTAAATTTCCAGCATTTCGTTACAGACAAAAGAAAATCAATCCTCCTTGGTAATTTTGTAAAAAGCCTAATTATAAATGGATTTTTACCAAAAAATATTCAAATACAGGATGAAAATTAATGTACTTAACTATTTGATATGAATTGTTTTTATATATTTTCACACACTGTATCTGTAATGTATAATAAAACTATGCCGATGTACGAAACTTCTTTTTGACATATTTATACGTGTCTTGAAGATGGTGCCTTTATCATAAATGGTATAGATAGGTACATATCATTCATAAAAAAATCTTTTCTAAAAATCTCTTTGCATTTTAATGCGCATTTTTCAATATTTTAAGTGCATTTTCTCCGCGCTTCATTAATGACGATAGGATACTATGTTCTGGAATGATTCGCAATCAAACAACTTTGGAACTTGCCACATGACTTGGATGTGGAAAGTTTAACCTGTGAAAAATCTGTTTACAACGAAACGTAAAGAAATTTACAATATGACTTGTGTAACCAACACCACACAAAATTTTATTGTGAAATTATTATGGGAACTTCTTTGTATGAACAAGCGTAAAAAGCTTTCAAAAGTTCTGCAACCAAACAACTTTGGGACTTGAATGGTCCAAATTGAGAGTGGAAATTTTAACTTGAAGACAATCCGTTTAAATTCATCTCCACCAACATCAAAATTCCTTGGTAGAAGGCAAATTTCGATCTCAGCCATGAAGCAACCGTAGCTTTGGCACGAAATTCACTTTTTCTAAGAACAGGTATGTCCATAAACGTGAAATTTTCCGTGTGGGAACGCTCGGTGCGCGGTTTGCGTTAGGTATTAACGGCGAGGGCTCCGCAGTAAATTTTCGAAATAATTTGGCATGAAGCAGAAAACGCTAACCGTCGTTGTTAAGCGACTAATCGAGCGATAACTCTTCGTCGAATATGGTCCGCCGGTCCGCGGGCGACTCAATAATTCCCTTCGAAACCGTCTATGAAATGATGAAGAGACGACATAAAAAACCAATTTTTATCTTTCGCTCCGTAATTAATGATAGGTGTTTAACGCCTATAATTTTACTCAACGTGTTGACCATAATTATAATAGCCTTTTACGTATATGGAATGTTCCTTTGCATCTCTACTCCTTCGGTCGTCAGAGCGCTGGCGCCCCATAAACCAACCTGTAATATGATCGCGTTCAACTTCTCGCTTTTGGCTTATTTGTTACTTTTATGCGAGTTTTTAATTGACGGCCGGCCTTTACATGATCATGCGAATAAATAAACTCGCGAAATGCCGGATCCCACGCCGGATGAATAACGACCATAACGTGGACAAGTCGCCTCTTTGCTACGTTACTACGAATACAGTTTTTCATGGCGGGCGCTTAAATCAAACGACACATTTGCTTAATAGTAAACATTCCTTAGGCGGCGTTTTTTCGTAAACATCGGGCATAATTTGATAAAACGAGAATTTCTGAATAAATTTCAGGCGCAGCAGTAACTCACTGTGTTGTTATTTGACTGAAATCCCGTTGCTACTAAAATGGCAGCTATTTTTACCCACATTGTGTATCATTTACAACAAATAGCTGTTTGTTGAGTTTTATGGCCAATGGAAATATGAAATGTTCCTGCAAGTCGTACTTTTCAACTGGAAAAATTAATTTACATTTAGAACAAGAGACATTTTCTTGTAATTTATCGCCCGGTCATGTAAGAGTTCTGAAGACTGATGATGATATCTGGTTAATTTTACCCCTTTACCAATTTTACTGTTTACTGTATGGAAGGAATTTACTTAAGTAATTTATGCGAGACTTAATTTTAATTCGTAATAATTAATTAAAAACCGTATCTAATCAATAATCTCAAATAACAGCCACAAAAAAGACTGTATGTAAAATACCTTTAATGTTGAGAATAAAAGAAAGTTGCGTAAATGTATAAATAGGATGAATCGTTATAGGCATGTAAGGCATTACTTTTGTATGACAGTGTTAAAATTTATATATATATATATATATATATATATATATATATATACAACAAATAAACAAATAAAACAAATATATAGTGAGATTCAGAGGAAATCTGCCCCCACAAACATTAAATTTTATGAAACATGTTCAACAGTAGGGCAAATATTTAAAGTTTTTAAAAAATCCTTGGGCGAATTTGGAGAAAATTTGGAGGACCCAAAAATGACGAGATTAAACCTTTAGACCGCTTAATCTTGGCTTATTAAAAAAGTTTACCGAGAGGTACTTAAAGCACCTACAGAAATACGTCTCAATTAATATATGAGTTCCTGATAAAAGAAATTAGAAAGCCACAGCCCACTTCCCTCTTCTCTTCAAGATCACTTGATATTGTATTAACGTACTTACTAGACGTCTCAAGGACGTTATAATTTTCAAATAATCTAAGAATATTGAACATTCTTACAAGAACCAAATTTAGTTCATAGTGTAATTGTGTGAAGAACTTTTTTCAAGGGTAGGCACTGTCTTCATCTCCTAGGAATTAATGAAAGGAAAAATGAAATTCTGTTTCTAAAATCAATATTACAAATTAAAAAAGTTGATATCCATTCTGACTCTTTCACAAGACAAAAGAATACCGCTGCCAATTTTCATTTAGGTGATTCCTATAGTGATGCAATGAAACTTTGCGAACCTGCAGCACCATTCAAAAATAAATACAGGACATATAAGAAAAAAATTTTCAAACCAAATTTAGTTTATATGTTGTACTTTATGGATTCATCAAAAATTTTATTTTATTACCCCATTATGTAAACAATATATGGTAGTTGTCGATAAATTTTAAGATGCGATTTAACCAAAATCGCATTTAAAGCGTCACCCAAGTAGGTACTTGAACATAACTAAAATCGGATTTTTTATCAAAAGTTTTGGACGACGTGTTTTATACAAATTGGCTCTGCACGAAAAGCATTGAAGCCATTTCTTCCTACACATATTTAATAAATGTACGTAATATGTTGGATTGCCATCGACTGAATTGGAGGTTTTCCATGTTGTAGGCGGAATTGTGCAGGTACCTTTTGGTTATTTTATTTTTCAAAGTTGCCATCGCCGTTTCACCTAAATTTCATTCACGCCCGATAAGAAGTCAATAATTAAAGACATTTTCGGTTGTAATAGAAGTTACCTCCGTGAAACACACTGTAAACATATTAAAGTTAAATTTTAATTGAACCTTAAATGACGTTTACGAACAACACGTACATTATATATATATATATATATATATATATATATACATATATATCAGTCATTTCATAAATAGGTCATACCGTTTTGTACCTGGGAATCTGTGATTGCGTTGAAGCTCTGAAAACACTTATATGCTAAAATAATATAATGACATGTTAATTAAATCCCGGAAGTGACCCCCCCTGGTCTGAAGTGGAAGTATGTTGCATCGTACAGTCACAATAAATCTACATTCTCTACCAGATTATTTGTTGCACACTTTTAATACCCTTGAATATCGAGATTTTCCAACATCATCCAGCAGTATCTATATTTTGCGAAAATATTTCTTTAAAAGTACAGTTACTACAAATTAACATTTTTCCCTTTTCTCTTGTTTCAGATAAGCTTCCTAGTAAAAGACGCCAACAGCATGGGAGAGTGTACGGGGACGTGTTTCGGGCCAGTATCGAAAGTAAAAATTTACAACGAGCTCGCCCTAAATTACGTCCACGTCGTTGGGAACACCGTGGTAGCGAACGATACGGAAAATGATAGGGGTAAGTGAAAATAACGTAAATACCAAAAGAATTTTCATCATACTTTCTTGTGAAAATAAATTTACCAAAATAGTTTCAGGATTACTAGTCCAAAATTACTTTCAAGGATATTTATTTTTCAAAAATTTGAACAATATGTTTATCGAGGCAGATTTTTACCTGATGCTGCTCGCAAGTAGCTTATAAATCGTGAATAGTACCGATACATTACCGATTTACTATTCACTTGCTACCTCATTTCAATGGTATATTTTTGTTTCAGGTACTTTATACAAAATTTCAGCGGGAGCGAGTTTCTACCTGTACGATGACTTCGAGAGGAAATTCATCTGCTTTAGGAAAGGACAAAAGAAGACCATGCTAATAGCACGAGTAAGTATTTCCACTCAACCCCAAACAACCACTGTGTTGCTACTGTATCGCGTGACAAGGTGATTCAGTCTTATACTTACAAACTACTAGTGATGATCCTTCAAATAATACCAAGTCCCAAAGACTTAATAAACACATGTCCTGAAATGAGTAGTTTTCGAGTGTCAAGGGTGTCAAAATTGCAAAAAGTAATAATTGATTGAAATATTAACTTTAACTTTTAGCTAATAAACCCTGCTAATAACAAATATTGTTGATGTTTGTAGTAATCATCAGTTTATTACCATTAGTTTCAAACCTGTCATTTACTTATCTCAAAAAATTAGCTAGATAATTGCACTAGCCAGTTATAAAAATTTAGAGTTCATAATGTGAATATATTGTGAATTATAAGGAGCAGAATTTGAAGAGAAAGTATTAAACCACACCGAAGAACATAATTAACGAATATAATAATAATAATGGTAATAATAATTTGAAGTGAACCATTAAAGTGAACGTTTTCAAAGGGTTCAAGTGAAATCTCCTACTAAATTTGGCTCGAGTAGAAATTTTATCGTTGGATCGCTGCGTTGAAGACCCGTGTTTTGCGATGAAGCCGCCTTTTCACGAGAAGGGATCTTTAATTACCGAAACTGCCATATTTGGGCAGTTAAAAACCCTAAGGCCACCATCATACAATTATATCAACATCAATTTAGGGTCAACGTGTGGACTGCTATCGCGTGTGGTCGGATAATTGGGCGATATTTACTTTCACTAAGGCGCAATGTTAAAATGTACTTTATTTTTTTGAAGGGAACACTGCCGGAGTTATTATAAGTCGTGCCGCTCCAAATTCGACAGCAAATGTGGTTCCAAAATGAAGCCTTTCCACTTTTCTCTACCGAAGTTAGAGCACACCTCAAAAACACATTTCAATGACGGCTCGAAGGTCCAGATTCATGGCCAACTCGTTTACATGATTCGACTTTTCTTAATATTTTCTTGGGAGGTCATGTTAAAATAGACATATAATATTATATATAATATAGAATGACAGAAAATACGCCCGCAGTTACAAGAGGACAATTTATAGAGCAGATTTTAGCTTCAGCCAAAAAATCTAAGCCATTCTCGGGGTTTTTGAAAATGCACTAAAATTTAATTCGAATTTCATGTTAATTTATCCATTTGATTTAATAACAAACAAAAACATTTTCTTACCACGTTTGAGACCCCATATCTCGAAAATTATTATCTCGAGGGCGAAGCAGCCTAATTGCAAAAGCGTGCAAACAAAAGAAATACCGACACAAATAAAAGTCCCTTTAAGTTGTCTGAAACCAACCAAGAGACCAAACATAACGATCCCTAATGGTCGAGTATTTTGCCAACACGATAAAATAACAAACTACCCAGCTCACGAAACTCTTGTTTAAGTAACAGCAGTAGTCATGAGCAAATTTATTGGTAATAAGTCACCCCTTACAACCCAGCGAACATGGAGGTTAAACACTCTTCTACTCCTTTTGTTTGTTATGATATTGCTACCATCCAATATATTTATAGTTACCTTTCCTTTCCGTAGAGCAGATCTCTATTTATACGACAATGTCAAGTCACGTGTTAGTTATGAGTACATTTACTGTCTACACTTGCTTTAATTCTTAATATCATTTGTCTTTTTTTCTCACTCACTAAATTACAACCCCTAATGCACCCTTCGAGACTCATCAGGCCTAAGTGCGTGACATTGTGTATTATAGAACGTACGTTCATGGGACGTTGAAACACCAAATGATCCAAACAGTACTCCATGGAAATTTTAACATTACTTATTTTTAAAGAATTGTCATTTTTTTAATTAGAACGCACCTTGATGTAATCTGACAATATTTTGAAAAAGGTACGTCATCAAAACAATACAAATATGTATTTTTTGTAATAAAATGGAAAAACCATAACTGGTGTTGAACATGAAAAAACAGACGCTTAGAAGTTCCTTTATATCGGTCATAGATTTGCTGATTTATCGATAAAATCAATGTTGATCAGGAGATCACAAAACATGTTTAAGTAAAGCTTTGTTGTAAAGTTTCCAATTTTGTACAATTTGAAGTAGCCTTTTTTAAATATCCCAAAAAGAATAAATATTTATTGCAATGTCTCGAAAATTACATTGTACATCTATTAAAACTTTCAGACCTTAAATAATCAGAAGATTCACCTCCAGTAGTTTGTAATATGAATTTTGAATCAACCTTTATAATACTACATAATATAATATTCTAACACAATAAAGTGTATAGGGTGTACACATCTAATTAGAATTTCCATTTGACAAAAAGCTTGGTCAAAATAAATGTACCTTCGTACGAAAATGCTCCCTTAAGATATACAACAGCTCGGTTGAGAGTGAAATATAACTTTAATTAAATATATTTTAGAAGCGAAAGTCTAAATTAATCGTAAAATTCAGGAGAAGTCAAATATTATGGAACCTTATGGAAAAATTCCATATTCCACATGCGGGAAAATCTAAGTTAAGCATTTAAAAGGCTTTCCTATTTCATTGGTTTAATGCGAATTGTATACGATGCGTTATGGAATCATCACATCATCGCTCATATACTCTACAGAGAATGACTGAATATTATTGATTATTGATATATCTTTCAAATATAATTGTACATTGCCATTTGTCAAGCTTTTCTACAAAGAAAATTTCAGAAACCAGTTATGTCGACTTGGCTGCTCACAAGACAGAGAAAAGAGAGAAAAGTTTTACATTAAAAAGTAATAAATGCCTTGCCATAACTAAGAAGTCCTCTCTGTCACTTGATTCAGAGAGCAAATAGTAGCTTTTGCCAATGTCAACATCCCTCATATCACCCATTTTAACACGTATGCTACTCAGAAATAAACTCACGCTCAATGTTGACAAAACTCTGTAACCATTGGTAACAATAGTAAGAGCGTTTCAACATCATATAATCTTAAAATTAATGACAGGCGATTAAATAGATAGAATAAACATATAATCAAGCAGATAAACAAATAAAATCTGAAAGTGTTAAATATCTAGGAGTTGTCTAGGAATTTTAAAGAACACATTGAAAATATAATTAATAAAATGAGATAACTAATTTTTACTTTCTATAAATTAAAAAAAATACTAAATGTTAAAATATTACCTTTTAATATTCCATAGACTATCCACGTAATTATTGCTTGGGGAGGGAAAATATAGTAAGCATTTCCTTACTTCAAACAATGCAGAGCAAACTACCCAAAATTATTAGTAAGGAATACTCGAATTGACCTGTTAGTATAAAACAAAAATTTCCATTAGAATCATTATTTTTTTACTTTGATTGTCTACAGCAAAAATTCATAAAGCCTCCAGTATCACCAGAAATAATTAACATAGAACCAGTTTCTGGATGGTCAGTAAACATTTCAGACAATCCCTAAGGCCTTAAAAAAAACAGAGATGTACAAAAAGGTATGAAGCAGTACCTTAAAATTTGAATCAAACGAAATATAGAGTATCATGGCTAGAATTTGGACATTAAAAACCGCTGATGATAAAAAACCGGAAATTCTGTAATTATAGTCTGTAAGTCACCAATTCTTTAGCGTATGATCTACATAGACTCTACATTTGCAGTATTTAGACTGTTTTGAACAAATAAATGAACTCCTACCAAACGACCATTTTAGATTTACCAAACATACCCTAAAATCACGAATACTGCACAGATTATTGTTAACTCGGCCCTCAAAATCATGCAGTGGTAACCTCCAGTGGTAAGAAAAAGAATACATAAGCGCAGTCGCCATTTTTATTGTCGTAATTCTCGCCAAATATTCCGACCGCGACAATTACCATTAACGACGACCTCAACGAAATTCATTTTCACGCCGAGATTAGTCCCGAATATTTTTCGAATTAATAATTTTCATAAGCCTCGCGAGTACCGAGAAAGGATTGTATTCCGTTTGTTGGAGGTTTTCGATCGAAACGAATAAAAATGTAACTTTCACGCGCGCCAACAAACCTATTAAATATTATCAGAGATAATCAACGGTCGCGGCGAAAACAATTTATATTCAAAATTTGATCTTTTCCCGATAGCTCGAGCGCAAGATTTTATTACCACACGTAGAATGGTATCGTTAAAAAAATTATGGCACAATTAATTTAGGTACGAGAGGCATAAACAAATTCCTCGTGAATATTTCTATGTATATTTCCGTCATTTACATATACTAATTTCTTCAATAAAATTTAAATAGGCTCTATTTGTATGATAATAATGTTCCAAAAATAGGCCTCTCGGTATGTTACACGTACGCGCGAGTATGAGCTTTTTAATACGTTTAACTCGCCCGTTCACGAGGACGTGTTAATTCTAAATAGGGCCATTAAGGTTTGTCGCAGGGACCACCAGCACACACTTTGTCTTTGTATCGACTCCTACTCTCCGGACTAACCCACTTGTCGAACGAATCTTTGCTTGGGAAAGACCATGGAGGGCTCTACGAACTTAACGGTTATTATATAAAAGAATGAGGCATATATGTACTAGCAAATGAATTCCTAATTAAACTACTACTGAGATTGGACCGTCAAAACGGTCAAGGCTAGTAGAGGTATTGAATCACCTTTAAACTTCACTCCATGTGCTTAAAGTTCAAATGCGACTATTGCGAATAAAGCACCTTCATTCAAGACGAACTTGCGCCTCTAAGCGTTAATTACCTTCTTTCTTTTCTAAAAAGAATCCCAGATTACCTTAAGGTAAGACTATCAGTTCGTAAAGAATAAACTGAATTTCTTGTTAAACATGTAAGAACTCTGTAAGATACGATTCAACAGTTTTGATGTCATTTTATAGTGCTATACATTTCAAATCAATGGTAGGACATGTATTTCCCCAGCCTATATCAATTAGACATTAATTTTTTGAACATTCCTAAAAGGCTATGTTACAGAAGCATTATATAAAAATATTCACCAGACAAATAAAAATTGGGAAATTACAGATACCTTCGGTAAAATTCCAGAAGAATTTTAAATGCCCTTCGAAATGCAAGTAAGTACCTGCATTTCTAATACAGCAGTTGTTTTTAATATAGTTGGCTCGAATATAAAGTAATACGAATTTGTAATCAAAACAACAAAAATATGTTTAAAGAAATCCGTATAGATTATAAAATTATACGGTAAATGTTTAAACTGACTGCGTTTATGTAATACGCATTTCCCCAAAATTTCAATATTTTTGTAACTACAAATGTAGTAATATGTATGTATATCAATATTTATACCTACATTTAATCTCAAATTTAATACCTGCATTTATTTGTATACCGGGAAGTGTTTTGCGTTTGAATGTAGGATTGACTATAACCGAGGAATAACTATGTTAAGCAAAGAAGATAACACAATAGTCAGTAAAGATAACACGAATAAACATGAAATTAAGTAACATTTTCAAAATTATCGATACGACAGCACGAAGTATAAAATAGTTGAAAACTCCTAATTTGCGTTCGTTTCTAAAGCTGTTTATACTCAAAATATTTCTGGGGACGGATTTTTCAGATATTTTCGCTTTATTATTGCAATCAATAACTCTCCAACGGTGATTAGACTACAGTTATCTTTTATGACTTTTAATTTGTAAAAATTCTTTTTATTGGTTTAAACAAACGGTTAATTATTTTTTAACAGCCGACATTTGTTACTATAAAACCAGATAGTAATTTAAAGTAATTTTAAAGTGCCATAAAACATAATTTAACCTAATAACCCTGTTTTAACGGTAAAAGTTGATGCTTTTCCATTTTTGTTCTTATTGTGTTAATTCATTTCAAATAAATTTATATACCACATAATATTCGATACATATAATACAAATTGATAAGAGTATAAAATGTAGGAGCTACGAAAACAATATTATTACCAATACTTCATGATTAAAAAGTCATCCAGTTAAAAATAACCTTATTGCAAAAAGTATTTACCGCTGTATTATTTTTTAATCCTTAAATAATTATTGCAAGTCTGTTAATGCTTTTGCAAGATGTTTTTTATTGGTGCTTTAAGAGTCATTACAGTTCGTATTAAATTTTAATTAAAATCCGTTATCTTAAAATCAAATGATACAGACATGCAATAGTATAAATCATTTAAAATTGGGTTTGAGTTTTGATGTTTTGAGCCGAGGGCTATTTATTTTGGGAAGTGCACAAATCGGTTCTGATTTTTTCCGAATTACTTTAAAAAATCCAGACATTTTAAGCTATACTTAAAATAATGCGACGTTAATGTCCCTACAGACCATCGCATCTTAGAATTTTCTAATTACAGGACGTGTTTTATAAAACGTAACGTAATCACATGTGACAAAGGGACAAGCTGTAAGTTTATGAGCGTTTAAGAAAGCAGATGTAAACAAACTAATGTGTCTACCATTTTGGTATTTTTGGTTTCTCAGCATAATTTCCCATCAAGACTTATTGTAATTAGCATGAAATAGTTTTTGTACTTAATTTAACTTTAAAACGTGCATGGCTACAACTTATACCGTCTTTAAAAACATGGAGATATACACCTAATGTTAGTGTTAGCATTACTTTAAGTAGCACAAATCAATTTGGCGATTGCCTTCGAATTCCAGATATTATTATAATTTGCTGTCATAATGTTATAGAAATATTCTAAACTAAAATAATTTAAGCATCTTAACATTTTAGAATTCTTGAGATTATCCCGTACCACGACTCCAGAGTGTGTGATTTATTATTCGATTAATAATTCGATTAATATTTTCTAATTTGAGCTATAGGTTACTCTCACCAAATACTAAATTTTGTTGCTCTGACTTCTTATTTCCTGAAAGACCTTCGATATTTATCCTTATATACTGAATATACATTTTGTTAATATTATTAATGTAAATTAGTAATAATACATATAAACATACTAAAATATTATTTAATACAGATTTAGAAGTCTAAGAATCCATAGAATTTTAAGAATTTATGGTGGCGCAATAGAATTTTAGATTTATTTATTTTCACTTTTAATTACTTGAAACTTTCGAAATTTCAATAACTTTTTGAATTCAGGACAATTTAGGATCAAGCAATTTCCGCTAGTCTATGATATTTGGTACGAATATTACGACAAAAGTCCATTGCATGAATGTAGGGATTGGTTAACTCAGGTCAGCCTCGACATCTTACCAACAAAGAAATAAAGTAACATAACGATTGTATACTGTATTACGAATTGAATGTGTTTCTAGACGAACGAAATTTAAACTTTTCTATTATTCTTGCAATTGATTTACATTCTTAACGTTTTACACTGAACATAAGTAGGTATAGTATTTCATATTTGACTTTCCGACTATTTTTCCCTTCTTTACCCAGAATTTCGGCTGATGCCTAGCACTAGTTGCTCGAAACACGTCCTGCTACTTACAGAACAAAAGATCGTTAAAACACATCGCATCACTGGTAGTGGGGCTCCAAACCTGACCTAAATTAAAATTGAAAGACCGGTACAGCGGAGCGATGCACTCCATCGATCCTAATAGAGTTTCCCTTTTGTTGCAGAAGTTCAGGAGGAGCCTACCGATGCGGCTGTGCGAGTTCCAGGAGAAGGTCGCCGAGTTCTCGAACAAAACCCACGTCGAGTACGTCTCGGCCTACGACAATAAGCTCAAGATGAACTTCAACAAGAGGGGCAAATCGAAGGGTAGGTGCACGACGCCGTCGTCGAAGAGGGGCGGCCAAGGGCAGGGCGGCCACCGGGAGAGGCACCAGACGTGCGCCAAGTCGGCCGCCTTCCTCGTCAGCCACAGCTGCACCTGCACCGAAGCCAAATCTCATTTCTGCCTCTCCGAGCTGAGGAACATGAAGGAGCTGAGGGACGTCTGCAATTCCGTCAAGTTCAGCCGTAGGTTCGTTGACGCACGCCTCTTTAGTTAAGACCACGTTTTTCTGTATGTATGATTTTTGTCGACGCGACGGTCGAAATGGGAAAACCTTCCGCTCCGAGAGCTTTCGAAAAGTGAAAATGAAAAATCTGGTGGTATAGGGAGCTTCTATGCGATTGAAGTTACGTTGCTCATGGAGTGACAGAGTCGATTGCCCTAAATTCATAGTGATTCAATATATATTTCATCGCATAATGTATAAAGGGTGCCGGTAAATCCTTCCAAAATAGAATCGTTCAAGATCAAAACTGAAATGTCAACTTAGTTAAAAGAAACTTATTTTCAGGTTAACAGTATACTTTTGGATAGATCTGACGAGTCGCAGTCCTTTGGGACAATATTTTCTCATTTTTTAATAGTACTGAATGGAACTCTGTTAATTTCTTGCAACAAATTGAAACCTCATTTGGAAGAATTTGCCTACATTCATGGAGGACGCGTTCGTACTTGGAATGACTTTTTCTTCTTTAGGCCAGCATTACAGTTTCAAAATATGTAAAGCGATGAATTTTATGTACTCTTAATAGATACCAGATTCCTGATTTGAGGCATGAAAAGCATTTTAAACAAAAAGTTCCAAAAAGGACTTGTCCCATTTGTAACATGAAGCTTTGCTCTTTTACGATACCTTCAGTTATAATCAGTTTGATATTTGGTGAGACGATAATGTTCGGATTTAAAATTATCTGCCTATCAACTTTTTAAATAATTTTACAATTGTTATTAAGAAATTAACGAATATGGTACAATGTTGTTGATCCCAAATATCACCTTTACATTACGTTGCTTGCAAAGATTTTGGCGAAGAAATTAAGTATGGTATGGTTCTGGCCTAATCAATTTTTTTCTATCTTACATTTTTTCTTACTAGCAACATTTCAGATCAATTTAAGACCTAGTAAGAGTTGCTTGGTAATTTGTCGCTTTTTAGGTAGCAAAACTCAAATACTGACTAAAATTGTGGAAAGGGTGTAATTCAGTTAAAACTGCCGTAGGGTACTGTTTAGAGGTTGCTATTTTTGTTTGCTACATTAGAATTAGAAACTAAAATTTTAAAGATAAATAATGAGATGTGATGTAGCAATTATAAGGTAATTAAATATCGTATCTACTTTCACATATTCAAGTTGAATTAAAAAATTCAAATTTTTATATGTATCCCCGTAAGTAATCAACGTAAAAAAAGTTTTTATCAATGATGTCTCAAGAAATTATATGTTTCGTAAACGCCATATTTTGCTTACGTTAAATTATTACTAAAAACAGATATAAATATGTAATTTCTATCGAACCTGATGCACAAACTTTTCTCGACCTAAAATGATTTGAATGAATGATAAAATGCTCATTTGAATGGCAACTTCAAGAAATTAATGTATTGGAATGATTTTACTCATATGGCATTGGTTGACCATATTACCATTAACAAACCAATATAGAATGTATAAATATTCCATAGAATATTATCCAAAGTTATTTTAATAAGTTTGCAGACCTGTACCTGGACATCTGTGTAGTAAATGTGCAAGTACTTGCGAACTTACACATCGATGTGTAATTAAATTAAATAAGTAGTTTTGAAGGTCGTAAATAAAATATAAGTTTTTACGATGGTTCAGACAATAATACATTGAGAACCGATGAATTTTTAAAACATTTTGTCTTCGATCCAGCGTTATCCCATAATCTGTGACAAAAGCGATGTCTATGACAAATTATTGAGAAAATACGGTACAAGTAATCGAATTTCTTTTTATTCCAAAGGAAAAAATTATGCGATGTCTCACCGAATATTTCGGGGATCCTATTGAGAACAGTGGCAGAAAAGCCAAAAATGATAATTTTTGTTATTCTTTCACGTATCACGTAAACCATTAAATATTGAGATAATTTTAAAATCCAGCCATACAAACTATTATTGGAAGTTGGAATACTTCGAAAACTAGTTTTTATTCCTCCGATCTGAAAAGCACTTTTGAGTACAAATAGTCTCTCTCTCTCTCTCTCTCTTTCTCTCCAAGTATAAATAAGGAATTTTCATTTTTCCTTATTTTATTTTCCCACCTGTTCCTTTAAGTTACACTTAAATCGCGCGCGGTATTTATTACGTAAAAGAAAGTTTGCTCCGGACAAACATTTAATACTTCCCATCTGTTGATCGACAGATGCCAACGGAGGGTTGCTTTCGTGTGCATTCGATTTCAGCCAAATAACAACAACGCTAAGATAGGTTATAGTTTTGAATGAGTTTTTCCATTTCAGCTGTACGAATGTAGCTAGTTGAAAATAATTTTCGTGTAAAATATACGCCATTCTGTATGTACTTGTACAAAACGTTGAAAATCTTTTATACATTTTAATTTATTTTTGTATAATTTAATATTTTTTGTATTATTTGTGTATTATTTTTAGGTAATTAATGCCGTTGTACAGTATTTTTATTTCCCGACCCCTATGGGGTTATCGAACAAATTCTAACTTTGTATATTATTATTTATTTTTGTGAATATTTTATGTGGACGCCCCTCCCCTCGCACAATATTACGCTGACTTAATTAAGTAGAGGGGACGTCCAGTTTTCCATGTTTTAATGGTTTGTTTTTAACAGTAATTCGAGATACCAAATAATAATGGAGGCCCAGAAGTACTAAAACAATAATATTTAAAAAAATAATGTTTATCTGTTGTTATATGTTTAGCCTCATAATTGTTTAAGATCTGTAAGCATTATAACTTTATTTATACAATACATTCCAACAATATGTGCATTTACAATAAAAATATGTGAAACTATTTTATCGTTTTATTTTATTTACCGTTCACGTTCTCGGGAATGATAATTCTTTTTATCTTTTGGAGCATTTAGCAATTAGCCCAATTTGCAGCACTAGAAAACATTTTAAGAATAGGAAATGGAGAAACTTTCAAGTGAAAAAGGAAGGTAAGTATGTATAAATAATTATTAAAAAAACTGCACAACCATATTCACGATCATAATTTAATCGAACCATTCATCTGATTACCGCTACAAATAACCTTCCTTTTCCTGAATTATTTAAAGGGTTCATTAAAATCTGATCACCCGATCAAGATATGAACAAAGTTTTGTGCAACTGAAAAACTGCGAAAAGTTTCTATTATCAGGAATTTCATTCATATGAAATATTTCAAAATCACAATACTCCAAGAATATTATGAAGTGTCATGAAGTGTATTATTAAAGTGATTATTATGTGACCTCATGTCAATTTTGAGCTCTCTCAAAAATTAATTACTTTCACATGACTAGAAGTTCAAAACGATTAGGAGTCATTGAGAGTGTTTTCCTTGTTGCTCGAGAGCGATATGAAAACTCAGAATTATTTAAACTTATACAAATGACTCCAAGACAAAGAGAGCGCAAAAGAGATCTCATGATGATAGCATTCGTCCCAATGAATATTAATATACAATATTATGAATCCAAGTCCCACAAGTTTCTCTTTTAAAAATAATAAAACTTACCTACAGCAATTCACATTAATTCCGGAGAATTTATTCATGCATTTTTTATATTCATTTCCATGTGACGTGTAAAAAAAGTGGCGCTAACAAACAGGCACACACTCCTACTCCTTCGGATAAGTCACACGAAAAGCGGCTTCTTTTACAAAAATATCTAATTTGTTACGCTGACAGTTGCTGCCTGTGAAACTTTACTGTGACCAAACGAACGCATCTACAAGGGGAGTTCGATGATTAGCACGTGAAGGAAGGCGACGTTTGGACAGGTTGCTTTAATAAAGTATGGTAAAATGTGCAATATATGAAATTCATCCACTGTTTTTTAAATTCATCGTTGTTAAGTAGCTTCTGCATTTAAACGTCAAACGTGACAGGTATCTGAGTTTCAGAGAAACAACCAGTAATTGGTCTATAAATTGTAACACAAAATACCATATATGTATTTGCGACTAAAGTACTCTTTTGAGTCATTTGTAAGCGGTAACGTAAATGTTAACGTACATTAATTTACCCCTGGAAATAAACTTAGTAGATCTTTTAAATCATATGGCATCTAACAGAATGAAGCAATACGTATAATTAGTACTTTTGAAACACTACCTGATTCAATTTTTAATAATAACCATGCATGAAAAGGATTTAATTCAAATGTGGATTCACTTACTAATCACTGGTTTGTCCAGTGTGAAATCTGTGAACTGATAAAATCTAGGCAGAAGGATCTAACATGATTAACAATATTTTGATAATGGGGCCTCTTTGAATGACTCTAGAAGCTATATGTGGCAGAATATATTATTTATGGATAAAATAGCTGAGAGGGTGCAATTTTTAAACGACCACCCTCAAGAACAGAAGAATAGATATTTTCCTGAAGTCTGGATAACAGCCAGTGTTGATCCAAAACTTTCTTATAATAATGATTTGAAACTTATACCTTCATACATGACAAAGACGTCAGAAAAAGTTATGTGCATCAAATTGTGTCAATACAGAATGATAATCCGGTTTACGCAAGGATTTTACTTGTTATTTTAATTTACTCATTTTATCTACTTACGCATCCACAGCCTTTTTACACTCAACAGATAACATTTCATTTTCGTGAGATTCAAAGTTTATCAAGTTATTGCTGTTGGATTTTACTAATACTTGACACTATTATTTAAGAAAATGCATGGGGAGAGATGGTGGAACAATGACGTCACAAGGGCGAAATTGCTGTACATTTCCGTGGATAGATCATGTGCTTATTTTGCTGCATCTTTTCTCGGAGAATTTGTAAGTCTGCCAATGAACAAGAAGCATTTTATTACATATATATTGAATATAAACAAACCGTGGTTTTTGGTAGTAACTGTTCCGCGATTCCTCTTTTCAATGCAAAAAAATGCATCGGGTCCGGTGGCCTTTAGTTGCTTATTGATTGCTAAATACGAATATTACTATTTTTGCCCCAAATCAATTCTAAACATAACAGAATACTTAAATATCCGAACTCATAAATCCCTTGTAGATGATGAAGAATCAAGACGATATAACAAATGAAATGATAAAGTGGGAATGAGATGTAATAATTGACCATTTCTAGACTTCCTGCAATAAAATATGAATCCTGTAAAAAGTGCCAAAAGTGCCAAATTTTTATAAAAATGAGAGAAATCATACCCTAAAAACGACAGAGAAATTGGTTCAGTCTTAAAACTGCTAATTAAAGTATTGGCACAAGAAGTGACGCGTGATGGTACGCGTGAGGAGCAATAAGGATTCAGACACAATAGGTTAACCATAGTTACCACATTCATACTATAGCAAATGACACAAAAAGACATTGAATGTAATACACCAGCATTTTTCCCAGACTTTCGACAGGGTAAGACTATCAGTCGTCATATCAGTACTCCAGAAAAGAAAAGTGCATTCAAATATTATTTCCACTATAAAAGGAATGAAAACCGGTAACAATACCTATACAAGAACAGAAAACAAAACCACAAGAATACCAGTCTTAACGGGAATCAGAAAAGGCAACAGTTTATACCCTATACTGTTTAGTATAATCATAGATTAAATTATTAACAAAGTAAAATGAGGGGAAAGAGAATACCGTGTGGAAAATTTGGAAACAAAACTAATGTACTACGTTGACGATGTGGATATAATAGTCGAAAATTAAGACAATCCTCAAGACTCCTATACAAGTTCACACAAACCACAAATAAATTTCTACATGCAAATCTCGATGCAGAAAATGCAGTGTCTTACCGTATCAAAAGAGTTCCAGAGATGCAAACGCGTTGTTTACAATCGAAGCATGGAAGAGCTGATGAACATCAAATAGAAACCTACTGAAGGTACTTGAGTACTGAAAGTAAAGTCGGAATCTATAGAACTTGTATAAGATCTGTGTGAACCTGGGTGATAGGAACAAGATACGACAACCAAACGCCTGCGAAGAACAACCGAAATGCGAGTACTAAGATTTGTAACAGGACACACCTTGTACGATCGGCAAATATGTCAGCAATTGTCAGAAACATATCTAAGGTGGAAACGGGCCAGAGTAACAAGAAAAGCATGGAGAAAACGTGGAAAGAAAGATACGGTCGAGTAGCAACATTGACACACAACGTTACAAGACTAAGCAATTGAAGGATGTACACAGGACATTTGTTTCACATGTTCCTGGTAATTGCCTGATGTATTATTCACAAAAAAAATAGTTGCACATGCTTCTAATTGCACCCCACTCTCGTCTTCCAATATAATTTAAAATTCTTCTACAGCTGACATCTCGAAACATTTATCTACTTTTTGGTCCAATGAAAATGACCTCTTTGATCTCTGCCTTATTTGTATACTGAAACTTCTGTTTTTAATTCGGTTTGAAATTTTTGATGATGTCTAGCTTAATGTAAAGTGAGGGAAAATGTCTTTCCTTCTGAAGTGATGCTTCTCGTGCCACACTTTTAACAACCAGCTCAGTTATTTTACAAGAAGACCAATTTTTAATTTTATAATGACTCATTATAAACACTTATAATGATTAATTATCTCTTGCAATGTTGTTGTACTCACACAAAAGTGGTAGCAATCTGATTATCTTAATAGCATTACTGTCAATAATGTCAATCGCTGAAATGTTCCATTTCAGATCTTCGTATGTAAAAGCTTAAAGTTGTGATATGCCTCTTTCATATATTAGAGTAACCTATGAAAACTAATGGATGTTCGTGTCCAATAAAAAGTAAAATAACTTTCAAACTTATTTTAGATCAATCTTCTAATGGCTATACCCCCTGGATCAATTTAGAAAATGATGTTAAACTATCTATATACAGAATGAACAAGCCACTTTAAGTAATTTTTTTCAGTGGAAGGTGAATTCATGATTGGTAAGCAAAGTTCCTTCGTTAGACCGGGTATATCGTGACCAAACATTAATTTCCCTTCCACTACAAAAAAATTACTTAAAGTGGCTTCTCTACTCTGTATATGCAATTTTCTTAAGATTATTTCTGTTTGGGTAACTAAGTAAGGTATTGGGTGCGCTTTTCACGTAAATTTGCCACAAATGTAACAAAAATTATCACACAAACTCGCGACAACATTTTTCTTAATAAATTATATAGAAAATGCTGACAAACACGAATAGATATTCAATAATATATTGCACGGTAACAACAATGGATAATATAATGAAAGACATCAAACCCGGATTGAAAAACGTTGAGCTTTTTTCCGGCCAAAATTATACGTTTTACACATGGGCAATAGTAGCGCCCTCTTGAGCTTGGTGCAGAACACTCCGCCACAAAGAAGGTTCTGAAAGTACGACAATTAATCTTGTACAATTATTTAGCGAGATACGTAGAATGATTATTTACGGTGTGTTAATTAAACAACTAATTTAGGCCTAACTTGTAAAAAACAACCATTTGTTTTACGAACTGGATTTTTGTGATAGCATGTGATATTGAACTTTGAATATATCCATTCTACGAAAGGTTCAGATATTATTTTCTGCATTTTTTGAGCTTTCCCTTTTTATTTCCGTTTGAATTGGCATTTTATTACTCACAACTCGAGGCATCGAAAATTTATTAAAGAATACAGATAGACCCATTTGACTCTTAGTGGCCGTAAAAAGATAACATAGGAACCTAACTGGAAAAATTTAATCAAACATCACTTACGTTCAAGGATCTTTTCGCATTAAACATGTACATACTTCTCAAAATATTAATAAAAGTATCATAAATGTATACATTTATTTCGAAAAAATATTGGTCTAAAACACGAATTCTCACCGCAGGACACGCATTAAGGTAATATCTTGTTTATTGATAATACCGACATAAAATTCATTTCAAAACATGTATAACTACGGTGGTAAAATATGGTAGATATTACGGCAGACGATGACGAAATTTATATTTAATTCACGTGTGTTTGAAAAATTATATTAATAATCGACACCATCCGTCTTACTGAACCGATTCCACACATTGACATTAAATTTAACGCGAAAATAATTGCACAGCGGCAAATAGAGAACTTAAAACAATAATTTATGGGGAAGGATTTTTGTATCGACAACTTTTATATATGCTGAACCTCCTTTCCAAATATTATAAATTCCTTCCTTACTCACCCCATGTACCCTTAAAAAATATTTAATATGATAACTTAGTTCTAAAAGTGAAAAATCCGGAAACGCGGGACATATAATTCCATACGGCCCCCCGTATTTTCTGACTGTTACCTGTTCAGAAGGTGTAGGATGAGGTCAATTCAAAGAAACGGGTCCCTAAACGATAAGTGCAAGAGCAAATAATTTAGGTACGAAGCAATCTCTGGAGGTAAATTGAAAACATGTTAATTAATCTTGTACAATTACCTAGCGAGCTACGTGGATTGTTTATTTACAGTGTGTTAATTAAAACAACGTCTCATTTCGATTAACTCCCTGTGGAATATAATTATTATAATTACACTAATTGTTATTATCAACAATTTCTATTTTTTACTTATCTCCTCTCCTATCTCGAAGATGATGAGGTTCGTCTGCGTATTGTTCTATAAAATTTTAAAGTTTGCCTATTTATAATGCCGATATCAGATCAATATGTTGATTGTTTGTTCTTTCTGGTCGCAGGCGGCTGCTAAATTCTACGTCTAATCATACAAAAACACTGAAGAACTAACATTACACAATATTAAGTTTCACACTAATTAATATTTGCATTGTTTTGAATAAATTTTGCTTAAAAGTATCAATATTGACCAAACTCCGTATACCTAACCAATAAATTACCATTGAAAATTCTCCACTTACGCACATTCAAATTTTCAATCAGGCCAGACCAATCGAAGCACATAGTTTTAATGAAAACGCTTATTCATCATCAATTATCTACATCTTGTTGGATACTATCGATTCCTTGTTTCAACAAAACCATCGAGTACAAATCGCTATTTGCGAAAATGATCAATTAATTCAATCATTATCGGCAACATAAGCGTTGCTCGAGGCTCAAATTACGTACAAGGAACTTTCAATGACATGAATAAATTTCAGTGATAGTCAAGCCAGCGTGTACTGAAAAAACAATGCTTTAAACGTGAAATCCACGAATTCGGAAGTATTCTTACGTACAGACAACATAATAGTTAAATTAAAAATCATTATTATACTGTTATCGTTCAAATTAATGAGGATAACGAAGAAGTTCCATTTTTAAAATAACCTGTCAACTATTTCCTTTGCAGAGTTAAATTGAATGACAAAATAAAATAGATTATTGAAACAATAAGCTGAAATATCCAATGGATCATTGATTCTTCAGAACAACCGTAAGTGATCACATTTTGAGCAATAAAGTCAACTGGCACCGGAAAAGACACTAAAGTCATAGTTGTTATTAAACCCATGGTAATACAAAGCTGGAACTCTTGAAGCCTTAAGACCTCATTAATTTGCTTGGAATATCTAAACTTAAAGTGGATGTTGAAAATGCCAAAGGATTGAGAATTGTGAAATTTAATTGTGAACATAATCGATTCCAAACTGTTAAAACTTGTACATTTAAATACTGTAATGTCTTTAAACATTGCAATACAAAATTTCAGATGAAGTAGGCGTGACAATTGGAAAAAATGTCGTTATTGCAATTTAGGGCGTTAGAGTATTCGATACCTTATTTAGTACCTTCTCTTCTTGCAAAACACATAATCTTACAATTTCTTATTAAAATCAATCAGCGTAATTATAAAAGTTTGATGTTGAAGTTTACTTCCATGTCTGTGTCCTGCAATCCGTAAACTCCGTACATATACAATACAGGTACAGAATAGACAGCCAGAAAACTAATTCAATTATTTATCACAATTACTAAAATACGTGTGTTCAATTAAAATAAAAATCAATTTATGCAACCTACACTACATTAGAAATTATTGCAAAAGTATTTATGTGTCCAACATTTTATAACGTTCTTGGTTAAAATTCTGGTCTTCATTTAAGTAGATACGAAACGAAAAGCAAATTTTTGGTTCGCTTTTGGTCAAAAGGTAACATTTAGGATTTCAAGTTTAAGAACCTGATGCGAACATTTACAAGATGTGCAGTTTAAATGTCTATTAAGCTGCAGTAGCCATTTGATATCACTACAAAGAGAATAGTGACGTTAATTTGTAACTATTCTATATCGTCAAATTTGATTTTCTAGGCCGATTCCAACAAATGATTTCTATTTTGCAACTGAAATCTTAACACGCAATAGGCACCCTGAGTACCTCTGAGCCAACTTAAGATATCGAATTTTTTAGGGCAGATTTTGTAGCCCTTTTGTAGCTCCCACATGGGGTACACAGTACATTTGAAAAAGCTCACATTGTTCGTAAAAGCAAACCAACCCCCTCCCCCCAAACAAAAGATTTCTGTAGTGTCCTAAAATTGATGAAAATATTTTTGTTTGACTTTAACTTTGGCTTTTTATCAACTTGAAAAAAAAAACAACTGATCTAACTGCCATTTAAAAGGGTTTTGAAAATGTGAATGGAGCTTTTGATAACCCTAGTGGTATAAAACATTAAATCAAAGGACAAGCGAGTATTTTTTGTAAGGTAAAGTGCTTTCAAAATCTGCCAGAATGTAGCGATCCGGGTGATGAAATTGTAAATGAAAAATTTTGAGTATAACCTGTTTTAATTTCAACTTGTATTACGGTTTTTCGATGATAGGTCATGCAGAAGTCACAAACATCAACTAACTACTTAATGAATATTTAGCGCACAGATCTACATTTACAACGTTTTTCCCTGATTTATCTAAATGTGATTCCAAACGCTTTTAGGTGAATTCATTCCGCCCCAAATTATTTCTAAACATTGGATCTTTTCGAACTAACTTCACTTCACCACCAAGAAAATAAAGTAATAGCGACCCTAACAAATATCGGCAAAGGTACAAAGGCGAAGGTTCATAGCGAATATCAATATCCAAGTCTTGTATCTTTAAAGAAAATCAACAAACCGACTGATCAAACCTTAATCATTACTAGGCTTCCCTCTGAAGTCTTCACGAGGGCTTATAAGCTATTAAATATTTTGAGGTCACTGAAATCATTTCCGATTCTGTGACGAGCAAATAAACCGGACGCCGTCTATCAAAACACGTTAGTTTTTATGGGTAACTATTTAACGTGGGGGTATTCGACGCAGTGACCATCCTTCCTCATTTGGATTTCATCAAATAGTAAAAAAATTGATAGCAGTTGGAGGCGTCTCGCGTCCCATTATTCAACAGTAACGAAAATGATGCGTTACAGCCAATATTAATAAATCATCCTGAAAAGAAGGAATATAAAATGTAAGATTGTGGATTAGGCTTGATGGCTATCGTATATTTTATATTTTATGATATTCACATACACGTAATAGATTACAGGGACCGCTCTCTCATGGGCGACACTAGCGGCCTTAAACAATGATACTGTACGGGGGGTCGCTTCCAGACATCAAGATTCGAACTGTCACCTATATTATATTCACTTGGCACATAAAACTTCTTATTGGATCCTTCAAAAGACGTGCGCGAGGTTTTCGGAGTCTGAGTCGGGTTTTCCTCGTGATTCGCAGATTTCTAAAGACCGACCGACGAAAAAAATACCAGTCTCTACACTTCACGACACAGTAAATGATTATTGACCATTTCGGGAAATGTACGGACTACACAAGATGATTCTCCACGTACAGACATACACTGGAAGCATGGTAACTTAACAGCGACAATGACAAAAGTGAAGACTTGTTACCAATATATTTTCATCAAAAAAAGTTTGCTGAGAAAACATTTCGGTATAATAGTAAATCCGCCATAACACCATGACAATGCATAAGGTGCTTATATAAGCTATACACAGGGATATACTCTCTCTTTCTCTATATTCTCTCTATTCTTTTTTTGAATTATTATAAATATTTCCAACTAGAATGGATAACAATCAACCATTGAATTAAGTGTGCGACGCGTATACTCTTTACGGGTTGTTGAATTGTCCTTTAAAACTCCTCCTTTTTCATCCATTTTACACAACATTTTACAATGGAACATGTACAACACATTATAATATTTAACACAAATTATAAGAATAATTGTTCCCATTGGCTAAATTTAGTATGACGATTTCGTTGTTAAGTGCGGTCTGTTATGTATTTAGAAATCGTGTTCTTCACGTCATAATTTGTACATAAATAATTGCGTGTGTTCTTTAGTTTGTCAAAGCATCACAGTTGTTTTACAAATTACAGGGCAATAATTTTATTATCCATGACTGATTCAAAAGGTATCTTACAATTGTTCTGTACATTTGATGTGATGTACATAAGTCGATCGATGAATCTCAATATGTTTACGATGTCGCATGTGTATAGGTACTCGCTTATTACTTTATTACATTATTTACCTTTATGTACAATTACACGTAGATCATAACAGAAAATCACGCAGGTTTCGGTTTCGATAATCTTACGTTTGTCCGATTCATTTTCGATTCCTTTTTTTATAGGTATTTATGAACGTAATAAGCCAAATTTGCGAACGTTTCATTAATTAACCTTGGCCGAATCCGTTAAGAACGTTTGGTTTTTAGGTTCAAATTTCTAACGTTTCGGTTACTTACTGTACCTACTATATTTATCTGCATACATTTCAGCTTTAACGATTTTCCTGATTGCTTACTTCACCAGAAGTGTTACAGACAACATATAACTGGGAGTTAAACTCCAGTTGTCCTAAAGTCTTGGATATTACAGAGAAGGATATCAAGCTACATAGGCCCCAGCCCATAAAATGTTCAAGTTTTCCCGGCGAGAAATATACGTCATACACATGGACCGTAGTGTGGAGCCCTCTTGCGTTTGGTGACAGAGCACTCCGCTACAAGAAGCCTTCTGTGACCAATTTTCTGACTCACTCTCCCTCTACTATATATATTTGTCCCTCTCTCTCTCACTCACTCACTCAGTTGGATTAGAATTTTACATGTTATATTCGCAACACTAACTACCTTGTAGTGGCTCCCAAATATGAGACTTTTATAACACAGAATTCAGTATCCTTCTGTATAGTATTCAGGCCTAAAGCGAATTTAATGGTTTTCGTCTTTTAAAACGATGTTATTTATGTTTTAAATACTGGTAGCTGTGGTTTTATTAACATTTAAAGCTGATTGTTTTGGGTATGAGTCTGTTAAATACATGCATTGGAAAAATTGCAAATCGTCGACAAAGTTTCAATTTTAAATCTATTTTTCACCTACTTCCTTGTACTGTCAATGTAAAATGCGAATGTGGCCACATTATTGAATTAGTAAGGAAGTTCGTTACTATCGGTAAGATGATAATAATACCTCACTAAAATACTGAAAAAGGTGACGTCATAATGGCCAATTTCAGCGAGATTATACAATTTTTAGTATTTTTTTTGCAAAACTTGGAGATTTCCTGAAGTTCGTATTATTTTTCCCCGTATACAGATCATTTTTTCTTTCACTAAAACTTTTTCAATTCCAATCCGCCGTGTTCAATAAGAAAAATCGTCACCGAAAAATCATACTAAAAAGTTAAACATGAAATGTAAAATGATGTCAAACTGTCCCCTAAATCAACGCTGAACTATTCGGCAGTATATTGAACTTATAGTGCAAATCAAACATAAGACCACATTACCGACAGTTTAAAAGTAAATAAGGGTTATACATATTCATAAAAAACCCTTTAAGATAAGCGTCTGGTTACGAGCAAATCAACAAATGAGATGTTTACCTAGCCCACATTTAAAATGGAGACAGACTGGGATAGGCACTTAATATTTGAAAATACTTACAGCAGTATAGGATCGAATAATTACTCATTTTCTTTCATGAGGTATTTCTCAAAAGTCGGTACATTTACTGGACGCTCTCGTTGCGTTGTTATAATGACCTAGCCCTTAATAATTAGGTATATTCCCTACTTTTATTCTCCTTGAAAACTTTAATGAAATGTTACACCTACCGATGTAATATTCATTCACTTATCACTTCACTTTTTAATTTGCGTGTCATAACAACCACTTAAGGAAAATTGTTTCAGTGTATCTTAGTAAACAAAGAATAATACTTCAAGTGAATAATGGAGAAATGTTAAGTAAGAAGTTGTCAGAAATTATAACGAAAAGCGTGGCAGAACTAACGGATCACTTGTTAATATTGTGGCACACCTTGTGTTAAGATTTGTATGAATTCTGTTTATGGTGATGGTTTACAGTCTTTCGCCTCGTTAAGAAGGAACGTTTTCTTAGAGACCCAATGCAGTGCGTTGACGAAGGAACTTTTTCGCATTTTTTGAAAGTGGCTTTTTCAGCGATTAAAACTATCGATAGTTCTCTGAAAACAAACCAATTATTCCCTGATACTCCCGGATTTCGGAAGACCGCGGGCCTGTCATTGGTTTGCTATTAATTACAAGTATAGCTGGGCCAATGAGAGTTGGTCAAGACTGAAATCTGGGAAGAGGGACAAGTCGGAAAAGATCCCCAGTTGGATATCAGGAGTGAACGGAAAAAACATCCCGTCAGTTTAATTTTTTGTATTCATTTCTGATAGTTTGCATTTTGTTGTATGTTGTTTCTGTTTTTTGTATTTTAAGTAAATTCTAAATTTCTAAACCTGTGTTCATTCAACATTTCAATATCACGAGCACCACTTTTGTCATCAATTGACTTCCCGACTACGAGAAAAGGAGTCGAATCGTAGAAGTATATCATCACTCACTACCTAAGGTATTTTCACTACATATTGAAACAGAAACACGCATTTTATACACTTTGTACCCTTCCTTTTTTATACGCTCATTATTGGGATTTTAATCGAAATCAACGTAAAATCCCTTCTTTGTTAATAACAATTTTGATAAAGTTTGTCAATGTAGATCATCAAAAGTAATTACTCTACTGCTGAGTGTGCGTCTTACATAACCCACACATTGTACGTAGGGTCGCTTTTTCTCTATAGGTTACATTTTCAAAGATATGAATTAAGTCAGTTATGTAAATAATTTAAACCAGAATAGACGTGTGCCCCTTCCGCTATGTCTTTCATTTGATGGCAAAACTAAATCACAATTTTCCATTTTTTTATATTACCTTTTAGAGCATTAATAAAGAGTTGTTTATCGATTGAAGTTCGATCTTCTACATGAGACGAGAAAACAAAGCGGATTCTAAATGGCCAACTGGAATAATAGCTCCTCTAGTAATGAAAAATTGTTTCCGGGGCGAAACAATCTTCACCTAGATACCGAAAAGCGAACCGAGGTCGAAGTTGGATGGATATCCCTCTGCCCATCAAAACGAATGTTTATTTAATGAGATCGCTGATAGCTGCATCGTAAAATCTTACCCGCTTGTGATTCGGCCGCCATTAAATTAGTTAAACGTCTCTGATTACCATTGTTCGGATCAAGTTTATTTTGGTTTTATGGATGATGCATGTTTTGTTTGGATTATAATGTTAAGAATGGCTCCTTCAGGGGGTTTTCACGTCGGTAATAAAGACGTTAAGATATTTTATTGCCCGAAAAAATTCCGAAATCCCCTCTGCCATATATCAAAGCAGAAAAGAGTCAGAGGAGAGAACAATGATCAGTCTGGTTCAATAAAATCGATTTTTTTCCTTCCAGATGATTTTACGGAGAAACAAAAATGCTGAATTAAGAGGTAAGTTTTGACACGGGCTTTGTCCAGTTCCAATAATGGCGACTTTATGTACATTCCTGGGTGTCTTCGTAAATGTAGCCATATATTTAAACTTAACGATATCCTCTTAATTGACAGCCAAATAAATCTTATGGGAGTTTCCGAAGAATGTAATACCTTTAATTAAAAAACATGCATCTTAATTAATCACTCACCTGTACTTAAAGGTTAGGTACTAATATTTCAGTGATTGTCTCAGCAAGTGTACTTTCTAACAGATTCTATATGAATAGTTTTTAAAATCTGGAGGGGGACGACGGCTGGTGTATTTTGAAAATCTAACAGTAAAACATCAATTTTCAATATAGTGCAATCTAAAAAGTAAATAGAATTTTGAAATAATATTGGATAAAACGTTGAAAATAGTTTCTGCAATTTTAAAAATGGCCACGTCACGGGTTCAATTTGACGAAAGATCGTATTAAGCTGGAACTACATTCCATGTGTAAGGCACCATAATATAAATAATATGTTGGGCATTCGACGTTATACAATATTTACTACTGATATACGCTTCTTTACTTAGTTCAGTTATGTTTGTTGACTTCCAAAATACGGAACCCCCAGAAATACCAACAAATTTCATAGTCGAAATCAGTCGCAAGAACCTCCACGAACACCTAATCTAAAAATTAATAACATCGAAGGCCCAGTTAGACTATTTCAAAGTAAGGGACCGATTTTTATGATTCCTCAGCAACTTCCAAATGATTAAGCTTAGGCAGAAATAAGGTGCCTAATTTGAAACTTGTAGATATACAGGTTTCTGCACTTTCATATTCGAATCAGCACCTTAACATAAGATTTCCTCCTTGAACATATATTTTCGGTAAAATTGTTACGATAGAGGACAGAAAATTTGTAGTAATACAAATAATTTGTAGATCCAGAGTACACCTGATGTTAAAAAGTGGCGAGAGAAGAACTGACTGCTTTGGTTAAATGAGAAGATAAAAGATGTCAATTATAACATTCTAATTGATTGGATAGAATTAGAGGGAAAGGGAGTTTTCGGGAACAATCTGAGTTCCGTTTTATTTTTAACAGTTGACAACTTAAAACTGGTGATTTTTTGTATAACCAACTAAAAAGTACGAAAGGCGAGGATCGACTCTGTTTGCTCTCTTTTCTGTACTCGCCGGCTTAGTTAGTGCAACTTTTTTTCTCTACTGGCAACGCACCAGTTAGTACTTTGCACTTTCGGTCGTTGATACATAGTGTAGTATTGAGAATTTTTGCTTAAGATTTTTCTTGACTTACGTGGTTATTTAAGTCTGATTTTGTATTCAGAAACTTTTCACAGGATAAATAAATCTGATCTTGATATAATAAAGTATTTTTTAAGTAAACATTTTTCTAATATAACATCATTTATAAAGCCTCCTTACGTAAAGTTTTTGCTTACATTTAAAAATTACATTTAAAAGATGCCACCCTTAAAGATTTCCAAAGTATCAAAGTTGTGTTCATAGAGGTTTAGGTAGTTGTTTTAATAATGTTTGAAGAGAGCAACGGTCTCGATGAATATGACGGAATTAAGCAGTATTATGATCATACCGACAATTTCGACGAATTTCATCCGAAGAATCTATCGTCCCATACGTACCCGAGAAGGGAGGGAAAACGAGGGAAATGCTGTTATGCAAATTGGACGAATTCTAGTTTAAAAAGAGCCATAGGTCCAGGACGCGGTGTATTTTTAATACGACTCTCCCTTTAAATACAAAAATGGAAGACCAACGAAGAATACCTCTAACTCCTTTAACACAATATCTAATATTTGTGCCGGTACCTGATACCTGCCCAATGGATATAATATTCATAACTGATGTGAATTGTATTATTAGGGAATACATCCCATAAGTTATAAGTATCTGCCTCTGCCGAGAACCTGCTGACTGTTTGATAGATAAATTCTTAAAATGCGATTATAAGTTTAACAGTTTAATATTTCTCATAAAACAATCTTTCGGCATTAGAAGAGGTCCCTTAATTATTAATTTAAGAAGAGGAGTGTCATTTCTAATTCACTGATAACATTTGTGGACTACAGCAAATATATAAAATGAAAATTAGTAGGTCATTGGAGGTTATGTTTTTAATAGTACCGGAGGAAACGAATAGGGGCGAGTTCGTCAGTAGACCAGTGTTTTAAGTGCTGAATTTATTCCCATTCGGTCAGTTACATGATCGTTTTCCCGATATATGTTTTTTGACATTTGTGCCTGCGTTGTCATTTACGTGAGAACTTGTAGGTTAACTTTCGAACGTTTGGTTTATGATCAGAATCATTAAATTTATATGAGTTATATGGTTACTGGAAATGCTTAAATTTCCCAAAAGAAATTGGAGAGCTAATAACTGAAAAGCGTACACTTCTAAGAAGATAGCATCAATCGAGAACCCTCAGGATAAAGCTCAACAATGCCAACCAACAGCTAACCATTGAAATAAAAAATATCAAGCAAGCATTATCAGCAAGTTCCTCACAGAACTTACTGCAGATAGTAGCACTGAACATTCACTCTGTATAGCTGCTAAATCTCTTAAGACCAGTAAAACAAGTGATTGTTTTAAGTTGAGTTGTTTAAGTGAAACAACTTCAGTGACTGTGGTAATGGGGATTCCGCTGGTTACTCCTAAAGAAGTTACTAAGGAAATTAAAAAGAATCTTTATACAAAAAATGCATGGGGATTTTACCCCAGTACCGGGTGAAATTCTAAAAAGATCCCAGAGGAGGCCTTAGTCAAACTAATTACGTTGATCAATGCTTCAGCAATCAACAACATGATACTATCTCACTAATTTGGCTTAAGAAATAATTACGCGAACATCCACCAGGTGCATCGAACTGCTGATGTCATTAAGAAAACACTGGAACACAAAGATATGTGCCCTGTCGTCTCTCCCGATATCGCACAGACTTTTGACAGGATATGGCATGAAGGCCTACTCCATAAACTAAAGATATTCTTTCCTGTTCACTAAAATCCTACCTTTCTAACAGGCACCTTCGCATAAAACATGAAAATTCTTATCATTTTTTTCTGAACCATCAAGTGTCTAAGGTTTAATAGTTATTATAAAAGAGTGATATTTTACTTTAGCGTTTGTTACTAAAGCTTTGAACTATTTGAAATATCGAAAAAATTAATTTTGACCATAAATTAATTAATCTCAATTTAGGCAATGTCCTTTTTGAAGTCTTAAAACAAGTGAAATTATAAAAAATTTAATAATGACGAGAATAGGGGATGTTAATTGAAACATTTAGGAAAACATCGTGTCGGCGTCTAGTCATGTTGATAGCAATTACGTGCATACTTCAGCCATGAATTTATTTTTGTAATTATGTACTCGTATCTTCACCGTTTGGACATTCAAAGCAACTAAACTCATTTAACCATCTAAGATGCAATGCGTATTGAAGAATTGTACTTTCGTTAATTGTTCCTCAATTTTAATGTTACTCCTGTTGATTTATTAAGCAATGCTAAAATACTGCGGGCCGTAATTCAACAGTAGGGACTTGGCGAGTTCGTTTTACAACGTTCAGACATTAGCAGCGTATGCAATTTGTTTATTTCATCGTATATAGTCTATTGAAACGATACTGGCTTGTTAAAAGGAATAACAGAAAATCGATGCCAGCCCGAGGCGGTACGTGTTTAGTATGTGTAAAAGTGTCATTTGTATTCGATTATGTGCAAAATAATTTACGTATCGTAAATTTTACGATTGATTAATATTCTTCGCTTTTATAAGCCCACAATTATCTTTATGGAAGAGATTTAATTGTCTTCGTATTAATATAGAGGTTGTTAAATAAACTTTATGTTTTTAACACTGTCTCAAGTTACGTTCGGCAACGAGTATATTACGATATAGTATTATTTATAGATTTACTTTAACAAATGCAATTGCCGGAGGTCGGATCGTTATATTGAAGAATGGGAGATGTAAGTTCGGGAATTATTGTTGGACCATCGATATTGGGCGGAAAAAGTTTTAATTATGACCGAAAATAAAAATAAAGTGTTTCCTTGACTTTTACATCGATATATGAAGACGTCAATAGTGGACCAATCAGCATTAAAGGCGGCCAATAAAATTTACAATGTTGGAAGAGAAAGCATTAAATTTATGCGGAGGAGCATCAAAAATGATTTACGTTCTTTTATTAAAATGAACTACAAAGACTTAATGGCTGTTTTGGTAGTAAATAAAGGTGTAAATAGGTTTACCAATCCTTAATTTATGTTCGCCCGAATAAAATTCAATATAAATGATATTTTTCGTGGCGCCGCCGTCGATGCCTTCGCCATGCGTGTTTGTTTCGTAACGGCGGCTTCCACGACACTCCTGGGAGTGGATTTATGAATAAATTTGTATGTAATTATCGCTTTTGAACATATTTTAAAAAATGCGGAAAGCGACCATTGTGATTCTCTCGCCTCTATCGACAGCAATTTGTTATCAGACACCCACCGCGTCCTTTGTTTTTTTCGTGAAGAGTGTCATGGTTCAAAACAAACTATGAAACAATCCGTCTCGAAATTTACTATTTATAGACGATGATCTTAGAATTTTATATTACTAGAGTTAACACAAATGATTCTGTAATGGTTTCCTACGGAGACAACTACTGGAATATTTAAACCAATTTTATTATCAAGACACCAGCTATTGGACCATCACATTTGACAATTATTAATCTCACAAGTTCAATTAGTGATTACATAATTCCTCTTTGAATTATAAGTTGTTGCTTATAGAAACAAATTTTTGAAAATTCGACGCAAATTTATTGTTACGGCATAAGTACCAACAACTAGAGCTTTTGATGTAACCACAAACAATTTTACAAGTTTAATTAATAAGTTAGTTACTAGATATAAGCTTGAATTATTAACAGCCCTGTAAACGTTTTCGCGAAGAACTGTTCCAAAGATTTTATTTTCAAAGCTCTGCTAGCAACAACCAGAGTTTTTCTATAAAGCAGTACTATCCACAAGTATTTCATTAGCTAAAATATATTCTCGACTCCTCAACATGGTACTGACAAACTTTCCCAATGAATGAAGCGTAAATAATGAGGAAAGGACCTTTCGAAGGATCAACTAAGTAAAACTTAAATATTGCTAGTTTGTTGCCTAATATGGAAACAGTATTTGTTTTAAGGGTATGGTTTTTTGCATCCAATGCATTTTTCAAATATTTACCACGTTTTTTAATATTCCCGGTTGCTTATGGCATAATTTCTAAATGTCCAAATTTTTGTTCCACTTTTTTCTTGGATGCCGTTCCATTTGGTCACAATGTAGTGCACCGAATAAGACACGATTATTCTAACGTACACATACTGTTACTATGTAACTAAATAATTTTATTTTACAGATTATCTAGACATGTTATTTTATGATAATTTATTGTCCAAGTGAATATAGACATTGTTATTATCCATTCAAGTTTCATCAGGCAATAGATATCCTAATAAGTCCGACCACTCGAAGTATTGCAGCAAAGCGATCCCCCTGCCTTCTTCTACCCCCTGACCAACTCAATCTTCTCCGCAGGCAAAGTGTTAAGAGGACTTTGTACATTGGGTATTCGCTAATGGTCTTACATGGTGCGCGAAACAAATTAATATTCTAGACGCAAGTGAAGCGTAATCGGGGGACTGACTGGAGCCCCCTGAAAGAAATCTGCGGGGGCAGAGCCCATTTAGGTTTTTTCAGTTTTGCTGATGTGATATATCCAAAAAATGAATTTAATTCGTTTTCGGACTTATTCCTCTAAACATTTCGAAGTAATTTTGAAATGAGGACAGGCGGGCGTGGAATGAATGTAAAACCAAAATACGAATAGTATGAAAGGGACAACGCAACTTAATTACAAAATATTTCAGTACAAAGGAATTAATGGCACAATTTAATGGCACGTTGAGTTATATGAAAGATATCACGATTGCGTCTTTGTAACTCTGCCAAATAAACATATTAAGGGTGTTTCAATCGTGAAAATATGGAGTACGTTCCTAACACAACACAAACAGAATAATAAACAAACTCGAGGCAAAAATCTTCTCTTCTCCCTTTGCCATTTTATTTTACGTTAATTGCTCTCAGGAGTTCCCCCATGGTGTCTTACCTATCTAATCATCTAATTATTGCTTTATCTTTTCAGAATAAATTTATTATTCACGTTTATTTATATTATTTCTAGTGAAAAATGAAATGAATTCTCAGGTCAAAAAACATTAGGATCAATTGTTGCCTTGGGGAATCGTAAAAGACATCGGCAAACCCCCACAAATCCTGGCTGTGGACCGTGGACCGTAAAAGGTAACGGGCCCCATAAACAGGTAAATTCTTTTATGGCACTTACTAAAATATGCTGAAGCTCTTTCGGGAAGAGAAGACAAGTGACCGGTCTTGATAGAATGTCTATAGACTTTATTTACTCGTAAATAAATTTAAATCTACATTTTGGTAATGCTGTCATTATTTTTGAAAAGTAAACGTAAGCAACTACTATATACCAGTCGCTTTATTTAAAATTCTTCTTCTAGGGTCTATATTTACCTATACATATAAAGCGCAAAATAAATGTGGTGAGATCAAGTGAGTGTAAAATCAGCTCCCGAAAAGAAGTATATGTCTGCTGCACTTCAATTTTTTCCATAAGTGCATGCGTTTTCGCATTCCTTTGTAAATATTTGTTAGAAATGCATTTTTTTTGGAATAGATTTTATGTTGAATACATATGTACCATTAAAAAAAATCAAGGCTTCACAATTCGCTACTTACAAGGTCAAATATTTCATTAAGTACTTAATTTTATACTAAGTACGTCTTCAGTACCTAAAATATCTTTTGGCACATTATTATCTTTTAATACATTCAGGATTTTAGCCAATATTTTGAAATTTGATAGATCTAAACGGGCAAAAGTCATACCAATATTCTGCTGTTCTACTGTACCATTAAATTTAAAGCAGAACGTTCTTAAGTGCGTGCGTATGCCTGGAAATATTCACCCAATTCCTGTCTATTTGGAACATTGAAAATTTACTAGCTTATAATTTCAGATCTGAATAGAGCCAGAAAAACTGGAAAATAACGCATTTTCTGTTTCAGGAAGATGAAAAATAGAAGTAAAATTTATTTTTGTCGATTTAATTTTGAGCTACTTCTTGAGTTGCAGAAGACTTCAAATACTACACACTATAGCTTAGTACTTCGAATGTCTGGAAAAAAATTAAAAACTCGGAATTTTTCTTTCGGAGAGAAGGAAAATAGTTAATAGTTAATAGGTTACAGAATAGGCTCTCAAATAGTATGGAAAATTTCGGTAATCCAACCTTCACTTTATGAAGGGTGAAAAAAGGAATGAGGTTAAGTCAACCCCTGAGCGGGGCCATCATGTTCTCCCATAAAAAAACTTAATCACTACTTTATATTTTCAGTCAGTCAACGAAGACATTAAAATGTTCAAAAGCACTCTTGACAGTATTATAATTTTGTAGTTACACTTTTACTGGCGGTTTATAAATACGCAGTTCATTTAAGATATCTTCTAAAGTGAAGTGAAATTGATTTTGTCATTTTGAACAGCTTATTTTACCCACTTCATAAATTTAAAACGTATATATTACAATGTGCTTTTAAATGGATTGTATATTCATTAATACTTAATGAATTTACTTTACTTAATGCATTAAGCAAACGACATATTGAGATTGCATATTTATTAATAGACTAGGCGAGGTTTCATTGTAATAAAACCATATGAATCGTAAGCACTCGTAAAAAAGATAATAGTTATTTACCTCAATATGAGAATGTTAGTTACCAATTATGCTTATTATGCTTTTACATTAATAACCCTGCGTCATTTAGTATACAATTATAACGAAAGCAAGAAAACTAAAGTACATATGTTAACTGGTTATTGTAAGTAATGAGAAAACTAAACTACACAATGTTTGGAATAATGTCGAAATGATGAATCTTATTATCTCTTACGCTCCTATCTTTACAGAACTTGGTTTGTCTATTGCGGAATACGAGATGAAAGGTAGCGGACAGATCTGATCTAAAAACTACGGTTGTTTAAAATTTATTTTAAATGTTTCACAACTCTGAAGTCGTTTAAAATTCCAACTAGCATTCAGGAATACACAGCGTTTCACATAGTGGACAACGTAATTAGCATTACCTCTGCCATTACGAGGAATACTGGTTGTGAATGCTGAAAAGTGGGTGCCCAAATTTACTTATTGGTGTTAATAAAATGAATGAAAAATCAAATTTGATGTAAATAAAGCTGTGCTGTTTTTATTTTAATTATTTGAGCGATAATTCTCCTAGTCCCTGTGGCGAATGAAACTCGCTCATAAATTGATATAGTTTTAGCAATGTTTTGCATATTAAGCACCAATTAAAATTTAATTGACAGTGATTCTTAGGAAATTGCAAATTTTCGATTAAAGTAGAAGTTTATTGCTAATAATTCAGCGAAGCTTCTATTGCCCACTTCCGCCTTAAGTACATCATATTTACGACTTTCAAATTTAAAACGTTCTCAACTTATATCACCGTAACATTTAACTTTACAATTGAATATCGTACCCGTTTGTGTCTCTCCTAAATCAGTGAGTTTTCGACGATAACGACGAAAAATCCGAAAAGTTGTTAATCGAATATACTACCGACACACGAGGATTCCCAGTAAATTACCGTCTCGGACAACACAACGTAATTTATTTGTACATGTAAACGTTAGGATGATGAAACTACGGACATAAATCTCTTCGGTAGCCGCAATCGAATACCGTGAATCAAAATAGTGTCGAGTGCCGTAAAAAACACTCGGAAAGAACTTAAAAGGTATCTGTCACGTTTCCCGTCCCGAATCCCATCGCCACCGCTTTGATATCTGAATTAGCCCTTCCACCCTCCCCGGGGCGGTCCGTTAATTAACCCTAATTACGAACCGAGTCTAAATGCTCTAAACGCGCGGACGTTATCTCCATTAACTCGACATCCCGAACGAAATATATGATTGAAATGATTAACTAACTAGGAGTGCCCCCAAACGGTCGGAGCCAATTTAGGAACCACCCCAGAAAACTATAAATTTATTAAATTGTCCAACTCGGGGTGAATGTAATTGGAACAGACCCAAGATCGCTTAATTGGGGGAATATGCCCCGCCGGACAAACTAAGGATCGTAAAGCATCAAAATTTTGTTTCGAATATCAGAAGTTGGAGCTAAAATTTGGTTCTCTAAAAGTTATTTTAAATTTATTTATGGGCGATATTGAAAGTACTGCTTGAGTTTCGTCGAAGACACTGTAACCGAATTAATTCCTTAACTAAAACTGAATCAAAAGTAGAGTCTTAAAGACGGGGTAAGTAATTTTTTCGAAAAACTAACTTATGTGCATCACATTCCGAAAATACATCTTTAGTTGGTTGTAGTGGTACGTGCAAGAATTAGTTAGAAGTAGTTTGCTTAAGAGTAATGAGATATACAAGTTCAATCACTCACTCGCCAAAAATTTTGTTAGTTGCTTTTATGGGTTAAAATTGCGAGTTTGTGGCAGAATATTTAATCAATATCATTCCCTTGTTGTGAAACAAATATTTAAGTCATTGCATCGGATGTTAATCTCAAACCCCCAAGATAATTTCTAAGATTTTTAGTCACATCGTAAGTATAGTCAAATCAAAAGTAAAATATGCATTATTTAGTTTGTAGATTAAACATTAACCTCTGGTAGGTACTCTTACGTTATGCTAATAACATTATTTTTTAATTGAAGAAAACCTTAAAGTTACACCCATGAAATGAAACAAAGTTCAAATTTCTAACGATCCTATAATTCATACTTGAGTAAGTTTCGGATAGCTAGTATACATCTGCGGTAAAAATCGGAAAAAATATGTCAGTAGGAATGGATACAATAACAGGTTAAACTTACAAGAAAAGGCGTGTGGCACTCCGGGAGTGACCGATAAGAAGGAAAGCTAGTTTTCTTAGGGATGTTTGAGTCTAAAACGACTTAATGTTGAGAATGACTTCAAAGCGCGAGGACTACTTAACTAAGAGTCGTTAAGAACCCCTACGAATTTTCAGGTCGATTCAGAACCCCTAACTCGAGAAATAAGAAAAAAAAATCATAGCTTTTTCGAAATTAACATGGTACCTTATGGGAGTCAGCACTCCCACCTTTCCATTATAATTTGAATTTATTTCAGTTATATTCAGTATTTGGGGTTGGGAAATCTCCAAATGTGTTATGGAAACAACTAATTTTTGAAAAAAAAATATACTTTAACTACTCTTTGACTTCTAATAGTATTTGGAGCTTCAAAATGTAGTCTTGGATTCCACGAATTCTTGGAATCAAAACAATAAAGATCCAAGATCCAAGAAACAATAAACATATTAAATAATGAAAAAAGTTTCATAACTATATTCCTCCCTCAATCTCGACTAATACACACACACACACACAGTGTTTTATGTACTGTTTTAATTGAACACATAGTCTTCCTGAAGCCAGGGGTGAAGGAATTTCTTTCCTACGACCCTTACTTTTCGAGTTAGGGAAGGTAGAATGGAGGGGAATTTCTTTTTTGAAAAAACCGCGATATTTTGAAAACCGTTAGGCCTATCGACTTGAAATTAACGCCATAGGGCTTAGAATGTTCTAATTGACATACCCTGCGAGTTTCATGTGGAAATTCCAAAGTTCACATTTTGAGGCCGAAAAATAAGAATAAACCCTTGCGATTTTCTCCAAAATAGCCAAAAAAATAGATTTCCGAAATTAGGGTGCCAATCGAAAGGGGTTGCTTCCCTGATGCCGGTAGTGAAGGAATTTCTTTCCTACGACGTTTACTTTCCGAGTTAGGCAAGGTAGAACGGAGGGGAATTTCTTTTTTGGAAAAACCGCAATATTTCGGAAACGATTCGGGCTATCGACTTGAAATTAATGTCATAGGGCATAGAATCTCCTAACGGATCTACCCTGTGAGTCTCATGTGTGAACTTGGAATCCATTATGTAGACTTGAAGTTCAAAAATTTCCACTAAAGCGCCTTTCATTAAGTTTGTTATTTAATTTGAACGGAAAAAAGGTATTTTTAAAAATTTTTCAATACCACCTCTACATCCAGTGACGCGAAGAAAATTATGAATTATAAAAATAGCCTTTGTTTGGTATTTGATTCTATTCCATAGCACCCGTTTTAATAACCTGACTCAGAAATTTAGCAATAGCCTTAGAAACCCTTTAGTTTAACGTTAAACGTGTGACAATGTTTGATAAAATGCTGTTACATAATCTGACCATGTCAACAAGGGGGCTATCGTCGTCAGCCAACAAAAGACCAGAAGATGACTTAAGTTAATTGAGTTAAGTCTTAGCACCTTAAATTTATTATTAACAATTAGACAATAATTAGAAGATTTCACATTATTAACATTAATGTAGATAAGTACCACAGCTCGAGTTTTTCTCTTAGCACACAAGTCCAAGCTTCCAAGCATTAGTGGGTATGAGATCATAAATGTATAAATCTTGAAACGTTTGTGTTTGATTTGTCCTGGGAAATGATAACATGAGCATTGGGTTTATGTATTAATAATAGTAATAATAATAATGATAATAGTAATATGGAGCACACAACTTAATTACATTTCTATTTTCTTGATTACTTAACACATCATTTTTCTTCTTTCTATCTATCTGTAAAGTATGGTTTTCTGAAAGGTATTATTTGATTTGTATTTTAAAATCATGAAACACACCCTTTAAGTTCTTGAGATCTTGAGCGCATATTGGTACCGCTAAATATTCTACATCTTAACTAGTGAGCTAGTAATGAGATGAATTTCGTAGAATTTGACATTAGAAAACAAAAAGGGGCCGCCCAATTAGGCAATTCAACCCTACTTTTTTGTACCCGGACCCACTATTTACAAAAGTTGCAAAATAGGAAGACTTATAAGAATTCTCGTAGTGTATTCTGTCAGTACACCATAACGTTAATTTGTTACTAAAACGCCAAGGAAGTACAGGCAAATATGCAGCGGAAACCTCAATCAACCGAATACAGGAAAATATTACAATGCATACCTTAGGGCTCAGTCAAGTATAAGGCGTACCATTATTGTAGATCCCTTTAAGAAAAAGTTATATAAAAATCATTAAAAATAAATAAAAATATCAGAATTTATTACAAAATAAAAAAAATTGCATGTTTTTGAATTGCCAATGCAGTATACGTTGAGCTATTAATCGCTCAAACTCAAAATTGCAAAACATGCCTATCACTTCTGGCCTCAATTGTACAGTGCCACAAAAGAATTTTTTGTTCATCAATTAACATCAATTTGTCATTTTATTCATTAACAAATAATATCTATGTTTTTAAACGAAATTACGATAAAACTTTCTGAGAGCATATTCATCGAAATTCTCTCTTATCACTCAGACATGCAAGGATAAATGTGACGACGGATTCTGATTGACGGTCTTTCTTTTTTGAAGCTGGATAATTTTTGGGCTGTGGACTAGTCCACAGTTTTGATTTTTGCAGTGACTGTTGTTTCATAACTTGGCCCAATTCTGCAAGATCATTAACACAAGTGCAAGTGGAACAACTTAAAATAATGCCTGGTTGAAGGTAAGGGTGGAAAACGACACTTAAAAGTAGAGAATTGTAGTTGGTTCTCTTGGTGTTGCCAACCAAGCCAAACTGTGACATAACTGTCAATTATGGAACCGTTAGTTTCTACAATACATCATAGTTGATTTAGACTTAAGCTTAAAATCTATTAATACGCTACTGAACTTAAGGATTGCAACAAATTAGGTACTAAGTAAACTGCACCTGAATCAACCCACCAATTACTCGCGACCAAACGACTCCTATGAGGGCATGACGGTGGTCCCCGCCTCAATTTGCTCTTAACGTTTTTCCTCTGTGATTTCCTTTCGGTCTCGCCTCGGCTATTCCGCGCCACATACACTTTCCACGGGCCATTATCGGTCTCCTCCTCAGACCGTTTAGAAAGCGAGCGCGCGTATAAATTGGTGCATGTGTTTAATCCAACACTTCCTACGGCGAATCTCGCCATAATAACCTGGCGGGTAATCGCCCGTAACGGATGCATTTTAAGAACCCACGGGTCTTTGCCTCGAATTATTGGATTAGTCCGATGACTGTCGACGTCGCCGTTTCACGCTGACGGCCGAGAAGTGTTTGGCTAATCAATTAAGATTAGATTGAGAGCCGTTGTTGAGGTTTTATACTGGCACGTCGATGTTTATGTTATATTAAAGGGACGTTTATTGCGTTTTATTGGATGTATATTCGTTGGTGATTGAACGTTGTGACTTTTTTCCTATTCGGTCTACCGTGAGGAATCTCCGTTAATTACGCTATTACCTGTAAGCGCCTTAATATTTAAGCAAATAATAGTAGCTAGAATATTTACAATTCTTAAGTTTAATCTGAGGTGGCGTACGTCTTATGCGAGCCTTCGCCAAAATTTCAAAAAACGATTTTTCATCAATATAATTTCTAACTCGTGACTATAGGCGAATTACTGAAAATATTACACACTGTTTCCTCTTACCAGCAATGATCCACTTTGTTCCAATTCGGATTAGACAACAAAAGGACTTGTTTTAAAAAAAAATTTTAAATATTTATTTAGGAAAATTTTTCCATGACCTCAAAATATAAATGTACTACTTTGAAACAACTGAAAAGTTGGAAAAATTTGTTTAAATAATCATCAAAATCAAATTCAATGGTATTATGAGTTTTTGCACACAGATTTACAACGAACAAATTATGAGTACACATATTTTGTAGGTATATGATTATTTTTTTAAGTAAGTTCTTAATTATGGTAGAAAAGATCAAACTTCGCTTTTTATATTTCACTATATATAAATAATCAGTCATCGAATGCAATTCTTGTACCTAATGCTTTAATCGCGGGTGAGAACTAACAAAGGGCATTGGCAGCGAATTGGGCTGCTACTTCACCGATTGTTACACCGCGGGAACGATCCCGTGTGTCCCGGCTCAAAGTTATCGCTGCTTTAAAGCTAAATAATCATGTCATAAACTAGTCTAGTGCCTTGGTGAATAATAGATACCTACGTGCTTATGGAGAATAATGACGGAAAAGGTGGACGTACCTTCATTGTCATACGATCATTATTTGCCAATAATAATTTATCAATGAAAGGAATTCGGGGATTGTTTAAAATGATTTTACTGATGGACAGGTATGACCTACAAAAATAAGAAACGAGGCGAATTTTATTTAAAACGTTTGTCACCTTCGAGTTTCACATTAGTTATGCCCAATATAAGTGTAGCATACTCTAAGAGAAAAGACTAGAGTGCTCAATGTGCACAACGCACTTGTTCATCAAAAACCTTCGAGTGTCGTTCGTGAGATAGAATCGACAATTTATAGGTTTTTACGGGAGAGGAAACATGGAGCCATTATTGCACCAAAATGGCCTGCAGAAAGGATTCCACTAGCAATCGATGACTTTGACAGGACCGCCATACGAAGGAAGGTTCACTCTTTTTATTTCAATAAGGAGATACCAACCATAAACAAAGTTCTACATGCAATTCAAAAAGATGACGATATACCTCAAGTACGCAGAACGAAACTGTAAAAATTTTACTCGAGTTGGGTTTTTTGTGTGAAAAACAGAATAGAAAATCTATCCTTATTGATAAAGAAGGGATTGTCTATTGGAGAAGAAATTATTTGAGGACGATCAGGAAGTACCGATCCGAAGGAAGGACTACTTATTATTTAGACGAAAGACTTACTTACTTAAAGAAATTTAGACATACTTTACAAAAACAATAGGTAGACGCTAATATTATAATTAGAAGAATGATATTTCAGTGGGTTTACTGCACCGATTGGAAAAGGGCGCAGGCTGATTATCACCCATATTGGAAACGAAAGTGATTTTGTAAATGGTGGCTTGCTAGAATTCGTATCGAATTCAACAAAAGATTGCCATGTGGAAATGAATGCCGATATTTTTGAAGAATATTTTGTGTTAGAACTGTGTTGTGATGAGTGCGTTAGAATATTTAGTGTTAGAACTGCTGCCAGCAAATGCTATTATTTTAATGGATAACGCTAGTTACCATTCTAGACTTGAGGAAACATTGCCAACATCATCATAGAGAAAAGCAACTATTGTCGATTGGTTACAGCAGAAAGGTCTCAATCACGACCACAACATGGTAAAAAAGAATTGTTATTTATAGTGAGGCAACATAAAGCAAACATAAAAAGTACGTTGTTGACGAAATGGCAAAAGAAAAGAGAAAAACTCTACTACGACTACCTCCATACTATCACAAACTGAATCCTATCGAGCTCATATGAGCTCAAGTAAAAGGAAACGTTGCTAGAAACAACACTACTTTTAAATGGCATGAAGCGTCATTTTCTCCTAACATCATTGTCCAAAGTAACTAGCGAATATTGTAAAAATGCTGTAGACCATGTAATAAAAGAAGAATAAAAGATGTGGGATCTTGATCACCCTATAGACGAAACTGTGGAACCTCTAGTTATTTCAATAGGAACCGAAGACTAATACGATTCGGATGACGAATTTTGTGAAATGGACCTTTAATATCAGATGACGAATATAGATGACACGTTGAGGTAGGATAACCGTATAATGCTATTTCCATGAAAAATATAGTGCCCTGCAAACAATAAAACAAAAAAGATAATGGTCATTAATCCCCACTAATTTTAAATTATATCTTAAAAATTTCAGTTCAGCCTCCGAAATCCTGGGCAGGACGAAGTTATATGTACCTAAGTAATTAAACAATTTAATGAAATAATAATCAAACTATATTATTATTCCAAACTTAATCATTGGTATTGAAATATAAAATAATAATTAAATCGTGTTGATTAGGTTACTGACAGGCCCTTTTCCATAGATGCTTTACAATTATTTTATGATTGTATTGTTGTTTGAGTTACTACTTGGTGGATCAAAAAAAGTAAATGCTACAACATAAAATTTCTATTTAAACTTGTTTATTATCCGGAAATTCTTTCAGCCAACGAAAACCAAACGTTTGGAAGATTTGCATTTATAATGAGGGTGGCGAGTGGTGGTTGTCAGTCACAAACGAACGGATAATACGCCAAATGGTGCACAGCCTTTCTAGAAGAAATATAAGAAATGTATGGTTTCATTACGCCTAACACACAGTTCATCTGTTTACTCATTCCTATGATGATAAATTATTATCTAACAACATGAGAGTGTAATGCGCCTGGATCACACATGCAAACGCGCCTGGTGGGGTCGGTTTGCGTTGCGAAGATTTATCTGGTGATATTATTTTGGGTTCATATATTTGGCTTCGGAAAGACTAAGTCTTTCTTCTGGAAATAATTATTTTTTCAATGAGATTGTGAAAGAGGTATGTATTCAAAAAAGAGGAGGTGGAAAGGCGAAATGTAAAGTAAACAATCGACAAATTTTACTTATATATAGTAGAACAATGTCCCAATGCCTCCTTGGTTTTGCAAAATACTATGGGATTTATTTAGAAAATCTCTGGAATTATGAATATTAGAATACATATTGTATGAATTTGAAACGCATTGGTGAAAAATTCAGACAAAATGTAAGTATCATGCCAAAAATGATCATTAATACTACGAAAATATCACCTTAAATTCGTTAAGTAGATAATTGGGGGCTAATTGGGGGCTAAGTGCAATAGCTGGTACATTTACGTATACATTTGTTATTCGGTCTCAAACTGAGTGATATTGAGTGATTAAATGAAAGGACTCGTCGACAAAAGTGAAAACGAAAATCGCCTCTTTTAGCAACAAAAGAACAGGAGTTTTGAAATCATTTTATGCATTTTTAAAGAATTCTATTACCTGTGTGTTACCTATAAACACTAATTTATAAATTGACTACATTTCAACTTCTCGTAATTTCAATTTGAAGTACGAAATTGAGTACGGTCTAACTACCTCAAATTTCACTAACCTCTGGCGATATGCCGCCAAAGGAAAAGCAATGCGAAACGTGTAATAAATTAATAGCTCAATTTCAGACTGAAACCCATCGTTCTCCTCATACCGAACGATTCCATTATTGGTCCCTTTTTCTACTCGACTAGGAAGGCACTTTCCCCTTTACAAAAAATAAAAGAAATAATATGAAAATGGATCCCGACGCGCTCCGGGCTGTGTTCCAAGACGATTGCCGATGATATCTAAGGAAATATTGATGATCGGATTCCATCAGACCACACAAAAGATTTTGACAGTGCCTAATTTATGAAACTGTTAAAGCTACGGGCTATGAGCTATTTCATTTTTTAAAGACGGGACCGTTGCGTCATAATTTATGGACCGCACCGATACATCTAATCTTGGCCAAAGTGATTACGGTAGCGCCTGTACATCAATAAAATCGTTTGGACTTGTCCGTTTTAGAAACGTAAAATTCGAACGAGATTAAAATTAAAATCGAAAGTAGAGGTACAGTGGGAGAAAAATAAAGAAACCCTAAGAAAGCTTGGCTTGTTAACAGTTTTAGTTTGTTTTGAAAAGTTATTATAAAAACCTTCGTACAGTCGATCCGATAATAATTAAGTAACGCCAACTACATTTTCGTTAGCTCCTTTAATTACGGCGAATTGTTAAGAAAGGCGTCATAATCTGTTGGTAATTATAAAATGGAGCACGTTCTAATTGTAAAGACCTGTCTATGGAAATTCATGTAATTCGTGACGATTAAACATTATGCTTCCATGTCCAAAAATCTACAACTCGAGCTGATAAATCCTCGTTTACCCGTTTTTTAACCCCGTAACACGCATTCACGGTCGAGTTTCCGTTAAACGGTAATAGAAGCCCAAGAGTGCATGTTTACTCAGACCACTTCTGCGTCTACACTTCCAGCCTTGTTTACAATACCGAAAAGACTACATTAAGCATTTTGTCCTTTATTGACACTGGAGCTGTCGCTTTTTATCCCGTTGTGTGTTTTATTCGATTTAGTAGCGGTATCGGATTCCACGCGTCATGAAGACGCAAAAATTCCTCTAGAACGAAATGATAGGTGCAATACGCAGGGTGTGACTGTACAATACTACTTAGAGGCCTTTAAAAACTGTGTGCATAGCGTGGAACACTTCAGTAAATTTTAATGTCAGTTGGTTTGTAATTAGACTTTATTATACGTAATCAAACAGACTTACATTGTTAAAACTGTTGATACAAGATATACAATTAAACACCACTAACATTTAAACAAACTACAGAGATATCATCACTACATGAGGATACAGATTTAGTATGTTTGATAGATCCAAAGTCGTAAACCATATTTCCTGAATACGTTGTATTTCTTGTCATAAACAATATTAAAACATAGGATATAATTTCCTGATGCAAAATGACTGCTTAAAGTTGGGACACAGATACATCGGAATTATTCTAAGCATCTCCAATCCAAATAAAACGAACTCCCTTGCTGTATCTCTTGTATCAACGAGCGATGCGTTTTAGGTTAATATAATTATCAGTTTAGTACAGCTATTTGATAACTGAATGTCGGTATTGAAGGGGGTTAATCCGTGCATGAGTTTAGGACAGCTTCGTATAAACGTAGGTCTGTTTTCGACTAAGTTTTTTAAACAGGCTGATAAATTCTCCGAGACTTTCCACTTCATTCCACCTTTGTCGATGAAATTTAAATTGGTATTGGGCAAAATTTTTTGACGGCGCAGTATTTTTGAAAGACGAAAGTAACTTCTCAACAAACAAACGGCTAATATTGAGGATGTCCTTCAAAGGGGGGATATTCAAATAGGAGAAGAAGTGCTGAAAAGTGTACCCTTGAAGATGCTAATTAACTTGATCAGTAATGTTTATTAGAATTGTTATATAATTATTTTATTAAAAACTGGACGAAGTATCTTAACGTTATAGGTGGATCAATAGTTAATTTATATCATATTTTCGCAACTGGTTAACATTGATCTAGATTAGGTATAAAAATATTTTATTTTTACGGATAATTATTGTTCTTTATTTTGTTATCTGAAAAACAGTTCAAAAAACGGAAAAAATAGAACTAGTCACCCGTCGATGCTTCTCTCGCAGTTATTTGAAAAAATTACATGAATATTTATTACTTACTACAAAAAAAAGTTTTACCATATTTATGGGTATTACACAGTCATTAGCATATAACAATATAATGTTATACACAATAATAGTGTTTACGATGAATAACAACACTGTATAGGTAGTATACTATAGGAAGATATTAAAGGTAGGCTCTTTCTTTGGAAAAGAAAAGGAGTCGTATTGAAGATTTAAACAGGTGTGATTAATTTAAAGATTACATGATAAAAGTTAGCAGCCCAAAATGTATAGTTTAACTGAGTTCTTGTGCATTTACCGTTGAGTAAAAACGTATTATCACGTGAATATATATCCATTTGTTATTAAAGTGAAACAACGTTCCAGTGTTTTGTATAATTCTCTTTGTATGATGTAGTTTTAATACTTATAAAATTAGCACTGAAATTACTTGTCACGCCCCTAACTCGCCCTTGACATAAATTGTCAATAAGTGCTCATGAAGTATAGTTTTCAGTAATAATTAAATATCACGATATCAAATTGCCCACAAAGGGTGCATCAGCAAAGAAATATATAAGGATTACTCCACGAAAATTTAAAATTTGTCATGCCACTTCAGATCAACAAATATTTGCAATGAACAAGCTTGACTAACCGTAATCGATATGATGATACCAATAATAATTGAAAGGATATCAAACAAACGTATAAGACAGATTATTATGTTCCCAGCCCACAAAATATACTTGCTGAAATTTGGTCTGAAAACCACTTTGTTCATTTTTAAGTTTGTTTTTTTTTTTAATTAATTAATTATTATTAAGTTAACTACAAACTAAAAATATGATTAAATTATGCCACATATTCCACTCACTGTTTGTACTTTTTTGTTTTTATGCAATGTACAAGGAGGCATCCAGGCCATACAAGATTCTACCGTAATATTACGCTGGATTATCCAATGTTTTTCAGAAACGGTTGGAGCAACAAAATTGATTCCGGCGTCGTATATTAGCAACAAATTAGCAAAAAAATATGCCCCTCGAATAATATCGATATCTCATTGCGTTCAGGAGATATAGAGCTGGATGATCTACCGTATTATTAAGCTGAAATATCCACTGTTTACCGGAATCGGCTTAAGTAGCAAAATCAATTTTGACGCGATGAATTAGCAACAATTGATTTGATATGGAGTCTGATAAGGGAACTCCAGCGCAACAGATGTTGACTGATCCGCTCTTGTGAATTTTTCTCAATTTCTATACGACTATACCTATTTTTACTACACTTAACAGCTCAACTAATGTATTAAACTCCTACAATTTTTATTTGAAACGGTATTTTCATACCGCCCTAAGGGACATTTTAGTCTTGGGAATGTTAAGTTTTTCTTGATTTTCTCCAGAAAGCATTTAGTGATTTATTTCAAGCTTCTTAACTTAACTAATGATAATTTTCAACTGAAACATTTTTTTAAATCGTGGTAAACGCACTTATTGATTTTTTTTTCAAAATCGTTGTATCCCTTGTTGTCAAACATAGTATCTTTTTTATCACATTAAATCCGTAAAACTTACAAGATTATATTTTTCTCAGTCCGACCTAGAGAGTACTTTATTTTAAAAATATCGGTAGATGAGGTTATAGATGGCTGATAAATTTTAATACGATAGACAAGTTAGAACTTAGAGATAAGAATAAACTGAAAGAAAGGAAAAAGAAGTGTTATATAACAAATATCGGTAACAGAAAATATTTAATATTTTAATTTTTTCCTTATTAACTTTTTTCAGTTACTTCAAAACGACTAGTGATTTTTTCACTTTTTATTCGTTTTTTCAACAAAACGTCTAATTATCTTACAACATCGACAATGTCTTTTAATGACCAGAATAGTTCTACCAATGCATATTAACCTAGTCAAATTAGCTCTAAATCAAGCCAAAAAATGCCTTTGTTTGGATAGCTTTACTTTTCTGTAAAATCACTGGTAAATTATGCCAAGAATGACCAATGCTCCGGTCTGAAAAGTCGTACTCATACCAGGAATAATTAGTAATTTCCAAATTTTGAGACGATTCGAAAAGAATTTTTTTGTGAAACAAGTAACATTTCTCTTTAAGAGAGTCCCGTTAACAGGTCCCGTTAACTTTTTCTGTTTTATTAACTGTTTTCTGTTCTGTGCCACTCCTATTCTTCAAATATGTAAAATTACATTGCATCTTACAAAATCTTACAAAAATATCTTACAAAAGAAGATATTCGCAAAAATATTTAACAAGCGACCTCTTTATACGCCAAAGCAAATTCAATCAACGTTTTTTTACCTTTAGTCTCTTAAAACTTCACATTTCTTTGGTTTTTAATAGATATATTAAATTTCACTCTCTTAAAGTCTCTTAAAATTTCACATTTCTTTGTTTTTTTAATAGATATATTAAATAGATAAATAGGTATAATTTGATATGGATAACTATACAGGGTATTTGATAAACTTGCGGCAAAAATTTAAGGGGTTATTCTTTGGACTATTCTCAGAATGTTTTGTTCTTTGATGACTTTGGAAAACCGCTTCATTTCGAAGATACAGGGTGAACAAAATTTGCGATAACGATTTTCGATATTTGTTAAAATTATTAATGTAAATAAAAGTATAGCGTACGGCAATGGATTTAGCAAGTACAAAAGAAATTTTTACAATGAGTTGTTATCTTGTATCAGTAGTATTTATTTATATAGATTGAATGAAGCTTGGCTGCTTGACGTGTAGTCAGTGAAATCCTCTATCATGAAATATACGAACGCCGAGCAGACTGACATGCATTTCATGTATGGACTTGCTGATGGCAATTCATCACAAGCTAGGCGGTTGTACACTGAACGATTTCCGACCGAAAAATCTTCCAAAACATTCATCAACGTCTTCATGAAACAGGAATATTCAAACGAAGTGTAGGCCTATGAAGACCAATGACAGTAAAAACGGTGCAACTGGAACAGGTTATACTGAAAATTTTGCAAATACTTTGAATATAAATAATTGGACCGTTTGACAAATTCTTAAGAACAATTTGTTGTATCCATACCACATACAACGCGTTCAGAAACTACTACCCGCTGATTTTCCTTGCCGTATTGCACTATGACAATGGCTTTTGCAAACATTGGATCTAATCCCTCAATTACTGCCCCAGATTCTTTACACCGATGAAACGAATTTCTCAAGAAATGCAACAATGAATTTTCACAATAATAATATGTGGGCAGACGAAAATCCAAGTGACATAGTTGACGATCGTTTTCAGCATCAGTTCTCATTTAATGTTTGGGTTGGAATTGTGGGTAAATGCCTAATTGGAACGGTATTTCTACCAGGGAGACTTACTCGCGAGGTGTATCCTTCTAGAAGAAACGCTACCTGACTTACAAGAAATGCAATCTGCTATATGCACGATGGTGCACCACCACTTTTTACTTTGGTTGTTATTGAATTTCGAACAGTAACATACGGAGATTGCTAGATTAGTCGAAATGGACCACACGTATTGCCTACTCGATCCCCGGATTTAAACTCCCTAGATTATTTCTTATGGGGTCATCTAAAGTCATTAGTTTACGCTACCCCAGTGGGAATCTTGGACGACTTGTGAAAATGGATAATTGTTAGGTGTAACTTAATTAGAAACGAACCTGGTGTGTTTAAAAGAGTTCAGCAGTCATCGATGAGAAGATCGAATACTTGTACCAAAGCTGGAGGAAGTCGTTTTGAACATTTATTATAGATTAAGCAACTTAACATATATTTTTTGATAATAAAATGCTGTTACTCTCGCAATTTTTTTCACCCTGTATTTTAAAAATGAAGCAGTTTTTCAAAAATCATCAAAGAAAAAAACGTTTTTAAAATAACCCCTTAAATTTGTCGCATGTTTACCAAACGCCCTGTATAAATTATAGATAATTTAAAGACTAGAGACAATAAGATAATTTCATTAGTCCGCAATAGAAGCTGGAAATATTTTTCTGATTAAAGCTGTTTTTAAATAGCCATGTCATTACTTTGTTATAGTTCGATTGACTAAGACTGACTTCACTGCAGTGATAGTTATTGTTTATACTTCAATATAAGTTTGGGGATAAATGTTACTACTGGGTCGTATTCAAACATACTCAAACATTAAAGAAGTCCTTTAAAAGTTATTAAGCAACACTAACCTTGAATGACGATGCCTGGCCTGCCAAGATATCCGCCATTGCCGGTAATATGACTGTGGAACCTGAGAATCAGAATAAAAGTATTAGAGGACGTTAAATGTTCGAAATTTAAATTCATTTTGAAATATTTCAAAAATACTCACCATTAGAAACCAACTGATTTTGCACTTTTCGTCCTTAGAAGTTAATCCGTTATTGCTGCTGCCATAACTTAGCCGCCTGAAAAGAAAATATTAAACAATATATTAACAATATTTAATCATAATAAGTAAAACTAGGAAAATATGTGTAAAACTTGCTAAATATGCAATTACGTATGCATTTATTTGCTTCCATATACAAATATTAATATCCTATACGGAATTAATACCATTTATTCGATAATATGTCGCCAATTTTGTTAGCTATAAAATAAGAAGTTGTAAATTTTATGAGGTATAAATAAGCTTATCCGAAATACTTTTTTCGCTAGAAATAACCTAAACTTTAGTTTTGTATGGAGAAAAAAAATAGTTTTTAGCTAATTTTTGGGTGCAAATAAATTATTTCAGCTTCATAAAACAACAATATTTATATTACATTTTGGAAACTATGAAAGTAACATTCATTTTACGAAATAGTTCTGGGTTTAATCCATGGACTCCAATTAAAAATAGAAAACTGTCGCTATGAATCTTGGTAAAACTTTTATTTCGAGCAATTTAGAGAAGTTTTATTTCATAGACTATTTTTATAAATTATTTTAAATCTTTGAAAAATTCAGAAGTCTTTCAAATATATCACAAACATTTCAAATGGTATAGTTTACTTAAAATACTTGCAACTCTTTTAAAATGTCCTAGGTACATTACAATTGTATCAATTGATACAATTAAATTGTATCAAAACTCCCTTTATAATGCCTCCTGGTTTTCTTAAGACAGTTGCACCTTCTTCTTTTAGGGAATCTGATCCCTAAAATTGTCATAATTTTCTTAGAAACTTCTCAATTTCGGTAACTGAGTGACCACGTATTTGAAACTTCAAGAGTTAAAATTCGAACATGTTATTTTAAGTCAATTGCAGTTCATTACAATCCCTCTAAACTCCGCGGTTTTCTTCGAGATCTGTTCTGGTTCGAGATCAGTTCTGGTTTAAGGTAACTATAACACACTAAATCAAACTAAAATTGCCACAAGTAACTTCGAAAATATCCAAATCGACACAAAATTTACATTTTGCAATAGTTATAATCTTTAAAACTGTCAACAGTTCATTATGAGTGTCAAATGATCTTTAGAAACTATTTCCCTGCTTCTATGAAAATCTCAAAAGTTCTCTGAAGAGGTATTAAATATTTATAATGTCATATTTTCGTTAAGGTGCTCACAACTTCTTTAAAAGTAGATTAAAAATATTACGACTGTAACAAGTAACTTAGAAGTTCTTTAATTTTATTCAAAGAATATGTTTTCCCTGAAAGTGTTTTTAAAATATCATCAAATATTTTCAAAAGTAGTAAGGTTCTTTGAAGCCCATAGATTCTTAATTGAGTCAGAACTTATTTAAAAACACCTCAAGTTATATTTTTCAAAACACAATTGTAATTGTCAACGGTCAAAATGTCAACAGTCGATTAAAATTGTGTTTAATTTTCTTAACAATTCTTAACGAATCTCCTTAACAATCCGTGACAAAACTACTTTAAAAACTTCATTAGTTACTTCTCATACTTCATGTTATCTTAAATCAACTACAGTTTATTGAAATCGACATACTCAAGTACTTTTGAGACACTAGATTTAGTTTAAGATGACTGAAACTCCTATGAAAATTAATTGAAAAGAATAAATCTTTTCTTTCACAATCACGTTACGCATCGACCACTAAACAAGAGCAATGGGTAAATTTGGGCAATTTTGGAGCAATGGGCTAAATGCATACGCTAAATTGCCTTAATTTGTAAAATGTGCAAATATGTATTTCATATACTTTCCGAGCCGTACTAATGAGAAAGAAGGAAAACAAAGTATCAAACGTAATTAAAAACACTAACCTTTAAAAGGCTATTGATTTTGCATTTCTGTTCTTTTTCGAAGTTCTCCGTCATTGGACCGTTAAAAGACAACCTCTTTTGCCTTTTTGCGAAGACGTCACCACTACCACACCAAAGACTTACCTAATAAATAATGGCAACATGTAAAAAGTAATGGCAACATGTAATAAAATACAATTGGTCATAGCTACTTAAAACAAATGTTTTTTTCTTCAAAATATCATTTTACAAGGAACTAACCTTTCAAACTGCTGCATCTGTCGTACTGCCCTTGTATGAAGTTCTATGCCACTGTCGAGATAATACTCACCTATAAAACATACATTTTATTGTATGTTAACTGTTATTAATATAATAAATATATTAAAATTCATTTGTAAAAAAACATTTAATATACCTTGTTTTTAAACCACGTTAAATACTATAAAATAATTTCTCCTAGCCCAGTACAGATATATACTCGTAACTGTACTCAAATTTATAATCCAATACAGATTTTCCTAAACATTGCACTTGTGAATTTTTGAGAGATGTTAAAATGCCTCTAAGTGGTAATAATATCGAAATTTATATTTGGCCTATATCAGATTACACCAATGAAAGAAGGGCGTTAAAGGTATTCTGACCAATACGTTGGTCACGTTATGGTTAATTATCACAAAAAAAACTAGAAATTTCTCCCATCAGGCTTAGGACATCCTGAAGATGTGAGCAATTGTAAAATTCTCCTTTCGATCTTCATTCTAGCATCATCATTAGCGAGCATTAAAGATGTATAAAAATGGGCGTATTTAAATGTGAATCAACATATCAAGCATTATATATATAGCATTGTTTGGAAATATAAAAGTCATTCTCAATTGCATTGTCTCGAACTTCTTTGGGCTTATTTTTTGTATTTTTTTAGCACAATTTTATATTTAGCACAAAAACATTTGTTGGTAATTCGAAATTTACGTTATAACATCCGCGTTAAAATATATGAGGATAACTGTTACAAAACAGTTACACTGTCCGGATGTTAATCTGTCGAAATTGTGAACGTTTGACATCTTTTCTACTTTCTTCTTTTTTACACTATAACTAATGACACGTAATTTAATAGAGATTTTGTGTAGTTTCTTAGATTGTTTTGTTTAATTTTGTTTTGCTCAAATGTATTCAGCAATTGATTATTATAAATAATACCCCTTATAATTGTAAACAGATAATACAATATAGTAATATAATAATCCAACATAGTAAGTGATACAATCAGTGATTATCAATACTCATTACCAATTATTTTTTTACCAATATTCACGAGTTGGAAATAGATCTGATTATTCTACTTTTTCAAAATTTTTAAAAATAAGTACAAAATTACCATCTCAAATTATTTAATCAGCTTTCAAAATTCATATATTTTCCCAATAAGACGAGAAGAATAAAAGAAAGTCCCACCCTCCGTACATGTATTAAAATAGATATATTTTTATTAAATTTTCATTAAGAATTTAAGGCAGAATCCTATCCATGTGTGTTCTATGCATATTGTCAAATATCTGCATTAATAAACCAAAATATAGATCTATTCATTTAACATTTATAAATTCACATAAGTGCATATTTAAAGCATATTTTGAAATTTTTATGGCGCTTATTGCCTGCAGATTTTAACTTTCGACTGTTGCATGTTTTCTGAGCTTTGCATTACTTAAAAAAAAGTATACCTACTTCTTATGTATAAAGACTTTTCATCGTCGAACCAGTAATAAAATTGTTTCCCTTATCAACTCCATCCGAGAACATCCTATCCTACCCTAGGAAATTTAATTTAACCTTGGCGCTAAATGGTTTTGAAACTGCAGAATTAGCATTTATTTTTAACATAGGATGAAAAATAATAGAAAAAATAAACAAAAAAGTGAAAAATGAAAAAATAGGAAAAATCAGCATCCATAAAAGGAAAATAAAAGAAACAAGTGAAAACCAACCAACATGTCCAAATTAAAATGTTTGAAGAAGTAGGTATTTCAATGAACCTCCGCACAATCATGAATGAAACATTTTTAGTAAGATATTCTTCATTCAATGTAAGTACACGAACTACAAGTACTACGGAAAAACTTTATTTAACTTTTCTCTTCAGAACACCTCTGGTTTCATATCAGAATTTTTAAAATCGGAGAAGGTTGCCGTTTTCGAATTTTAGGCTCACTTCGACTGAAATATAGGCTATTGCGGAGAGCAGCACGACGAGTCTCTGGAAAAACTCCAATGCAGTTTTTTTATTTTCAGACCCTTGGATGCCAAGATGCCAAAACAACCCTCCGTTCGAAATAGTATAGTTCGATATAGTAAAGATTTTTTTTGAGTAGCTGTCGATGAGAAAACTTAAGCAACAGTTCATATCATTCGCAGTGCAATAAAATTATTTACGACTTCATGAATCAATTATCTATTTCATGCACCCCAAAATTTTATTTTGAATCTGATAGGTATTGAAAAAATTTTATGGCAATCTGTATGGATCTATGAAAAGTTATAATATACCTTTTAGTCCAGTTTAAAAGCGTTATTTAAAAAATTGATATAATTTTTCCTCTCTACTCGCTAGTTTCATCTTTTAACTAGCGAGTTAATATTGCATTGTCATCCAGTTCTGAGCTATGTTTAAAATTTCAAGTCACTGTCTCATGGGGATTCGATTTAAATTGCAAAATTTCTGTTTGTTTCACAAATGTCCATGTCGAAGAGACAATCTAATAAGAAACATAAGAAAGTTGATATAAACGTTATGAATACATGGGTTCTTTAGAAGTAAATAAGGTAAAAACACTAACCGGTTGACAATGACATATAGGCATGAAACCCACTGCTACTACTCCTCTGCCAAGATGCACGCCACTCTCACAAAAATGTTCACCACACACCACCTGAAACGATAAAAACATTCAATCGTAAGATGTAAAAATATGGTTATTCAAAAATTAAAATCTATCAAACAAACGAATTAATTAGTAAATAATAGATTAATATTAAATAAACCAATGCACAAATACGAAGGCGACTAAATTAGTGCACATCGGCGACGGTAGAATTACTGTGGAATAAACCGAAAAACTAAAATAATTACGGATAAAATCGCTTAGAAAACTCTCCCGGTGCGAATTATACAAGGGACGAACTCTTCTTGTGCACCGTCGACACTAATTTTTCGAAAATATCGGGAAGTTTTAAAGGAAATACCAATAAGGCACCACCGGTAATTAAAACTGAACCGTTCACTTACCCGTTAACTGCACAAATAAGGTTCTGAGCAAGCGAAACTATTCGGCAGTTGTTTATCGGAACGCAACTAAAAAAATCTCACAAAAACTGTACTCCGGCATGAGTTATAGGTGATAAGCGGAGAGAGGCGAGAATTGTTGTATTTTTAAAGTATATTTGATGCAAAATTGTAGAATGTTTTCCGTTCCCATTGAGTTCATAGAATTGTTAATGTAATTATGGATAAATATTTAAATATTTTTAGAAGAACGCGTGGTTTAAAATTAATATCATTAATTCCAATTCCTTGATGAGAATTAATACGCGTGTTATTGATGAATAACTAGCAAAAGATATTGTATGTGTTAATACCGCCCTTAGCGAGTAAAATGAACTCCCGTATATGGGCTGTAAGACGTAATTAATTTCTAGGAGAGTATCTTTTTTAACCACAATTATGTTTTTGCACAACCATGAATTTTTTCTGACTGAAATTTTTATCGTATATTAGGTACACTAAGAGCGATAGTCAAACGGCATTACAAATGCTTAGGATCATAGGTTTATTAGTTATTATTAGTTGAAATTATGATCGAAACCGGTTATTTTTCGGGTCTCAAGCGTAAACAAATTAACGGTATTTATTAAATCTTACACCATTATATAAAGAAAATTTTTTGCCTCCATATTTCGCATACATCATTTTTCGCTCCTAATAACGCATTTTTTCGTAACTCAAAAAAACGTTTTCCCATGACTTAGTTAATTATTTAAACAAAATTTACCGACTTTTCATCTATTAGAAAATTACTCATTTGCAATAGCTACAGTAACAGTATTATTTTTTCCCAAGATGCTCACGAAGAACTTTCCGCTGGATAATGCTTTTTTACGTTTCTTTCTCAAATAAAGCGAAACTGACTGCAGTAATAATTGACATTTTTTAGCACAGCTCGATTTTAAACTCTCGATTTAACTTTAGACACGTTACCACTTCCACCGTCTTCTAGCACCGTTGTATCATTTTTCTTGAGTTTTCAATAACTCTCATTGCATTTTTAACAATGAAGATGACGTGTAGCATAAACAAAAAGGTTATATCTGAAAAGTACTCAATGTAACACAAAAAATAAGCTAATCATCGTTTCTACGTCTTGCTTTATTTATACGCGAACATAGCTCGATTTTGAAATTTTTTAACTCGGAAAATGGGATGCAAGAAGACCATATTTGAAACTACTTTCATCCTACTTTTGTTTCGTACTGTTTCAATCGATACTGCTGAACTACTAAGTTTGAAAATAAGCCAATAAACCACTATTTTTTAAAAGATTACTTAAGCTTTGCCTTATTTTATAAACACATGAACGATTTGAAAGTTTGTGATTTCTAGTATTCGTAGAAATATTAATTTCCTCGAGAAAATGTAAATAATATTCGGAACAATAGTTTGCAATTTTGTTTTCGTACGCCTATCTAGATTATCTTGCAAAAGCTATTCTACTGATCGGGATTAGACCAGATTAGATTTATTTGAGGAAAAGTGAAATTTTACGAGAAAAAAGATGAAAAAACATTGCCTAGGTATTGATATATTCATGGCTACTTACAAAAAATTATGTTAATATTTACTTTGCGTATTTCTTCATTTAGTAATGTAATTTAAAATATCTGGAGACCGGAAATGACTGATCGTAAGAAAATATTCTGGGGACTAAATTACGCACTATTCAATTCTTCTCTAGGCGTAATATGTGCAAAGGTACAACAGAAAAATTGACGGGAAGCACGACAAAATTTAGAAATGTTACAAGAAATATTCAGTCATATTCAGACTAAGGAATTGATAAATTACATTTCCTGGCATCATTCCCAAGTGATTTAACAGAAAAGCAGAGTTAAGTCACAAACACAACATCCATAACTAACTTGGCTAGGTTATATATCATGCAGCACAGTTACTCAGCAGATTAAATATGATATTTCTCATTACTAACTTTTTCGGCGTAACCCATGGTGTACCCCTTCCTTAATTATAAATAACAATTCGAAGATAGAACGGCTCCATCTAACCCCATAATTACGTATGCGAAACTCCCTCTCTTAACATTTTGTTTCAGATAACACGATAGATAATGTATTGCAAGAGGCTATGTAATGTTGTACTGAAATTGATTACCGTTTAAAGATCCTGCATTCTGAACCCTTTGTTACAGTTTATAACATATTTAAGCAGTCACATGTACAATTTAATTTCTATAATTGTCTGCTTAAGAACTGAAATATTTTGAACATAATCAAGCGAGTGGAGACTGTGATTAAGTTGAAATACTTTCCATACAAATTTTTATTCGTTTTTTACTTTTGCCCCTTTGCCTATAGGTAAATATTTTCTAATATACGTAGCAGGTTCTCAAGGGACGACAGGAATAGTAAAGAAAACCCTCAGAAAGCCCCCGTTAAATTTTTTATTATTATTTTTCATTATTTTTATTAAATACACACACAACAAGCTAATATGGACAAACTGGTAGTATAATATACAGTAACATTTTTTTAAAAGTTTTTAAAGTATTTCTAAGTTCAAATCTCACGTTTTTAAAAAATGTCACTGTACCTTATACTACTTTTCCATTTCAGCTTGTTGTGTATGAGTATTTTATCTTAATGTCCCAGGCCATGGCCGAAACGTTGACACCCTAAGCGCCATATTAGAAAAGTTTTTAACGAGAGCATTTTGAAAGTTTTCTTTCACGGTTTTCTAATTTAAGTTCCAATATTCAGTTAAGAACTCGGATCAGGTGCCTACTTAGTCTTTTTGAAGTCAGTACACCCTAAATTTAAAATTTGATGGCACATGGTAATCTTTCTCAGAAGATCAGTTAAATTCCACCAGCGTATACCGTATTTATGATACATGATGTAATACGTTGAGGTATCCCATTGGCACATGGGTTTTAAGTGAGTGATAGAACCCTGAGAAACATATTTTTCAGACGTTCCTCAAATCAGATCTCCTGAACGTATAAGTAATTAGCCATTTAACTATATTGCACAGTTATCGGTTTCCCCCTGACAAGATTTCATTGCTTTTAAAGTTCATTGTGGCTCTAAAATATTTATGTTATGTATGGCATTACTGGCCTCAATTGAGCCCAAGACTCAATTATGTATTGTAAAATGCCTCTTTCTAAAATCATTCAATTCTAACCTCATTTTCATCAGAAAATTATGTAATCTGTTTACAATGTCGAAAAGCATCACAGTTGCACGTTGAATAGTTAAAATTACTTAAAAATAAACTTGGCATTGCAATACACAAAGTTTCTAAAATAAAAGCAAAAACTGTCCTGCATTCGCCAACTTCCATCCGTGAACTTCAAAGCTCTCGAATTTTTCCACCGCCGATAGAATAAAGCCGCCACATTTGAATAACCCTCAGGAATTCCTGCTGGCTTCGACATTCAAATTTTTTGGCAGCTTTCCACATGACTTTCCGCATGGCGCTGCGGACAAAGGTCTTCGTCTTTTTTCGGTTTGTAAAAGACGAAACATTGTTAAATAGCAATTTTCCAGGCTAGCGTACTTTGGCAGACGGCAGCAGGACCGGCATTAAATGCCGGATTGGATGGGGACCAGTTGGAGAGTAAATTTTAATATTTGACCACAATACTGCCTTGGGATGTTAAGAAAAAAGGAATTAATTCTGTAAAAAACCCTGCAACGTCGAATTTGATCACGTCAGTATTTTTAGAGGTTTTACGATTACCAAAGGATTCTGTTCTATTTACGTTCTATAAGTTTGCCCATGAAAAATTTATTTACGATTTCGAAAACTGTCTTTCGTGACATTGTGTCAAGTAGGGGGAGAGAAGGCTTAGAACGAAAAAATTAAATTTGTCGCTATTAAATCGACGATGATTCGATATGTATTTTAGGCCTTTATCAAGGCTGCCAATACAAGAAAAAATCTTACAACTGGATCAATTTAAAACATCAGTAAAGTTAATGATGTGTACAATGAGTCACTGTGTTAACATAACTACTAATTTATTCAAAAATATTGTAACGATTTATAAAACATAGAAAACGGAAGATTATTTATTTATGTTTCAATTAGTTGCATACCTCTTAGTTGTAGAAGGTCTACGTCAAGGTGATACAACCCTTTTAGAATTAACCAAGGAGTAGATGAACACTATTGTAATATTACAATTTCTATTCTCCCATATAATAAGTTATAACATTCACACTGGACGACCAACAGAACTGAAGCAGAAACGTAGGATGGGGTTTTCCATATATTACTCTTAGTGCTTACAATTACCGTACATGAAAATATGTTATTGTATTGTATGTTAAGGCCCTGAACGTTAGTTCTGCTGTTTATGGTATCATTCAGAAATATCTCACTTAGAATATTTTGCGTGAAGTTAAGTTCACGATCCAAAACCTTGATTGAAAACAAAACAAAATTTTAACTCAATACGATTTATTCTGACTTTTGCATATTGATTTTCGGGCAACCGAATTAGTGCTATACCTCCGTTTTTTAAGGTTTGTCCTGTTTGAGAAATATAACATTTTTCACATGTAGAACATGGACCTTTATAGTTTACATGAGACCACAACCCTTTAAGGACAAGGATTTAAGTGCAGACAAGATTATCCCAGGACTGTCTTACTTATAATTCTGTGAATTTTTTTTAGAAAGTCCGGGAAAAAAAGAAAATCTTAAAGATTTCTTATCTCCTTTATTCAAATCGACCTCACGACTATGAATATGTTTATATTTATTGATTACCTTATTTATTAATGACTTTGAATACTTGTTCAGAGTTAGGGTATGTACTCTACTTATCTCAATATCTAGATGAAACATTGTGCTACTCAGATTATAGCATCCACAACACATGTTTTTAATGGTGGCAACCGTGTGACTATAGGGATGAGCTAACATCAAGTTAAGGACCCTTCCACAAGCTATGGCTTTCTGATACCAACGCGTTGAAGTCGTAGCATTTATATTACGTCTCACCAAAGTATCTAGAAAAGTAATTTTTCCATCCCTCTCCACTTTAATTGTAAACTATATTCCTTAGGGAAGCTATTAAAACGCACCAGACCATATGTGAACTGATAGGCACGCCAATAAAGTGTCATCAACATACAGCTTAATGAAAGAGAGGTGAAATGAAAGATTTTCTATAGCATTTACCATCCATTATAAGATTAGCTAATACTGGACTAGTTGAGTCTTCCATAGCTGACCTGTCAAACTGTTTATAGAAAATTCCTTGAAATTAAAAATAGTTAAAGTTGAACATAAATTCGGTCAAATCGAAAAAGATTGCGCAAGTTAAATGCTGAAATAGATCCCCATTTTTGTTTTATAATATTTATCACTACACCTTTTGGGATATTAGTAAAAAACGATGTATCTAATGAATTCAATAAATTCAAGGGAGTTCCCTACATTATAATGAAATGTTGGGGTAACCTGTTTCAGAACATCTACATATATAGTTATAAGTTTTTCAATACGATTGCATGGTTATTCTAATTTCTACATGAAAAAAAGTACTGTGAATATTTTAGGGAGAAGCTGTGAGAATTGTTGTATTAGAGTTTGAAATTAGATTTTGTTTTATGAAGGAAGGCCGGCATAGTGAAAACGAAATTTACTGAGATACTATTGCAGATTACATCAATAAATTGCCTATTTTATGGTGATTTCAAAATGGTATAGCGCAAGAGATTTTTTAATAAAAAAAAGATACGCTACTTTTATCAAAAAGGGCACGTTTCTGATAAAATTTAGTCTATAATTTTTTTTAATAAAATTACCACTTCACCACTTCGAAATTTTGGGTCGTGAAGCGAATTTCAAAAAAATGAGTTTAAGTGAGATGATTTTTTTTTCTGATAATATTTTGTTTCTATGATTTCGTAAGAGATTTTGATTTGATGATGTCATATGATGACATGCCATGTCATGTCATGATGTTATATGATGTCATAAGCTGCAGAACTGACAACAAAGAAACCCCATCCTACGTTTCTGCTTCAGTTCTATTGTGTCGTCCAATATGAATACCATTGGTTATTATTTGGGAAAAAAGAAATTGTAATATTAGTGACCATCTACTCCTTGGTTAATTCTAAAAGGGTTTTATCACCTTGACGCAGAACTTCTACAACAAAGAGGTATGTAACTATTTGAAACAAAAATTCATTATAAACAATCTACAGTTTTCAATATATTATTAATCCTGATAATATTTGTGATTATGTTAGTTGTTATGTTAACAGTCATTTATTGTACACACCACTAGCTTCGCTGATGTTTTCAAGTGTCCCAATTATATTTTTTTTTGTATTTGTAGCCTTGATAAAGATCTAAATTACAAATCAAAACGTCGGCAATTTAGAAATAGTAAGAAGTTTGAGTTTTTTCGTCCTAAACCCGCTATTTACCCTAACAAATAGTTGAGAAGGACAAGAATCTGTATAATATGTAGGTACCTATTCTTTTAAAAAATATTACAGGAAGAAACCTTTGAATTAAAAAATCACTTGAATCACTGAATTAGTTATGATACGGCAACCTAATTTCGCATTTGAAGTCGCAAATTTTTTGTTTTTGCATAACTACGAAAATTATATCAATTATTGAGGAAACGCATCAGTCCTGCCATAAAAAATAAACAGATTAATTGTAAAGCCTTCGAAGTGAAAAAGTTCCCCGTATCGTTTTCTTGCCGTTAATATATATACCCTCCCGAGCTGATTCATTTGGATAAGATGTCGAACACCAACCGAAGACCTCTAATAGATGGGGTATCAAAATTCATCCGTTTAATTGGATAATATAATAAATATTTTGAAATGTCCAGAGTGTGCCCGTATACCGTATGAAGTTATTATTTATTAATCGAGTTAGGGTTCCATCGTTAGCAGGTCTCTATCTGGCCAAATGATCAATTTAAAGGAACCACAGAAAGAATAAGCTTGGCTTCACACCGCCCGCTGTATGACTGATATAAAGATATTTATCTTTTTGTTAGTTAGTGATATCTCCCATGCTATACGGTACCTAATTATACGATCCTGAAAAAAAATTATAAATTATTGTTTTTCACCGATATACATTCGGGTAAGGTTTAGAATCGAGGTTCTTCTAGACGTTTTGGGGGCATTCACACGCTACCCTCTGAAAATACAATTTTTAATTAACGATTATAGTTGAAAAATACAATTGGATTAATTTTTATATTAAAATTTATGTTCGACAAATCCAAATTGACTTTTTCCACCTTTAATTTCACTACCTCTGTATTGGTGTCGTTATCATACGAATTAAATAACTTGGTTAAAACGCTCGAGATTCAAGGATAATAAGTATAGCGCGGATCAACAAATATGAATAATAAAACTAGTCAGCTGGTTGAGTTTCCGAGCTTAAGCTACTCGATTATTTATTAAATAAATTAGTATTAACTTAATTAATTATTTAATTAGTTAGTATTACTACTACTAGTGGAATATGGCACATTGCTTCACTAAATTAAAAGCAATTCAGATAATACTTGAACTAGTATTACAAGCTATTAAGGTACAGCGTTTTAAGGAAACAAACAGCAAACGTCCATATTAGGTGAAGAATAATTAAATTAAAATGTGTCATTTCAAGGAAAGCAAAGTCTAAAATCTTCGTAACGGTAATATTTAAAAATTGATGAAAGTTACGGTGCAGCCCTATTTAAATCGCTGGTAACATTCATAAGAAATGCTATATTTACTGGAGTATTCTGACTACTGAAAATTACATTTTCATGTGGTATCACAATAATCAAACTTTACCTCGTTCTTTTAGGAGTGTCCAAGTAAAGTGAGGCGTAATAGAATGTTTAAAAGCAGGAACATTTCTTTTAAGGCGACCTCCTTTTGCTTCGCCAAAAGGTATCCTCAGGTGAATTTCTCGAAGTAATGGTTCACTTTTACTAGGCACATATGAATCACTTTACCCGAAGGAAAAACGTGAATTTTTTAATGACATCCGTCTGGTGATTTCGGCAAAAACGTGTCGAGTTAATGCAAAAAATGTGTTAATACAAATTCGTGCGTCAAGTAATTCGATATTAGTGATAAATTACGAAACGATCGGGCATTAAATCAGGCGACAGGATTTCTTTAACACTGTAGACGCGAACGAGTTATAACGAGTAACAAAATGGCCATTGGGTCTTGTCAAAACAAATTAAGACGTGTTACAATATCATTAGAAATTCACGATGGAAATTAAGATCGGCTTCGAATTGAGACCGTCATTAAAATAAATTATTCCGCATATTAAAGCGTCCATTCCTGAAAGTTGAACATAATAAATAGTGGTAAGTGTGAAGAGATCTAGTTTAAGATAACATAAATATTAATATTAATGCCTAAATTAATGCCTCGAGATTTCCATTTTATCATGTGGGCACATTATAGTGCCTTAAGATTACGAATTAACATAAAAAATCATTTATATTCCGTTGCATATATTCACACGATTTGTTTTTGATATCGGTGACTTTTTGTCATCGACGCAACCGGAGCTGTCATTCTAAATGGATTTTGTCCGTTACGATTAGATAATCAGCTGATTTGTGTTCGGTAAACGTCCCCAAACAACATTCTATTTGTGAAACTGTCGGCTATGTATTATCTCAACACATTTAAATTACAACCGTAGGGGCAACGATTCAATTAACTAAACAAAATATCAACCGACAGACACAAAGAATTAAAAACAATTAAAAACGGCCAGATTTGTGCCGTTTTTATTCAAATTTTTCATTTTCAAATTCAAATAAACGTTTCAAATCTCTGATTCCCAATTTGATGTGCACGGATATCTCGCAGGACGAAAAATAACAATCTGTCAAACACCCAAACTATAAATCTATCTTAATCTTAAAAAATAATGGAACAAGAAACATGCATGTTCTTAATATACAAAAGACGACATATGGCCAGAAAAGTTACAATTGTATGAGATTCCATAGCTAAAGCTAGTTGGCTCAGCTGGTTAATTGATTTATAATGATCCTGAAACCCAACAAGATCATCAAATTTGAATGAGAAAGGTGTCACGTGCTATAACTGCTTTCCTGCAATATAACTTGAAAATTTCAGCTAGATTTTGCTAAAGGCTAGAAAGTGTTCTAGAGTGGGAAAAGGGTATAACATTGACAAAAAGTCAATCAAACATAAGCGATGCTTGCCAAATGAACGTTTATAAACACTACCCTGAAAAATATATGTAGAATGGGACATAAGAGTACGATCAACCCTCAAAATGTTAAAAAACATAACGTTTCCCTCTTTCAGCTTAAACCAAGCACGCTAATAACTTAAATATCTGAGGATATTTCCAAGGGGAATTTATAAGCATATGTGTACGACGGGACATGGGGGTGGAATCAGCTCTCACATGTCCAAAACAAGATAGCCATTGTCCATCACTTGAAACATGTTAGAGGTAGCAATATGGCATAATTACCAATGAGGAATTTACACTATACAGCAACGGCGTATTTACCCCTCAAAAATGATATACGGTAAGGTATATAAAATCTCAGACTTGTAAATCAATCGAACCGTGATGTAGGGTGATCCATCGGGTATCCATCGACATACGTGTAGGGATGAGAGTGTACACTTAACAGAGTTACGGTCAGATAGCGATAAATATTATACCTGAAATTGTTGTGCATCTTGAATACGCAAATTGTGGAACATTACTGGTAATTACGGATAATTATGGATTATGAATAAAATCCTTATTAATTTTTATGAATAGAATTAATTGCTAGTAATCCATTAGCATGGGCACGGTTGCGTACGTGAAAAGGAATCTGACTGGTAAAAAGCAAATCAAGTCAATCAAGCAAAGCTGTCTAAACTATCAGTACAGATCCGAACGCGAATTCACCGTTTTACCTACCGCCTATGCCTTAGCCAACTTACACTGGCGATTCGTAGGTGTATCATCAACACAGGTACTTCGCGAATCAAAATCTTTGGCCGTTTTTTAGTATGATTTTGCAAATAATTGTGTTAAGTATCCGTTGCTTTCCAGTTTAAAACTTAATTTTCCCTGCTTTCGCCTTAGCTATCTGCTTTGACCCTTCCTTCCATGAAATCTATTAGATCGCCTTTGTCTTCAAGTACCGAATTAACTAATTTGGATTTATTGCATAGAATCTTTCTAACTTTATAATTTTTTTTCCATTTTAATTACATTTTATGATATTCTTGTAATAGCATAGGATCACAATCCTATGCTTACTCTCTGTACCGTTCAATTTTTTATTATTATCTCTTTCACCGTACTGCAAATAGTTAACCCATGAATTTTGTAGATTTTTGGATTTTCTGGGCATAGTCGAGCTATTTTACAAACAGAACCTAACGTGATGTAAATAAAAATAATAAATAATAATATTAAAATCGAAATGATCTTTTGCATTTACAGAACAATTTTAAATTTTTTTAGTAAAGCATCTAACGTTCATTAAATATCACTATTTACAAGGCGACATAATTTCATTCTCGTAAATGAAAGATTTTATTTATTTCCATACTAAAAATTAATCTGCTTGTGCGCAGACACTAAAATACATTTTTTGTAATTTTACTTCAGAACACATGTTGTAAATAATCCATATGTATTCCGCAGGAAACACTCCAACTTAAATAATTCCGAGTTTCTGCATTTATTTTTTACAAACCTACGACATCTACCCTGATTTTAAATTATCCGAGAAATATAACAGAGGTAACACTTTAAAATATGTCTCCCAAATAAAATACAAAAAACTTTAAGCGTTAATCCCGATTATTTCAGGGGATAAAATCAATATATTCGTAACCTTAAAGATAATTACAGAAATTTAATTTTTGTTAAACTAAGCGCCTTTTTTCAAGACGAGAAATTAAAAATTTCTAGTTTCTAAAGGTAACAAATTAACATCATTAAAATATTTTTGATCGCGATTTTCTCCTTTCGGATAAATTCCCTCTAATACACATTTAAATTCACATTTCTCTCCAGCGAGAAGCAGATTTTCCCAAATTATTTTAACCTTGCATAACTTGACAGAACCCGTTTTTAGGGGAGAGTTATGCCCGGGAGGCGAGCAACTTAAAGGGTAACGTAATTGCTACCGCCGGCACTTCAAGAAGTTGAAGGAGTTGCACTCCACAGAAAAAAATAGAAGGATGCGACCGAAACGGAAAATCAATACAACATTATACACTCATTTCGCGTAGTTATTTCGCATCTTTTGGTTAAGTCCGGGCCGCGGAATAATGAAGGGCTGTTATCGGTGCCCCACGGCGACGCTCATTATTTTATTTATCGGAGCGAGAATCGCCCTTTGTCTTACTACTTCTCTCTTTCTCATTTTCTCTTCCTGCCATCGTCGGGAGAGAGGATTGAAGAGGCTCCGACGGCAATTTCAGTATCTCAAGTGAACTTTTCAGGGATTTGAAATATTTTGCGTAAACAGCCGCATATTTCAGGGAACTCGTGCTCTATGGACCAAGAGATGAAATAAAGACGAGAAATTCGTGAGTTTAGTCTGGATTGGACGAACTGGGAACGAGGAGCATTACGCGATGCTTTACGGCAGGACTATTATTTATGTGGCGAAATACGAGCTTACCTTAGGTCACAATCCTCTTTAACTTTTGCATTGTGCCAGGATATGCAGCGTCTCCTAAAAGTTACAACCGGGTAATTTCTTTACTTGTTTATCGAGTTATTCACTTATTCAATCCTAATGTGTAGTTTTCGAAGAAAATTTTGTGCAAATGATAGAAAAAAGCGACATCACTAAATGGTTAAAAAAATGGCAGATATTTGACACTACAATGATAAAAAGGGAATTAACACTAATTGCAAATCAACATAAACTAAATTACCAAAAATATGTTGATGAAATTGCCAAAGATGGTGGAATATTTGTCGTTCGTTTACCACCCTATCATTGTCAACTTAACCCGATAGTTGATACAGGCTAAAGTTAAGGGTGAACTAACTCGACATAATACAACATGTAAATTAAATGATGTACGAAACCTGTTGAATGATGCTTTGGGAAATGTAACTGAAGATAATTGGCAAAACTCCGTACAGTATGGTATAAAAGTGGAACGATTTTGCACTTATACTCAGCTCCACGCCGCTGTACCATTCTTATCCACAACAAGCCCATTTATTCCTTTATCTAAGGCACCCTTATCGAGGCATGAACAACACAATAAATGTGGTCACAGTAAAACTGCCTGGATAAATATATCTATCTCGTGGAAAAACGTCGCAGTAGTTTAAAACATTTTTGAACCACCCCTTCGCGTTTATAACAAATATGTATTACAGCTTGACAGTTCAATTGCCACTTGATACAATTTTCTTTTCTTCTAATAAGTCATATTACATGAGAAACATTAGAACACAAGGATGTTTTTCGTAAGTAAGGTGAATTAGCTTTTCATTATCCGTGAAAATCATTTCAACACAATCGAAATTCGTCCAAGCAGTTACAAAAAATCTAATTTGTTGTGAGTAAAATGGCATTCACATGTTTTCCTACAAATTCGCACAAATCATTTCGGATATGCACACGACCATCATTGGATTTCACTGAAATGGTATCATTCGCACTTCTTTGTCCGATTTGTGATTTCTGACGAAAGCAATTCAAAGGAAAACTGATCAAAAGGAACGAGGAGTGGCACTTTCCCCATGAAGGTACCTATGCTTCCTATTGAGAGATTCCTCACTTATTCCGGGGAGATCTTGCCTATCCCGAAGATGGTCCACGTGGCCCCTGCGAACGCCTCGCAGTAACGCAAAACGTGATAGGAGATTTCATCTTCCTCCCAACACAACCTGCATAATGAATCGTCTTTCACCCCCATACTGTGCATATGGTAGTTCAGCGTCCAGTGCCTAGTCAGAACTCCGGTTCCCATGCGTATATGCTTCCTGCTCAAACTAAGCAGTTCTCTCGCCTTCCTCTAGTCGGGTCCCTCAATGAAAGCCCTCGACTGTCAAAGATGGTCCTGTTGACTCCAGTCTTCTTCGAAATCCGCTCGGAGGCGCCTTCTGAAGTGTCCCACTGTAGTCGCCTTGGCAATTCTACAGGCCTGGTCGGGCCCAGCGAGGAGAGTTTCCGCCCCTAGTCGGGCCAGTCGATCAGCCCCTGCGATGCCATATGCTCTGGCACCCATATCAGGCGAACCCTGTTCCCCTTAGCCCAGCTCCTCTAAAGTTCTCTGGCACTCTAAGGTAAGCTTAGATGAGGTTCTGTGTCACCCCAGAGCCTATAGCGCTCCCTGACTATCATAGCATATGTCTATGTTCTGTTTGCGGCAGTTCCTTGTACGGTTCTCTTGTGCACAAGCAAGGATCGGGAAGATCTCTGCTTGGAAAGTTGTGCAGTGAGTCCCCAGAGGTATCGTTTGGATACCCGCGGCTTGGCTGCCCTGCCCCGGACCCTTGCTCCGTGTGTGACCCATCTGTGAACCAGATCAGTCCATGTTCGCTAATTATGTTCTCCGGAGTTTCAAGCCCTCCCTTTTGGGGATTACCATGGAATAGTTCTTGTCGAACCTATTGATAGGTACGCATCCTTCCCTTATCTCTATAATGGGGTTCTCGCTGGTTGTAAGCCGCCAAATAGCCGAGTGTCCTTGATCGTTGCTTCCCTCACCCCATGCTCCCCAATCCTGCAGCCTGCAGGAGGCCTTCCACGTCACGCTTGGCACCACCAAGTGCAGATGGAGCAGGTCAAGTATCACCTTCAGGACCGCAACAGGGGTTATAACCGGCAATTAGTCTTCCTAATGGGCATGTACGCATTTCAAATATGGACCATCAAGAAACAAGACCACGAACGCACTGATTTCTTCGAGCGCTGGGGCTGGAAACGTCTTCTTCATATATCATAGATTGCCAGGCGAGCAATCGCCATGACTGGGGAGATTGGGGATATCATGGGACTTTGGCAAACTTTTCAAGAACGAATATAAAAATTCTTTGGCCACGTTGAGAGGAAAATACCGGACCAGTGAAGGGGCTAGATCACGTGGTAGATCCCCTAAGAGGTGGACAAATCACATTAAAGAATTGATTGGTACGTGAATGCAGCACGCAACTAAGGAAACCAAAAACAGACAAGGTTGAACCCTAAAAATTAGCCATTGATCATTCATGTAGAGTCATGACTCCTCCGTAAATAGGAATATGACAACAAATCATGTATTACAGAAAATATAGAGGTTTTTTTCCTGAATCCTTGTTATAGTTACAGTTGAACTATATTCATTCGTCAAGAATGTGTGCTCGCAAATCGAGGATCTATTGGTTTGAATGAAAATTCGTCAAGATTTTCAGCTACTACGAATTTATTTAGTGATACTTAATGTGACTTAATAAGCAAATGTTCGAATAAAGTTTTAAAAACATTTTAAAGTGACATTATTTATTGATAAATTCGGGACTATTTACCCTTTCACATTTCCCAAAATTTAACCAAATAAGCTAAAGTAGTTCTCTCTTAATAGATAATTTCAAAGATACAACGACTCTAAAAAACCTCAGAACCGCTAAACAGATAATCAAATTAATAATACTGCACATTGCAAAGGATTGAACTTAATGTCCATTTAATAAGTAATTTCAGTTTATAGCCGTAGAAAAACAATTCCTGTCATAAATTTTCTAGACGCTCGTGATTAACTACTGCTTCTGACACTTCTTATATAAAACACTTTTATTGATTTTCTTTAATTATGAAATACGTGTATAAAATAAGTCTGAATATGTTATCCTTGTAATTATTCCATGTTTTATTGCTTCATCCTCCTTTGAAACACTCCTACATTCTTAAATACTTCTGTGATTAATTGTTTCTCTTGCTATTCTATTCCAATACGCTTGAAGTTAATATGTGCATCCACCGACGTTACTTATTTTTATATAACGTACCACGCTTTAAACTTGAGTGATTCTGTAATTACAATTCTTGTAATTGTCCTTCATATTTTCCATATCAATTTTTAATTTATTGTGCATTGTGAGCAAATCTGGGATCTGTTCTCCACTATTAACCAAAACAAATTGGTAGATATTTTTATAATAGACGGAAACTATCGTTACCACATATAATCAACGTAATGTCAAGAAACGGTTTGTTTCGAAAAAATTGGTTTTAGAGAGTCCGTAATATAAATTTTCATATCACTGTATATCACTTCAATTAACTGCGATGGCCTAACAGATAAAATCGGCCGATTTATAAATACGTCATAAAACGTTTAAAATAAATTTCGTCGATTTATTCAAATTCGAATAGGTTTCCTAAAACGAAGCCTTTTCCTTCGAACAGATATATTTAAATGACGGTATAACCGTAAAGATAACTGGTTTAATTGGAAACTTAAAATTGATACGATGAAAGTTAAGATAACTGAAATTTTAATAATTTCTAAATTTATTTATTCGGTGAATCTTTTACTTCACCATATATGGTATGGAGGAATTTAGGAAAAATAACGAATATATTGCCAATCGCGAACGTTATCTAGATTTTAAATCGTCTTCCTGTTAGATCTGATATCGACATTGGATATCGACAGAATGTCTTCATAATACTTAAATTTTGAACGTTGGATATTAATAATTCGTCCGGCGCTTGCGTAATACACGAGGTGACGAGAGTAAATCAAATGGTTAGACGTTTTTCTAGAATTGAAATATAAAAGGCCTATGGGTATAATCAAATAGTAATGTTAAATTTAGTTGCTGTCAATGCAGGCAAAGGTGCAAAGAAACATCTAATTTGGCTGTAACTTTTTTCCACCTTGATAAATTTTTGGTCTGTTTAACATATTGACATTGTAGTAATATATTACATAGGTCAGCTTCACATTAGGCCTGAAAATTTACCCTTATAATTTCATTGCTAAAAACAGGTTTAGGTGTATTTGTGAATTTTTATACTCGGACTCGCTAAAGCTATTCAATCTCATACTCAAAAATAAACAATCAATCTTATTTTAGTAACAGTTAAATGCACGCTAAATTAAAAGAGTTCCAACTCCCAATTGGAAATTTATTATTTCCAATATTTTTTTATTAGGGAAAGTTATAAACGGCGGTTTTATTACTTGTCTAGACATAATTGTAAAATTGTGTTTTCATTTCACACTCATATACATGACCAAATTTCAAGGAAAAAATTAATCATTATTTTGCATTTACATAAGGAATAATTTTCGAAAAGAAAGCATACCTAGTCCAACTGCGCCACTTCTTATCTAATCTTTGAAGATTTAAAATTTATGTACATATACTTAGTAATTGTCGCAAGAGTGGAAATGTTTTATTCGCACAATAAACTCGAGTAAAGTACCCAAAATACTTCGAAAATTTACAGCTGCATTAATGAGCCTTGTAAGATTATACGGCAAGAATTATAAACCGTTAGTATTGTGATAACATCGATACTTCATTCGAAAATACACCTTACTACCCTAGTTTTTAAATAATATACTATAACATGGAATACCACTTTCAACCTGCTCTCCTCATTATACGACATGCTAAACCACATAACTTTAGTACATTTTTTCCATCTCGCAGTTGGTCCATAACGACCATTAAACTCGTGAAAAGAAAATCGTCGAGAAGTAGCTAATAATATTATTTAGGAGCGGGTAATTTGTGATTGGATTTTTAAGTGGACTCGCTTGGTGTTAGATGTTTAAGATGGTAATTTTAGTGGTCGCTTCTTAGAAACGAAAACGCCAAGACCACCATGTTCAACCACCTGCCATGGTCGTTGCTAAGGGGATGGACTCACGAGGACATGGAAATGATGTTTTAAAATATGTTTTATTTTTAATATTTTTCTCTGCAAGAGCAGTTGTGTAAGATACAATGATTTTAAGCACAGTTTTAAAAAAGGTTAGCATTTTATGTACGTCCATAACCAGACAATCGGTCTATACATAGTTTGCCTCTCAGTTGACGCCCCTGACCGCTAACTAGACACTGATAGCCCCATTCCTCACCTGAATTATTGGAACACCTTCGGTGTCTGCAACGTGGTCTCGATTAAGGGTTACCGATACACCGCTGACTTTTCCACCTTAAAATGACAAGCTTATTACAGTAATCTTGTGCTATTAGTCATACGATTGCTTGTTGAATTAAATGGGTGGTCTAGGCCCTCTGCTACGTTCTGCTCGCCAGAGCTTTCGAGCTATTTAAGTAGTATGACGGAGGAATTATTATGCTTCATCAAAGGTTAATGCCGAAATGTAATTATCCATCATCGGATCATCGGTTCATAAACGGGACGATGTGGGAAAGAATACGAAGCAGAAATGTTCAGAGGTGAGAAAATTGTTGAAACGTAGCGTATGGTTGAAAAAGTAAATGGAATGTAGGGTGAAAAACTCGGTAGGTGATTCTACTTAAGTAAAAACATTAGTACAATACGTTGTAGCAACATAATTCCACATGATTCCATAGCGAGCGTTGTGTATTTATTCAAAGACAGCAAATTTTCAAGGCATTTGGCTAGAAAGGTGTACAAGAGAAACATTTTAAGTTACTGTTAACAACTATGTACCGTGAAACTTTAAACAAAACCTTCCATGTGTCACAACTGGTGCGTGCCAAAATCCATTTATCAAATTTATGACAGAACTTCTTACTTCTCGTTTTATGTTACTTGGCTTATTTCTGATAATACTGTAAAAATGTAAAGAAACCACTTTAATAATGGCAGAAATTCCAGGATAACATTCTGCAGATACGTTATGAGAAAAAGGAGTCATGTCAAAAATTCACTCACACCAGTACTCCGTTAAGCGTAATATCACCAGAAAAATGCCAATTTATAAAAAAGTGCAGATTAATTTATACTTGTCAGCTTTGTTAATTGAACAGTGACAAGTAAACAAACCATAGTTTCAGCAGGAATTTCTTGTTTAAAACATTTTTTTCAAACGTGTTTCAAAAGTTTCAACAGGAATAATTCTTCTCTTCTTTTAGTTCATTAAACTTTTTAATCAATGTTACTTCAATACGATCCATTAAATAAAATAAATACGAAACGACATTTCTTTTCATTTCATTTCATCGCTGTATAATAAACAAATAGATAAGGTCTTAGAAAAGAAACTCGCCATAAATAAAACTCTATGACAACCAATATGCACCAATAAAATATAATTTTAAATGACACAGAAGCGATTTAACAAACTAGAGTGTTATTAATGTATATATTTTAAATCGAAATTTTGAAAATCTAAAATCATTTTTCGGAAAACCAACATTCGTGTCTCTTAGTTTCTCATATAAATTTCAATTTGCCTGTATTTCTAAGGAAAAGAAGACCAGTTATTAGATTTTGTCTTATAAAATTTCTAGCCTAATCCTGCCATTAAGGTAATGCTGTTTATCACTTACTTAGCGTCGAATTCAAGATTCGGATTACTGAACGACAGGTTCGAATTCATTCCTGTCATGAAAATTTTTTATACGTCATCAACACTGAAAATAAAAATGTTTTGCCCTCTTTTTATTGTCACTCCTGGCGTGTAGAAGAACTTTTTATTGCGCATTATCTCATAATTTTGATCCTTTACAAATGGATGATAGGAAATTTCCCCAACAACAATTGACCGACGGAAGATTCCCTGACTGGAAAATTCCCGATGGTGAAATTTTCCGACAAACAATTCACAGAGCAGGAGATTTGCTAACAAATATGAAATATTTAATTTAGTGATTCCACTAATTTTTTCAAAGTTAATTGAAATTTAGTTTATATTATAAGGAATTATTATTAATTGGTAATTTTTCCCAAAATATGCAAGAACAACATAGAATGATAATTTCAAAAATTTCATCGTTTCAGTGTGAACAACTTAAATTTCTGGGACCTTTTATTTTGTTGAACTTCAATATAAGCGGTATCGTTCATACTGGAGTTATCGTTAAGTGATTCTTTAAAACCCTGAATATAATTACCAAAAAGTTAAATTTTAGCATTACGAAATACATGGATTAGATGAGAAAAGTACCTGCCATTGGAGATAATTCCATGTAAATTTAGTGGATAGATACTTTTCTGGCAATTTTAGTATCCATAAGTATAAACGGGTTTTAATCATTGACTTAATGATAATTCAATAACAATAATGTTTAGGTGAAATTCAACAAATAAAAAATTCCTAGAATATTTAAAATATTAATAGAGAAACCAGGAAAATTTTCCAATCTGCATTTTTGGTGTCCCTATATGTTTCAAAAAAAAAATATTACGTAATGTACATTTCTTACATTAAATAACTTCGTTAATTATTTTCAATTAATTTAACAAAGTGGAATGGGTCATTCTATATTTGTCGGAAACTTTTCCGTTTAGAGAATTGTTTGCAGAGGAATTTTCCAGCGGTCAATTGTTGAGAATTTTCCGCCTCCCCTCAGAAATGTGCTGTTCAAAGACCAACGGAATAAGGAGGTCTTTCAATTGCACCAAAAGTTTGCTGGTTCAGTAAACGCCGCTGAAGAAATCTTTCTCTGTAAACTTTTACAGAAACAGTTCTCTCTACAGAAATCAAGAACCAGTAACATGTCGGTTATTTCAGCATTAGAACAAAACGTCACCATCACAAATTAAGAATTATTAGTAAAATTGACTGGAAGACTTGTAAACTTAGGTTTTTCCATTAAATGACATTGACAATAGAAAAAACTGAACACCAATGGCTGCTTGTCTTTAAATTTAGGAAGTCAGGAGGTTATGACATATTTTAAATTAATATTTAAATTTCAACATATTTAACTTTCTGACTAAATTATAACAGAAAGCGAAATCACACAAGACACAAAATATCATTAGAAAAAGTTTCAGGCAACCCGTAAAAAGAATATGAGTTTCTTTGATGTGGTTCGTCACCTTTTTCGTCACTACAACCTCTTTTTACAGAGTTTAACACTTTCAATAGCTATATTTTTATTGGCATAACATTGTTTTTAATGTAAATTTTTGAAATTGAATAGTGACTAGAATAGTAACAATGGCACTTTTGGATAGAAGAAAGTTGGGTTAATTCCTCATATTTTGTAGTGTGTGGCATCGCTTTATACGCGCATCTCAGGGTCACCCTGTATATGGTGGTACGGAACGAACAATGCGTTTAATGCCTTGTTTTTGATTTTAGTGCATACAATGCATGCCAAAAGGTTTGTTCAAACCTATTCCAGTTATAGTTCCAGTGTGTTTCATGAAGGGGCAGATTTTAATAAATAAGACGGCAAAGTAAGTTCGGTTTATTTTGTTAATTTCAAATATTTTGTTAATTAGTTAGACTAATAACTTGACTTATTTAGACTAAAAACATTACTTTTATTCAACAAATGTTTGGAAAAGTGTTCAAGTTTCTTCTTTAACTGGAGGTACGATTTGCAAATTATTACAGGTTCATTATAAAACCCACCCTCTTATTCATAATGGCATTTTAACATTAAAATGGATTTTAGCTTAAAATGCGTTTAGAATGTGTTTCAATAAGGTAACTATAGATACCTCCATGTTAAGAATATACGAAACAGAACTGTAGTTACATCTGTGAAACACATTCTAAACGTATTTAGCCAAAATCCATTTTAACGTTAAAAAGCATTTATGAATAAGACCGGTAGTGTCTATCACATATTCAAATTTCATCTAAGGCTCTCCCTACCAGGAAAAGAAACCTATTCCATTTAAAAATTGATAGCCAGTTTTGTTAACCTTTTGAATCCATCGCTTCTGTTAATTTTTCTTAATCTTTCTTATACATGAAAGAAATAAATAAACTCCAATAAAGCTTCAGCCTGCAGTAAACTCATATTTGAACCCTAGGCTGTAATTGTAATACAACACACGACAGCGTACTTAATACAATTTTTCTCCCAGATTAAACCTAAAACAGGCGTATTAAAGATGTTATATTGAAAAGGGAGGTATTAAAAGGCTCTGAAATATAGCTGTCAGTAGTGATAACTGGAAACAAATTTATACAATTTTCACAACGATCACCTTGTACGTTCCGACAGGGTGCGTATGTCTAATCTACACAATATACGCATTTTCTTTTTATCCTACTGCAACTGTTTAAAATTATATGAAGTACCAACCAGGATTTGTGGTACCCTATTGAGCTAACTTTAAAAAATATCGACACTTGAGTTGGTCTTTTTTCTCCCCAGCGAACAAAAGGAAGAAATATTGAGAAGATGGAACTTGAGTGATAAAGATAAGAAAAGCACGTGTCGTGTGGGTGCTTACGTGTCGTGGGAACCGAGCACGGGAACCACACCAATTAGGAACCTGCCTACTTTTTTATATCTCGACTGCGATATCCAGAGGCGGATGCCCATTGTGAGCGGTGCAATATAAACAATGCTTATCAGTTTATTGGTACCGGTCCCTCTTTCTCTTTCTCTTGCACGCACTCTCTTCGGGGCGCTCGGGACCGAAATAAAGCGCTCATTCGCCTTATTATTTATTTATTTTTTTAATTTGAAAAATAATACTTACTTTGGATCCTTAATGTTTTTCGCGCGGTTTGAAACGACCAAATACATTAATACAACATAACTTCTTAAACAAGTCTTAATTGCAACAAATCCTTGATAATTTCAGCATATAATTTGCTGCAAATAAGTTACATTTAATCAGCCATTACATATTTTCCTTCTTGTATTTGTAACAAGTGTAACAAAAAATAATTCTTGTTATGAAATCAGATCGAAATTTTAACAGCTCGTCAATATTTCGTAATTTCTATATTTTTCGCTCGTCATTCAATTTCTTCTTTAATTTTCTTCCACATTTATTTAATTTTTTGGCGAAATGCGCTTTATCTCTGGGAATCCGCCTCAGACGTCGAAAGGAATAAACGAAAGCATTTCACCGTGTATTTTTTCACGAAACTATGTTTCTGTTTCCATAACCGAGATCGTGACATTACTGGAGAATAAAAAATTAAATTAGTGTATTCTCGATTTCACAACATTGATCCAAGGAAGATAAAGCAGCTACTGGTGGATGTTGCAGGTGATTATTTTTAGGGCAGGTTTCTTTTTAGGGCAAAAATCCTGAAGATCACGTCGAAAATGAATATAAAGGGGAGAGGAGATTTTCTGGACGAGACATTATTCATCAAACTATCACTGGCATGCGGTTCCTAATCGTATATATACTAATTCACACATTTCACATTCAAAAAATGTATACACATCTCACTAAAAATTCAATTTATTTCGTTCATCGAAAATTCTATTTATTGTGATCAATTCATTAAAAAATTATTAATAATCACATAATTTAAGGACACAAAACAGGCTATGTAGAATTAATAAACCAATTCTGACAGTAGTGCCATTATTGATTACGCTGCATTTGGTTACATTGCTTTAATGTTCTATAATGTACCTGTTATTTTAATTATTATTTGCTTATTATTTTAAGGGCATAATACATCGTTAGGGTAATTATACTGTAACCGCAAAGTACGGAACTTGCAGACCAAAATTGCAAAAATATTAAAGTAAATTGATTTGAAAAATGAATTCAATTTAGGATATGAATTTTAAGCCATCATGAGGATTTTTGAGATTCCCATATAATTAATTGCTTTAGCTCCGTTTTCATGCTTTGTTTAAGTAATATGTATGTACGGAAACTGCGTTAAATTCGTTATTACTTTCAGAATTTTCAGTAGACGCAAAATAACGGTAAATATTTAACAATCTGTGTAACAGTCACATACACATCTTAAAAATTTTTGTAATAGTTTGTAAACTGTCATTTTCTTGATATCTTGAATAATCTTAGGCTATCACTGTATACGCACAAAATGTTATCGCAGGTGATGTGTATATAATTGTTTAAACCACTTTTACAGTCCAGAGTTTAAAGGTTTTTCGCTCAGAATTCTTTCTGACAAAACCGATTCATGTGAAATTTGAAAAGTAGTTAGTGAAAGTTTCAAGTAACAAAAGAGATATAAAACCGCAGTACCTTCCTATATTTTAAATAAAATATGTTTTATAACAATTTTTTGTCGAACCGATACTTTTTGAATTGAAAATGATTTTTCATCTAAAACATGAATGTTTTGCACCATTTGTTATGAATAACTTGGAAAGCTTGGGTTTTACAAAAAAAAGTAATAAATAAAAATATGAATCATTAATCATCATAAATGAATATGAATATGAAATAATAAAACGATGTTTTTATTTTGCTTTTGTAGATCAAACGTTGAACGGTTAAATAACGAAAAATTGGAAAATTGTTCGAGAAAATGTTAAATAACCTTTTGGAAGTACTTGGAAGGGCCTTTGAAACGAGCACTAGTAGCGGTTTTTGACACAAAACTAACGGAGCTATGATGAAAATAAAATGGTTATCACGCTTTTTCCCAGGAAAATCAACATTGACAGCAATAACTCACCGCATAGGTTATAATGGAACGTAATCCAGTTACGGTTTACTTTCTTTGAGTCCTAGCAATGTTTTTACGAAGTTTAAACGGTTTGGAAAGCTTGTATTTGAAATAGAACTGATTATAATTTACAATTTACTTGAAATTTCTTTAAAAAATTTTTTCACACTAATTCAAAAACTAAAAAAGACAGACAAAATGGTACAATATAAGGTCTATACTGTTTCCCAGAAAGTTATTTTTTTGGTAAAAATTAATGAAGGTATTTTCGTTAAAATCTGCATATGAGTGCGAGGACCACATCTTTTACCAAGCCAATTAACCTTACGTAACGTAATTAACAATTAACCAAGCCATTTAAACTCAAGAATTCTAAAAATAAAGGGTTCAGAAAAGCTGAACTTCACTGTAGTTCTAGCTCTTCGTAACCCTTCAAATTCGCTTCAAAAGAGTTTTTGAAGCTATCGAATAGCCTAAATATTAAGAAAACAATAGTAGAAAAATCAATAGAACTTTTTACATTTTCAGAACATGTAAATTTCTTATTCACAACAATTTTGGTACATTCATACGTTGAATACGTTCTTATGTCCATATATGTATAAGCCTTACTCAATATACACATATATTTACACACTTATACACAATATCTTCTATGAAATTATATATGACGTTGCAATAAATTATAAGAAACAAAATCTTCCTAAATTTTATAGTCCTCTATAAATCCACCAATATAAAATTCAGAAATGTTGAAAATTTGGTTTCTTAAATTCGTCATTATGGCTCGACTCTAAGGGTTGCAAAATTGTAACTCATCATAAAACATTGTTTGTTGTACGAAATTAGACTATTTCAACCTAGGAAACGCTCACACCCTCAATTTCCACAATTATCAAGGGTTAAGGTACACAGTTGATGGATCTTAATCTATAACAAATGCCTCATTAAACCATTTGAAGCAATTAATAACTATTTTTTTTAAATTTCTTTGTATAGGGTGGCTGCTAAGGGTAGAAACATAGTAGAATGAATTACATTCCAGGACATGACAAAATGCTTAAAGAAAATGTTAAAAATTTAAAGAAAATGTAAGAGGAAAGAACAGAACAGAAAAGGATTTCGAAGTGATATCGAGGATCTAAGTTCAAGTCCTGGTCGTAGTCATAAATACCTCTTCAAAAATTTATTTTACTGTGATGTAACACTTATAAGAGTATAATTCAAAACCTTAAGTGTATTCAAAACCTTCATATTTTTAATTTTAGTGTATATTACAATTTCAACAATTATTTCATAAAGAGTGGTTTTAAGGGTTGAGAGATGCAGAAAATCATCAATAATATTGTAAACGGTTAGGAGACACGCTGTTAACAATTTATTCAAAAATAACTTTTTCACTATTTTGTTATAAGGGGTGGTTTCTAATGGTTGAATCTTAGTAAAATATCATAAATCATACTCCAGAACATAAAAAACGTGTTCTACATATAACCACGGTTTAAACTTACAATAATTTTATTTTCAGCGATTTTCATCTTTGTTCCCTAAAAAAAAATACACCCCGGGACCACATAACTTTTGAAGCAAAGACTAAAATAAGCTTAGTTACAAATTGTCATAAAAATCAATATTGTTCAAAAGAATTCTGAGGTAATAATACTCTCAATTATTACAACCATACACTACGTTATTAACTTTCACAAAAATGAAATCACATTACATTGCAGTACTACACATTAGCATGTTACTACCTACAACTACAATTATTAATCCACAGGATATACTAATTTAGGACCAATCAGCATTCCTACAATTTGATCATGGTCTTGGAAAAATTTGTGAAGAAGAAGGTACTGATTACGTTAAGAGTAATAGTATTATCTTTGAAACCAGTCTGTATTTTTTGGTAAAATTCCATCCCTACAGCTTTTTCAAATATGACATGACACTGAAAAACAAATCACAAATTATTTATTGCTAAGTTGAGAATTTTGTTTTTTATCGTAAAATTATTCGTTTATTCGTGAATTACTTATTTAAGTATATGTGTACGTGTATGTATGTTATCAGTGTGTATTGGTTAACAATAAAATCTCTTGCATAGGTTTTGATGCATAAGCATAGGTCTTTGATGGTTTGCCTTTGCAAGTCTCTTCTCGTTTACAGTCTTTTATCAATCACACGCAAATTTCGTACAATTTTGACCCTAAGAAATTCCTTTATGCAATTTCAGTTTTGCAATCCGTTCTAAATAAGGTAAACACATTTTCAAAGAGTCATAGTTTGCCGATTAATCCTAATAAACGGGACATTATTATATTGTTTCCTGAACACAGAAAAGATTATATTTACATACTCTTCATGGTAAAAGTAGGGTTAAACGACCTAAAGATATCAGTTGAAGCAAAAATTCTTGGTGTAAGTTAGATTGTGAACTTAGAGTTAAGGGACTGTAAGCCCTAGTCTATCCTCTCCTAGCCCAAGTCTTACGTAAAGCCTCTTTGAATCTGATACTAATAAACACATGCTAAGTTTTAAAATGAAAAATTTTGTAAATTGTGTGAAGTGTAGGGCTTTCAAGTTGAAGTTACTGCTATATTATATTATGCTTTATATTATTGCTTAGGCAACTAAAAATCGTTCGATTACGAATCTTTTAAGTACTCTCCATTCAACTAGATAAAGATTTAATTTTTTTAAACTTGTGACGTCTGAAACACATCAAAAATGGTAGTTAATAGCAGCAAACAAAAGTAACGCAGGTAAATATAGAGAGAAAATAGAAAGGGGACAGCTGCGCACAAAGTCATGAAGAGTTTTTGGTGATCTGGAGGAATTTTAAAGATAACTTATTCGAGGCTATTGCAAATTATCCTATTCATTGCAATTCCTCTTTGGATTGATGTGTAATGATTAATTCTAGTAAAGATCCATGCTGCACAATGTGGGTGACATTTTATTCATTTGCATCATTTGTTTTTAAACAAGTCCATAATATTAACAAAATACAAACAACTTTTCACGGATTACAGTCAATTTTTTGACGACTCTACATCCAAAAACAAAATATTAAAACGTTTTATTGTCTGCCCAGAGAAACATCATTAAATTCGGATATTTCCCCAGAAATTACAGTTCCTGCCTGGTAAATAGAAAGCTCAAATCTAAATCGCTCGTCGGAGAGGAAATCGAACGCTGATTCTTTTCCGGTGTTGAGATTTGCAACTGCTCGTGTGTATTTGGAGGGATTCGACTCCAGGTCAATGATCTCTCCTTATCTTTGAATTATTTATTGCCCGGGAAATAATATATCATAGATAAATACCTACTAATATAAAATATAGATAACTGAATATTTTCGCGATAGGCCTTAGAGACTGGTTTTACGAGCGTATGAAATACATTTTGCATAGCACATCCATTGGAATTTGCTTCGAGTATCTGTTTGCTGATGAAATTGAAGGTTTTGCACACACCATCTCAGTTTATAGGTGAGAAACGTTGTTAACATTTAATGGCGTATAAAAATTTAAAGTTAAATATAAATTGGTCTCCCAATTAAGAAGAAAACACCCGAGGAAATTTTTTCTTGAATAGTTAACGCCTTCCTCAAACCTTAAGGCGTACTTACTATGTAAGGTTTGAGGAAAGTGTTAATTATTTAAGAAAAAATTTCCTCGGGTGTTTTCATCTAAATTGGGAGATCTAATCCTATTATTAAGCATCTAATCCTTAAGATGCACTTAGTTGACGATAAAATACAGATGGTGGCGTGCTTACTGTGCCATCTGTATTTTATAGTCAACTAAGTGCATCTTAAGGATTAGATAAGGCCGAGATCGGTTTGATCTTACCTTGAGTATCCCTCAGAAAATATTAAAAGTTAAGTCCGGCTTCAAGACGTGCATTCCAGATGAATGACGACTATTATGAGTACGTCTCTGACTAATGATGCTCTTCATAAACCCAATAATAGAGGTTTGCCAGTGGTTCCACTGATCCAGTTAATAATCAGTTTACGATACTATGGTGCAGAAAATTTCCATTTTAGTTGCATTTTTATATGTGTATTTATATCTAGAATTTAACTAATTTAGGGTTTAAATTTATTTAGTTCAATTACAAGTTTCAATTTGTTTTAGTTTATAACCTATCTTTAACACGATCGTAGAACCATAGAAATAGAAATAATACCCCATAGACCGATTTCTCATTCACGATTTTCTCTATTGTCAGAACTTTTATTTTCTTAAGTGCTCCTTGGCGGAGGCAAGAAGATTTTGTAACTATCGAACAGCTTATCTCAGGTTCCACCAAGGTTTCCTCCACCAAAGCCTCCTTAAGTATTCCTTAAGTGATGGACTATAAATTTGCCCCTAAAGAACACAAGTTAGCATGGTAGAAAACAGACAATGAAACCAACTAAACGTATTTGTTAGAAGTATTGTTAATTTATTGCCCATTTAACATGAGAATGGTACATATAATACATAAGAGGAGACCTTAAGTTCATTTTTGGTGGGGTCTTTTGCCGTCGAAAAAGACAAAAAAATAAATGAAAGATACTACAAGAATTGTAACTTTCTTCATGGTGTACGTTATTATTTTTACCTTTACATTCGTATCCCTGAGGGTGTCAGAAAATATTGACGAAACATCGACAGAAATTTGGTTTGTTTCATTGTATGTCCTCTACCCTGCTTCCTTGTCTTCTTTAATACCTGAAGAAATTTTAGAAAACCCCCATTTACAATTTTAATATACCAACGTGATCCCTTGCATCACTCGGTATATACGGAAACGAGCACTATGTAAATGTCCAACTACTATTTGCCTTCTATCTGTCATTGCATAGTGTGTAGTTTATCTAGCGGTGCATATTGTGTGCACGTAAAATTATATCGTTTAAAAAACTTATAAATTTTAAAATTATGTTATCTACTCGTGAGTAAAACATGTTTAGTAATTCTTAGCGGCAATGGGTATCTTTATCTACGCACCAATATGAACACAAAGTTTATACAACGCCACCAAGTGTTAGTTTATTTGTTGTTGAAAATGTTCTGAGAAAATTGGAAAAAGGTTACATGTTAATTTTTTGGTTTGAAAGTACATAGTATCAAAAAATGCAGTGTCAAGTGTTATAAGTGATGCTAAAAACAAAAACATGCACATAACTAAAGTTTTCGTTGGCAGAAAATATAAGCGAATGCAAAAATTCGTTTTTTGGAAACTTATTTCAGTTTAGGCTGTAACAGCTTTAATTTTAAAGCACGCCTCCTTGGCCTCTGTGTGATATTCAAGTGCTCAAATTTAAGCATAACACGAGTGTTTTCAATAAAGGTTTTTACAGATACATTAATATTCAACACTTCAGCTACCACGGTCATTTAGAGAGGAAGGAAAAAGTTCCCACAAAAATATGTCAATCTCACGTATCAATCTACTATTGGGGCGATGAAAACTGCCATTGGAAATAATCCAATATGGATATCATTGGCGAGATGACCAATGTTAAAGGACGGTATGTTGCAAACTTTATTATTGGAAGTTTAAACGGTAGTAGTAAATGTAGCACCAGTTATTTAGTTTCTGTTGTGTTTCTGAATTGCAAAACACCAATAACTTGACTATATCCAGATTTGTAAACGAAACTCTCACTATTTTTTTACCTGAACCGGTACGGACAGAAAAAATAGCAGGGCAAAATTTGAAAATATTTTGTCCAAACCTAATACATGTAACTTGTTTGGCACATGCGTTAAATCGAGTGGCTGAAGTTGTAAGTACAGAATTTCCAATTGTAATTACTCTAGTATCGAACATAAAAAAAGTATCTTTAGAAGCCCCCTTTAGAGTACAGGTGTATAAAGATAGTTTACCTAATGTGCCTTTACCACCTGAACCTGTGGTTACTAGATAGGGAACATGGTTAAATTGTGTTGATTTCATAACAAATAATTTTGAGGAAATTAAAGATGTAATTTGCGATTTCCACTTCGATAACTGTAATGCTGTAAAGAAATGTGTAAATATTTGCAAAGAACTGCTTATTTAATTGTTTTATAAATGCGTATTTGCATATTAAATGCATATTTTGGTGCATATTTTGAATGCTTTTGCGCATATTTGCATCCATACTTTTAGAATTTTTAAGTGCATATTTTACGAGCTTTAGTTATTAGATGACGATTAAAATACAAAAATTGTATGATTACTTTTCTTCAAATTCCACTTACCAATTTAATTTGGAATTGTTTCAAACTACTACTTATTCACCAAATGTTAATATCTTTTTAACCAAATGTGCCTCCCATTCACTAAATTACATTCTCCTTTAATTCTCTGACAGTTACAGTTACCGATTTGTTGATGTTTTGGTGGTAATTGTTTTATAAATGCGTATTTGCATATTAAATGCATATTTTGGTGCATATTTTGAATGTTTTTGCGCATATTTGCATCCATACTTTTAGAATTTTTAAGTGCATATTTTACGAGCTTTAGTTATTAGATGACGATTAAAATACAAAAATTGTATGATTACTTTTCTTCAAATTCCACTTACCAATTCAATTTGGAATTATTTCAAACTACTACTTATTCACCAAATGTTAATATCTTTTTAACCAAATGTGCCTCCCATTCACTAAATTACATTCTCCTTTAATTCTCTGACAGTTACAGTTACCGATTTGTTGATGTTTTGGTGGTAATTGTTTTATAAATGCGTATTTGCATATTAAATGCATATTTTGGTGCATATTTTGAATGTTTTTGCGCATATTTGCATCCATACTTTTAGAATTTTTAAGTGCATATTTTACGAGCTTTAGTTATTAGATGACGATTAAAATACAAAAATTGTATGATTACTTTTCTTCAAATTCCACTTACCAATTTAATTTGGAATTGTTTCAAACTACTACTTATTCACCAAATGTTAATATCTTTTTAACCAAATGTGCCTCCCATTCACTAAATTACATTCTCCTTTAATTCTCTGACAGTTACAGTTACCGATTTGTTGATGTTTTGGTGAAACGCTGTTAAAGTGAAGAAACTATCTACCCAATCATAGTGAACTGGCTGAATTCCTCGGTATGCATCAAATGTTTCGGAATGGCAATGAAAAAGTTGTTTAGACTCGTCTAAACAAGACGCTGCCTAATTATTATGTAACGATAATTGAAATCTTCACCGCCCTATCAACGTTATCTAGATCCAACTACAGCAACTAAAAGAATACATCAGAAATGTTAAGTGAGTCTCTGGATTCCTCGAGTACATAAACAATCCCGCACGTTCAATTATCTCACATTTGTCCCAATTATACCCATCTTATCTCATCTTCCATCAGGATTCCTCCGGCAAGTCCGACGAAGTCGAGAGACGTCGGTCTGTCTCTCACGAAATTTCTGCCAGTAAAACAAACTTTTTTATTAATCTCGTTATCGGTAAATGTTGCCTTCTAATGCCTTAACCGTCGGGCAAACAACGATACTTACGTAATTACAAGTAGCCTCATTTTAACGGCGATTATACGTCGCTGGATTAGTTTTAGCTTGTAAAGCGACGGTTTTATGGACCGACTCTTCAGGGACTATTTGTTAATGACTTGAACGGTTATGATTGTTTATATGGGAAGTGTTGATTGTAATTAAAATTCGACATAAAACCTACAGTAAAAGAGGATGGGTAGGAAACAAATATTACTGAAGGAATTTTATTTAATCGAGGTGTCTACCTACTCCCATTAAAAATCTTACAATAACAAAAACTGAGTGAAATATTCTTTTAATATCTCATACCAATGGAATATTATGTAAAAACGTACCTTTTTTATTTAACAGAATAAGTTAGGTGAATTCACCATTACATCTCCAATATCTAAGTAACCACCTTTTAATCACAAAAAAGTAATCAAAACACATTTGGTTGTATTGCTAAATTTGACAAATTTGACCTTTATAGGTCTTTATAAAAACTTTATAGGACTAAAAGTATATCCCGTAATGAGGAAGAATATAAAAAGATTGACAAGGAGACAGTTCAGCTTAAAAGGTTAAAAATGAAAAAGTATAATCTATTTAAATTTTATAATTTAGACAATTTAATCAAATACGAAAATTTGTAAAAAGTAGTGCCTTGTAAAAAATAGTCTTCACTTTTTACTAATCCACTGAGATCTTTTCAAACTATTAGTAGAAATTTTGATTCACTTTTAAGCAAAACAATCAAATTTGTGTACTTGAAGCTCCTCGGAATATGAAAAGCCTGATTCAAGTTGATAAAAATAACTCATTAACTAGTAAAATTAACTTGTCTTTGGGAACAGATTAAATGGTTGTAAAGTAGTAATTTATCGAATCCGGATCGGAAAACTACTTCAGGTCGAATTTTATTAACAAAAATTTATCCACTAATATTCAGCTGAAGGGCAAGACATCTCTTGTATTGAGATTTTTATTTCTAAATTTTGCTACCAAAACTGAATTGTTTTATTAAAAATTCACTTTATTGGTTATTTATATAAAAGATATATCCCCGTAAAAACAATTTTCACTATGATAAAATGGCTACCATGAAAATCAAGCGATAAGATGCTTCTAATTATAAAAGCGCAAAAGCTCCATATTGCGCATATTGAAGTATTGCCATGTGCAGAAACTCATGACATTCTGATGGTGTATTAAACATTAGAAATGCACTACTTGTTATCTATTAATATGCAGCGTTGCCCAGGTAAGAATATTTTGATATTAGAATAATTGTGAGTGATAAAAATGTGTTACGATTAATTTTTGCCAAATAAATAATGTTTCTGCTAAAATAATACCAGGCTTATATACTTTCGAAAATTGCAATTTTTAGGATGTTATAAATACTTTCCGGTTTAGATTATTAGAACATTACGAGTATAATAGAAAATCATTTCGGCTGGGAAAAGAGGCATAGTGTAGGTAGAATGGTTGAGAAACACTAAAGGAATGTATTGCTTAAAATGTCCTTTTCTCGATTCTACCATCTTATAAATGTTAAATATAAGAAAGTAATTGAAAAAATACGGTTCTATTTTCTACTCACTTCACCACCTTTTGTTATTTTGGTTATAACTAGCTAGAAAATCGAATCTGTAAGATTTATGCTAATTGCCACAGACCACAGAAAAACATTTACAATTGCATAAGTATAAGTCTCAATTAGGTTCTAAAAGATTCCCCATTATAAATTAATAAAACAGAAAATGAAAAATAATCCATCTTCATTGTAAAATAAATAGATGAAATGAATAGGATAGAACATTATCATGTAAATAAGAAGAATTCTATAGGGGTTTCTTTAGAATTTCGGAAGGACAGAATGGACTTGAAATTGAAATCAAGGTTTCTGGAAATTTCAAACTTTCCATTTTTAATTCTAAACGTTAGAAAGCTTTAGGAATCCAGAAAGAAAGTCCCAGAGGTTCTAGTGGAACTTTCAACATCCAAAACTGGCGCCTAAAGAAATCGAGATGGTATGTGAAAGCCCCAAACAATTTTATTCCAATGTTAAAAGCTACAATGGGACTAAAGTAAAGGTTTAAAATAATTTTCTAGAACCCTAAATTACCGAAAGTGCCTTAAAATCGAACCTAGAATGCAAGTTTCAAATTATTTTTCCGACGACCACCAAAAAACCCGAAATTTTTAAATGGTCTCAAGTAGATTCTAGAGGTTTTCATGTTATAATTTCAAACAACAGAAAGTCTGAATCATGTCAAAGATCTCAAGATTTCTTCTAAATTTCAGAAGAATAGAATATGCTTGAAATTGAAATCTAGAAGTTTTATCAAAGTCTCAAGCGTATCAATTATAATTCTAATCACTGGAAAACTTCAAGAATCTAGTGATTCCAGTTGTTTTTCTGAAACCTTCACATTCAAAATTGCTGCTAAAGGAAATCATCTAGATAGTACACGAATGTTCCAAACAATTTTACTTTCATTCTATTCGTTAGAAAGAGTTTAACATCAAGATTCCATAGATTTTTCTGGAACTTCAAATAAAAACACAGATAAAAAATTTTCATTCTCGATGCCCATGGGAAAAATCTAGATTTTCAGCTAGATAACGGTCTCAAGTAGAAGCTAGTTTTATTTGGAGTTGAAATACTGGAAAGTCTGAATCGGTTAAGAATGATTCTAACTAAAAGTTTCCTTCAGTAGCGTAATAACGCCGCAACGAGCCTGCTTTCAAAATTTTGCTGGGCGTCAATCAAATAAGTATCAACTAACCATGCGCTCTCGAGCTTTTCTTGGTACGAGGGACCTTGTACTTCGCACACATTGTATTCCAATATAGTTCAATCAAAATATGAAAGAAAGTATCGAAATTTAATTTCAGTCGAGCAAGGACAAAAATACTCAAAAAATATTTATAAGTGAATGCAAAATAAGTTTCTAGTTAGTAGGCCAAACGTTTTGCATATAATTGATTATTAACATTTTTTTTGTATTTGTTTATACCTTGGTTAATTTTAATTTTATCTGATTTTTTTCTGATACAATTTTGAAATTGAGGTAATTTCATAAAATTTTTATATCGAAGTATTCTTTCACCGAATAAAAACAAAGGCGCTACAGTAAATTGTTTAACTTGTTTTTTATTTGCTGTAGTTATGGTAGTCCGGGAGCAGTCGATTTCCCCGTATGCAAAACAAACCAAAGATTTTCTTATAAATTCAGACTCGCAGCATCCGAATCTGGTGGTTACTTTTGCGACAAAACTATAAAAATCCTTAAAAATGTAACTATTAGAACAAATTATCAAAATTTAAATTTTTAATTAGCAGACCATTTATTCAAAAAGTATAGCCTAAAAGAAGAAGAATAGCTATATGTCATACACAAAAAGCTTTCAGTTTGAAAGTTAAAAATGGTTGAAAAATTTAATTTAGCGATTTAGGCTATGTTTGAATACTCATAACTTTAGAAGGAATTAACATTTTTAGATATAATCGACAACTTCCTTGAAATTTCAACTTTCTATTTGTGTTGAAACATTAACAAAAATTAAATCCCTAAAACATTTTTTAAGCCTATAAACAAATAGCCTTTCGCAAATCAGTTACGTGTTCAAGTATCTATAAACATCACGAAATTATAATAATAGCATCTCCCAGACTAAGGGCATGTATATTTTCGTGAGAATTTGAAATTTCATTTTTAATTTTTATTTAAATTATAATGTTCCTACAGAATTTAAATATGTTTAATATTGGTCATAAAAGTATGCAAAAATTGTTTAAATAATGATTGTTTAAATAATGATTGTTTAAATAATGATTGTTTAAATAAATAAGGTTCAACTTTCCAAACGAATAAATATTTTTTATATACTTTTAAGATAAATGGTCTTTAAAACACACAGAAAAAAGTATTGGAGCAATTTCACATATGCCATTACTATTCCTATCTCTTTCTTTCACAGAGCATAAACGAGAATAACAATATCTTGTTCGTCACTCTTACATTTAAATAATTATTAAGAATAAGTATTTTTAAGATACTTGATTGGTATTAAATACTTAATTGAGTTCATTTAAACAAATAACGAATTGGCTAGTGCCCTTACTTTTACTCATAGAAAAAAATGCATAAGCCAAAAATGTATGAAATTATCTCCGTTCCAAAATATTATAGGAGAAAAAATTAGCAAAAATAAAATTACCCGAGACAAAAGCAAATAACTCGGAAATAGTTTAATTCGTATGCAAAGCATTTAAGAAACGAACTTGTAGAAATTCATGCTCGACATTGTCAGACGTCAAATTGTATTTTAACTGAACCACTAGACGCGCCACTGAATTTCATGACCCTAAAAAATATTTAAAATTTTATTCAACAGTCTCCCCCATTGAAAATGGAAAGCATTAGTTTTTGGATTATAGTTTTTAATGAGGCATGTGGTTAAGCACTTGTCAAAATAATAAAATTTTATCTAAAAAATCCTCTCTAAAAATTGAGGCTTTGCACGTCAAACATAAAAAATATTGCGACCTGTAATACAAATAGACAAAAATATACTTCATGTTGTATAAACCACGCAAAAATATAGTTATGCATCAACGCATAGAACTACTGCTTACACTCACTTCTATTTTTTCCAGTCAAAGAACATGTGCCATGTGTCATAAAATTCGGTGTTTACGATCGAAAATTTTGAAAAAAAAGCGGCGAAAATTTAACATTTTTAAGAAAAAAAGTCAAAGCAACACATAAAAATTTATAAAACGAGGACAGAAAAAGTACAACATCTAAAAAGGATAAAAACATGCATGGCTATGAAGCACAAGATAAACGTGATAGTGCAGGAGCATGTGGACCGTACTAAAATGTCTAAAACCGATGATTCAATGGTAAGTTGTTAACGTTCAAATTTAATATGAAATAAGAAAAATAAAATTGCTTTCAATCGACTAAATAGTTAAATGATTCAAGTTCTTTATGTGTTATAGATCAAAAAATTCTAATGCAATTTGTTTCAGATTAAGTCAGATTAAAAAAAATTGTAATGTAATTTGTTTCAAATTGGAACCTTCTTAAAATCAAAATTTATGTAAAAACAATAATAAAGTCGCATAATAATAAAAATAACGGCGCAATGTTTAGTGGTTGTCTAAAATGTAAAATGTAAAAATGTAATTGCAAAACAATTTAGTTTTTTAGCTACATTAAAATACCCGTCAAAATAAAAGTTTTCACTTTTCTCTTTTTAACAGGTTTTTGAAAAAGGCCTCAGTTTAGACCTATCAAATTAAAATTCAGTAGTAATTTATTCAAATTATTGCAAAACATTGAAATTTGAATTTGCAATAAATAGAAAAATGACAAATAAACAAGGTCCTTATGTTAACAAACAAACAAATGATTATTATTTTTTTTTTTGTAATAAAAAGGTTATTCCGAGTGACAATGGTCCTAGGACAACTTCTTTTTAATTCGTGGAAAACTACCAGAAACACGAATAAAACCCTATTGAAATATATTTATTCCTGTCGGAATTGTTAACGAAAAACATTATAAATAAATTCAAAGGTTTTCCAGATTCCATTCTGGTGGGTGAAATCGTTGCAATTCAAATTTGCGATTCCATACTATTGCTAATTGCAATTGCTAATTGCTTCTTGACTAATAAGTCAAGAAGAATATAATGAGCCTAATACACACCTGTACTATAGCATAACAAGCGCCTCTATTAATGAAAAAAAAGCTACTGTCTAATAAATAAATACAATAACTCCTAAAAAAAATTATATTTTTTTAACCACATTTTGAGGGTTTCTTAAGGATACCAAAAGACAACTTTTCTGCAATATTCGGGACTATTTATTTATTTTTCTTCTATTTACTGCAAATCCATATTTCCGTGGTTTTTGCAATTACTTAAATAAATTAATATTTCATTTTAATTTACCAAGTAGAAAATGAACTTCTTTTAAAAACTATAAACAACAGAAAACTGAGAAGTTGTATTTGGAAGCATATTTGAATGCAGCTAAAAAAAACTCCTATTTTGCAATTTTTACATTTTAAACAATCACTAAACATTGCGCAGTCATTTTGAACCGATACTTTTCAGATTAGGTACATTACTGTTTTTGACCTAAACTTTAGTTTTAAAAAAGGCCCAATCTGAAACGAAATACATTACGGTTTACGTGTATGCCAATTTTGTACGATTGGGGTATTAGTCGAAATCGACATTTTGTTTGCTAATAGTTGAAATGTGCTCGATTGATTCATCTTTGCATAAATAAACACGTTTACATTCGAAGAGTTAAAAACATGTGCGTCACAACATTTATAACCAATAAAGATTAAGGAAAAAAACTCACCTTTAACAGTCCACCGCTTCTGCAAGTCTGCCTTTCTACATGAACGTCCACCTTGAAAAAATAATCAAAGAAATAATGCGTTAAATGTAAGGTTAATTGTTAGTCTTACCCTTAGAAGGCAGAACTGTCAGCCTTTTGACCGTCAAACACACCGAAAGTTACAAACCGAATAACCGAACTAAAGAAAAGAATTAACGCGAGAAAAATCATGAAAGGTACGTAACCGAACGCGAAATTAATAGTAATGTGGCCGATGAAGTTGCCAAAAAATTATATTTTCGAAGGTACCTCCGACACGTACTTGAGAAGAAACCTCTCACCGAAGTTTTGTTTTCCTCAAAATTCCGAAATTATTAAACAATCCGTCGCCAGAACGCCACCAAAACGTTCCATCACCGACACGCCACCGAATCGTACCTCAACGCGTTATCAACAACTCAAATTTCGAACGACCGAATCTACTTCACCTGTTTTACGCCGTCAAAAAAGTTTGAAGCGGAAGGCGAAAAAATTGTTTTGTTCGACGTTGTGACCGAGCGAGGAACAAACGAGAAAATCGATATTTCCTTGGAACTGAACCGGGTTAATGGAACTGCAGTTATTGCCATTAATTGATTGATTGGTATTAGATTAATGAGACGGGGCAAACGTTTCGCGTTGTTCGAACGATAACACGGAGAGTCAATGAAGATCGATAAGAGGGGGAGTGTGAAACTCGTATTAGTGGGGGTGGGGGTAGGTGGACAGAGGGATGGAGAGGTGGTGGGCGTACAGTCTCCAGGTCAGTGACCTTCCAAAATCGCCGGAATTTGTTACTATGCGATTTTAATTTCTGGTCGCAAAGAGTTAAAGATGCGAAAATATTTTCGTTCTCTCCTTCAGATAAAGGGATTTCGTTTCAGTAATGTGAGTGATATGTTTTGATCATTTGAGTCGAGAAGAATTAATGCTAGAAAAGAATTAAAGCTAATGAAAACTTTATTTTTTAACTTGAAGGTGTTTATATTAAATAAGTTTTTAATATAATACTAGCTAAAGTTTAGTTCAGTAGAAGTCTCGATTTTTTTAAACATATACATAGTTCAGTCAAATAACTGTTTAAAATTTTAATAAAAGCCGAAGAGGATAGAAACAAGCAAAAATATTACTTAAACACGTTATAATTTCTTGAATATATAGCAAAAATCGTTTGCATATAACCTGTTATAAACAATTTAGTGTGAGTTTTTCCAAATTTCTGTGCATATCTTCTTAGCTGTATTTTACTTATGGAAAGGTTAGAAAATTGTTCACAAATTTCATACCAGGTACAATTTTGTACGATGAAATATAGGGGCGCTAGTGAATTTTATAATACACAGTGCGAGTCACTTCGAATAAATTCAATAAATCAAAGACAGTTTTTTTGTAGGAAATATTCTCGAACAGTTCGATTAGTATTTTGAATTGCGCCCTTTTTGATGTAAGAAAATGTTATACAGCGTTTACCAAATTTGAGATATGACCTCATCGACTATTTTTAGCCTTATTTCTAAATGTACGGAATACATATTTCTTTAGAAATATAGGTTATTCCGGAGGTACGCGTGACACGACTTAGGAAAAATTTCACGGCAGTTATTCGTTTTGGGGTCCCTAGACGCCAAAACCACCCTCCGTTCAAATATATATAATAAGTATATATATATAAGTATATGTATAAATATATAAGTATATGTTATATAAGTATATATAAGTTAATATGTTACTTCCTTATATACTTATATAAGTTATACTTATATAAGTTATATGTATATATAAGTATATGTTTATATATGCAATATAGGAGGAGCAATTTTTTAAGTATCGCATTCAAACTTGGAGCAAAATTCGATTGGGTAAATATCTTGAATAAGTTCGTTAACGAACCAAATCCGCCGAATAGAAACAAAATGGCGGCCTGTCAAACTTAAAAAAATTCGTATCTTTTGTTTTTAGTTTTCGAAAACAAAAAAGTTACTTAGATTTTTTGTTGGCCTTCAAAAGCTCTACAATTTTGTACTCTTTAATTTTTTCCTAAAACGTAAAGGAAAGAAGTTATTTATGAAAAATCTAAAATTTCCTAGAAAGACAGTTGAAATTTATTTAACATTTTTCTCTAAACGTACAGCCAAAAAGTTATTTATGAAAAATCAAAATTTCGTATATATGTGACTTAACGACATAGTCGAGGAACTCAAAGGGCCAGGAGAGGTGGCGAGCCCTTCGGGACTCACCACATTTATAAACTATCCTCATTTCTCGACTGTGATATTGAATAATTCATGGGAAATAGAAATAAGATTATCCGATTGGCGTGCCATCGGGTTTTTTAAAAGGCAATACTAATATTTTTATGAATATTCTTAAAGGGTTATATTGAGTTACACATGCGTACCAAATATAAAATTTTTATTCCATATGAATTAAAAGATATTTAACAAACATCAATTAATTCGGAAAATGAAGAAATCTCATTCAACTCAATGAAATAATTCGGGCAGTTTAAAAATGGAATGTCAAGAGATATTTGTATATCACCTTTTGTCAAACTGGGTTAATGTTGACAATGTCAAACAAAAAAGTTAAATGAAAACAAGTAAGGAGAGTTGTATCACATCAAGCGAGAATATTTATTAGTTGGCTGTTTTGTAAGAAACAAGGTTTGTTGAAAATTCGAACAAGATGCCGTACTTAACTGAAACCCACATTTTCTTAAATGAGTACGCAAAAGAAATTTTAAAAATTAAATATGACAGGCGATTGGGGGAAAGTCCCATATGCTTAGATCTATCGTCAACCGTAGTGGGAATTTGAAAATATCTTACATACTAAGCATTAATATTTAAACTCAAATTATGATAATTTGTAGCACACAAAACGTTTGCTCACTTCCAATGTTTCCTGTTGGCCAATTATTTAAAAACTTATTAATATCACAAGCAAATTATTAATATCACCGGACACGTTAAAAAAAGAAACCAAATTACACGACTTTTATAAAAAAAATTGTAAAAAAAATTTAAACATTAAATTTCATGTATTACCACAAAGTTAACTCACCTATTGACCTTTCATTTCGTATTAATAATTATCGATTTCCATCCATTCTTTTATTAGTTGTTTCAAACCACCTCCTTCCAGGTTACCGCTGATGAAATCGCTGCGTGGGAATCAAATCGTATTTGAATAAAACAGAAACAATTTTGTTTAAATTTGTAAGTCATGAATTTTCATCGAATAACGGATCAATCTGTTCAAAAACTGTAAATACAGTTTAGAATTTTAGTTACAATTTAGTTCGAATTTTTAAGTCATAAATTTTCTTTCAGTAATGGAAGAAAGTGTATCGTAAATAGGAAGTATCTAATTACAATTTAGTGACTAGGGAAATTTTTAAACATTTGATTAAATATAACGAGGAGAATAATTCAACAAAAGTTTTACACACAAGGTTGCGCACCATAGACCAAAATTAATGATCTCTCAAAAATTGCCAAAAAAAGTAAGAGGGAAGTCATTGTTTGTATGGTGAATGCATGTTTTGTTGATAATTCGAAGTTAAATTAATATTTTTGGTGTTTTGTTAATCGTACTGAAATATTTAGTCATATTGATTAATGTCTTACTGTTGTATTTTCTATTATATTTGGTCCATAAATTAATTGGGAGGTCTGAAATTCAATGTTATGGTAACAAATGCAGGTACACTCAATGAGGAACATTTTGCTGTGTTAAATTATTATATTATGATACAATATTCATATGTAAAGAGTGGATACCACTTATAAAATAAAATATAGAGGATTATAAAGGAAGCTCGGATAGATAATTATCTAATCTGGAAGTTACCTCTGTTAATTAATACTTACGCGAAAAGAGTACGTCACGTACGTTACCTACAAATGTATGAATCACCATGTACTTTTAAAAATTAGTTCAGCATTAATTCTAATTTAAATAAACAATAAAAATATTAATTAGCGATGAATCATATTTATCAAAAGTAATTTAATTCGTTAAGTGACATCACACTGTATTATTTGTTACGTTTAACTGAAAATGTATTCTTAACTCATTTCACTTATGGCTGTAAAAAAAGCTTAATGCATAGAAATTGCAAATACTTTTAATGTGAACTATACTCTCTTATACAGGACTCGTTTAACTCAATAACTAAGAAAGTAGAAGCTTTTCATGCCCCAAGGGCCATCTGCACAGAATTTATGTTATTATAATTTGCCTATTTCGTCACGATTTAGCGTAAAACTCCCGTCATCGAAAACCTCTGCTGACCTTTTCTAATTTCCATTTAAAACGGTCGTGTTATAGATGGAGGATCGTCGATAAAGTTGGGCTGCTCTCGATCCAAATTATCACGAAACTAATTTAAGTTTCGGCACGAAATATCAAAGAAGAAATGTCTCTTATAATGACATCCTTAATTACTAATGAGTAAATTTATCACCTCACCATTAGACGATTTTAAATGATCGTGTGCATTCCATTGTCCTTTTATAGAATTTTTGTAATACAAAATATTTATAAGCTGTCCGTCTCGGGGACTTGGTGGCAACTTTCGACGACACAGAAAGCGGGTTTAGGAGATCGAATATCGGAAATTGATGACGGTGGGATCGACTCGTTTCGTTTGTCGTTTTCGATGAAGTTTTACGAACTTTTCTAATCAGGAATAACAAAAGAATGGGTAAAGAAATTTCATAAAACCACCGTCAAAGTTGATCGATAGTTTAATATTTCTTTACATATTAGTTTAGTTTAGTGAACAATATCGAGTTGCTGTCTATTATTAATAAATATCGATGTATTTCAAAGGGCGAAATCAATAGTAGTAATTACAGCTATCTTTTTAGTTTCTAATGCCATGCTCTTAATGAATATTTCAGTTGTTTGCATTGGCGTACAACAATTTATACAACTTTAAAATATCATTTTCATGCCAACTTAGAAACAGCCTTTCGACCAAAATAATTTTACCCTTTCTTGCATTTTGCGACCAAATTACATACATGATTGCACTTATAGCTCATGCCTAAGTCTGTACGAATTTGGTAGTCCTATTATAGTATTTATTTCTGTATATGACAGAAATATGTCAGAAATTCAATCAATGCCATTAACACAATATGTCCAATTAATTGAACAATTTTAAAAACAAATTAATGAATGGGAAGTACTGAGGACAGTATCAAAAAGTGCAGTTAGGTGGAAATTATTATGTGAATGTACAAGTATTTTATGATTTTACCTTCAATCATTTATACAGAGGAAATAATTGTATGGAAAATTGGCACCTGGGTGATTGACATTTAATTTTAAAAATTTCTTAAAGGGATATCTACGCCCTCATAGGCACAAAGCACATTGAAGCATATTGAAACAAATGTGCTCTCTAAAGGTATTAAAAATAGAATAAATGAAGTAGGAGGAAGTGTCAACACATAAGACAAACCAAGTATAGCCTCGAATACTCTTAAATGTGTAAACAAAGATTTTGTTTAAATTTGTTTTAAATATTTTATTAAAAAATATCCTAAAACGTAACTCAAGCATCACCATCCTATGGTATTAACTCACTGTAATCAGTAGTATGAAAATTCAAAATAGATGTTTCATTTATTTTCTCGTTTTTCAAAAAAATGTTTAAAAAAACTGGTGATAAAGTCAGCAAATCCTTGTTTATATCACCTATACAATTATTTTCTTCTGCAAGTTTAAAATTATTAAAAAAGTGTTTGGGTGCTTTTACAGAATCCAACGGGCATTGAATATTTGAATATTCTAATATGCCCAAAATAATTTTCAATACAATCCAATTCTACATTTCTTGTTAAACAAATTATATCCATTACGTTTAAGGTGACTGCACAGTTTCAGAATAGAGGAAATTATGACTATCAGTGTTATAGCTACTTACCTTTAAAATGGAAAACAAAACATACATTTTTATTAGCTAGTTAAATTTCTATTAAATTGTATTAATTAGAACTTTTTTAAAAGTTTAACTAGGTTTTCAGTGCCAAAACAACATGTTTGTCATTCAGATTGTATGAATTTAATATGTCAAAGTTCCTTTTTTCCATAAGTTTATTTAATGTTGTCTTCATGGCAATCTCATAAATTTGAAAGCTGTACATATGCCTTTGGTTCTAATGAATGTAAATATAATGCTAATTGCTTAAATCCATTGGAATATCTGATTCTCGTTGAAGAAGCCTTGAGAAGAGAGAGTTGTGGTTTTAAAAATCTGATAGCCCTCCTCTGATTTTTTTTCTAAAAACTTGTTTCATTGTAACTTTTGTTTTTCACTAATACGATGGTTCCCCAAAAGTTGTATTTTTTTTAAAAGAACTTTCTACTTTAGACTGTGGAACTATATGATAAGGTACCTCCTTTTCAGTTAATTATTCAGTAGGGGTAGGGGAAATTCAGTACTTATAATTTCTTGAGCCGCTTGGTCGCTTAATAGGTATTGAGTTTAAAATTTCTAACTGTTCGGTAAGTGCACAGATGAAAACCATAGAAATAAGTGTACGTTTGCGAGTAAATGTGATATTTTTCATCCCCTGTATGGCAACGAACCTTCCAGTTAAATTTTAATATCTAAAAACGTTTTTAATTAGCACGAATAAATCAAATATTTGACAAAAATTTATTAACGTAACTCTAGTCTTATCGTAATGATACCTTATGTGATGATAGATATTAGGTTTGTATGAATGTAATAGTTTTATAATGATATTCCTTTCCATAATTATGATACATTTTTATATATGTAATAATAAGCATGAAAAATATAAAAAGTGAGATCAATAAACGAATGGTTGCACTTTCTATTGAAAACCGTGAATATGGTGGCATAGTAAATATTAATAACAAAATTTATTTACTAGATTTAATTAGATTTGTAAACGCCCATGGAAAAAATTTCACAAGATAATTGTAATCGACGCGAATGAAGCAAATTAAAGATTATTCACTTGATGATTCACTGATAATAATTCAAAGTAAGTTAAATATCTATTCTACAGATACTGGTTCATTAAATTGTTTTATACCGTACATAAATTATTACATATACCGAAAAACTAATAATAATAAAGTAATTGTAGTCACATCTAACCATAAGGTATTCATCGAGCCTCCCACTTAAATTTTAATATCTCAAAACCTTTCTAATTAGTAAGAATGTATCTAATAATTTTTAAGCTCGATAAAAAGGAATGCATATAAATCCGCTCTTTAATCACGAAACGTTCTAGACCTGAATATATCCACATATGGACCAGCTCATCCATCAATGCTTAACATCTCCAGCATGTTCTGTTCTCTGTCGATCCATCAATAGGGAACATTAGCCTACACCGAGTCCAATTAGTTAGGGCTATCGACGGCAAAGAACAGAATTTTTAATAAAATATTGCGCCCGATGTCGATGAAATGCTGCACGCGATACGTCCAGATCGATCGAAAGCGAAAAGCGCTGTGTAGAAATTAAGGTGATAAAACGACTGTTATGTAAATAATTGTTGACAAATGTTCGCTCCGGGTTTTATCTCGGTGGTACGGCTCCGGTGGAATTTATGAATAATTTTAAATACGGTAAGATGCGGAAGTTTAAGGAACAATCCGATCAGTTCATCGATAACTTCTTAAAAATTCAGGAATTTGTAGCAAATCTATTTAGCAAGTGAATTGGGATAAAAATTTAAAATTATCCCACACAAATAAACAAGCCGTAGGGTGTTATCACTACCGTATTAAATCAGTTGAGACATGTTTCGGGACCTGCTGAAAAACCACAAAATTAGCCGGTGTCAAAAAGTGATTGTGATTGTGAAGGTTATTTTAATTTAAAAGAAAAAAATCAAAGTTGTTAAAAATCCCATGAGAAAAAACATTTAAAAGGAAATTTCAAGAAATATACTCTACGAGTCTAAACTATATTAAATTTTCAGGAATGTATTAAGAAGTAACATACTGATTTTTTTTTAAAAGTAAATGTCCCTTAACCTTCATAAATCCGAGAGAGGTGCAGCTGCACCCCAGACATCAATTTTAGGGGATATTTTCTATTGTATGTTTTTTTACTTAATTTCCTTGAACATTTTGTATCAAATATATATTTACATAATTCATGTAACATGTATTCATAATTTAGTAGAGAAGTTTTTAATGAATTGCTATGTATTGTAATAAGTTATAGTGAGTTTTGTTGGGGTACACTTGCACCCCACTCGGTATTTAATGTAAATTTTTGACCAAGGTTTATGAAGGTTAATTTTCTGTTGGAAGGACTGTTACTTCCATTGCTTGTTGCTGTCAGCTATTTCACTATATTCACTATCCATTTCAACGTATACAGGGTGTCACTAAATAGGTGCAAGAAAAAATTAAAATGCTAAAAAAGTCTAGTGAAAATTTTAGTACTAGTAGTAGTAATGGTAGTTTTGGTATATTTTAGTGAAAGTTTGAAAGTAGTACGCTTATTTTATAAGATACGGGGCGTTGAACTTTCTATTCTTAAACAAATTATTGATCATATCTCATATATTTTTGACGACCATTAGTTGATATATGATACATGTCGTACAGTATTTTAAAAAAATCATCAATGGAAATGGATAAAATGGAATTATGGATAAAATCTTTAACATTTCAATATTTGATGCTGAGTAGCGGCATCACAATGCACTTTTGGAAAGAGGGAAATTTGAACCCTCACGTTTTGAGTATATATTATCGTTGTGTTGTTTATATTGTATATATATATATATATATATATATATATATATATATATATATATATATATATATATAAAGTAATAAGGTAAGTAATAAGGTAAATTTACTTCCTCTATTTAGCCCTTTTTTGCAATTTTCAGTCTAGTAAGTCTGTAGTTAAATTCATGATATTTCAGCAATTACACATATTGCAGTTTATCTGGCGACAGAAATCCAGTACAGCGGGAACTAATAGCACCTTTGGGCCATTACAATAACGTAAGCTTTTATAAACTGTTTATTTTCTGAAGTTAACCGAAGAGAGACGGACACGTTGCCCGGTACCTACGCTAATACGTTCGCGCCGTGATTTAATAACGTCTTTTATTCCTCGGAATATATATGTTTTCTATGTCTTCGTATAAAATTACATTGTTACGGTTAACATATTGCGACACTACCGCAATTTGTTTTCTTTTCAGGCGGGCATGTTCGTACGTTGCGTTTACTAAAGCGTGAAGTCCTTTAAACGTTATAGCGTTGTGTACGCTTTTCTCTGTTGTTCCCATGTTTCAGTTTTGTCCGAAGAAAGAGCAATTGAAATTTGAATACAAACCTCAACTGAAAAGTGAGCTTTATGAAAAATACTACAGCGGCATTGCAACGAATTTATTTGAAGGGGTAAATGGGAATATTATGAGTAGAAAAATTAAGCTTTTATTTGCAGTAAGTTACGTCTTTTACATAAAAAAATGGGAAGACTGGGGCATCAGTTATAAAATTTGAAATATTTTATATATAAATCATAAAATAATATTTAAATATGAAATGTATAAAAACTCCATGATTTTTTTTTATTCTGGAATAAAAAACAATAGAATAAAATACGTGTATTTTCTTTTGCAGTCTTTTCTTTTGTTTAAACTAGAAGTAAAAAAACCCAACCTTTATGTGACTAAATAAAAAAGGATCGAACAAACAATAACATTCAATTAAGGTCGATAGAAAGCATAAGTAAAGAACCCATAAACTTATTAAGATGCTGCTTATCTGTTACCTCTTTCGTTATCTCTATGCGATTTAGCAACCATGTGACCCTTCCCAACAAGTAAACCAATAAATAATAAGTCCATTTTTTAATTATTTTTTTCTCACGAAATTATAACAGATGGCGGAATGACACAAGAGGTAAAATATGACTGTGTACAATTAGAAACAGTTTTAAACATATTTATTCTGTTGTTAAAAAATGGCCGCCCTTTTGGTGTTTATAAACCTTTCTTTAGTAAAAAGGGTGTTGCCTCAGATAGTCATTTTTACAGTAGAGTTACAGTCATTTTTATGGATAAAATCTTTAACATTTCAATATTTGATGCTGAGTAGCGGCGTAACGATGCACTTTTGGAAAGAGGGAAATTTGAACCCTCACGTTTTGTGTATATAGTATCGTTGGGTATAGACAGTACAGGGACACCCTGTATAATCAGTATGCCCAATTTTTAATACTTCATGGTTAGAAATACCTAAGTATAGAGATTCGCTTGTTGCTCTTGCTCGCATCTTGCTTTTCCTCCTGCCAAAAAGTCCGACTTTCATTGAGCAAGTGACTAATTTTACCTCCACGAATTTATTAACAGAACGCCCCCCACCTCCGCCAATTAAAGAAGAGAACAATTATCCTTTACACCGTTTTCGGCCCATTTAACCGTCTCGACCCCCAGAGCTCTCTCATGCGCCAACGATTTATATTTATTTCGAGCGCTTTTAAGGACGGCTGACAGTTGCTGACACACATCAAGTTATCGCCGCATTTAAATTGCCACGATAATGAATTCCGAAGGTAAGACCACACTTCTTGGCATGCTGACGACTGTCATCCATCAAACGCTGTCCGTCAGTTCATTTTCAGGAGGGTGATGAGGTTCTATTTAGCGTCGGACCGGTTTGCCACGGCGATTTTTCAAGCCGGTCGAAAAAAAGTGGAAAAGGGAGCGAAACGTTGGACTTATTTGTTTACCGAGCGCTTAATGTATTCGACTTCTTAAGCAAATTTAGCTTACCTTTTCCTTCTCCTTCATTATTACTTCACAGTCATCGTGACAATGCGCCACAAGTTGATGATGATCAAGTCTACAGTCGGGTCCAGGAAAACATTTGCAGTTTCTAACAAAACATCTCCATTAATTGCGGTTTAGATCCTAGGACTATCTTGTAAATGTTGAAATATCCAGTTCCTTTCCGTTGCGTTTCACATAGGCCTAGCGTATCCAACTTGAATAGCCCAGCTACTATCGACAATCGACGGTTCATCATTCCGAAGAAGTCTGTAAACATTCTAGATTACTATTTGTAATAGGTTGTGAATTTTTTTACCTCATAGTGTTTTTAGTCTGGACTATCTTGTAAATGTTGAAATATCCAGCTCCTTTCCGTTGCGTTTCACATAGGCCTAGCGTATCCAACTTGAATAGCCCAGCTACTATCGACAATCGACGGTTCATCATTCCGAAGAAGTCTGTAAACATTCTAGATTACTATTTGTAATAGGTTGTGAATTTTTTTACCTCATAGTGTTTTTAGTCTGGACTATCTTGTAAATGTTGAAATATCCAGCTCCTTTCCGTTGCGTTTCACATAGGCCTAGCGTATCCAACTTGAATAGCCCAGCTACTATCGACAATCGACGGTTCATCATTCCGAAGAAGTCTGTAAACATTTTAGATTACTATTTGGAATAGGTTGTGAATTTGTTTTACCTCATAGTGTTTTTAGTCTGGACTATCTTGTAAATGTTGAAATATCCAGCTCCTTTCCGTTGCATTTCACATAGGCCTAGCATATCCAACTTGAATAGCCCAGCTACTATCGACAATTGACAGTTCATCATTCCTATGGAGTTTGTAAACATTTTAGATTACTATTTGGAATAGGTTGTGAATTTGTTTTACCTCATAGTGTTTTTAGTCTGGATTATCTTGTAAATGTTGAAATATCCAGCTCCTTTCCGTTGCGTTTCACATAGGCCTAGCATATCCAACCTGAATAGCCCAGCTACTATCGACAATGGACGGTTCATCATTCCGAAGGAGTCTGTAAACATTTTAGATTACTATTTGGAATAGGTTGTGAATTTGTTTTACCTCATAGTGTTTTTAGTCTGGAGCTCTGCCACAATATTCATTTGAGAACGATTGATGGATGTGGTTTCCCTTTTGCCTTCATCCACGGATTTAGGATGTGGGAACTGATGTTTAGATTTGTTAGAAATAGATAGGGAAACTAATGAATCGGTGAGCTGACAACGCAGGGATCGCTAACTCCCTGAATACATCTGTTCCTCTTCAGAAGCTTAAGACCCTACCACTACCATGACTACCTTATGTCGCCGATTTACTTTAATCTGTGAAACCCTTCATTAAAACGCCCTACCATGATGACCCGTGTTTGGTCAAATACCAAGAAAATGCAAGTGTGGCAATTAAGTGGCAGACTCAAAATGCATTTAAATTACTGATGAATAGACACTAATTTCACCCCCAAAACATGCCTCAAGTAATAGAACTTACAGCAATATTTTGAAACATATATATATATAACACCTAATTCACTAGCGCTGTTTTAAGTGAAATTAAAGTTTTTTTTATATCAACAATATTGTTTATTTGGCAAGTATACACTTACGTTAGTGTGCTACGGTTAATTTGACGTATAACATTTTTGCAATGGTCAACCATATCCCACAACTTCTAATTGTATGTTCTGTTTAATATGACCGGCAGAACTCTTATGACACAAATTAAAGCTCCGAAAATAATCAAATTCGAAATCACCAACTCTCGGCTCTTTTTCGCCTCCTCCGGGGTGTCTCTAGCAGCTCCTCCAGTTGCATTGTAACGACGCATGTTTATTTAGCGACTTATTACTGGTTTTCAGTAAAATATTGATTAATTCCTTTATATTATTTTCTGTCAAATAAACTTTATGGTTCTGTCACACTGTAATTTCTTCAGAGTGCAGTTGTTTTCCACAGGTTAATTATAAACCGCCGACCTCAAAGTTGCTATGGAAAACAAAACAAAGATATTTTATGGGTCTACATCTGACTTTCCCCTTTTTGACGCACCTCGCATAGTCCTTATATCCCATCGAGTCTTTTTCAATTTTCTTCTAATTCGATGATTCTATGCTCTGTAGATAATTTTTGCACATCATATGTAGCTAACTTTAGTTTGAGTGGTTATAACTCTTTGGAAATTCCTATTCTTTGCCGCCAGTGATTACAGAATTTTATTTTCATTCCATTTCTGCGGTCTTTTCTATTACAGCCTGATTTGTTCTGGTGATTCTTCGCACCCTCTGATCGTTCATCTACTTGGCTGCTATCATCACCTAACCTCACTGAACCATGGGGGAAACAAAGCTATATTTGTGTTATCCTGAGTCATTTAAGGGAGAAAATAACCATGCTTCACCCCATTAGCCAGATGGGTTGGTGAAGGGGTAGGAAGTGTGCAGAGTATTTTAGGTGTGGAGATGAAGTTAAAAACAAGATTACTCTCCATTTTTTTGGAGGTGGAGAATGGTTAGGGCTCGCGTGGGTAGGATCGCTTCCCTGAAGTAGGCCTATCCTTCACCAGGATCGTGATGGAACGCCCATCCGCTATTTCCTAAAAAAAAGACGATTTAACAGATATAGGCAATTATAGACCCATAAGTGTGTTATCCCGTTTATATAAATTGTTAACTAGAATAATTACAAATAGGCTCGAAAAAATTCGACTTATATCAATCAGTAGAAACAGGCTTCCAGCCGAAATTTGAAACAAATTATTTACCTCCAAAGATTAATAACTCTGAAAGAAAACATTGAATGTAAGAGACCTCTAGTTTTGATGTTTAAAGACTTTCAAAATGCTTTTGACACTGTAGAAACTTATCACATCCTAGAAACCTTTAACCAATTCCACATCGACTACCAGTATTCTTAACTAATACATAAAATCTATAAAAATTCAACAACATATGTCAAACTGCATCAAAACTCAAATAAGTTCCCACTCAAACGAGGCATCCAGCAGGGAGACACAATATCCCCAAAACTCTTTACTACAGTGCTAGAATACATTAAATGACAAGATTGGAGGGATAAAGGGATAAACAGATGTAAGACTGAATAACCTACATTTCGCTGACGATATCGTACTCATTACAATAAACACAAGAGTCGCAAATAATGCTTGAAAAACTAGTGAGAACAGCAGAAAAATAGGGCGCCCACATAAATAAGGAAAAAACAAACCTAATCACAAACTTTGTGCTCGCTGAACAAATCACAACTAAACCACAACAATATAGAGGAAGGGCATATAAAAATCTGGGTCTGGAATTGAAAATACCCAGAGATAATCAAATATGAACTGCAAAGACGGCTTAAACTCTGCTGGGCGGCATATGTAAAATTGTCACGTGTGTGTTGTTCAAAAGCGACATTCCTATAACTCTCAAACGTAAAGTGTTCGATCGATGTGTCCTTCCTGTCATGATATATGGCGGAAAAACTACACTCACCAGAACTAATGTAGAGAAGTTGCGCAACATAAGATGGAATGATCCATTTTAAGAATCAAACGTGGCAAGATTGATAGATGGACAAAACGACTAATAGAGTGGATACCACGTATAGATAAAAGAAGCAGAGAAAGGCCCCTAGCTAGTTGGGAAGATGATATTAAAAGAGTGTCAAGCTGGTAGATTAAAGAAGCATAAGACAAGGAAAACTGGAAAAGTTTCAGGAAGGTCATATGTCCAGAGATCGGCTGGATGAAAAAGAAGAAAGTGCGCAACAAATAATACTACAGGTTGGAATCAAAAACATTAAGCTGTGAACAAGTGTCATGATTAGATGTTGCATCAAAATCGTAATGTTTTGATGATTTTCACAATGGCAGCTACAATCTCTTCCTCTAATCATTACTTAACTGACCTGGATAATTTTTGTATAAACAAAAGTAATTCCATTGATGTACTTTTAATTTGTTTTCGAACTTGATTTTGTTTTGATATTTCTGGCAGGTGTATGGGTAAAATGTCTCTAGTCATCATTTAATCCCATTGACTAAACTGTGACCATTATCCTAGTAAGGCCACTATCTTGAAAAGCAATGAACAAATCATAACTTCCTCACACTCAAGCTCCTCCTGTAAGTCAAAATTGATCTGAATGTAATAGAGATTTTCTTAATAAGCTACTTGATGAAATATAATTCAATCAAAAATTGTAATGCCGCAAAATATATTTATTAATGAAACTTTGTAATTCACAAATGTAATATTAAAAAAAACTCATAAAAACAACTGAACAAAACGTATAAACTATCTTTTCTTTTAAATATAAATAACAATTAAAGCTCTAAATATAGGTACCACTGTTATAAATCTTACTTTTACCAAAAAATATACATTATGAAAATAACTGCTTCTTTTTTATATGTATAATATTCCTGAATATATTTACAAACTTTAGACTTAATATTAAGGTAAATTTACCACAGAAACGTAACTATTGATTAAAGTGGTGAATAATGAGATTCAGCACATGGGCTCGTTCTATTAATTCAAAGGGATTCAAAATTCTTCAATGGTACTTGCGTTCATGCCATTCCTTACTTTTTCCAATACTTTGTTAACATATTCTGTAGTTTTGCCAGCAATACGGAGCTCTGAAAACAATAATGTAATAATAACCATATTCAATATTTCTCGTACTAAACATTTAAGTAAACACTAACTTGAGCAATTCTTCAAAACCTTCTCTATCCCCAACGTTAACTCCTCCTGCCTATCACTTGACTGCTCCTTTAATTTTGCAGCCAATATCTGTTTAGCTTGAATAATGCCACTCTTCAGACGTTCTGAAATTAAATGTCATTTACAATTCATCCAATCCAATTAATTGACCATCAATTACTGTGTTCAATCTCTAAGCCACTTAATTTAATTTTATTGGCCTCATGTTGGGCTTTCTTCTTCAACCTGCAGGCCCTCGATGCCAGTTTATTCTTTTCCTTTCTTGAAGTTGGCCTTACGTTAAACGGTAACTCACTCACGGGGGTCATGTCATTGATAATTCTACCTAACTTTTCTAATTCCTTGCCGATATTGTTCAATTTTCTCGGGTTTGGCGTCAAATCATTACCATCGCCTGAAAGCAGAACAAAGTTCATCAAAAAGAACATAAAAAGAGCCAAACAGTCTAAATACAGAAATATAACATAAATAGTATATAAGTGTAAAAGCATTTCAAAGCAGAGTATCTAAGTGTATTAACAATCTTTCAGACATTATTTGTACATTAATTAATAAAATAATTTCACCTTTTCTAGCTTTCCCACTGTGCTTTATCCCTCTGACTGAACAATCCGGGCTGAATACAGGATCAGTCACTTCGTTTAGAGTATGAGGATCTTCCATCTTGCATTTCATCACCAATCTTTGACCCTTTGGGCCTTTCGCTTGTACGTTATACTGCCAGAAATATTTTTCCTTTTTGCTGGCACCTTTGCTGCCTCTTTCTTCGTCATCATCAGAATCTGGAAAAATACCATCATTTAGACCAACTTCATGATACAAGTACTTCTGTGAACGGCCTTTAAAGAAATATGCCACACTGATATTTGACATATTTTTATTACCATTGTCTGATGAAAAGTCTTCGTAGTGCGCATCGCTGTCATCATCACTATCATCGTCATCTAGGGCTATTTCTGGTAATTCAGGGCTCAGTAGACCCCCTGTAGATAAAGATGACGTGGAACCTGCCTCTGCCAATGAGCTAGTAGACAGTAAGTGCTTACGAGGTTCCCGTCTTTGCCAGATTTGGTCGAGGCCTAGGTGTGTAGGTGCCGAAGAAGACAACCTAATATTGATGGGATAGAATTAAAATCAAAAATAAACTTATTGAAGTATATCAATACAAGAAAATCGATGAATGCAATGTAATTTCATTGTGGCAAAAATTGATAATAAAACAGTTTCATTGGTTTTTACAGAAAACAATTTGTAAGTTGTGTGAAATGAATTAACCTGTATTTCAACAACCCTAACTTTGCAATAGTGGGTACTTACACATTAAGTATTTAAAAATTAAAACAATATTTTAAATTACAAGGTCACAGGACTGATTATTGTTGAACTTATATTGATGATACTTTATAAAATATACAAATTGTACATTTTTTCAGTAAACCGAAGGTCAAACTTTCAAAACCTGTTTTACGAGAATTAATTCTACCTCCTCTACTCCATGAAACTTTACCCTGACTGCTGACTCCTCAAATACTTGGGACTGTAGCTGACCATCGGGTTATTCCTCTCTGGAAAAGACTGCCCTAACCCTGACTCCTTACTCTCCCTTTTCACCAGCAATTCCTGCAATGTGCTGTGTTTCGGTTGAAGGTTCGTTATATTCATGGGAGACGAAGGTTGGAACAGCGATGAGTTCGAACTGTCCTGACTTCCTGGCGAAAACGCTGACACAGGGTTTTTGTATTTGTAAAAATCAAATGTACCTAGAAATAATAACAATTGTCAGTAGGAGTGTAGTGCGTAGGGTATGTTTTAGTTACCTGTGGGAACACTAGATGGCAATTCCAAATCTTTATGGAACAGCATGTTTTGACAAAATAAATTGTTATTTAAATGGTTTGTCTTGCTTTCTGTATTAGATGTATGTTTATCTAAAGTAATGTACATACCTTCCTCAGGAAGAAGTAAATCATCAAAATTTAAATCACCTGAAATTTAAAAAAAAACAATGTATCTTTAAGGAAAACTACTGCTATAATGTTGTAAAATTATGCAATAACAAATAGCAACGTTCCTAAATGGAACTATGGGAGTTAAAATACTGTCCTAATGATGTTATTCACCAAAGCGGTTAATTCCACATAATAATTGTTGTTTGGGCTCTTACTTTACAATCTAATGTACACAAATACCAATAACAATTAAAATAAGGAGAATCACTGCTTCAATAACAAGTTTTAGATGGTGTATTGGAAATCACTGAAATGTCTGTGTTAATCTGCAAATTATAATTATGATATAGGTGCATACATATTTTTTTACGTTGCTTGGCTGAATGAGTATTAATCTTATATGACATTATTATTTTCTTAGGATGTTAAAACAATTAATGTTTTTATAATGAATTCTGTTGATTATTTGTTTAGACTAAATGGATGTTTGTTTTTTTTGTAAATTCAACCTTAATATACGGATTGCTTTAGTACTTCTCCATTTAAGAAATATGAACACATGCTTATCTACTTAAAACTGATAACATGTATAAAATACAGCTGCTAATAAGAGAGGCTGAAATTAAAACTTACAATTACAGATAATGCGGAAGCAAAGTATATTAAAATGCTTATCTAATTTTATTGAAAATAAAAAAATGATAGCATTCCGATTGTGTAATTGCGAATCAGAGCAAAGGTTTTAAATGAAATATCCATGTATATAACAACATAAATAGAGAGAAAGTACGAGTACATATTTGATATTATAATATTTCCAATATTTCTTTATCTGTATATAATTGTTAAGTGTATAGCCATGTTATCATTGTCACTGACAATTTTGTAACCCTTTGTATGAATGAATTGAATTTAAGGAGGGAATGAGCTCTTCTTAAGCCCGCTTATGATCTTGAGATATGAGATCCCCAAATACAGCTGAAGAAAACATGCTCCGCTCTCTCGTTTCCTTCTGTTCCTATGTGCTTCATACATCGTAAATGTGGGTACACATCTAACTACAAGCTTGACAAACATGCCTGATCAATCTTTTTGTACAAACAAATTTCAGCGTCTGAAGGATAATTTTGGACAAGCATTTTAATTGTACAGGTCGCTTCAGGATAGATTGGATTGCAATCATGCAAGAATGAACAATCTTGCCAAATGAAACGAAATGCGTGAACCAAGAGCTTGCAAGATTGTACAAGTAAACATCCGTCATTAGTGAGCTCTACAAGTGATAACATTTTTCTTTTGACCATGTCTAGAGATATGAAGGCCAGCTGAAGGATATCAATGGAGCATATCAAAGTTAAAATTGTCTTTTAAGTATTAAATGAAAAGAGTATCATGACAAGATGAACAAAAATGCCAGCTTATTGAATCAATATAGACAAATTGATAACAACACCGATAAGTATGCAGTTGTAATGAAGATTAGGACTAGGCCTTCAGGATTAATTACAGAGAGAAGGAAAAGGTTGAAGCATTTCGTCACTCTCCCACTGGGACTTCTGGACCACTGGAACTTCCACTTTAGTACTACCACTTGTTTGAATTTTTGTGTACCACTATTTTTTTTTTTAGATTTTAATCAGTATTGTTACAACTATCAAAAATTCACAATTTTTCACTATTACAATTTTTCAGAATTTTTAGGAATCTGTATGGATTATAAATCTGTACTGGATTAAGAGAAATGATTTTGTACTAGTAGTCTGGTTTAAAAACGAGGTGTATTAAAAAAATACACTCAATTTATTTTCTACACCACTACTCTACTAATCTTGTTTGTCTGAAATTAGCGGTAGACTTTAAACATTTTTATGAGATTGTGATAAATTACGTATAATATCATTATATGTCATTAGCAGGTTAGATGATTGCCATTATAACCATACTTATTAAAAAGTGTGATCGACTGCTTGTCGCCTACAATTACATGTTCTTTGTAGGTAATACTCATGTTTAACATTATATTACGTCTTTATGACAAGTTCTTTTTATAGGTTATATGGACATATTTTTTAACAATTTTCGTACAGAACATACATGTAGATAAAGATGACAACGAGTTAATAAAAACTTTCTAAAATGAAATAAAATGTAGCAACAAAAGAGGTACAAATGACCAATTGTTAAGATACTTTACCGAAGTAGTTCCAGTCTGTTCCTCAGTTTATCAACTTAGTTTTTATTACTGAATAAAAACATTGTTACGAAATGCATCTAATAGGATGTATGTACACAAAAACAGAAACTATTAGTCAAGGACTAAAAGATGAGTCACATGGAAAATACTTCATATTTTAATGAAGTCATTAGAAAGTCATTTAAAAAATTGATAAACAAGAATCCCTTTGTTTTGAAACAGTCCTGACTGCATTTATGAATATTAACAAGAATCCCTGTCTTACATACAATTTTATAATCAACAAATAAATTCTTTTACTTTTACTTTCTACTTTTATAGTAGTTTTTAAGCTTTTTTTAAAAATATGATACAATGTGGAGATTTTCAAAACACATTGCTTGTGGTATCTAAAAACCGTCCATAACGTAAACTAATTAAATCTCAAAATTTTCCTAAATCCATAGACATTTATTCACAAATAAACACGCTGAACAAGTGGGCAAAAAAAGAAAAATAATAAATCCACCAATAGATTTACAGAGTAGATATCAATGCCCTGGCAATTGTTTCCATTGAATTAAACTGATAATATCTAAACATCATAATTCTGTGAGATATCTTACCTAGAAGGTTTTCATCATTGGCATTCAATTCTGCCAAAGTAGGTCCTTGTATCAAATCAGATTTGTCAACCTGAAAGATATCATCGTCGTCCATGTGGATGAAGGGCTCCGACTTGAGCGCATCCTCGGTGTCGATCAGTCTATTGAGGCCCCAGGAAGTGCCAGTGTCATATATATTCTGTGACTGCAGCTGTGTGGCGTCTGTGTAGAAAGAACTCTGGGAGAACTCCAGGTCCAGGTCACGGTAGTCATTCATCTCCCTCTTCGGCGGAATCGGGACGCTCGCTGAGGTATTCATTATTGTGTTGTCGTTGAGGGTGGGCTCTTGTTTGACGATTATTCCAGGATCTATGAAGAAGTCCTTGCCAAAATCACTCATATCAGGTAATGGTCAAGCTGAAAAAAATTGAATTTTTGGGTTAGAAATGAGTATTTTTTAAATAAACATGAAGGAACTGATTAACAGTGTATGTTGAGCTAGAGTAAACATTTTATAGTGCCATAGGATCAATCACGTAATTATATTTTCGTTCAGTTATATGGGAGACACCATTACGTAGTAAACTTCAAAATAATAACACTTCATAGCAGTAGTAAAGAATCATCATGCACTACAGTGTAATTTTACTGATTATCCAAGGTAGACACTAATCTGAAATATATTACTACTAGCACAGTAGCTATGACAGGCAATATGTAACTTGCCGTTATATCCAGATATTAAAGAGATTTTCTTGAGAATAGTTTAGGCTCATGTGAGCGATAAAATAGAGAAACGACCATGAGCTCTGAAAAGCAGTAACTGAGACAATAATTAATTAACGTCAATTAATTACTTAAAATATATTAATAGTTGTACTAGTATTCAATGTGGTTAGCGGCAACTCGCCAATAAATGTAACCTTGTATCCGGGATTCAAACATCGACACAGGTGTCTGGAAGAAACATGAAAATCACTTCTGACAGAATTTCAACTAGGTAGACTTGAACCCTTTTAAATAAATGTGAGAGTTTAACCAATCTGTAAGAAGTTTGTGGACTCCACACTCCCTTAATTTCTTCTTCAGATTAAATGCCTTCCTGAAATTCTTGCACCTCTCTCCTACCTTCACTGTACTTACAATGTCACAAGTACAACCAAACAAATTGGTAACTTTTGAACGCCCAACACAATGATTATTAACACAATAATGATTTACTATAAAATTTTTGAAATATGTACCAATACTGAACTGGTGGAAGCACCTCAAATAACGTCAACACATCTGATTGAATATAAACCTGACAACTATCGACTACTCTACTATTTTTGGGTGACTCCATAGAAGCTCACAAGACTCACAGAAGCACACATTGTGAACATATCTCTGTCAAGTCCTAACATTTCTTCCAATAGAGAATTGAAGAACATCTCAAAAGCACCTACACCTAAAATCCATTCTCCATGAGACTGATGCAATACACCACTGAGCGTATTATCATGATCTTTGCAGAGATCAATTATTTCACCTTTCCCTTGATATAGTGAAGGTCCATGATCGCACGCTCAGTGGGATTTGCATGCAGTCGAAAGGCAATAGATCTTCAGTATAGGTTACATCCCAATCATAATCAGCCAAACATATAGATTCATAATCAGTGAAATCAGAAAAGATTTGACGAAGACTTCATGCAAACTTCCAAAATTTCTGTTCATTTAATTTCATCTTTTATCATGATTAAATTGTAATAAAAAAAAATCTTCAAAATACCTTAGGTACAAGTAATGTTTTTTAGTATATGCAATAGCTTACCTGGAGGTGCTGTCTACTAGACTAACGATTTATTTTTTATCCAATTTGTTATTAAACATATAACAATTTGTATAAGCCTACTGAGACAGTAGGCTCGGTAACTGTTGAGAAGTTTTCTGTTTTTAATCTTGAACAATATTACATTATCATATTATTTCCTCCTTTAAATATAATTTGTTTTTCCAGACAGTCATTAAATACCCACTTTGGTTCCTTGACCATTTTGGTTTGGAGCTTCCTTGATTATTTCAGCCACCGTTTCCTAGCGTCTTATTGTTATTTAGTGATTTTAGAGAATTATTTCCATATCAATAACTAAGTAGTGATACTATAAGTTTTTTAAATTGTTACAAAACTTCTTATTTTTTAATCAACAACGAGAAATATAACAATCGGAGTGATGTTAGCAGACAATTTTTAAAAGTGGCATTTATAGAAGCCATTTCATATTCAGCAGCCATTTTGCTAGCATCATGTCAATAATGAAAGTATTTAGTATAAAATAATCAGTTAATTAAATAATATGAGAGACGAAAAACAGCCAAAAGATGATTGACTTGCAGAGTGTCTAAGGGGAGGGGGTATTAGTATTTGAAGTTATTCTCCCACCATGAAACAGTATGTTTATTGAATACTAATTGAATGAGTTTGAATACTAATTTCACCGCCTTAGACCCTCTGCAAGCCCATCACCTTTTAACAGTTTATTCTCTACCATCATATTAATGTTTGTACAAATGGGTAACCTGACATTTTTTCTATCGACTTGAAAAAAAATGTTCAATAAACATGGCGTTTGATGATGGGAGAACGCCTTCAAATACTAATTTCACCCCCTTAGACCTTCTGCAAGTCGATCATCTTTTGACTTGCTGAATATGAAATGGCTGCTATAAATGGTACTTTGAAAAATTGGCTGCTAACTTCACACCAGTTGATGTATTTCTCATTGTTGATTAAAAAATAGGGAGTTTTATAACAATTTTAAAAGTAATTATAATAAGATTTATAATAAGACAGAAATTTTCTTATTCAATTCCAACCAAAAACACAAGATCTCCAAAACATTTTTGAATTTCTCTATTCTATATTTTCAGTTTTCCCTGCAAACCAATGGACCATTTATATTAGTGATAGAAATTAGATAAAATAAAAATAAATAAATACATACATAAAATAAAAATCTATTAGTGATAAAAATATTGAAATCAATTCATATAGAATACTTTCAATCACAACAATTATAACAGTTTTTATAAGTTAAAAGACATTCACCACAGTAAACTAACATGACATTTGTGGTTTTTTCGCCCAATGGTATAGTCAATAACTTTACTGGGGTCTATACCTAATTAAAGTTATGCACATTTCACGCTGGAAAAAAAATGTTAATTAGGACATTTGTAAAACTGTTTTACATAAGATGTTTTGGCATGTGTACTACGTTTATTGATAGAAACAGTTAAAACATAAAAATCATTTGATTTTGAAACATACAAACCTACTACCAAGCGACACCCATATGGTATCTATTTTATGGGCACAATTCGATTTAGCAAATTGAATTCAGTGATTAACCTTCAGGCTATTTATATTTGGCAATTAGTAAAAGTACAATATTCCAATTGTATTTTTTTTAATTGTGATTTGTTCCTTTACTCATTAAATACATATTACCTAATATTATGTAATCAATTAAAAAACTGACGTAATCTAACTATGGTTAAGTAATACCTATGTACTGATTTGGATTAATTGAAGATATCTTATAAGACTACAAAACCTAACATATTTGTGGATAAAACATGTATTTAGAGTTAAATAAAAAATATGATTTAATGATGGAAACGTCTTAGGGGTGTTTGAAGGCTAAATCATTCACACTCACAAAATATCCCTTCAAAAAATACAAACTGTGTGCTATTCAAAACACACCTCAACACATTTCTAAAAAGACTATAAATAATAATCTGTATATTGAACTTGACCGAACTTAATACTTTACTCGTGCACGTTTTATTCATTATAGACATTATGTATTCGGTTGCCCTGGACAGAAAAAAAGAAAATACCATAGTTTGAATTTATTCTACCACACGCGACTTTGCATCAAAACAGCCGCTTAAAAATAATTTAAAAGTCCACAAACATGTTTGGATAATTAGGAAATAACAACTTCCAAGTCGTTCATTAAATTTAAGAGTAATGGTGTGTTCCTTAATAGATCACAAAAGAGGAAAAAATGAATAAAAGGAGATCTTCCTCATATTTGAATTTCAATTAAAACTAGCTAAATGAGAGGTCAACACTCAAAATTATCTAGACAAAACCGGAAATGGTTGACAATGGACAAAAAGTTGTTTTTTTTTTTGTTGGCACAGTTTCAATTTGGCTAACTATCCAAGGAATGTCTCTGGATATTTTAAAATTCATAAAGAGGGTTTACTCAAAGTGAAATGTTCAATTTATTGGTGTATGTTAATACTTGTTGCAAGGGAACATTTTTATTAACAATATTGAAAAGCACAAATGTTATGATACATTTTTGATTAAACTATTATAAAATGTATCACACTGATAGAATGACTTCATTTTGATGATAACACTAATCTAAAATATATTTTTATCAGAAACATTACTAATAAAAAAAATTAGATTATATTTAAAACTTTATCGGAACTAATTCAACTATTATCGCTATTGTGTCTATGGCTCCAATAATAGGCTATGTGCTGAAATCTGTTAAATGAAATGGATGATTCTTGAGTATTGCATTAATTAATTTTTTGAACATTAGTTGTCAAAAACAGCAAATGCATAAAACTGAAATAACCACAACACTGAAAAACAAAACATTTATTTGCCATTATATTTGATTATATTTGAACAACCAAAATCCATCTTTTTGAGATGAATCCATTGCTTTTGGTGAAAAGATTCATGGTAATTCTCATTTCCTCTAGAGGCAGTTTCAAATTTTGATTTACTATTATTATATGAGCTACTTTAGTTACTTAAAACACTACTTTAATTTTTATAATGTACTGGTTTCTTAAAATTTCATAGTCAATGCTATTGACAGAACACCTTTCACCAGGTTATTGAAAGTCACTCCAACTTTTATTGTAGTAAACAACATTTCATACTTTATTATCAGACAGTTGTTTTTGTGCTGGCAATAACTGGATTAACATTCTCACAATCAACCAATGAATGAATCATTTTGGATGGCAGTAATTTAGGTGACCATCAAAATTCCACCAACATAATTTACATCTATAGGTGATATCGATTCTTTCAGAGTATCACATTTACATCACATTTAAATACCCACCAGATAAATCGTTTTCATTAGTGCTTTTATATTAATGCAATAGTTGAAAACTGTATCAAAACTGTAAATAAAAAACAAAACAAATTTCGATAAACCAAATTAAATAAAAAAAACTTTCAACAATCGATAACATCTTGGTCTGTTCAATTCACAAAAAATAATTAATCAGTCTATTTTTCTGACTTCCAAGGTTGTTAGTCCCGATATAAATTTTAAAAATGTTTTAACCATTAGGGGATAATCAGAACATACATCACATTTTTGTGATCATGAAAAACTGTTCATAATAAAAATTGTTTATTAGAAGCAGAAAAAACATGATCAAGTTAAAACTTACAACTTTGATGGAGTCGCATCGAGTAAAAGAAAAATCCTTTCAGCTTTATGTTAGGAGATAATGCAAGTCATGTCTCGGCTAATACCAGCACAAGGATATGTACATACATGAATGAACTTTGATTGGATTATAATGTCTTATAATTGAAAGACAGTCTAACACCTCCGTGATTTTGTAGCAGTGATGCCAGCAATAAATATGCTTCTTGTTACGTGTGAGCAACCTTACAGAGTGTTTAGTTTCATTCGGGACAACTATGACAACTAAAAAGTGGCGTTTTAAGCAGTTATAACAGCTAGTAATAGCAAATCTAAAAAAATCTCAAGGGAAAATGTGACAAAATTTGCGTTTGACCATTTCTGAAGTTAGAATCAAAGAGATCCAGGATCTAATTAGAAGGTGGCAGGTTAAATTAGTTTTGAAGAAGGGTGAATAATGAAGCATTCTTTTACAAAATAAAGTGGACAAGAAGTGAGCTATTTTAGAATGATATGAAACGTTTTTGTGCATTATAGGTTGTGAAAGCATCGCAATACTAGTTCAGCTTTCAAAATTCAAATAATCTAGTTTTTCTTCTAGGAGGTTTTCTCAGCTGCTCCTTGGTGGGTGTGCCCTTGGTTGAACAAAATTAATACCAAGCTTAAAGTATATCTTCACTTCTATATTCCATAGAATGAACGTTTATTAGGAATAGAGAAACTAATTGGAAACAATAAACACTGACCATCATTAGAAATAAAAACGTTTAGTAATTAATCTAGCTCTGAAATATATTCAAGTAGCCTTCTCCACATACATTCTTGACAGAAATATCTTTAACACATGTACGTAACACTCATCTTCCTAAAACAATGAGAACTCGAGACTAGTACACAAGCAAGCTAGTATCATCCAGAAAAGCAGTAGTGCAGGGCTAGTGTAGTTGGGATGGTAGTAATGGTAATTTAATGTCGCCCCATTCACAACGCACTTCATGTATTATGTCAAATAACACTCTCAAATGTAAATACGGGAACGGATCTGAAACGATTTGATTTCTCTGATTGGTGCTTGTATGCCTATTGTACAGAAAGTTAAAGCGCGTTAGATTTTACACTACCACTACCTTCTTAGTAATATTAGTAGGAACTGAATGTAAACACTGCAGTTAATATATATAGAGAATTAACTTTTCACCATACTACCATACTACACCTACAACTGCACTCCTGCTCATGTGAATGAGACTTAGAACTGAAGAGAGATGAATATTAAATACAAATGCTGACATTCATACAGGGGACATGGATGAATTGCTCTTGCTTTTTCTGTATTCATGTGAGTGAAACAATATGTACCTAGCAACAATACCCTCCTACCATTTGCTGTATGATTCCAATACCATCAAATCCTTAAGCTACAAGTTAACCCAATGAGACTTTTTTTATACAAATTAGGTTCCTATAAAAGTATGCACATTAACATGCAATGCTGACCCGATGCTTATCTGAATTATTTTCAAAATAATTGTACTGAGATACTTGCATGTAAAGTGGCATACACACTGAGGTCTAACGTTTAAATGTAAATGAATGAGTACTTGATACATAATGAAAATCATTTATGAGAATAGTTGACGTAAGGCCCTATTCCACTCCTGGCAGCCCACGAGTGCCCACAAATTTACAACAGGTTTAATTTCATTGTATAGACTAAATTCGATGCGAAACCAGTCGCTCTAATTTGGTCTGCTACTGTATGTATATTTTCCTTAGTTACCACAACACAAGTGCCTATTAAAATTCCTCTCCTCTCCGCTAAAGCGGACAAACTCAGACAAGTAGACAACCTTTTAATCGCGAGTTAATCTGTTGAAAGGTAAAGAAGAAAAACTAGTCGAATTCCAACGTTATCAATGACTTATGTAACAACGGAAAAGATTACATGAAGAGGCGAATCGTAAAATCGATATCGTCACTATAGGGATAGTGGACATCACAACACAGACGCGAAATGTAAACAAACATACGTTCGTCTTCCCTCCCCCTTCCCAGGCCACTTACCAGAAACGAAATCCGGGCGATCTCGAAGTAATTCACGATAGAAATCGCACTAATCGCAGAATATGATCACAATGTAACAGGATAGTCAGGTGTTTATTTACTCTACTTATCTATTGTTGTCGTCCGACACGAGGATCAACAACGACCATGACTCGGGAAATGAATAAAAGACTGTCAAATTCGCAAAACAAACCACTCCAAACGAACACATGCACACTTTCCTCGACCTCCACGCGCGGTTTTAAATGTTTTTCACGTTATCGAGCGTGTTTTTTGCCCTCGAAGGGAATTTCGGGTGGATCGATTCGCGGAGCAGCTGACACGGCTCGCACTTACACTTGAATTCGTGTTTATTGATCAACGACTCTGAATATTAGATTTGCATCAATTTGTGTAACGTCAGGATTATATCAACGTCCTTCAAATGTAGACAAACAATGCAAACACATACACGTGACATTTTTTTACGGAAATACCAGACGGTGACAAGTGACAGCTAGCACGCAACATCATGGTTTTCACGTGGTACTTCCTGAAATCTCTATGGAGCATCATGCAGTTCCCTGCATTTGGCTGTTCTGTGGTTCCATGGTAAAGAACATAACCTCAAACTTTTAAACATGTTTTTCCAATAAAAGCAGGAAAATGCCATTATTCAAGAAGTTAAACACCGCGGTGTACCAAAAGGCAGCCACAGTCGCCACACCTGACTATATCTACTGGAAAAAATTAGGGGTACGTACATTCATTGTGAAATTGTTAGATTTAAACAGGTTAGATTGTAGCAGTTACTCTGTAAGTCTTAAAGTCTCTTTGAGTGGTATTAGCCATGGGAGTAGTTGTTTCGGGTTGGTTCATATTTGATATTCTTACTTTCTCTTCTCTCTCTATCCCTAACATTTATTTAAAGTGGGCAAGATACCACCAAATTGACCTTATTGTGACCACAGTGGTATCACTAGTATCACAGGAATGAGCTGCTGATCCTGAGCACAGCTGATCCTGAGCCTGCTGAATAGGAATCTAGTCGTTTTGTTTTTGAATTATTACCTGCTTTTTCTACAAACAAATCCAAAAAAGAACAAGCCGAACCAAAACAGCTTTTACCTGTGTGGTGAGTTTTTCAAAATTGTTGTGCTAGAAGTACTGAGCCTTTTCATATCATGTATTGTGAAAATTCAGAGACAAAGTTTTGAATCCCAAGCAACCAACTATGGGGTATTAAAATATTGCATATAATGAAGCTTTCTATAAGATTTGAGCTCTTAATGTTAAATAGAAAAAAAAAATATATAATTTCAAAGTCAAGTGTTGAGAGTGTAATATCTGCACAAATATCACAGTACTTTAGGCACTATGCAAGAGCAAATATCAATTTCATGAGCACATTTTCCAGTACAGGAACATTTCTCTTGTAATACCTCCTTAACAGTGGATCCACCATACTACAAGACTTGTAGTTTATTCAATTTCTACCAACCAACCAAACATTGCCATGTTTTTGATCATAGATTATATTGCTTACCTGTGTTCGTTGATTCACCAAAGAGCTCTCGATATATACTAGAGAAGAGCCGATTTTAACAGAAAATTTCACAATACTTGATGTTTTTCAGTTAGTAAATTGTAACCTAAATTACTTTGAACAGCTTTTGATTATTCTTATTTCTTAGGGCAATGTAAATGTGATAAAAAGAATTTAATGACTTGTTTGGGGGGGTCTGTACGAAAAAAAAATAATTTTTTCATTTGGTATGTTTTGGAGAGCCACATTTACTTTTTTTAGCTCAATTAGTACTTGGTAAACTTTATGCTGATAAGGATATTTTAAATTTTTACATTCAGCAAAAAATAATTTTCCAGCTATCATTTACATGCTTATCTATTTACTTGAAACATACATACACTCCACACAATAAGTATCACATATTGTATTGTAATGAACTTATTGTGTAAAATAATTCACTAGTCAGGTAATATATCTATTGTATTCTGTATAGTTCCGGCGAATTTTGGCCTGCTGGGAAACTACACATATTGAGGCCCGTATTGAGGGTATTTGGATGGCAGAGTAAACTAAATTAACGCTACTATTTCTAAATCGATTTCTTAGCTCTTAGTGAGTATACTAATACTTTATAGACATTTTTAAAGTTAGAAAATTGTGATGATAATGTGAAAAACATAGTTTGTATGAATTACTGGGCATTTGCACAGTTGCTCTATACCCCAGTTAGACACTGATTCTGTTTGTAATCCTATCACAAATAAAAACAAACCAATTGTTAGGAAAACCTTTCTGAAAACCTTTGTTTCCCAAAACGATTTGTAAGCGCGAAGATCGTATGGTTAAAACTGTCGAGTAATAATGTAAAATAATGAATGTGTTTTCTAATAAAGTGAATGAAATTGTAGCATCATTTGCTACAATCGGATTATACCAAAACTAAAAAATCAGATACCATCCCCACACCTAAATCTGGCACGAAAAAGTACATTGGCACATTTCGGACAATTAGTCTAATTAATAACCTCTCAAAAATCTTTGAGAAATGTCTGAAGAACAGGTTAATTAAGTTGTATACAAAATTTCACATCTTAGTGGAAAACCATTTGGACTTTAGAAACTCCAAGTTGGGTTTGCTCTTTTCATATCCGAGATGTAACGAGTTTATAGATTCTATTTTTCTTCTTTTTCACTGAATCGACATTTGTTTAATCCGTCCATGATTCCCTTCCAAGGAAAAACTTCATTCGGCTCAAACCTCAAAAACATAAGAAAAAAACTGTCTCTAACAGTTAATTCTCTATGGTCACACATTGCAACTTTTGCTAACTCTAAACTCCCATAACCCTAAAGCTTATTAAATAAGGATATAAACTAAAAATAATTATGAAAACTAATTTTCACATTTCAGGTTCCTGTCTTGGTTAAAGAGTTCGGTCCCATCGATTACATCGATTTCTGTCCCATTGAACCGCATTATTTTGCTGTCACTTGCTCCGTACGCGTCCAAGTGTACAACCCTATCACGAAATTAGTCGTGAAGAATTTGTCGAGGTTTCGCGAAAATGCTTACGGTGCCACATTCAGATCAGACGGTCGACTAATCTGCGCCGGGGGCGAGGAAACTACTGTCAAACTGTTCGATGTATCAACCAAGAGCTTACTCAGGTTTGCACTTTAAAAGACTACAAATAAAACCTCCCTAATAATAATTTTATTTAAGGCTATTCAAGGGGCACACGAGAGCTATCCACAGGACCTATTTCATGCACACAAATCCCTACATCTGTTCTTTCTCTGATGATAAAACTGTTAAAGTATGGGATATTCCTACAGAAGTGAATGTTACAACTTACAGTGGGCATAATGATTATGTTAGAGCTGGAGCAATGTGCCTCGCAATTCCGGATATGATTCTATCAGGAGGATATGATGGTTTCGCTAAGATATATGATGTTCGGGCTGAGAACGAAACCATTTCTGTCAACCACGGTTGTCCTATTGAATCCGTTTTGTTCTTACCATCTGGTGGTATGTTTTTAACTGCAGGTGGTACAGAAATTAAAATCTGGGACACCATTGCTGGTGGGAAGCTTCTGGGGTGCCTATCACAACATCATAAAACAATTACTTGCCTTCGGTTAGCTTCAGAAAATAAGAGACTTCTGTCGAGTAGTCTAGACAGACATGTAAAAATTTATGATGTATCTACCTTTCAAACTGTGCATACTATAGATTTTCCTAATGCTGTTATTAGCTTAGGTGTATCAAAGAATGATGATACTTTAGTAGCTGGATTGTCTGATGGGCTGGTGTCAGTCAGTAGAAGGGAAGATGGTATTGACGACAAAAACAAGAAGAAAAAGAAAAACATGTCCTCATATCGTTTCGACTCAAATGTGCATTCTGCCACAGTTGATGTCATTGTTCCAGAGGTGAAGCATGAGAAGGAAGCACACTACGATCATCATTTAAGAAAGTTTGAATTCTCCAAAGCTTTACATAGCGTCTTATTGCCATATGTAGCAAACAAAAAACCCCAAGTTACAGTGGCATTAATTCAAGAGCTTATACGTCGCAGGGCATTGCACAAAGCCCTTCAAAGTAGGGATAAAAAAAACTTAACGCAATTATTACGCTTTTTAATCCGCAATATCACTGATTATCGTTTCACTAGAGTCCTTACCGATGCAGCCAATATTGTAATTGACATCTACGAAGAGAGCATTAGTACATTGCCCACGGAACTAGGGAAATTATTTATTGACCTAGGAAAAGTAGTTAATGAAGAAGTAGAGTTGGTTAACACTTTGGGACAAGTACATGGCATGATAAGCATGCTATTAGCTAGCCAAGTAACTGAAAACGAGACCGTGACGGACAAGAGGGGACATAATTTAGTACCTAGTGCAGATGCCCAGAAGAACTTAGTACTGACAATAACGTAACAGACAAAACTTTTTATTTAATTTCAATTTCTCAATTACAAATAAAAAAAATATCTACTATATATATCACACTTTTATTTCTCTTACCCTTAAGAAGTAAACGCGAGAACCTTAAAATAGTTGCATGAAGTATGATGTGGAGCCGTCCCTCCAAGACGGATCGTCGACGATTTTGGCCCTGCACAAGGGACACGTTTGTTCCCTATCAAACCACGTAGTCACACAACTCTCACAGAAGATATGCCTGCACTGCAGCAATACGGGGGAGTCGTACTCATCATGGCAGATGGGACAGTGCTCGCCAGCGGTTTGGATCTGGTCTTTGCTTGGTGATGATCCAATACTCTTCAAATAAACAAAACAATATAAGTATGACATTTTTGCCTAAAACATCAAGGCATTACTTCATTTTGTTTCATTAGTGTCTACGACGTTTTTTAATTTTTAATTCTCAAAGGAGGAACTTTATTTCTGGTGTAAAGTGATTAGGATTGAGTTCCTAACATTTGCTACGTTTCATAGAGCTAGACTCTTGACAAGATGGGCCAACGGTTCACAGTTTGAAAGGAACCAACAAAACGCATTACAAACTGTTACTTTTATTCAAATATAACCGAAATCACAAGTTAATCCAAACAATGTCCAAGAAATATCCAAATTTTCCTTCAGCAATTCAACCTTCCCATGACTGTGATAACCACTACAAGACAGAAAACTCTCCTTGATAGAAGATATACCTTCTACCCTTTTCATACAAAACTAGGCTTATTGAAGGACCTTCTAAAAAGAGAAAAACAAGAATTTTTATATTCGGAAGTAAAATTTTCCAAAATTTGTGACGCAAAAATTAAAGAAGACATCTTTGTAGATTTCCAGTTAAGTTCCATAAAGTTGTTAATCAGTTGCTAAAGTTTGAAAAAATTTAGGTTGCAATATGTCTACTAAAAGAAATATTCTCCATTTCTATTAAGGATTTTTTTGTGGTAAAACTTGAGAACGCCAGTAATAAATATAAACGGTTCCCTCAAAATATTTTTAGTATAGAAAAAAGGTAAAAAGTAAATATGTTAACTAATTACTGCTTTAACGAGGGATTTTGTTTTGTACTTTATATGCAGAATACTTCAGAAAATCCTTAACGACCAGACAACCATATTGTTTCTTGATTGGTTTATAAGTAGAGTTATAAGTTACCTTGTATGTGAATACCAAATGGCTTAATGCATCCATCCAATTCAAACATACTCTAACAACTATGACTGTAGTTATGTTTTCAAATTTCTCTAAAAACCTCCTTTCAAAATTCCAGTAATCTTTCATCATCCTGGCTTCGTAACGACCAGATTGTACCATAATCCATGTTCAAATAACTTCTTTAGCCCTATATAGTGAAGTTTAAAACAAAGTGACTACCTCAAAGTCCATATCTGAACTCTAATGAGCACCTCACACATTCAAAGAATAATAAATTGAAGAAATTTCAGTTTTAAAGTTCTTTTAAGTTTGCAGTGGTTCTCACTGCAATTCCACAAACTTACTTTAAAGCTTAGAGCTCTAGAGACGTCCTAAAAAATAAATTTCCAGATGAAATTACTTACATCTTTTATGCGTTACTCAATTTCCATAAAATGTGTATTTTTGAAACAAATATATTTAATCTAAGAAACGAATGTGATTTAAATTCCATATCCCAAATGCATCTTAATCTACTGACGTCCAAGACCATAATTCACATAAACCGAAAATATAAAATTTTTCACTTTTCGGTAATCTAATCTGCCATTTTGAACTTTAAAAATTTGAGGGTAAATACATAGTCAGCGATTCCACAAATCCGTATGTACCAAATTTCAGGAGAGAATATCGAATTTATATAATTTTGGGAGTAGATATTTGATCCGCCATCTTGAATTTTGAAAATTTGATGCCAGATTAGTAATCAGCGACCCTGAAAACCTTTCTAACCATTATCGATTTTGTCTTTGACTTTCTAAGAAAGTACGATTCTGAAATGATCAATTAGAAACAAAATTTGGAGGCATTTGGGCTACTTTTTTAAGGTTGGAGGCAACATGAAATTTGATCAACTGATTCTAACTATCAAATCAAATTTAGCGTATGATTTCATTCAATTTTGATCTACTTATGAAGTATTGTCGAAAACCAACCAATTCCGACATTAGGTTAGAATACATAGATATGCAGTTTTACTCAAACTACAAGCATTTTATAAAAAAAAAATCTACCTTTGAGTCAGAGCATAAAATATGTGTGAATAAAAACGTTAGACTACCTTTTCAAAACTCCCTGTCGCATCAAATTTTGTTAAGACATTCCCTATATTTATTGTGGAGAAGGGGTTGTTTTAAGAACTTTAAAAAATCGATGGAATGAAAATTGGAGTGTGGTAACTCACTCACTCTTATATTTTACCTGTTTTGTATTTTATTCTTATTACTTTTTACTTTTGCATTTTTCTAATATGTATTATATAATTCTCTCAAACTTATCTTAGGGTTCTTAATTTTAATAAAGCTCTTTTGTATACTATTCTAATTCACGGTAGGCGTAGAAATGCTGAATGGAAATTTAATTCATATGAATGGTTTATACTTTTTTTAATAGGTCTGAAATTATGTCTGCAGAGTTAGTCAAGATTTATCTTAGAGACTGTAAAATTAATAAAAGCAATTATTACTTTTCTCAAATAAGGCCTTAGTTACTTAATACAGTTCCCACTTATGTATTAGTTTATTGAAGCAGTTTATACAAAATAATTTACCGTAAGTTTTAAGTTCCATGGTAATGATTGGCTTTATCAGACCTTAACGAATGGCATAATGGAGAAAATTACCATACAACATAAAAACATAGGTGAACCAACTGTAACATAAACTAATATGACAAAACTCTCAAAACTCAACCATAGATTAACTGTGACTTGGAGTCTCCTTTCTTTTACATTAAGACGGATTGCTAGTTTAAGAAACCAAAGGTTCTCCATTCTATTTTAAACCTTTTTTTTTGTTAATTTTGTAAACTTACCAAATTCTGCAGCAGTTTGAAGAAGGCAGTTTTCAGCAATTTCACTCTACCATACAAGTCTGAACCTTTGGAAATCATATAGAATGCAGATAAGAAAACAGCGACGATTTTTTCGGGGCCTTGATAAGACTCCAAAAGATAATACAGCCATGGCTGTATCGTCGCAATGCTTCTGTACATCTGAGAAACGGCTTCAATGAAAAGATAGATTTTTCCCTGAAAGTGCAAACAAGTTTTGTATTAAATAGTGATATATTAAATGAAACAGTAGAAAATGAAATGATAAAAAGATGGAACGTTCTTTAAACATTTGTTATGAACTTAAGTGGACTGCATTTTACAAAACTAATTGATTAATTTACATGTTTCTTCTCTATTCAAATTCAAAAATTTGATCTTTTTTGTGTGGCGTCGGTTTTCTTTAAATGTTCGAGAAATGTGGCGCCCATATAAGGGCAAGATGTAGTAGCTATTGTATTATCACTTTTTCTGTCAATTTGATTTCATTTTAACTGTGTATTACGTTTTTGGAGTGACGTCTCGTTTATTGTACACGTTCTTAAAACTTGACCAACACTTCATTCCATTATAAGTAAGTCGATTACATTGATTTTATGCCCAGTAAGCTGAAGCAGGGTTTCTCTTTAGGCATCCACTGATGATGAGCACTAGAAGCCCGAAACATCTCTCATTGATTTAAATATCTTATAAGCCTAAACATTTTGTTTATTTGGACTTACATAGGAAAGATGATGTATGAGCTCATCTATAGATAAATAGTTTACCTCTATAATTAGCTTTCAGGGTAGTTGACCGTCGCCTCGCTTTAATCCCCCTAAGGGACAGAATACACAAAGATTTTTATACTACTAGAATACTACATGATAACAGGAAGAATAACGTGGAAATTTTAATTAACGTGTCAACAATGGATTAAATAATTGTCAAGTTCAACAAACATTTTTTCACAGGCTTAGGACGGTCATAATGATAAACTGGGATGATTAAATTTTTGCCAAACGTGGCAGTTCGTCAAATGAATTTTCTTAAAATATATTTCTTCCTGTTTTTTGAATTCTTGGTATTTTGGTGTTGCTGATTGCCCTGAGAACTTTCCTAGCTGTATTTGATTTACTGCTTTCAATTTATTTACCTGTTCTTTAAGCTCAGCTTACAGTCAGTAAGTTCCTTTACAGTTACAATTGAAGTACATTATTGTCTGAAAGTTTTTATTCTGGGAATTTAAATCTAAAACTGACTACCTAAAACTGGAAAGAGTTCAAATTTTAGCCTTAAAAATTTCAAACATGCACTACCTGAAAACTATGCATTAAACATGTTTAATGTTTAAACAAAACAATGTTTAATATGGCAAATAACATTTTCGCATCTCACGGTTTAAAACAATACCTAGCTAGTTTCAATTTTTCCCGGTAAACATCCCGGTAAAAGGTGGTTTATGATACTATTAGCACTGACCGCCTCGTTGGCGGTATAGAGGCAAACCATTTACCTACTGGTGAACCTTATCACAAATTATAAAACAATATTAAGAAGTTTTAGAAACCATAGAGTAATGAAGCAAAGTACAAAGAAAAAATAACATGAAGAAACATGAAACGAATCAATATGGTGACAGATTATTACAGGAGCTAACGAGTCTTTCCAAAATTACTCTCACACTGTAAAATATCCCACGTTTGGAAAAACAGGGCAATGATACTCACGTTTAAGAATGGTCACAGAAAAGAATACAACTATTGAGGTACTGTAATACTTGAATACTACAACAAAAAACAAGGAAAGTTATGAGCAATAAAAAATGTCATTTGCATTTGCAAATTATTAATTTTAAAACCTGACACATATTTCCAACACAGCAGAAACAATTTAATATGGAAAAATCTACAGAAAAAAGACAAATTAAATGATCACCAGATATAGAATGATAAACCAGATTAAATGAACAAGCAGATTTTGATCGATCAAACAATAGAACAATTTAATTTTCAATACCAGGGTATAGGTACAACTATAGAGATATTAGAGAAGTTTAACATAACAGTCAAGGCAAATAAAGTAGTGGAATACCCTATTCAATTGATCTGAGGAAATCCACACAAAGGCAATCCTATACAAAGTAAGAATTAGACCTATCATGGTCTTATATAGTCAAAATGAGGCTCGACACATTAAAAACAAAAAAAATTACTTAAAACAATGAGAATGAGAATACCAAAAAGGACCCCTAGAAAAACACTATGCTCCAACGAGCAAAGTGCCCACAACAGAAGAGATAAAATAGAAAATATTAACGAATTGGTGTTGCACACAAAACAAATATATAAATAAACTCGTAAATAACAAATGTAAGCATAGTGAGAGACAAATTAACTCAAGGCAAAAGGGTGACCTAGAAAATGAAGGTGTTAAAAACGGAACAAGTTCTAGTCCACAATAGAAGAATGAAGAACAAGAAACATTTTTATTGATTTTTCATAACTATGTTTTAACTGTTATAAGTCTATAATTTAACTCATGAATACGGATGTTTTCTTGAAAACAAAATGTGGTTATTATAAAATATTTCCTGAAGTAATCTAATATTTGGTAGATAAAGGCGTGTTGACACGAGAGAAACCTGATCAGAATTCTAATCTAAATTAAACAAATCAAGGTTTATCAATGTATAAAACAGTTTGATGAATTATTAAGTAAGCAATACTTCCAATAAGCGTATCAACACAAGACACATACTTTCGATTAAAATTGGACTTTACCCACAAATGGATAAATAAACTATAGAAAAAAGTTAGTAAATAATCCATGAATAGAAGATGGTAAATTCTTATTTCGTACACTCGCGTTTCGTACACCTTAAAAATGTACCTGAAATATTCTTGTTTGGTACAGTAATATAATGCATTTTCGACTTCTCGTTTCATACACCGACCATTACGATGGCCTAAAGCGTCTACGTAGCCGGAAAAAGTATGCCGGGAATGGCAATTTTCCTCCGTTAAAGATCGATTCTATAGAGAATGGCAGAGGGCTCTAAGCACAAAGGTTCTGCATAAAAACTGAAAAGACGTGGTGATCACCGAAACAATGAAATTATATTTATTAGTGCATGATGGTCAAGAAGACAGAATACTAGCTTTTGCGAACAATAAAGGACAAATGCTTACAGAAGCAACAGAATCCTTTATGGCTGGTACATTTAAAAGTTGTACCCTTTTCAACCAACTGTACACTACACACCTAGATTTGAGAAGTACTCCAGATGCAATACTTATTGTTGCACGACTGCAACAATACAAGATATACTGCAAGATAAGACACCTAATTTTCTTTCCCTTAAGGTACACATTAACTTTGAGCGTGATGTAATAAACGCCTTAAGAGATGCTTTCCCCGAAGTTACCATAAAACAATTTCCACAATTCCACGCGATTTCCACTTTAATCAGGCCATTTGGAGGAAAGTACAAGATTTTGGACTGGTCCAAAAGTTGTATAAAGAAAATAGAGAAGTTCGAGATCACATACGTATGCGTTGGCATACTTACTAGATCATATTGGGGACGCTTGGCTACACATAATAGAAAATGCACCAAACGTCGAAGCTGTTGTTGAATTCAACAATTATTTTGTCGAGAAATGGCTGGACAATGAATTGTTATGGATATGCTACAATGAGCGACACCGTACTACAAAATCTGTCGAAGGCTGGCATAATAGACTGAACACACGCATTGGCAAGTGTCACCCTAATATATTTGGACTTTTCAAAGTACTTATAGAAGAAATGCATTACTACGACATTGTACAGCAGCGATGGGACCTAAACATTCCTACACCGGAACGGTGTAAGAAATACTCTGATTTGGACAGCCTCTTGAACAAATTATTAAGCGAATATTTACACAATAAAATAGAACATCGTGAGATCTTGTTTCTATTTTACAATGATACCTGACCTGCTACCTAGACCATATGGGCCATCGTAATGGTCGGTGTATGAAACGAGACACCAAAAATGGAAAAATTATTTTGGTGTATGAAACAATCTTACTTCAGGTAACAATTTTGAGGTGTACGAAACGCGAGTGTACAAAACAAGAACAAATCATAGGAAATATTTTAAATGTACATAGTGTAAATTAAACACACTGTAAATAGGCATTTCTGTTTTTAAATACTCACCCTCTTTTTGAAATCAATGATGAAAGCAGGCATCATAGTCAAAAATATTTTGATCGCAACAGTGATCAATTTAAGTGTAAAATCGGTAATGGTAACAATCCAAAGAAGGTTCCAGACAGTCAGCGGATGTGTAAATGTCCTTATCAACACCATATTCATCGTGATATTGAAAAGTTTATTATCCACATTGAAAATGTAATGGATACACAATAAGCAGATTGTGATATAAATCAACTCTATGCCCAATGTTGGTATACTACGTCTCTGACGTTTCGTCGCCTCCTTTTTAACAGAGGAGTTGGTATGGGCGAAAGTCACAAATAGCACGATCAAAATGATAATGCTCTCATGGTAATCGTAGATCGTCTTCGCCAGTAATATCAACACAAAAGGGACATACTTGAGGAGTACTTTCAGGAACTGTTGAGCCTCCCTCACCGTCTGCAGACTATCTGCATCATCGGTGTTATTATTATCTCCGTTATTGTCAACCGCCTGGTTCTCATTGGCAGCGTTCTCCGAATTCGCGTTCTGCCTGGCCACCTCAGGGAAGTCCAAATTGATGAAGAAGCTGTCCCCGACGGTGCCCTCGCTCGCCGAGCCCCTTGCGAGATTCGACTCGGACTGCGGCCTATTGAGGAAGTGTGTGACCCCCGCGTTCACTGTACGGGCCGTTTCGACGAGGGGCTCGATCTCCCGTATGACGTTCGTGAAGCTGTCGCGAAGGTGGCGAGCCCCCTCGACCGTCCTCCGCTGGAAGGAGGCCGGAGCCGACAGGGACGACGGCAGAGGGCTGCTCGTCTGCGAGGTGAGCAGCCCCCTCGGCTGGGAGTGCGACAGGTCCGTCGATTGGCTCCTGTGGAAGGGGTGGTTCGAATGGGGGTGCGTCGTCATCGCGCCGAGAGGCTCCGACGGGTTTGGATGAAGAGTTTTCCGGCTGGTTTAGGGCACTCGTGTCAACGGCTACAATTTAATTGGACCGAACAATAAATACGATATATCACTCGTGACCTAAATTCATATTACTTACACTACTCAACAGCTTGATCAACAGTTTGTGCGTTTGTTCACAATTTGTTGATTGGTTGATTTGTTTTCAACCTATCGGCTGGCTCACAAAGCTGATCTGCCATGTAGCGAGGTACGTCAAATTACAGGAAACTACGCAAAGCTGCGTGTTCTATGGTTCTCTCAAATATCGTTCGCATTGTACAATATACGAAAATTAATAAGATATTTTTGAATAGAGTCAAATTCTATGTTCACTAATAAAATAAAAACTATTGTAGACCACATTAAAATTGCATTGAAACGAGTTTTCTCGCCTATAATTATACTTATACCTTATGCCCCTTATATCTGAGAAATACTTTAAATTAACTAATTTCTCCTCAGTGTGTAAAAGTTGCAGCTAAGTTGTTGGTAATACCAATTATTATGGCCTACACATTATTATCGTTTCCCTCATTGCCAAAAATCAATAATGAAGGCTAATGACTCACTTCAAAACTAAAGAATTTTTATTATTTAAAATAAAATTAAATAACGAGACCAAAGGCGTTGCACATGTTAATTTTTTTGGTAAATCTTTCCATCTCATCTGACACTTTATAGTAGACCTACTAACTACATTCTAAATTGCTACTAATTTACTAAAAACGATGTAATGGTTTTTTTCCAAGTAACGAATATTATTTTAAATATCAGTTGTTGCAATTAAACTGAGATACTTAAATTTAGTCGGTAAAGAAATTACTTCTTCAATTCATACGTACGTACATTATCGCAACAACGCCACTTATTAAAATTGGTCTAAGTAGGCAAAGAAACCGGGTTCAGAATCCACAATATTGTGCATCAACTGCAGAGGAGACAACTGGAAGTAGAAATTTCCATACTAAGACATTTCGTAGTGAAGGTATTTCGATTTATTTTACTTTCATTGCATCAAATCAAGTGGTTTCTCATTGGTATGATCGTACCCATCATAGGATAGGTATAAATGTACTCAAAACGTGTACCAATAAAAAAAATTGATCATATAGTTTGTTTCTTACCTGTATAGGGATATTGAGACTGATGACTCTTTTATACTCATTATTAGTTCTTCAGAAATGGTATGTCTGTACTTTTATTGGGACATATTTAAAAGCCTTTTTACTCTTAATTAAACTACAACAGCAATAACCAATACTCATTATCAAAATATCTTACGCACCTCCCAAAAAATTAATTTCAAAATCCGACATTTGTGAAACGCTACAATTACCATAAAAAGAATTGAATTTTTACGCAATGTACCTAATTTCAAGAGCTTTGAAGATTACAGGTATTGAATAATTACGTGGGTACGTGATTAGTGTTAACAAAAGTGGTTTATATAGTTATTTACACAACAATAATACTCGTTTAGTAAGTATAGTTAATTACAATAATCAAGGTAATAGACCATAATTATTGACAAATAATGGTCACCTACAATAAATTATTTTAATAATTCATGAAAACAAATCATCTACTGGTTGTTTTCTTTATTCATCTTCACGACTTTATGGTATATTAATTTTTTTCGCGAAATCCTTGACATCACTTTTTAACTGCATAATTACATAATTGTTTTGTTGCGTCTCTAAAAGTGTTTACGAGGGGAAATCTCATTCAGCTTCGGGCGACACTGCAGAATATATTAACTTGTGAAACTGGATTTTAGGTTCAGTGGGCGTGATAGTGCGTACCAGTTCTCTCTTGAACATTGAATCATGGGTAATAATTCTTTAATACTTATTGTTTTAAAACGAATGTGTCAATTATTTGTTGAATGCATATACTATCATACATTATAGTCATAGTTATATTAGTGACATAGTTTTTATGAGAACACTATATGTGATTTAAGCTGTTTTTACAGGGAAAGTTCTGATTTTGGCACTGGTTGCTATAGTCTTCTGCCTACAGGAAGTAACAGCAATTGATGGTATATGGGAACTCCTTTAATATATGATTCATCCTATGAACTGACTTAAATTAATTATTATTTTCTAGCCGGCTGTCCTTTGTCTAGCAAAATGCAATCCTGCAGCCCTAAATGCAAAGACGACAGCGAATGTTACGGCAAAAAGTGTTGCCCCAACGTTTGCAATATGAAATCCTGCGTGCCTGACCACCTCAAAACCGATAGTCGTAACGATGGATACAAAAACCAAAACACGAGTAAGTGCAATTAACCTAATTACAGCGTCTGGGGCCCAAGCAACTTTCTAATATTCACTACAAACAGTAAGTCTGGAGGTTCTAAAATTATGCAACTTGTCTAAAATCCTAATAAATGTCTTCAAGCATATTTATTTATTTTCAGAATCTGCTACTGGCAGCTACTGTGGAAACGTGAAATGCAATGCTTACGAGAAATGCGAATTGGATCGTTCGACCAAGAGGCAGAAATGTGTTCGTTCTTGAAGTATAAAATTTTTTGTTTAATCGATTCATCATAAATTTTTTAAAAATCCCGCTGTTTTTTAATATGATGGAAGTGTCTGTCATCTTGTCCTAACATAACCTAACTTATTTAACTCTTTGTTCCATCATCGCATCATAGCCTAACAAATAACTTATTTTGTAAATATGTCCCTTTTAAGAAAATGCTTACTTCCTCAAATCACTTTCACAAGAAACGTGGGAAAGTGCAAGTACACTTGGTACAATGAGGGAATTCAGTATTTCGGATTCAAATATTACCCAAGGTGTGTATTAATCACGTGTTACAAGAATTAGTTACTTTATTAATTAGAAATCGTATTTAAGGAGGCAGGACTTCAAGGATCCACCATACGAGCCCTCGAAATTGTTCAGAGTGGAGCGAACCAAGTCGTTGAAGGGCCTTCCTTACTGGGAAATTAAACTTTTGGAGCAATTTCAACTTGCGGGAGAAAAGGTATAAACCCTAGATTGTTTTGGAATATATTAATTTGTGAAGTTATTATAGAACAACTGTTACAACATAGTCAAAAATATCCCAGAGAACAACCACAAGTTGTGGAAGATAAAACACCTGGTGAAAATCGTACCGATAACGTTTCCTGATGGTTTCCCAAAGATTACTGATGTTACATATTTACAAGAAAATGGTGAGTTGAAAATTATAAAGCAGCTGCCGAACCAGGAAGATAAAATAAAACTTACCGATGACTTCAAGAAAGACGTTAAGAAACTGGATGGAGACACTCTCAGGAGGCATTCTAGGATGAAATGGTTGATCGGTTGGGACTCTTAGTTTGCCTGCTAAATGTACATTTGAATGAGAGTTAAAATATAATTAAAATAATTTAAAAGACTAGTTTCATTTTCATTTTCTCCTAGATTCAGACGTAGTAGAGGCAGCGCCATCTTTAGGTAGTATTCCGAAAATAAAATTGATATAACCTCTATCACGATATTTAAAAACGGCATGTTTAAAATTTATCACATTATTTGAAGTAATCGAAATTTCTTTTAGAACCACCCAATTTTCTTCCTACCAACATGTCGTCTACACTTGTAGAGTGCGAGGATTTTAGTTTATTTCAGGTATTTCCAAAAAACCACAATAACCTCAAATGTGTGCGACCTAACCGCTAAACTATGAAATTTTCTACTTTAGGAAGCTTTAAAAGCCATGCGAAAGACTGACGACATCATAGTAAATACACTAAACTCGGTAGTGCCAACTGATTCCTTCCACGCAGACAATGTGGCGGCCTGCAAAAACCTCTACGAGGACCTCGAGAGTGGAAACGTGAAACGCGAGAAGTACATAAAGAATTGTATTACATTAACCAAGGATCGCGTTAAAGAACTGAAAGAAAAACGCGAGGCCAACATGGAGGATTTACAATTATCAAAGCAGCTTCGATCAGAACAGACCAAGGTTCGGATTACTTATGGTTTTCCATTACTTATGAATACAGTTTTTGTTCTTTTCAGCTGCGTATGTTACGAGTTGAACTTAGCGTTGAAGACTTAGTAAAACAGAGGACTGCCAAAGTGTTCAATGAAAAATGTAGAAAGTTTTATAAACCTTTATGATTAAGTTGGGGATAGCGGTATCGTATCTGGATAGCCATTGTTGTAGTTATTTTCGCTCCTTTTTGTAAAATATTCGTTTGTAAGTACAAACATCTTACAGTTGCACTTTAGTTTATTGAAACCCCATAAATAAAATCGAATGCTTTTGATGCCATATTAATATAATAATATATGGGGTCTAACAAAACAATCCAGTTGTAGGATTGTGTTACATTTTAGAACTGAAAAGGTGGGCTTGCTAAAAATTTAAAATATCTGTTTTACTGATCTGTAAAGATAGATAGATTCCTGAACACATAACAACTTCCAACAATTATAACACAATATCAAAATAAATAGAAGATGATACAATTATTAAATTTATATATTAGCTGAATTGGGCATTGATATCAGTATGACAACTATCAAAATTATTGTTAGTTTTATAGTCAAAACTGTTTTTTTAACAGTACACAGCAAGTTGCTGTGCATTGGTTTTGATAAACAAAAATTATAAGTTGCTTTCAACATACATTTAACTGTCACATAAATTTTCAGATTGTCAGCTTGACTTTGCTTTACACATGTTAGATATGATATGAAACCCCTTAATAAGGTCCATTTTTCTGAACAAGAACAGGTAATTGTTTTGGATGAGAATGATTCTATTGATCCTGAATGTCAAAGAGGTGGTCTAGTCTGTAAAATATTTTCAATGATTTCTACAATATTTTTGTTTGTTCTCGTGGTGTTTGGCGCAGCTGCGTTTTTTGCATACTTGCAGAAAAACAAAAGACAAGTAAATCGTAAGTATTGCCAAAAGGTAAAAATAACCAATTTTAACTAAATTGGAAGATTAAATACCATGACGAATTTTATTTAATGCATCCCCTTCCATCGTAAAAAAATATGAATTCCACCCTTTATTAAGTATTGTAGAGATTTTATAGAATTTAGCAGTTTTATTTTTTATGCAGAACATCCGTGACAAATGACAAACTATGTAGGTTATATTTTCTTAACCTCTCTGTTAACGTAACGTAATGTAGAAATATATTTCTAGATTTTGAAGATAATAAGGTAACATAAAACTTTTTTCCTAAAAATGTTCGCCCTCCGAAGGTCCACCCTTCCTGCCAAATACTTCGACATTAGGATATTATCAAAGTATTCCACCCAAATTCAACCTGTGGCCCAGACTCCTGAAACGAATTATGATAAGCAACTGAAAGATTTCGAAACCTTAGGGAACATCAGCAGGAAGCCGCGAGTGAAAAAACCCCAAAAACCGCCTTTTGTTAAAAATCTGTTTATGGGCAAATTTGATACCGACATCCTCGCATACCCTGAGCTCAATGAGGCAGACATAAGTAACTTGGAAAGAGACAGCGTGGCTTTGAGTAAGCTGCTTAAGCAAGAGCATATGGTGAATTGCAAGTCGTTATCTTCTAAACACTTTAGGCAAAATTTGTATGATCACAGGGCGATAGGACTGCAAGCTTCGCAGTTCTTAGGTGGTAGGGAAAATAACTTGACGGAAAGCCTTAAGTTCCTGGAGGTACTTTCTGATCATGAACTAGGTGAAAACATCGTTAACAATGAACAGCTCGGTGTACAAACCCTTGTGAAGTTTGCTAGCGAAAATTTACAGAAGAAATATTTGTATCCTACAATGAGAGGTGATATATTGACTGCTTTTTGCCTGAATGAAAGGGGATCCAACAATATTTCCATGTTTGAGACAAGAGCAGAGTTGTCCAAGGATGCAAAATCATGGGTAAGAAAATACAAAATATATACTACAGGTTTTAAGGAAACTCGATCAATTTGAGAGGTACAATTTAAATACTGAAATTATTTTGCAGGCCCAGGCCTTTGAACCCATGGCTTGGAGACATATCTTTCCACACTTCTCTCCATTGAGTTCCTTTTAGTTTTGCCTTCACTACCGCCATCAGTTACTTCTTCCATCCTCATTTATCATGGAGATCGGTTCATTCCATGCTATTCACTCCATTTTTCTACTTACATTCATTTGTTCAATATGTACTACCCATTTGGATTCTTCTGCAATTTAATACTGTAATAACAGTTGGTTCTGTGTATGCCGCCTCTTCCATTTTTGCCTGTTTCCTGTTTTGCCATTTTCAGAGGGTGCCTTTTGAGATCTCATTTTGTTGACCCCCATAAATTGCTGTTGGTGCTAATATCATTTTATATAGTTGAATTTATGTATTTCTGGGAAGATCTTATTTTATTTATGGTTCTTACATTCCTATTAGCTTTAAATCTTTTCACATATATTTTCATTCTCTTATCATATTTGTGTGCAGTGATCTCAAATTGACAAAACATTGTTCTCATTCAAATAACTTATGTTACTACTTTACCACCAGTGTTCATTGTTGTTCTATTCTCATTACTTTGGCTATCTCTTTGTTTATTCAATTTCTCCTACTACTACCTGTATAACTACTTCACTAGCATAACATGTAATTTGATGGCTTTTATTTTCTTCATGTAACTGCATTGATAACAAGCATGGATAATAGATTTCTTTGTTTCAGCCTTGTTCCTATTTAGAATTTTTCTTCTTCTCTAAACCTGGTATTGCTTGATTTTCTTTCTAATGTCATTGAATGCAGTCTGATTATGTTAATTTGGTAATATTTTGAATTCCTTTAACGTTTGGAATATCTTGAGCCTGTTAAGTTGTGCTCAACTCAAATGCTGTGAGTTGAACTTTACGTAATGTATTGTTGGTGTGTCCGTTTTTATAAATATTTGGTCTGGTATCTCTCCTCTTCCTAAATCCCAGGTAGAATCTGATTTCAGGTTTAACAATTTATTTCATCCTGATTTTTACTAGCTTTGTCAATACCTTGTGCACTACATTTACCAATGGAATCTCTATATAGTTATTTTAGTTATTTCTCCTTTCTTTAAATTCAAGTCAGATGATGGCGCATTTCTGCTCTGTTGTCATTTGTTCGCTTTCCAAATTTTAACAATTAGTTCTTATATTACTATTCTATTTCATTTCCCGGAAATTTGTCTTCTTCGCTCTTGTTACCGTGTCGCTATGGGCTCTATTATTTCTTAGTTATAATTGTAACCACAAAATAACCGTTTTCGTAAATCCTGAAACTTAACGCCTTTGTTAATTACGTCTCTTTTAGACATTAAATGGTACAAAATCATGGGTTGTAAACGGGATTTCCGCGGACGTTTTCATTGTATTCGCCGTTACAAGACTAGTTAAGAAAGATATTCTCAGTGAAGCCTTTTTAACAGCCTTCATTGTTGATAGAAATTCTCCTGGAGTAACTGTTACTAACGAAGATTCAAGTGTTGAGTCTGCAACAGTTACATTTGATCAAACGCCTATCCCTGCTGGCAAGTCGTTTACAAATTTACTCAGATTTGAATTTTACTTTTCCACTTTTAGAAAATGTGATAGGGGAGGTAAATAGAGCGCAAAATATACTAAAAGTGATTATAGACGAGTTCCGTTTAAGTTCTGGACCTATGTGTATAGCGTTGACAAAAAAAATGTTGTTAAACTTGACAAGAGACATTTTAAACAAGTCTGACGATAAGAATCTACTCTATAAAACTGATGCCATAAAAGAAAAAGTCGGAGAGGTAAGTCCAAACAAAATTATTTATTTTAAATCTCACGTTTTGTTTTTAGATCATTACTTCTCTTTATGCTATGGAGAGTATGTTATATCTCACTTCAGGTCTCAAAGACAATTACGAGAATCAAGATTGTGAATTAGAATCGATAATAGTAAAAGTAAGTGGGATCAAGTGTTTTATTTGCTCTAGAAATGTTTTCTTACAGATTTTTTCATCTCAAGAAGCATTAAAACTATCAATAACTTGTTTAGATCTTTTGGGTTCAGACGTTGCCGACGAATCCCACTGGATCCATGCTTTGCATAAACAAATACTGAGACAGGTTATTGTACCCCAGAGCAATGATAATTTAAAACTAATTATGGCACTAGGGGGTCTTCAGCATGCTGGAGTAAGTTGTATATTACACACGTACAACAATACTACTTTTCCTTCCGTAGATAGAATGGCAAGAGATGGTCAATAAAATCCGAAACCCCTTGTTCCACTACAGCTACGTCTTAAGTTTTAAAAAGTTGAGTAGAGATAAAAGGAATGCCAATGATAACCCTAAGCTGGATTTGAGATTGGGGGACTATTTACATCCATCTTGTTTGACACCAGCACAATATTTAGAGTAAGATGAACGAATGTGAGCTCTTCCATTGGTAACAAGTTTAACATGGCCCTTGAATTCGCAAAGCTTGATATGACCATACCCACTCGCACCTGGGTAACCATTGATACCTGCTTTGTCTTTTACTGAAGGGACACTGACAAATTAATGCTGTCCAATCAGAGTGTGATTAAGCTTTGCAAATAAAGGCATAGATTCATGAAGACTTTATATTACAGGACACGTTTTGATTTAGCATGTTTTCCAAGGAAACAAAATTTGGTTGGAATATTCAGTTTTCTTGGTGTTAAGAATTTTGTGAAGTCACACATTTAATTTTTAGGTATTGTGTTAAAAGGCTGGAGTTTGGCTCAGAAATACTTCTGGTAAGGCACGGAAATGACATCGTTGGCGCCCATATGGAATTAAGACGTATCGCTGATGTTGTTATTGATGTCTACGCCATGGCAGCATCATTAGGTAGATATCTAATACTATGATAATTCTCTTATTAAATACATTATTCATTATTTTATAGCTAGAGCCTCACGTTCTTACTGTATCGGTAATCAGTGGTCTAACGTGGAAGTTTCCATAGCGTCTTGTTTCTGTAATTATGCCAGGGACAGAGTCAAAAAGAATGTAGAACAACTTTTTGGCAGTACTTATATTACAAACGATGACGCGTACAGAGCAATAGCAAAGAAACTTTTTAAATTTAAAGATTATTATCTAATGCATCCTCTCAAAAGAAACTGTTAAGTTTTGTATTAGAAGCGATTTATTGTATAATTTAAGTTATTGAATAATAAAACCGTTTTTCTGTATGGTTATATTTTATTTACAAAAACTAGATTCTGAGCTATCTTAATATATCCAATTTATTTTGAAGTAGAGAGGGGAGTTTTAATAATTGTTGATTTCCCCTTTTTTATGTTTCTTTTGTCTCCTCACTTTACATTTTTACATAATTATGCTATGTTTTCTATATTGGCTGACGTAGTTTCCCAGCACTTGTATACCTTACAACTACTTTGGTTGTAGTTGTATGCGTTGGACAGCTGATGGCATTTCTTCAATTACCACATGTTCAATCTTATGAATATTTATTCACAGGCCCCATTTCTGAAACCTCCTTATGATGTATTTTATTGCAGTTAACTTGTCACATAAGCAATGCCAGAACGATTCGTTTTTTAAATTCAAATAGACTTTCTAGAAAATGAAACTTTTGAATTGGATGAAAGCTCCAAGTGATATCCCGATAGAAAATTGGTGAATGTCATTTTGATTTTCATTAGTAACTAGACGAAATGTTATTGTTTTCTGGGCATTGTTTTAGTTTTCAATTCTAATAAGTTTAATGTGAAAGAGAAAAGTGAGATGTAAATACAACTGTGATACATTAGTTAATACCCATGTACATCGTGTGGATTATAGGACATACGATTTCATTACAATAGCTAGGGAATGTATAGAAGTATTATTACTTGGCTTATACGTCGGCTCTATATTTGCAAGAAACACATTTCCATTTTAACAAACCAAATATTAAGAAAGGAATTGTAAGATTCGTTGATGTGGCATGTAGTCCTTCTAATATATTTCGCCATGTTTAGCCCTATAGACATCCCTTCTAAAAGATTTTAATTTATTATTATTTCAGTGACAATTGTACATTCAAATGTAGCCACTAACTGCACAGGGGAGGGCAGGAAGAAACATGTGGCCCGCTGCTTTAGTGAAATATTTCATTTTTATATTAATCTGATTTACAGTACCTACATCTACACAAAGTTGGAACAGTTAGTCACGCCTGGTTCTATATTGGCAACAGTTTATTTAATAGATGGTTTTTGCAATTTATTTTAAACAGATATACAATCAGGTTTTCTGTGATTCGCTGAATGTAGATGTGCCTATGATGTGCTCAAAACATGCTCTACATACAATCAAGACAATTTTTGAATATTTTGTTTCTTTTGATAGTAAGAGATTAAAAGATGACCCGAATTAATAATCATATCATTTTTGAGACGCGGCATTTTACAAAAATGTGGCCATGTGTTATTTATGATTAATTATAATAGATTTTTTTGAATTGTCATTAATTTATTACCTGATTCTAACTGTTGATACAGACATTTTGATTAATGATTGTAAAATAGCTATTTAATATATGCAAATGATTACAAATTGTTAAAAGAACTGCGACTAAAATATTTTAAGTACTATTTTATTTTATAAGATCGCCAACTTTGCTTAAATTCTCTATGGGAGGAAAGAATACAAATCCACTGTTCAATGATAGGAGGATGAATTTCAAAGAAGGTTCAAGAAATCAATCTCATTAAAATGAAACAAGTTAACAAACCAAGTTTCTCTTCCTCAAACCAAACACCCTCTTCCATTGTTAATAGATTTTTAATTAGACTTGAGTCATCCTTCAAATTTGAACTAGATTTTACACTATTAAACATGAAATGTGATCATCATAGAGATGTGAAGGTGTGCGTACTTTTGCCATGCAGTACACTGGTACAAACTGGGTAGCGCTAGTAGCCAATAACCATCAGTCGACCACCTTTTTTAAGGTTTAGTTAAAGTTTCATCCCATTGGGTCTTAGATTTTCAACATATCGAGATTTTTTGAGAAAAATACCATTCTAAGGAAGTTTCACTGGAATTTTGAAAAATCTGAGGTGACTGCAATTTTGCAAAATATTCAAAATCACAAGAGACCTATTGACATTAATGTCTATAGGCCGTCCCGTACCTTTTGCTGCCAAAATTGTGATTGTGATACTTGTAATATCGTTTTTCCAAAAATTTTAATTCAAAAAATCTATTTTTGAATATTAAAACAAAATTTCCAGTATTACTTTGTTTGTATTTAATGCTTTACTAAAAATACATATACTGAAGATTCAGAACGTGAATTAAAGTTACGTCATCCTCAGTCGGTCTTAAGATTATCGAAACACGTCATGTATTGCTTTTGATTAAATTCTTACATTTACTTGATTATCCAGTTAAATTCAATAATACTTCATAAGAACATTTTGATGGGTAATGCAACCTCACAGAGCAGTTGAGCGTATCAGAATAACAGAATTCATAGGAGGTAGAAGGAATCAGTATTTGTTGACGAAACGGTCGGTGATAATTTAATTGTTGACGAATAACGAACTATACGGACATCGTGAGGTTTTTCGCTATTAAATCTCATAATTTAGTTCATCATTGATCGAAGAGATAGATGCCTGGTGCCACTGGATCTGGACTGAAAATCCATTTGATTTAAAGGCGATTAGCACGTTTAGCGCCCTTTACAGGATAGCACAATGGGTGACGTCGATGATACTATAAAATTATCTGTAATGTAGCTGTATATAAGTCTAATTTATGATCTACTCGCTAGATGGCTTCGAACGTAACCGATGATCAATCGATCAAAAAAATAAATTGCGAATAAAACTAACTAATTGTTTAATTATTGTTTTACTATTTTGCTTCCTAAGAATCCATTGGTTTTCCCACGTCTGTGTAATGTAAAACGGAACCAGAATTTTAATTTTTAGTATTTCAGGTTTATTTGAACCTTCTCTTTCTTCCCTCTGAGCTACATTTAAGCGTATCCCTGCCTTCAGGAACCAGCGCGTGACTCTATGAGAAGTAAATTTAATGGTATAGGAATTATAGGATTGCCACAAAAACAGTAGTTAAAAGTAGTGTAAAATAATGTACTTAACATTTTTTCTGTAACCATTTACAGTAAAGAGACAAATTTAAACGTGTTGTATGGTAAAGAACCATGGGACAAACATTAAACATTATATTTCCATAAGGTAAAGTTACAATGTTAAACTCAGGTACCTATATACATGCTGCAGTTTCCTACCGATGTCTAATCCACGATGGTCATTAGTATATTCTGGGCTGCTCTTAACGGTGATGAAAAGCAAACAGGTCTCCTCTTCGGGCATGGAAACCTACTCAGACATTCCGACAATCGTTTGTCACATTGGCATAGTCTACTGGCGCACGATTCCGGTCCTCCGAACTCATGGTGATCGATTGCTTTTAAATTATGAATAATTATTATTAGTGTAAAGAAATAAAACGAGAAGTATAGGAAGAGAGTTAGAAATCTAGCTTTTTTAAGGTAAAATAATTCTGGACCTAAATTCGAGTTAGTTTCTACAAAAAATGCAATTGAACTATTGACATAAGTTTATGGTTTCTATTTCTAGTGTCGTTCAAAATTGGAATAGTCATATTTCGAAAGTTAATGGTTGCAGACTATTAAGTTTTTTTTTAATTTTTACTGAATTATTTTACTGAAATAAATGGTGTTTTTTTGTGGTGTTATATAAGGTGAAAAACGGGGTATACCTCGAAATGAAACATAATAAGCTATAGACTTATATAAATTTTTGTTTTAAGATCTTATTAGTTATTTCAAAGGTCTCATAGTATATCGTGTCGATGAGCCTTTTCTGAGAAATAAATGGTGTTTTTTTGTGGTGTTATATAAGGTGAAAAACGGGGTATACCTCGAAATAAAACATAATAAGCTATAGACTTATATAAATTTTTGTTTTAAGATCTTATTAGTTATTTCAAAGGTCTCATAGAATATCATGTCGATGAGCCTTCTTCGAGCATAATCCTTTTTTTTTGGAAATATCACGGTTACTTTGTTCTAAATGGCATTTTAAGTTATTACAAAAGTTGTAATATATAAAATTCCGTACAAATTATCTGTATACTTCCACTTACAAGCTTAACAAGTTATCGATCTTTGACTGCTACCATATTCAAGCGTCGATTGGGAATGCTTAATCCCTGAAATGGAGTTGAGCAGCACAAAATAAAACTCTGGAATTAGAAGCACGGGTTCCAATAACATAACCACAATAACATTACTATCAACACTAGAGAACTGCTAAATACGATATTTTGCAATTGCAAGAAAGGCTGCGATTCAGGTTGGGGTTGTAAAATAATATTCCTCATTTTATGGTCAGTATTATGGACAAGCAAGCCTCAATGCCTCCTAATATTAATATGATATTGATGAAGAAAGTAAATTAGTTCCTGTAGTCGTTATAGGTTAACAGACAAGCGACCAGAAGGAGAAGATGATGACGAACATGAGGAATATCAAGCTGCATTATTATTAATGAAAGGAACTTGAAAAATCTCCCCAATATTTAAACATAATTTGTAATAGATCACCGATAAATTGATGGTAAGCAAAAATGTAATTGAACTGTATTTCGTTCTAATAGCTTCTTATGGTTATAAATTAAATGAATAATATTAAATGGATATATTATTTGCGAATACTATTTATAAATATCACTTTTTAGTTAGTAAATATAAATTTGTAATAAAGTACCTTTATAAATTGTAGTGTGTATTGGATTCTACAATTGATCTATACTAAACATACAAGCATACGTACAAATGTCATTTAATGTAATGGAAACAAATCTATAAAATTTCAGTTTTTGTCATATTTTTTATTGAATGTCTTGACTCAAGAACACAATGTCGAAACAAAGATTTATACAAGTTTATGGTGTGGTATTTTTCATTCCGAGGTTCATTCCCTACTTACACTTTTCCAATAAGTAAATAATTGTTATTATCCGTTCGTTTGCGACTGAGAGCTCATCATAAATGCAAATCTCGTAACGGTTGTGTACTGTTGGCCGATACCGTTCCCCGTAATAAACAAGTTTAAATAGGAATTTCAGTTATGGCACTTTTCTTGGTTCACCAAGTAGTAACTCATAGTATTCATACTCAGTAAGCATAAAATTATCGTAAAACATCAATACAAAAGGGCCGGCCAGTGACGGTGCGTTCGACTTTAGGTAAACCAACACGATTTAATCATTATTTTAAATTTCAATAACAATGATTAAGTTTGGAATAGTAACATAACCGATTATTTCATTAAATTCTTTAATTACATGGGTACATATAACTTCGCCCTGCGCAGATTTTCGGAAACTGAACTGTAATGTTTAACTAGCAAATAATAGAATATACATAATTTAAAATTAATGGAGAATAAGAATAGTATGGAGGTAATAGTAGTATAGTTTTTCCTTTTTTTTTAGCCATTTTGTCAGCAACGTACTTTTTGAAGTTTGCTTCATGTTGCCTCACTATAAATAGCAATTCTTTTTTCCCATGTTATCGTTGTGATTAAAACCTTTCTGCTATAAGCAATCGATAATAGTTACTTTTCTTCATGATGATTCTGGCAATGATTCCTCAAGTCTGGAATGGCAACAAGCGTTATTCATTACAATAACAGCATTTTCTGGCAGCAGTTCTAACATTTGTTTAAAATATTCCTCAAAAGCATCTGCATTCACTTCCTCGTGGTAATGTTTTGTTGGATTCGAGGTGAATTCTACCTAACCACCATTTCAAAACCACTATCATTTTCAATATGGGTGATAATCAGCCTAGGCTCTTCCGATCGATGCAGTGAATCCACTGGAACATCCTTCCATGAATGATTGGCGGGAAGTTTTAGTATTAGTGTCTATCTATTGTTTTTGTAAAGAATGTCCTTCATTCAGCCATGTCTCGTCAAATAATAAATAGTCCTTCCTTCGGATTGGTACTTCTTGATCGACCTTAAATAATTTCTTCTCCAACAGACAGTCCCTTCTTTATTAATAAGGACAGATTGTCTATTCTGTTTTTCTCACGAAAAACCCAACTCGCGCAAAATTTTCCACAATTTAGTTCTGCGTACTTGAGCTAAGTCGTCATCTTTTTGAATTACATGTAGAACTTTGTTTGCTGTAGGTATCTCCTTATTGAAATAAAAAGAGTGAATTTTCCTTCGTATGGTGGTCCTATCGAAGTCATCGATCGCTAATGGAATCCTTCCTGCAGGCCGTTTTGGTGCACTAATATCTCCATATTTCCTCTCCTGTAAAAACCTATAAATTGTTCATTCACTAACTCCTGTCATATTGGAACATGTAGAAACCACCTCACGAACGAAACTCTAAGGTTTTCGATGAACAAGTGCGTCGTGCACATTGAGCATTATAGTTTTTTCTCTTAGAGATTATGCTACACTTGTATTGGCTTAACTGGTGTCAAGTGTGAAATCGATGCCATTTCCAAAAACACGGCTCAAAGGTCCCAAACGTTTTAAATGAAATTCGTCCCTACTACCCGTCCATCAGTAAAATCATTTTAAATAATCCTCGACTTCCTTTCATTGATAAATTATTATTCGTCAATAATGATCCTACTAGAATAAAGGTACATCCACCATTTTCGTCATTATTCTCCTTAAATAAGTAGGTATCTATTATTCACGAAGGCACTTAACTAGTATAAATCCCGATTATTTAGCTTTAAGGTAGCGATTACCTTAAGCCGGGATACACGAGCTCGTTTCCGCGGTCTAATAATCACTGAAGTAGCAACCTAATTCGATCCCAATGCCCTTTATTAGTTCGCTCCATCGATTCCGGGAAGCAGGTAGAAAGTAGTGGGTTTATTTATTTATTAATGAAATAAAATTAAAGCATTAGGTACAAGAATTGCATTGAATGACAGAAATAGGGAAATACAAAAAGCGAAGTTTTTTCTTTTCTACCATAACTAAGCATCTACTTATAAAGGTAATCATATACCTACACAACATATGTACTCATAACTTGTTCGTAGTAAGTCTGTGTGAAATAATTCATAATGCCATTGAATATCCACGTTACACTACGGTAAGTTATGTAACGCCTATGGTATATCATGATGTTATTTTTGGGACAAATAACTTGAGCTGGCAGCCGCAAACGGACGGACTTTAACTTATTTTATTCCAAACTATTCCTGTATATATAATAAATGCAATTACCGCACAAAGGCCGATTGTAGTAGCATTTCCAAAAGTAAGGAACGATGTACTGTAAAAATAACTGGCAACCAGAGATCTCGTAACATTCATCATGTATTTTGCAACACCTGGAATAAAAAACATACGAGTTCTAAAATTTTACTGATGACCTGTTTACTCTGATTAACGTAATGGTCACAGATTCAGTCACTAAATAATCACCTGTCGATCCCGTCGACGATCCTGCCGGACCCCAGAAATCCGCAGTAGCACCCGTAGCCCTTATACTGGAAGGGATTGCATCCCGTGGCGCAGCTAATCATGTTGTACAAATGCAGGACGCCCCTCTTCGATCTCATGCTCGTTACACCTGCTTTCGACTCTTTGGCTAGCTGAAATTTGACGTTCCGCGGATCCGGTGGTTTCAAGGGGTATCCTTTCAGAAATACCACTTCGTAACCGTTCGCGTTGCTTGAAAAGAAAACGAAGAAGGGAGTGAAAGTGTCAGGAATTTCAGGATTTTTCTAAATGGAAAGTTACACGCGAAAGTTAGGGAATTAAGTTTTGGGATCTTCGCTTGTGATAACACATTTAAAATTGTATTTGAGAAATATGATGGCGAGTGTTCGGAAATGCTGTTACGTTTTATCACGATGAAGTGGTGAATATGATCCTTTGCAAGTCACAGGAATGTGGAAAATGCATTTAAGTCAATCCGTCTCAGACTTTCACGGACAAATTATCTGAAGTTACATTATTTAATACTTCCATAAGAATATTTTCTTCTCGTAAGAAATTGCGAAGATTTTGGTGAAGTTTCAAGGTGTCACGTGGGCAACTTCAATTTTGAGGACGGCTGGATAAAAAATACGATCTAGGTCTGCAGCCAGTCCCTTGAAACTATACCAAACCGTTACTGATTTACACATTTTAATTTTTTAACTGTCAGTAAAGGAGGAGAAAATACCCAAATCAATCATGGAAGAACAAAATAACTCTCCTCAACATCATTTTCTTCTTTCAATCACCAATGTCCTTAAGGAATAAATTTCTGGATAAAGTGTAGAGCTGACTGTACCTTGTTCAATTGATTTCAAAGAGGAATCCTTGCTGAGAGAACATTTATTCCTGTAAAATGATTCCATAAATATTATGTCTCTTGTTATTAAATTAGCTTATGATATTATGTAATTCTGATTAAGACAATAAAACTTCTCGGCTTCACTCGCTCACTTATTTTCTTCTTTTAAATGTCAGATAAATGCAATGGGTTTACATGTACTACCACTATTCGTCATCTTTTGCTGTGTGAAACATCTAAATTTTGTTGGAGAAAAATTAAGTGAAAAACTATTTTTAGGTGAGCAGGTAATGTAGTTTTAAAAGCAGTAGATGACTTTTAATGAAATGAAAATATGTATGATTTTATTTGGCACGCAAAGGTGATTTTTGTGGGTTCCATTGCTTGATTAAATGGTTGAAAATAACAATAACCCTTTTACGAATAATACCATGTGTAGTGATTGTATACATAAAGTTCCACAGCTGAAAGTACAGTGGAATGTTATTAAAATGAATACAAATAAGCTGCTGTAGGAACGGGACTTTTTAAAAGAGAAGGACAAGTGAACTGTAGTCAAGAATATTGCAACTGACATTAGCAGATATGCTGCATGCTTGCCTGAATTTGTGCCACCCACCAGGTAAACACTGTAGTGTTTTCAAAGCCCATTTAAGGTAAGTTGGTAACAGAGTTCATTAAACGAATCCTTTACATACATGGTACACTTATTCATTTATTTACCATTTGTTACAGTTAACCCGGGAGGAAATATCTAACGATTGACGACCAACAAAGAGATATATGTAGAAAAAATCTCACAACATATTACATAAGGGGTGTAAACCAATTTAACTTTAGACTGGATTGTTAAAAGTTAAAGTGTTTATATATAACAAACAATATCCAGGAAGTTGCAGCTAGAGAAGTGCTAATTAAAAGTATCTGAAAAGAATTAATTCAATTAAAAAAAAAAAGAAGAGTAATTACTGTACTTTGAGTTGTTGGCCTTGTAATAGAGTATTTATTTTTAGAGATCTATAAGCGAAATTTCGGTTCATATAGAGGTAGTTATGATTGACCACAACATGAAAATAAGCAAAAGAGCGACACAAACCCAAAAATGGAAACTATAAACATAAACAATAATTGAGTCAACTAAAATCCAAGCTACAAGAAGAAAAACTGTTATATCATACAAATTAATAAAGTAATTAAGTAAAGTATTTATTAAAACTTAAAAATTGTCGCATGAAAGTCTTCTTAAAATGTGGTTCGTCCTTCTGTCTTGTCCACAATTAAATCAAGGACGGTTTAAAATGTATTAACCTTGTATATGTTTTTAGGAATAAAACCCTTAGTTCTCCTCATATCAAAATGAATCGATTTTTTGGGACATACGTCACCCTCGATGACATCAAATCGCTTGACAGATTTAGAGTTCTGATTTCCCCGCGAGAGGGTGCCTGTTATTCATCTGTCAAACAATATGCACACATACGGTGGCAATTGAAAAGCGACATGGGTGCGCGTGATACGCACTTTAAAACTGACCAATCTTTTTAGCCCAAGCTTATCTAAATATATCACTGAAAACATCATACAAATTTGTTTAGCTATTACACAGAGAGACAAATAGACAAGACTGTTTACGACTTCATTATTTGTGCACATTTGGTTAAGTGAAATGGATCTAAACCAACAAGCTGCCGCATTTCATTTATACTTAGTTGTTTTACATAGAATCTATTATCCTTGGGTTTGTATGATATACGTAATTCAGGATCGCCCAAACAACATTAATGGAAATAAAGTTTGTAATTCGAGAAGATAGTTTAATTAAAAGATCCTCGGTTATCAAATTATTAACAGGCTCTAATTGTTTACCATAATATATTTATTTAATAATGCAACCTCTTAAACAAATGTTTGAATTGAGTATGGAATGTGACTGTCATAACTCGGTTCCTGAAGTATTACATAAATCTTTCTCGGAGGGAGCAGAATGCAGACCATTTGACTCCCTGCTCGGACGAAAACTGGTCTCTTCCGGGTTTCGTATCTTTGATTCTCTTTCCCTTTTTCGATTTGAGCGAGGCTCGTTTCAATCGATTTAGTATTCTTCCTTTTATAAGGGTAGCCAATAAAGTCCGGATAAAATCAGTACTATCTACAGAAAAATGATTGGAGGAAGCTGAGCAAAAATTTCGATTTTAGTCATTTCCTGCCACTTTTTGAGACAACGGAATATCCGTTTTTACATAGTTCTACATTACTACCAGTAGAACTAACTTCTAATAGAAAACTGACAATACTTTTGTCCATTTTGTTTCTAAAAATTGTGGCGGCTTTTAAAAGCTAATATTTTTTTTTTCAAAATCAGGTATGTCGAAATATAAATGTATGAATTTCATAAATAAAAAGATCAGGAAGATCGATTTTGGGAAACAAGTAAAACAAACATTCTTTTCTTACATTCGATTTAGGATGATTTTTTTTAAGTCCTTTTTTATCGGTTATTATTTTGTTAGACTTCGATTTGATTGATCTCAAATGAATGAGAATTAATTACAATATAATTTGGAGTATGAGTATGATTCCATACAAATAAATTCATATTTGTAGATCATAGATCACCGATTTATAAATTGAATAGTTAATTAGTATGGTTGGATTTGATGATATTTTCTATAAGCGATTGAGAATTGTATAATGTTTAATAAAAAGAAATAAAAAAATTGCCATAAATTCAAAGAGGTTAAGGAAGGTCTCCGTTATTAAGAAGCTAAAGAAATGACTTCTTTGTCAGATGACGTTCTTCTTTGTTGAATATTACTATCAGTAGAGACTTTGAATTGATTTACGTTTACGTAACGCTTTAAAAAATATATATGTTTTAGGTAGATGAAATCACTGCTACAAATTTAACAGCGCATTCATAATTTCGAGCAGTGCATTCGCCATTTCATGCGTGGAAACCGGTAGGATTCACCAAAACATGATACCACCTCCCTATAGCTTCCGAACGCAGTGAGATATTGAGAGCGCATTCACCATTTAATATTGTAAGCAGTAACGTACGTTCACTAAATGAAGCAGAACCTAAAGAATGTGAATCGAAAGGAATCAAACCTTCTAGCAAGTTATCGATATCGTGTCACCTGGATTTGGATTCGGGAAGGTTCCAGAAATAGAAAACTAAATAAAAGTGATAAACAGTGAAATGGCGGAGAGTTAATGACTTGAGTTTAAAGAACTATGCGCAAAGGAATCGCGCGCAGAGGTTGCGCACAGGCATATAACTTAATATAAGAATAATTAAGTAGAGTAATAAGTGTCAATGAAATAAATTAATTAGAGGTTTAGTGTAGTTGGGTTTTAGTTTAGTTTACCCATGCAGAACAGTACAAAATTATTCGCGTGGTATATTTGTGGCTAGTTTGTCATATATTGTATATATGTATGGGTATGTTATATAATTTTAAAAATTTTTAATACACATTCATTGCAATGAACTCAAAACTCAACGTAATGATTACAATGATAACTGAAGGAATAACAAATAAATGTTAATTATATATGATTATGTTCATACTACACAAAATATTCATAGGTATGGAAATTCTATTTCTCAGATGTTGTTTGGATTAGAAAATCATTGTTCATTTGGGGACAGGGGGTTAATAGCGAGAATGCATATCTGTTTCTGGGGATTTTTGGGGGTGAGAGTTAGCTAACCACAGAGCATAAAATAACAATAAAGCATGCCACGTATTCTATTCGCACTCGTCGAATATCCCTTGTTCTTTTCGACGAAGTACCGGAAGTGTAGGGATAATTGGAATCAACATCTCCGACGATTTTAATTTTCCAAAACACTTCGGTGTATATTTCGAAAGGGTGGCTTATGAGGGATGCACTTACGATAGCCAGAATGCAACAAATTACCATTAAAATATACCACATGAATCATACCGATATCCTATTACGCACAACAGTTTGGGGGATGGTTATTTTTGCATAATATTACCTTGCTTCAAAAATAGAATGAGTATTAAAGTTAATTCCGAATTAGTAACAGATATGCTAGAAAAAATCTCTCCAAATCATTTTAATATCCTATTGTATTCAGAACATACAGGGATGGCTTTTCTCTACTGTTCCTGGATCACTATTCCTCGGATACGACACGAGCAAGAAAATTAATTCTGACGTCGCCCATTAGTAGAAATTATGGGGTAGGTTCAATGGAGAAATCTAATATTCTAGCGTGATACACGTATAATGTTGGGCTAGTGTTGCACATGAATATTGAATTCCAGAAAATTCATGGATGTTATTTCGGGAGAGATCACCTATCACTAAAATTAACCTTGTGATCTGAGGCAAACTATAAACAATTTAAGATATTTTCGAACAAGGGGAAAACCGATGTTGGTATGATTTTTGTTTAACAATACAGGAGACAAATCATGGAAGTGCAATTGTCTGTTACATCAAAATGACTTGTATAAATTACGTTGTTTCATTGGGGGGATGTCGGTAGAAGATAATTTTACAAGAATAAAATAAATGCCATATCTTATGTAGAGGTTATTGGGTTCTACTTTATCGAGGAAAAGTTAACTTAGCATAGTTATGCATCAAAAATTTCATGGCGAATATCTCGTCATATTTTAAGTGATTTAATAATAATAATAATAATCGCCTTTATTGTTACCACGTTTATAATGTAGGTTACAATTGAGGGGGCGAAGTCTAGCTCAAGCTATTCACACTTAACCCCCAAGGGGGTTAAATTTTATTTTCCACATAAAAATATTACTACTATAAAAGTAAAACTTATCTCGTCATATCTACAGTGAACTATATTCTGCCCTACTAATTTGGTAGTTGTGTCTCTAAGAAATTCGATTTATATTTCCGGCTTCCTTTTGTTAAAGTAAGAAGACAAGTTTTTCTTTTATAGTTCTAACACAATCTTTCAAATTTTATTGGTTTGAAATCGTCATGTTCTCCGTTAAACAATAAACCATCACTTACTTTCCACTCTTGGGCACCGTCTTGGAAATTCCGAAAACGTTGTCCGCGTAGTTGATGAAAATTGTGAAGTTTCGAAATTCGACGGTGTGAGGCTCACCCTCGGCGAAGGTCGAATTTTCCGCTGCCGCCTTCTCGCCGAACTGAACTGAAAGGTGAAAATAATAGGGAATCCGGGACGATCCGTCGGAGCCTCCTCCTGTTCATTTCGATATGAATTTCAGAGCAAAAATTAAGAGAAAAACCCCCTGGAGCCTTTGCATGGGTCCGAGTTAATCATCGTCAACTGATTGTTTGGCCGTGAGACAATAAAGTGGTTAATTTGTATACACAAGAAGAAAGAGAAAATAGAGAACAATATCGTCTTATTCAATTTGTCATCTTTTGTTATCGTTTTAATGTGGGAAATTTACGTTTTGCGACGGAGCTACTTTCTAAGATTTAATAACCGAATGGTGGAATGACAATCAGACAACATTTGGGTAAAATCCTTTTTGAAACCTTTGAATTTATCCAGAGGAGAAATTTGGTTTGTGGCATCATTAGTCACTAGTGTTTTAGCTCTCTCGAAGGCCTTCTCAGACAGAACAAAATTTATTATCAAAAAGGCTGAATATACGTATATCTTGAAAATGAAGTATGATATACAAAATACTATGAAACAACTTTTTTTCAAAAACTTGTATGAAAAAATAAATAAATAGGTACAAACAAAACTAATCACGTTCATTATATTATGTTTATATACAGGGTGTTCCAGAATATGTGAAAAATCTCTCGGAGGTGTATAGTATTGTACATTTAAAAATAATATTCAATGCATATACAGAAATTTCCTCTATGTCGCTTTTTTAATGAAACATTTAGTCTAAGGGAAAATGTAAATCGATCTTTAACAATAACTTGTATATTTTTTGTTAATTAATTTAACATAACAATAACAGTAAATTAAATTTAATTTAACGAAATTTCGAGGATTGTCTTATCAATTAGGATCTTTAGTACAAGGTTAATGTTGGTACGATGATCTATATAAATAGCCAATGGTAAGCAATCCTTAAGGAATTTTCTCCCATACGGTCATTATCAGTGAGATTATTACAAATAGGTGATTTATTTTCTCTTGTATTTTGAAACGAAAGAAAGGTGCTCTTTTTTCTCAAAATTTAACTATTTCTCAGAAAAATCAATTTATTTAAAAATGGCAGGAAATTTCATCCAGTGACCGATAAACAACTGAATGAGCAACAGTCTTATTGTACTAAATTAATAACAGATTTTATAATTTACCACTTTTGAAAAAAGATGTAAGTGGCATTTAATAAGTTTGCAGATTGTATGCAGAGCAATTTCCTTGTAGTATAATTTCAGATAGGAAAACTTTTGGGAAAATTGAAAATCGTTTGAGAGAAACTGGTGACGTTTTGCAGTGTTTTCCAATAGTTTTCATATTAATGGAGCCCGATGAAGAGTACTTACCTACATACACTTTTCTTTTCGTTGGTGGGAAGAAAATCCCAACAATGATATACAAGTAATAAACTATTATGCAAAATAAAATTTACCAAAAGCAAGTGTAATGTAGTTTAACGAAATATTTATAAGGAAACTCATGATTGACGACCTGAACTTTTACACATTTCCTACGATTTTCAAAGGCAGGGCTCCTGAATTCTCCACAATATTCCAGCATTGTTTCTAACCTCATTACAGTGATATGCTACTTGTCCAAGTGGTTCGTCTCTTGTATTTACCGGGTTTAATACATCAAATTTTTAAAGTGTTCTCATAGAATGAAATCAGATGTATTCAAATCTGGAGGCATAGTAATACACGCCACTGACCCTTACTGTTTGGAAATGTTTGGATCAAGTGTTCCTGTATCTCTATACTAAGATGTGCTGTTGCATCTTCGGGCACGAACCACATACTTTTGATATTTGCTAGCTATTTTCCATGAGGTTTGGTAAACTATTCCTCAAGCTGTCAATAGAATTCTCCATTGGTATGTAGAGGTAACACAAATCGACCCATGAAATAACCTTGCAGATCCTGCCCAGATAGGAGGACTTCTAGTTTTATCCACCTAAATGTATAAATTATGCAACTGTAAAATATATTAACATTTGATTCTAAATCCTGTCTTATCAGTAAATATTACTGAAGAAGGAAAATATCTGTCATTTCAATAATAATTGGCAAATTGTAATCTAGCAGTAAAACCAACTGACTTTAGAGCTTGTACTTTTTGCAAATGAAATGGGTAAAGCAACTGACCTTTTGGAATTTTTGCTACTATTGATTTCGAACATTTTTGCTGGAATGCTGTTACTGCTGTTTTCCCTGAAACTCTACCAATATGAGAATTTTTTGCAATTTTGTGAAAAATTTATTTACATTACTGTTCTTTAAGTTGCCTTATTTTTTATCAGTATATCTCAGGTGTCTATCAATTCTCACAAAAGTTTTCCAATTCGAAATTGTACTATGTATAAATCTTTCATCATAAAACCGCTTGGCTTCCAAATTATTGCAGGAAACAAGAGCGTATATTAAATAAAAGTGGAAAATTGTATCAGTTTATTAACAAATTAATACAATATGACAGTTTTTTATTCAATTGTTCAATAGTACCTTTTTTCCATCTCAAAATACTGGAATAAAATACCTTACTAGTAATGAGAATTTACCAGAATTACACCAACGCTTTTCTTGAAAACCTAAAGGTTTCATAAAGGGGAACCATAAAGGGTTTAAAAGGGTAAATTTATCAAAAAGAGACAAAAAGCATCGTTAAAAATTCACTGGTTGTAACCTTTAATAATAAATTTGTGAATAAACAGAAATGGTAACTTTAGTAGGTAGAGAATGCAAAAGGAGGTGTCAATGAAGTGGTCCTGTTATTGCATGTTTTCATGACAGACCACTATAAATACATTTATAGCTTTTAATTTAAAATATGATAAGAAGTTTAAACAATAAGATATATTCCTATTATTCAAATCTTCCGCTTTTGCTTTCGAATTTAACACGCGACTAAGTCGCCACCTCCGATTGGCCCCTTTAGCTAATCTGACGTTGGTTGTTAATAAGGGAAGACTGTTTTGGCAGTCAATAGGATGCTGAGTAGGAAATCTCAAGCAATATATACAGGTTGAGTCTAAAATAACCCTAATCCCCTTAAGTGTACGTACACTAATAAAGTAAAATAAAACTTTTCCCTATAACTTTTTTAGTCAAAACGGCAAACACTTCGAGTTAATCGAATCTAAACTTTTACCGCCAGTCGCGGATTATGAGGAATTATAATTTAGGACAGCCTTATTAGTATTTTTAAGGAAATCACTTGGAGAGTTTAATTTTAGTTCATAAAATTATATCTTTTTGGGTTAAAAACAAAATGTGATGTTATTTGTATTCGGGTAATGCCGGAATCGTAATTTTTTCACAACCATTTGAATTTCGAAATGTTACACAGGCAAATTTTTAAAAAATAATGGTTTAGAAGTTCACTAAGCACCTTTGTTGAATACTCAAATAAACAAACAATTATCCAGATATAAATTAAACAACTTCATAGGTCATTTCCAGAAACCACTTGTTTTTTTATTATCGCAAGGTGGAATTGCATTTTAATTATCTTCTCATATTGCTAAATTGAAATTTGGATACTGACGTATAATTGTGTCCTCTCTTACTAAAATTTTTTATTTTAATCAGCGTGGTTACATACGACCAAACCCATATTCCACATTCCAGTGTCTCAGAGTATGTGGCGTCTGATTTTCAAATATATTTTTAGTTCAATTAAACTTTGATTTTGTCATATTAGCTTCTATGTGGACTGTCTCTTAAAAGAATTACGGTTATTTCATACTCACACTGTGAAATATCAGAAACCAAGGTCCAAGCTAAATCCCAATAATTTAGTGATCAATTTCAGTTCTAAAAAAGTGTAAACTGAGTAAAAATAGGCAATTTTATCATGCAGGATTAAAGTATCAGTAAAACTAAGACTTGCGTCTTAAAAATAGTCAATGATCCGAGAAATAAAATATTTTATTAATAAAAGCAATTAGTTTAAATAGGTTAATAAATGTAGTTCCTAATAAGTCTAATAAAAAACCTTGTGTTTGACATCAAGTAGCGTTATCGAATATATTTTTGGTAATTTTTCTACTTAGATGCAAGGATGACAATGATGGTGAGGTAATAACAATAAGGTAAGTGACAAAGCATAATACATCAAAATTTTCCTCTATGTTAGTACTAAAATAGGTAAATTATAGAATTGCTTTCCTCTGACAATGGGAATCACACTAACGGTTCTAGTTGATATCTACTAGTCCCAATTTAACTCAGTTCTTAACAATTTTTAAGACATGAGCTATGAAGTAGACAATTGAAGATAAAATGATTAGTTTCGTAGGTCGCGTTCATAAATGAACCCATTTTCAAACTGAAATTCGAAACCCCCCAGGGGCACTTGATTTAAATTATATTTCCTTACGTGCGTAAACGGTCCCTATAAGAATCCCTAACGCTTGCATCTTATCCTCATCGTTCTCATCGTTCGTCGAAATTTTCACTTCATTTTCGCGACGCGATCCCACAAGAACAATCGACTCTCACGACTTTTCCGATTCGCTCTTCCGATCTGCCATTATAACGCACTTAAGTAAAACTGAATAGGATTCCAAAGTGAATTTTGCTGTGTATGTATATCTTCCTTCGCAATTGGTTCGGAACACTTTCGCTCGACGCGCGTACGAACACACATCCAAATGTGCTGAGGAGGAGGAAAATTGCAAAAACAATGGGGATTGCGACAGACGCGATCGTTATTAAATCCAAAATCGGCCGCGGAAAGCGAACAATGCTTCTATCGACGTTTCTTACAATTGCCGAACAATAATGATTAACCAGTTATAGTTATGATTTGGTTACGTGACTAGAATGTATAGAGATTTTTTAAATTTTAACTAGGTGCTTATTTATTCTAGTGAGGAACAATTTTGAATTACTTCAGATTTATTGGGGAACGTCATTAGAATTAATTACATGCGTAGCTTAAAATGAGTGTTTCGTCAAATGATTCTTCGAAAATAGAATTTCTTAGTATGGGCGCCTAATGGTGATGCAAAGGGGGCACATCTTGCATTGAAAAAACACACAGAAAAATAATATGGAACACAATTTTTATTAATAATGTTACTGTTGTACTAAAAACTTAAAGCGTCAAGTGGTTATACTTTGTTCAACATTATCAATGTCCATTTCTATCTCTTTCCCTATTAACTCCCTTGATTTGAGTTTGACATTAAATAAATTAACATGACGAAAATGCCTAATTTCGTATACCTACTTATAAGTAAATTTATACTTTCAAATACCTACTTATATACTATCAAGCAAATTTAAATATTGTGTTTGTATCCATAGAAGTAACTCAAAAAAATAGATTGTGTTTTTGTTCTAAAATAGATGAGATGAAAACAAAATTTTCTTTTAAACGTTTTTGTAACGATTTGTGCTAAATTTATTTTGTTTTCTTGAGTGGGTGCGCTCAAAATGAAACAAACAGTCTTTATAATGCACTGATTACCCATGTAATAAAAAATTCCTATAAAATGTTCATCGTTTCTTGTTATGTTCTGTGCTAAACCGGTAATATAACTCAATCCGTTTGAGATACGAATTAATTTTAATAATTTGTTCTGACATGTAAGTGTTTGGTCGTATATCTGACATAAGGCCAGATACAAGTAAGGCCATAGGTATATTAAAATCAAGGCAAATCGATAAACAAACCTTCGGTAAAATTATTTATTATGTGTGAACGTGTAGTATGTATTCCTGATGTTTGGTCGTATGACGTTGCCTTCACTTCAGGCTGTATTAGTTACAAATGATTATTTATTATGCATAATTGATACTAAATGAAACGTCATTGCACTTATTATATATCAGACTTGTGCATGTGTACACTCGAGTAATAATTTAATTTAGATAATACTAACCATTATCCTCCACGGCTTCGCTCGCTCATTTATTCAAAACTGTTAGAGCTCAAATGTACTTATGTATCGTACGTAATATTGAACATAATAATTACAATATTATTTGCAAATTATATTACAATACTATTCAAAGAAATAATGTAACTGAATAGTTCCCTTTCGATTTTAATTTACATGTTAACGATCTATCATTGGAAAAATTGGCAACGCTTTTTTCCTTACTCAAGTAATCGATTGTACCAATTCACATCTGTTGAGCGGCATGAAATGGCATATACTGCAGCGCCATCTGGTGGCGACTTAAAATAAAGTTATTAAAAATTAAAATAAAGTACGAAAATATTCTCCTTAATACTTATACTGTAAAGAAGTTGATATGCTGTAGTGCCATCTGGTGACGAGTTTCAACAAAGTGAATGACATAAGGACCTTCTCCATAGAAACGTGCATATATGTACCAACTTTCGTAATATTCGGTCAAACGTTGTAGAAGTATATTAATTTGGTATACCAACCGACATCCAGTTTTATACATTAAGTTGTCGTATTATACAAATGTGAGCTCTAATTAATTTAAATTATACAGGGCGTTAAATTGGACACTCCACATTACAAGTTATTTACCGTACTTATTCTACACATTGGTTCTATAAACACAATGTAGTTAATAGTACAGTAAAACTAGTGATAAACCATTCCAAGTTGATGCACCAGGTAAATTTGAAGAAACCAATTGATGAAAAAATTCTAGGTAATAGTGTAGAGGTCCTTGAGAACCTCATTGCCATTTTCTATACTACAAAATGCGTGTTGGAAAAAATATTGAAAACCTGCGCATGCGCCGATGACAAATAATGGTAGCATGAAAACATTGGGTATTTACAAGTTCCGAAACAGTGGCGCAACTAGCGTGTTTTTCGAGAATATATGAAAATAAATTCCAATATGATTTAAATTTAAATGAACGTAACACCGCCTCTTATTTTTGGAGAAACATATAGTGGGCTAGAAAATGTACAAGTTATTTCACCTATACACAGTAAATGGATTAAAAAATATATTTCACTAACACAATGTATAATTGTCAATAATGTAGTGAGTAACAAAGATCGGTAACCAATAATAATTCGACATTTATAAATGATTTGGGCAACATCGGTTTTGAGGTGAGACGTTTTCTATATGTTGGCTAATTTTTGCTTCGAAATCTCTGGAATATAATTTAAAATGTTATTTCGTTATGTGTCAACTGGAAAAGCTGTAAAGAATCGCGAAAAGGTCCATTTTTTTCTATTAAATTTTACACACAATATTATTGGTATTGTCAAAAATACGTTATTGTTGTAAAGATAGCAATAATTATAAAGAAAATATGGAATATAGGATTTTTAATATTTTTATTACACATAGGACCTAACATTTACATTTAGTTTATTCTTAGGGTAAATACGTGTGCACTGCTTATTCACTTCTCGAACTTACTTTTGAATCTCCATCGGTTTTACCAACATGCCCACTTTAAAACAAATATTCCTTAGACTAAAAATCTAAACGTTCCATATTTCATGTTTAGGTTAACGGAGATGAGTGGGTCGATGAGGACGACGGCCCGTCAAAAGTGAAATCGTTTTGCGCTCATAAATATCCATTATTAGTTCAATCAGGCTAGCATTATTGGAGAAAAAACGTAAATAAGATATTTCCTCCTTGAGAATAAAATATACCACACTGTAACAACTGAAAATTTTGGAAAATTTTTTAGACAATCATCTTGTCGAGTTTCCTGCTAACTATGATGTGATTTCTCTGTAACGTTTTTAGGATCTCTTGAAGTACACCAAGTAACTGTAGATATAAGGCCACTAAGGTAATTTTGTCATTGTAGATTAAGCTAGGACGCATTTGATTACAGTGATAAAGTTAATTGTTGTCTTCATTATAAGATTAGAGCGATATACAGCATGGAATGCTGTTTATGTTATTATAATCTTATATGAAAAATATGTTATTGAAATAAAAAAATATTGTGTATAAAAGATAAGGATTTTAAAAATCTTATAAAATATAGTTCAACAAATTCTGTTAAGTTGCATATGCTTGATACCCAAAAAAACAGATTTAGCCGATCATTTTAACCGATGGTAACTAATGAGCCTTTGATTATCAGCATTTGTAATACTGCTTAAATGTCGCTTTTAGTGATAAAAATTATATTCCAAACATTGCCTGGCCCTGCATAAAAAATAAATGTTGTTCAAAACTTTCCAGCATTCAGCGGTATCTCATTTTACTGGCTAAAAGTCGTACTAACGTATATGAGTATATTCAATATTATTACAAGAGGTCAAACTTTGACAGTTGAATAGTGATGCTTTTGTTTCTAGTTTTTCGCCAATAGTAGACCTTTCATTTTCCTTACACTATTAGATTTAATCACATTAATTTGAAACCACGCTTTTTTATAGAGTTATTTACCCATAACTGCATTTAAAATTTAAATAACTCAATGCGGACGAAACGCCAACATTTTTCTATTTACTTATATTTTGTTTCATATTCGTTTTAAAAACACAACGATTTTCGCCTCTCGCCGCCTATCACTTATGACTCATGACTGAGCACAGTTTTTATGCGATTTTTTCCGGACAGACAATCGAATATTTTCGCTCGCTGAGAACATTTGTGCAGTTAACTGGTAAGAGATCGGTTCAGTTTTAATTACCGGAGGTGCCTTATTGGTATTTCTTTAAAATTGCTCGAATTTTCGAAAAATTAGAGACGATGGTGAACAGCAAAAGTACTTCGCGTCGGGAGAAGTTTTCCGAGCGACTTCAACGGTAAATATTTTACTTTTTCTTCTGTATTGTGCTATGATAGCTATTTGATTAACATGGTATGCTTCGTAGTTTTGTAATTGTTTGCTTAATATTAATTCGCTAATTATTAACCAAATCGTTTGTCTGAAGAATTTAACGTTAATAACATTTTCCAAGTGTGGTATTTATGATATTTTAAATTAACCCACTGCGATGATTATTTCTTTTAAACTTATTTTTGAATCACAATTACCTTTACTTTTTATGATTGAATGTTGTTACTGTTTCAGGCAGAGTGTGGTGAACATTTAAGTGGCAGTGGCGTGCACACCTTGGCAGAGGAGCAGGAGCAGTGGGTTTCATGCCTATATGTCATTGTCAAACGGTAAGTTATTTTTTTGAATTTATTTCTGAAGCACTAATGTTATCATTACATTTGTTATGTTATGTTATTATGTTATAAAAATATTTTACAGGTGAGTATTGACTAGACAATGGCATAGAACTTCATATAAGGGCAGTACGACAGATGTAGCTGTTTGTAAGGTTAGTTTCTTTTAGAAATGATTTTCTTGAAAAACGATTTCATTTTAAATTACAGTGATTCATTATCGTTTATACATATTTTCATTATTTTTCAGATAAGTCTTTGGTGTGGGGTGTGGCAGTGGCGACATCTTCGTTAAAAATCAAAAGGCAATAGAGAATACCATTTAATGGCGGACAACTTCAAACATCGAAGAAGAAAGGAAAGGCAAAATCAATTGTCTTTAAATGGTTAGTATTTTTAAAATACGTACAAAATTTTATTTTCCTTGTACCTTATTATTAGGGCTCGGTGTCCTAGGCTTAAGGCTTTTCTATCGACGTAACCTTTTCGGTCAACGAAATTATCCTCCTATACAGTAGAATATCGTAATTGTGGTTTTTAAGAATAAACAAACACAGCTGAATTATCCATTTTGCAGTTCCCCTTTTTTAGTAGTCGATATGTAACGGGATAATGAACAAATTCTAGAAAGATTTGATCCTTTCCAAAATATTTTTTAAAAAGTTATAATGATTCTGGTGATTCAAAAGAAGTTGATGGGTTTCTAAATAATTTATGTAAATATAATTAATAACAGTTCACCTAAAATAACACGAAGTTTGAAAAGTAACTCATGGAGTTATTAAAGTAGTTTTAACAGTGATTAACTTTAAGGAGTTTCTAAGAAAATTTTAACAATTTTAATCTACCCATGACAATTTTAAAACCATTAAAATTGTGTGTTTAAAATATTACTTGAAGTTGTCAAAAAGGGTCTGCCACAATTAAAGAAGTTGCGAAGTTAACCAGAAATTTATGACGAATATAAATAACTAGTAACAGTTTAGAGCACTTGCAATAGTTTTACGGAAAGATGATCGTTGAAATAAATCTGATACTTTAAAGGAAATCGGGGAATTTTTAAACTAATTGTTACAATCATAATGTTTTTAACATATTTTTGAAGGAGTTGCGACTACGTTATTTTGACACCTTCAAAGAAGCAGGGAAGTTATTCAGGCGCTTTACTAAATTTCAGGACCTATTTAATAGAATGGTACGAAAATGAATGTAATTTCTTCTACTTCTAATCATTACATTTATAATGATTGTTGTCGAAATAATTGTGTTTAAAAGTAATTTTATATAGAAATGTTCAATTGACCATTTAGGACAGTCACAAGTAACGTGTTTGTTGTATACAAAACGACCAAAATAGCATGCCAGCATATAACTTCAATATAATTTCTACGTTTTTCAAGTATCGGTCGTTTTATACTATGCATCAATCTAGTTAATGTGCTAAACTCTTTCTCTGCTTTCTTAGCAGTCGTTTTTAAACGATACTCAAATTTTGATTTACCATCAAAGTATACACTTAGATATTTAATGGGGGGATAATTTACTGGGAGTAAATTCTCCCAGTGATTATACCCCTCCTTCGTCCACCTTTTAAGATAATCGTTTTTCTAAACCTAGGCTGGAAATCAGATAGATCCTTTGTTTGTTCAAATATTCCTCAATATATCCCTTGATAATTATTTTTTGATGATGATTTGCAGATCATGCATCTACATCCTATCCTTTCCTGATTAGATGTATCCTGGCGATTTTCCAGTTGTTTGGGAACCACTGTTTTAGTAGTTCTTTACGTATTTGATTATTAAACATAATTAAACGTAATAATTAATTAAACGTCCTAATCTTTTCCTAGTTTTATGTATATCTACTAAATGGATATTTGTGTGATTTTTAATAAAAGTAGACAGTACTTTGAAGATCAATATTTTTGTTTTAAATTATAGAAGCAAGTTTAATTTAATTTTTCTATATCACAGAACGACTCATTAATGACTTATTGTTTTAGTGGGTGTTCTTTAAATTATAAAATAAATTGGATACATTACATCCTGATACATTAATTACTTACACAGTATTAGTGTCCAATTACCAACAGACTCTGATATTGAGTATTTACCTAATGTAATGTCAATGTATGATTTCGATGGATTTCTTTCAAATGTTGGTACATAACTTTTGTTATGGATAACTAAATTTAGTTATTAAATCCAGTTACTCACAGATTTAATATTTTAATATCACCAAACACTATAAATTGTTCCTTAAAACTTTCAACGAGAGTGAAACTCTCATCGATTTTGTTTTGAAATTGATTTAAGGATCTGTTAGGTTAAGTTACAATTGAAGAAGCTAAAGGTATAATTAAAAAAGAGCTAAATTGAACAATTTGGTACATTTCTGGATTTTTACTAAAGATAATGATTGCTATGTCTTTTTGTATTAATTCTTAATTCTTAATTCTTAATTTTTCATCCAAACGTATTTTCGTATCAGGTTCAGCACAAACATGAAATTTATGTTCCTTTCCTGTGTTAATTTATAAAATTTTCATTGTTGAGGTTTAAAAGTGACGAACCTTTATTATACGCTTTTCTAAGTATAGGGCATGGCATGGTATCAGATCAATGGTCCCCGATTTTGCATCATATGTAGAATTTATTGTTTTCGCAAACTTTCTTGAAATGATTTTTCTCACAATCTATACAAGAATTTCTAAATTGGTTAGATGTACAATTAGGCTTTGAATGACTAAATTCTAAACGTTTTAAATATGTTTTAGGAATACACTTTTCTGTTACTGTACTTTAGTTACATGACAAAAGAAAAAACACTCCAAATGCGGTTTTTTCTTTCATAATATTCTTGGAACACCGCAGGTATTAAATACCTGCGGTACCCAGTATTAAAATATCTACCTAATATAGGTACCGTTAAAGTGAATACTGAAGATATAATGCAAAACCCACAGCTTCAGTCGCAAGGATTTCCCACCTGACAATCCCTTGAATTAACCTTCAACCAACTTACTATGACCAAAAGTTGTCATAAAGGAATTTTAAGTATTATTGTGGTCAATTGCAAATTAGTCGTGATAATTAACCAAGGAATGATCCTCTCCGAATATCCATCCTCTCGTGACTTCCTCATATAGGAGAATTTTCCTATTGTAATGCGCGCTCTTCAAGCTTATCTGCCAAAAATACTGACTACTGTCCATTGTCGCGTCGTGGTCCAACCATCAAAAAATATTGTGGTTACAAATTTTAATGTTAAGTTCGTCGCAGAAGAATAAGATACGTGGCCTTTCGAAATTCGTTTGGCGCATGTGACGTCATAGTGTGAGTTATTGGCGTTATGGGCGTTTAAACATTAGCCTATGGGAATTTCATATAATATTTATTGTTCAGATCTTTTATAGGTGTGTTCTTAAGCTAGTAAGTAAAATAAAACAATGCTAAACAGCTAAAATGTTTGAAACAAATACTAGCATTATTTTCATTAAAGCTGACCCGTTAACACAAATGTTTCCATATACCCTGCATGTCCTTATGTTTTGCAAAGCATTGCTGATTGTCGGTATTGCATCCACACCTCGTTTTATTTGAATCTTCTCATGCTCTAAATAATTTGTAAATAACCCGTGATCGACACAGAATAGAAAAAAACAAACAAAGTCATCTTAGCCGTTCCACGATGTGCCTCTGTTTACTCTCACTATGACGTCATTAGCTCCACCCATGCATGCGCAATATCCGATCTTCTGTTTTATTGTATCATGTCAAATTTAACTAGTGTATCAATATGGGCTAATATTTGAAGACTTTAGTCAATTACCGTAGCTGTAAGATTTCTGGGAACAAGTAATACTTAGATAACTAAAAAGAAAAAGTAAAAGCTAAATCAAAAATTTTAAATGTCTCTAAACCTCATGTACACGTGTGTGTAGGAATTAATTACTAATACTATGCGTATCTCTGTGAATTTTTATAAATTCTAAATTCTGAATACCTTAGATGTAAGTGGTGTATTTTCAATATGCCACTTGGTCAATTTACATTTTTACAATTTCAGGCTTGGATAATTATAAATAGGTATCACAAAAGTTTCAGATATGGTAAAAGGAGAGGAAGGAGAGGAGGTAGAGGAATATGTTAGTAAGAATCGCCACTTACCCCAATTAAACGTTTCAATACAAACCGTGATTGATTCCTCTAGCGAAAGTACCATTACCTTTCCATTCCTAATACAGTTTAAATTTTTTATTCATCGTATTCCAGACCGAATTATTTGCAGTTTATTTGATTCTAGTACGTATTGTTTATACTTCCGAACCGTTAGCTTCTGAGTTGTTTACTCAAATTGTTTTTATCAGCTGGATGGAAAAACGGTCGCAATATTTGTTTCGGGGCGTAGATAGACATTAATATTAAAATAGAGATACTTCGTACACGATCTCCTCCTTCGATAAACTTTGTCTTTCTGATTTGTCAATCTAGATGTTTAAACAACTGCTGGAGAGGTGTATTCAACGTTATTTCGCGATTTTGTGCTGAAACTGAAACCGAGTTAATAATAGTTAAGTAGGTTTCTACTATTGTTTGAGTTTCTCCGTTAATAATGGTAAACTTCACGTTGCATCGGTGTAGTAGTAACGTGATGTTTACACAGAATTGAAATGCAATCGCACGTAATGCAATTAGAAAGAGGTTTGTGTAAAGTTGTTAGTTTGTTATTTTGTAAGCCGAAAACTTGGTTTATTGTTAATTTACAAACGAGGTATTGCGTTATTCCCGCGTTTTACATACATAGTTTGGCTCATTTACCTTTTTGTTTGCAATGGGATTGATTCTGCGTCTTGTACAGGGTGTTTTGGACTGTCGCTTTTTACTTTACAACGATATCTTAATATACCTCAAGTGTTTTTGACTTAGCGCGGGTTAAAATTACTAAAGGACCTAAAATAGACTATCTGCTCCCAGGGACTTAAACTGGTTAATTTGTTTTAGTGAATTTTACAGGACTCAGTTTATATTCAACTGAATAAATAAGGTAAAAAAAATAGAATTTCGTAGAATTTCCGTGTCTATTTTGGATGTATCTGAAAGCTACTACTTAGTCAATAAAAAAAAAACAACTTTTTAAGACATTTAACAGTACTCCAAAGATTGTTAATTGTTAAAAACGTGCCAACTGTAAGGTGAAAATTATTCAAATCTGGACTTAAAATGACTCATCAATCATCTCATATGTGACATTGCATTGTGTGCAAATATGTACATATTAAATACGATATTATTACGAAATATTATTACGATTTGCATTTACCTCGTGTCTGCCTTTTGCTTGAATCCCTCTTTTTTACTATATCTTTCCAAAAATGCCAAAATATTTATGTAGAATCGTTGTTTACATCCAAATTTCATTTATTACCTTGTAAATGATGAATTTTTCTACGAATGAGTGGTCCATTGTTGGGAATTATCCAAATATTTCGTTTCAGGAAAAGATTATTGTTTGGGAAGATATGGGATTTTGACCCAAATGGATTTATTTAGTTTATCCACTGAAATTTTAGATATCTCCTAATTTTTCTATTCGAAATCTTTTGGCCAAAATCTTGAAGTTCGCATGTGAAAAGTCGGAACCAGTAGCAAATTTTTAATGACAGGATTGAACATAGTCGACTATTTCTTTTCTGTCTCCATAACGAATGTAGTTTAATTTACACATTTTAACATAATTCTTTTAAATAATTTAAAATAATATAAAAAACGTATAAACTGAACCAAAATTGTATGTTTACAAATACCTATGTGGTACATATTTAAACAAATAATATCTGATATTACAAATGTAATGACTAAGAAAAATTTTACCCCTTGCTTGACAAAAAATGGGGTATTTAATTTTATTAATAAAACAATAATTTATAGAACGACCACATGAATCTAGAGTTAGTACAAACCATTTAGATAGGTGCCAAACACAGTGCCCCAGATATATATTACACCATTTATAATAAGTTTGAATCCTCCTCAAAAAAAAATTGGATTTATTGTATTTGTACTGATTTGTTTTCATATGTTTTATAAAATAATAAGTGATTTGTATTCCTAATAGACTAGTAGTAAAAAAGGACTTAGTTCTCTTCTCGAATATCGATATTAAAAAAAAATAAATCCAGTAAGTGAAGAAAGTGAATGTATTAATTCATAAGAATAAAAATATTCTTTAAAAATTCCACCTTTCGTAAAACAAAATAAAATAAATAATAACATCAATATAATGCTATTGGGAAAAGATGGTGTCTCAACTTCTCGAGATTCATCATAACTAGAGGTAGTGTTAGATGTATTGATATGATGTATGATATGTTGATATGATTGATATTGATGTATGTGATAATCTGATTTTGAGATGCTATTGTTACATTCTTCTTCGTCGAAACATTTGGACATTTCAAGTGGACATTTCAAAAATAATTGGCAATCATGGCACACTATACAAACTATCAAGGAAAAAAAAAACACTTTCTCCTTACATATCAATATTGCATATAGGGTTGTTATCATTTGTTATACCTCACCACATCAGATTTTTGCTTTAAATTACTTATTTATTCTAATTAAGGATAGAAATAGATAGAATATAGATAGAAAACGTTAGAAAGGCTGTTCCTTAGCGCTTTTTTCATATTTTTTAAGCTGACTTTTTTAAAACATTCGGTGATATATAGGACAATTAAAATGTCTTCGGAAAATTTAGGAAAGTAAAACGCTTGTAAATTTAAGAGTAGAAAAAAGAATAATACGAGGATGGAAATAAACGTTGTAATCGTTGATATCCTAAAAAATATTCATATTATTTAAGTAAATGCTAAGGCTTTGTATTGTAACGGAGATAGTATACGCCCCGTATAAGTTGCTGTTTATGTAAAAACAATTGTAGTTGTTTATGTGATTTGTAAATATTAATGTTGACATTAGGATAGTAAAACCGCTTTGTGTATGTAAAAGTGTTACAGTATTTAAAATCCACTTGAATTTTAACTCAATAATTTAAAACACGTAATCATTTTTATATAGGGGAAAATGAGACTAAACTCCTAGTGAACTAGGATAATTTCTAATTCCCCACATCACTTTAAATAGACATTTTAATCAACCTTGAAATTCAAATATATAATCATCTTTTGGGAATCTTTTGGGAAACTGTTGATCTTCTTTTGTGAAACAATTTACATTATGGACAAAACATTTTGCATGGATTTATTCACATTATTTAATACTTAATATGAATATTTGATACACGATTCATATGATTTTGTGTTCTCCTCTCGAATTTGTGGGCTTTCTATTGGTGATAAAGAACTATTGCAGAACCAACAGCATTTCTTTTGTTTAAAAAAATTTTAAAATTTATATAATAATTTTTTTTCTATGTACAATGTTTCGGCACAAAAAGAGAAAATTATACGTATTTCAATACACAATCGATTGTGTTTGAATTATCAAGGAACTATGCAGAATTCCGCTTACCCTTTGTGATGGACTTAAATAAATAAGGCAGATACTTTTAAAAAGATTCATCAAGTTTATCAAAGACCATGAATTTCTCCTAAACGATGGCTTTTTGCTATGTATTAAAAAATTAGCACGTTAGGACACATTTAATATAAGAGGGCTCTGGATTAAATGCCCCTATGCTGGTGGAAGTACAGGTAACGTACTCGTTTTTTTCTTAAATAAATCTCTGTATGGTATAAAATATACAATGATCATTTAATATGAACATGTGGTATACAGATTGGATAATGTCATTTTTGGAGGAACTATGAAATATCTCGACTTTTACTTATTGCTTTGTAATGAAATCCACACTTACACCAAATACTAAAATGGCCGTTCAAAGTTGAACACCAAAACTAAGTTTTTACGTTTTTAGTGGTGTAAATGGCTCACCACAGATAATTCTCATTAAAGAAGTCACGAACTTATCGTGTAATTAAGTGAAACCTTCCTTTTTTAGTTCCCTTTAAGATATATGGAATAATTTTGTATAAAGATAACCTTCCTGGTGTTAGTCGCTAAAATAGAATTTAGATAAAATTGGAAAATGAATGAGAAATTTGATTCCAGAAATATATAAGTGTGTAACACGATCGGGATTAAAATTAATTTAAAAAAATCGGCCTTACGCTTCTGAATTAATTGGTTCGAATTTTCCTCGAAAATTGAGGGGCTAGATAGAGAAGCTTGAACGAGAGCAGGATTGCATTTCTCGATATCCTAGCGACTTGATTGCTTTGACGTCATTAAAGCAATTTTCATTAACCGAATTAAGATTGAAGGGCGGTGTGCACGGCAGGATAAATTATGCGTCCGTTTAAAAATGATTTTGTAAAAAGAATTCGGTTTTTTCGCTAAATTAAGCAATAAAAGGAAAACTTTGAAGTTAAATCCAGACATTCCGGACATTAACCGAATCCTATATTACAATAATTTTACTTTCAAATTATCCCAAATAATCGATACCCTATTTCTTTTTGTTCTGAGTCAATTTAGGGAGACTTTGTTTTTACGTAAGAAAAAATTATGTATACAAATCATTGTCGTATTTAGAGAAAGCTTCGGAGAAATTTCCCTGGAACGTAAATTTTGATTTGGGAGTTATTCTCGCGCCAGTTCGCCGTGAAGTAGGAAACGTGGTTAATAATAAAATGATCCACCGGAAAATTCATCATGGCCAAGGGTTCTCGACCAACCTTTGAAAAGATAAATTTGTCATTAAGCTTCAAAACATCTGCCTATTCTTACCTAATGATGCTAAAACATTCATCGATGGATATCTTCTGGAAGAGTATTTTCGTGGAGATATTTTTAATAAAATCGAAGCGCTAGGTTTCTGTTAAACTAACTAGGAAATATTAATTTTCTTAGCTCCATTATATTTTTAATATACATCGGCAAACTTCATTCTTTACTAAAATATTTGTATTACTTGATGTAATTATGAAGGAAGAATTTTCCTGCACTCTTACTTTAACTCGTCACGTTTTCATACTTCTGTTTTATTAAATCAAGCGGGACAAGCGCTTTTTACTTACATAGCACATTTCTTCTTGAAAATGTGCCCATGTCAATGATCTCCGTGGAAAATTGAAAGCGACAATGAGGGGAAAATAAGAAATACAGTTAGTTTGGGCATTTATGCGTGTCTAATTTCACTGCTGTCAGGATGGAAATCGACGGGACGGCTTTATTAAATTTTCGTTGGTTCGTTGCCGCTAAATTTATTTTTTCGTCTATTTGGCAGAGTTTTGAAGTATTACCTATATAACTGGTTGTGGTATGGTAAATAAATAAAAATAAATAATATGGTAACTTATATGTGGTACTGGTTCAATATATATTTCCACACGGTTCCGTAATGTATCACTGGGCTAGTTTTCATATCAAAAATTCACCTGTGTTACAGCATAAAATATTACAGAACTCAGAAAGTTGCTCTGGCTATTTCATAAATGGCAGCTAAATTCGTGACTTTTCTGACTATGTTTTAGAGGATAGTTGTATTTGTGAAAGTTGTAGGTATATACAAAAAGTTTCAGCTGGACTTTTAGGTGTAAAATTGATAAATAAATAATTGAGACATTAACAAAAATACTTTTATTGCACTATATTAAAAAGGTTTTGTAATAATAGCTGTAAATGGGCGAAAAAATAAGCGGTAATTTTTGTTAATAAAGGCATTATGTACCTAAATAAGTGTGTAAAACCTCAATTTGATTGGTGTAATGTTTTAATGAAAAATCATTATTAATTATTCCAGAGACCAGATGTTTAAAAAATTTTGGTTACCCAATTGGTCTTTCTAAAGATGTTTAACAACGGAGGATGGGGATGAATTTTTCAAAGGTTTAAATAATAGCGTTTAAGAAACAAGCGCTTCTTGCTTACAAAAAAATAGAATAACTTTGTTATGTTTTATGATAATAGCTTGTAATTTGCTGGATTGTAAAACCTATATTTAAAAGAAGAACCCTCTATCATTAATAGATGCAAAGATAGGAATTTAAAAAAAATCATATCTCCATTGTTTATTGAAACTAAGAGGCTAAATTTTAACATAATTCAAACGATAACCTATATTTTCTAATCCAATTGATAAGTAAAAAGGCAGTGGAAAATGCATTAAGTCACACATCGCTTTAAAGTGAAGGTACTTGCGCAGGTGCATTGTGATGAGGTAGGGGAAGAAGGTAGGGTAAAGTTTTGCAATGCCTCGACTTCTAGAGAACGTAGAACGTTCTTCTTTTTTAAATCTGGGATGACCCGACGAAGTGTTAACAACTAGCGTATTTTGATTACCTTGGAAAATCATGGTAATGGTGGAAAAAATGACAAAATATCTATGTTTTGGAATAAAATATTGATAAATTCCAATTATATGAAAGGAAGCCTGTTCATATTTACTTCTTTTTGTCCGTCTCTATGACACAACGAAATCTGTCATGGTTTATTTATAAATAAGTAATTTCTCAAACTAGAAAGAGCAGCTGAACTTTTGTGCCTCTATGAATATTTAAAACGCCAATCATCTACATGCATGAGCAAATAAGTATTCAGATAAAGTATTCGGATAAATGTAAGCCTGGAAAATGTTTGTCATTTGTGAGAATACAAAATGTGTTTTAAAATCATAATCTTTCTTAAGATATCAACATTCTAAAGGTTAGTCACATGGATGAAGTGACAACTATCTCTTCAAATAACAATGGTTGAATCAATATTTACTACAATGTGAACATCAAATTTATCACTTGTATGAATGCGCAAGTGTCTTAAATTGATTGTAGGTAAAGAAACATTTGTCACAATATATACATGTAACAGTTTAAGTACTTGTCTCATCAAATGATTACGTTCTCTCCTTCAGCTGTCTATCCACTACAACCAACATGGCTCTCGTACTTGTCTCTTCTCTTAAATTTGTAAGCCAAGGCATTTGTGCCCTTACCACATCACGTTTACCCTTTATTTTGTGTCTGAAGATTAACTGAAGAAGCAGGTTTAAAGATAAAGAACTTCTAGGCCTTTAGAAGGAAATCTACAAAACCGATAGTAACTACTTAAGTAAGTAAACAAGCACTGCTTGGTTTCAATATTATAATTACTTTTCTAAGACGTTATCTGTAAAAAGAAAGCTGTTTCTTAAATTGAATTTTAGCAGCCAAAAGCTTCTCAATAGTTCACCATCCGTTACTGCTAGCAATGCTACAAAACAGTCCACATGAATTCAAATTTGTAAGGTATAGTTTGTCGAAATTATCTAATAAAATACTTAGGGGTATTTTTTGAAAATTTTTAGTACAGCGGTTTAGGAGATGGAAGGGGTGACACGTCCTACATAACGTTTAACACACTAACGATACAACACTCTTAGTATAAGACAGAAATACAACATGCGACATACGATTTCGGATAAGTTTATTTTTCGATATATTCCAAACCATATGATTCCCACTATAATTTGTTTTAATGGACGGACACAACGAATCTCAACATAAGGGTTCAATGAGGCAATGTTGAAAATATGTCCTTACCTCGATTACGTTTATCACCTTTCAAATAGTACCACTCAAAATTTTCTTAATTTTGAAGTAGACGTTTTAATCGAAAGAGAAGGGCTCGTTGTAGGCAGTGCTGCCAACTTTTCTTTAAAACATTCATCACTAACCTGTTATTCCAAATATAACGTTATGCTAACGCAGCGATGTAATGAGTGGAAAATTGTCTTTTGGCAGTAGTACTTTAAATAAAATGGTGTAGTTGCAAATTGATACATCCTTTTATGTTATTGCACAATTTCAAATTCTCATTTATTCCTATACCGACATTCAATTAGCAAATCTTTAACGTCGAGAGGGACTTTCCAATTTCGTTCATATCTCTCTCCTCTAAATAGGAATAACAGTTTTAATCCAGTAATAAATGCAGATTTAAAGGATCGACTCAAATAAGTCATTTGGAAAATTGATCTTAAATTTTAATCTGGAAATATATTAATTACTAATTTCGTTCTTGCATCAGACTGAGCTGTACCTACTTATTAGTTATTTTCGTAAGATCACCATCATTTAATTGCAGTTTGACTTAGATTACCAGCTAATCTCTTTTATCCTACGAAATCATAAAAATTATTTATTAAATAAACGCGAAACATGTGGTACGCGGATTGTTGACTTGAAAATCTCTCTTTGGAAATCTATCAGTAGGTAAAAACGATTCGCCAGAAAGAGAAAATTGTTGTCCACCGGCACAAACAAGCTTTTAGGAAATTAAATCATAGTTAGCCACTTTAAGTAATTAGAGACCCTAAAAGGGGAGTATGGAGGAGATAAGCTGAGATGAAAGTAGTAAATCATTTATCGATGCTTTAAAACCGTTATTATAAAAGTGCTGCTTGTTTATTTTCTCATCTTAAGGGAATCCATAAAACGTCGTTTTCTCGCCTCTCCCGTAGGTAGGCAGAAAACTGAGTCGTTAAACCTTAAACGGGAAAACAGAGGTTCAAATCGTAGTTAAAGTTAACTACTCCTCATCCGATGGGGTGTTATTCCAGGTTTTGATGGCAGAGTCGTAATTCACTCAATCTGTCTCAACAATAAAAACAAATTAATTTTTCTAGTATAAAGATTAACTGCTATAGCTCTCAACTGAGCTCAGGTAATCGATGTCGAGCATTGAAATTTCATTTGTGTCCTTCAAGAGGCAGTTTCAGCGATACACCTTTAAATTTATCTATTATATTTTAGACAACTTCGTTTAAAGTTCTGCAAAATGCTTTTAGATCGTTAAGAAGTGCTTAATAGCTCTGAGGGTTATCAGCTAAGAGTGTGTAAGACAGAGGTGTCTACTAGGATTAAGAGAGTTTGCGAAGTGACAGATACAACCCATCATAAGCGGGCCCTAATGAGCTGATAGTCTGAATATTAATATGCATGCCGTTTCCGTACAACACGCAAAGAGTCGGACTCAGAAAGCGAGTAGACTCTTGGCGAGGAGAAGTTGTGCAAAGCAATTACCTAATACTTGTATTAGGGTACTAATTTACAGATATTGTAAATACTAAAATGATGACTATATTAACTAGTAATTCTAACGTCTTTTATATATGAATGGTTAATGAAAATTATACGTAACGTTATGTTTCAAAATAAATTTATTTCGTTAAATTAAAAAAAAGCATTGGGTTGGGTCTATTTATGTCATTTTCCCTTCGCACTTTTCCAGGCTTTCTGATATCCAGGCTTCTCTGGATCGTGACGCACTATCTAATGGAAAATCTCTATAAAAATCCTGATGCTGTTTTTGATAATGCCGCTGAATGTTACATTTTTTGAATATTACAAAACTTTGCCCACATATGTCGCATAAAATGTTATTATATATTTTGAAAACCCCATCCAAATCCCCCCATTTATTATCGTAATCTTACCCCCCTTCTGATTCCATTACGCACAGGTTATTAGAAAAATGAGGAAATGAAAATGGTTTCAAGTCAAAATTGACAAACAGAACTGGAATAAGACAAATACTGTGTAAATCTTTTACCCATACAAAGCACACTAGTGCAGTCACTCACAGACTACATGTTATTAACTTTAAGGTGGCAATTTATCGATTTTTCTGAAGTGACGTCAATACTTTATGGTATTCACTCAATTACTTGCCCTATTTTTACCTGATCATAACGACGTATCGAGTATATTTTTCTTGAAAGGATAAAGGATAACACGTTAATTCTCAATCATCCTTACACTTACTAGTTACTGGAAACGATTACTTAACTACTTGTACACGATTTTGTCTACTAACTATTTAGAAACAAGTAAAAACATTTTTAGTATGCTCGTGTATGTTTCATATATGAAATAATAAAATTCTAAAATTTCAAACACGTCTGAATAAAATCATATTAAGTCAACCATAAGTCAACCATTATTAAAAACCATAAGCACCATAAATTACCGGTACCACGGAAACACGGTTAGTGGACACCACTGGTGTAAGAGGGTATTTAAAGTTTTAATTGCATGGACTTTAGTTTCTTTTGGAGGAACTCCATACGTGCCATGATGAGATATCAATGAATATCTTTTTGCAAACTGAGAAGCAATATCAACTTTAATCATCTCTTTTATCCCCGTAAAATTATGAAATATGCGTAATATTTATAATTAATTTAATTTATGATCATTAAAATTTATTGGTCTCTTCAGTCAAATCTATCGTTTTTGTAATTAACACGAATGTTTGGTATATCGATCCATGATATTTCTGTTCGTTTTGATACAACAAGCAAGTTATTGTTGATTAACCTACATATTGCATTTGGACATTTATCGTGATTTATGTATTCACGGTGTTGTATCAAAACAGCTAAGTCAAGACAAGTTTTTTTAAGGCAGTAAAGTTTTATTGATCATTACATCAAAAATGAGTTTTTAAGCTAAATAAACCATGCTCTGTTAATATCTAGTATCTGCAAACTGGGTGTTATAATGATGACTAAATTGATTGCTAACCATGGAAAGGGGCTCGTGGGCTTTCTGATGGCCAGAATTTTCACAACAATACCCTTAAGCCATCCCCAAAGACGGTTGGTAGTGTACACTTCCAAAAAAATCATCAGTTGATAGATGTTTGTCATTCAGCTCGAGTGGACTACTTCTCTTTTATCTTTGAACAAGCAAGCGCTCGTATTTTTTTCGTGCCGTTCGACCCTAGTTGCCCTTTCCCGTTCTTGCCCTTTTCGAGAAAGTAATTTCCTCCGGAGGGTCTCGATACAAAACGCAAAATTTCAAACATATTCCTGTGTGAATAGTAATCGGTGGTGTGCGACTGAGTTGTACGTCTGGGAGTAATATGTTCCGTATTGAATCCACACCGATAAACGTAACAAAGAACGATGAATCCAGAAATATCATAGTTCCTTTTCTGTTGTTTGGAAACCGAGGGAGTATTATTTGTTCGGGATCAGTTGCTGTGTACGAATTAACTTCCGATGTTGGGTATTAAATTCAAATTGGCTCGTATGGAAAATCGTGGTTATATGAAATTTTGTTGAGCTATATACGTAGTTGGTTGAACTAGTTAGTTCTATCGATAAATTGCTATTTAGAGCTTCAGTCTGCTTTACAAATTTCGTCACAGGCAATTTATTTCGGAAGTTACATGAGAAACAGGAGTGATCACGCTGCCTTGTTTATCTATTTATTGAATTTTGAGTCTCCGTTATAGTTTGTTAGCCATATTGGAAATTTTTCGACATTGCATAAATCGATTTATTTCTCTTATTTCCCTAGATGACTCGGTAACCATAGAGATAACTAATAGGAAAAATATCCTGATAGAATAAAGTTCTATTATTATATTTGCCACACAATATCTTCGGTTGCAAATCGAAAAATTCTTATTCATTCAAGAATTGTAACAAGTGTCAGCAGAATGAAAAGTAAATAGAATTTCTTTGTAGCTTTTTTAGAATATACAGGTCCATTATATTTTGTCTCTGAAATATTTTACTGGAATTTGAATAAAATCGGTTTAACAGTTGTTCACAATAATTTTACAATTTAGATCGAAATAAGCGTGAAGGCTGTGGACTTTGAGACACTCAAATGTATTTAACTTCAATAATTTTATTTATTTATTTAAATGTTCATAAATCTACTTGATACATTTTAAAATTCTTTTCAGCATAGAACATATTTGTAACAAAAAGGAGTGAATTATAAAGAATGAATTAATAAAGAACATTTCATACAAGTCTTCAATATCTTCAAGTAAACATGTTAATAAAAAACCAGCAATTAGTTTTTTATTTTCTACTAGGTTATCAGTTAAGGTATGGTTCTAAATACTTTTAGTGAGCAATTTCATGGAATATTCTATAATACTCTTCACTATGTTGCAAGTTTTCATTACACAACCCCACAAAAAAAGTCCGGATCTGTAGATCAGATAAGTATATTTTTATGTATTTTTCATCGCTGAATCCGAATCCGAATTGTCTGTTATTTAACTGATTTATATTCTAAAACATGGTTTCACCGTGAAAGAAATCTTCAAAATTCATTTTTGGCATGATTTTTAGTCAGTGAGTGATAATGAATATACAAAATAATTTGATGTGTTGATAAATGTAATAATACACAAAGTACTTTTGGTTTTCAAACAAGCCTTCATTGAATTATTCCACGAGCTTACTCCTAAACTGCTATCGTTTGTCTTAATAATTTCAGTAAATCGTTACAAAACGTTTAGCCTTCCTCGTGCAAGTTTATTTTCCCACTTGTGCAATTCTATTAGATCCAATACAATTTATTAAGCAATATGTATATATGTCACAATTGCTTTCCTGCATTGATTTGTTTGCAAGTATTAAGTATAGGTAAGAAGCAGAAAAGAAAAGTAAATAGCAAGAATACTCGATAAGTACGTCGGTACACTTGTAAGTAATCTCATGAGACGATATAAGAAAATAGAAGAGGCAACAAAGTAAAAATCTTTCCACACACGACTACATTGTATACCCATCTGCCAAGACCGAGAGTAAAACAATTTTTCCAACATTATTTTTTCAAATCGTTTTCAATTTCGCTCACCAATTGACCTCTTCGAATTTGTAAACTTCAAACGGTTTTTCTGTCTCGTGTCAAATTTCGCGTAAACTTTGTGAATTCTTACGTGAACAATTAAATACGCACAACCTTTAATTTGTCCGTTTGATAATAAAATTAATTGGTGTCGTTCAAGGTCGAAAATTACGCTGGTTTCATTTTTATTTAATACGATATTGATAGGACCGAACAAAAGGGTATAACTTTTCGATAAATTGTTTTCACGAAAAGGAATGAACGGAAAAGAACGTAATTGTGTTATCCGTAGTAGAAAAACGTACAAACTTCATAAAACAGTTTTTCCCATAAATTAGAGCTTCGGTAATAAATATTTTGTAGCTTCAAAATGGCAATTAATTTTTGCATTATCTTTTAGGCGTATTTCGAGGCGTATCATATAAATAGCATCTTGATTAAAAACGAATTTTCTGATAATTCCAAACGCGGGTTTGTAGGTTTGGTTTTATTTGATTCATTTGCTACAGTGACACAATTTATTACTTAACTATCAATAGTACACGCAGATTTCAATAGACGATACGGGTTTATTTAATATCACACAAATACCCCATCACCAGAAAATTAATCCCCGCCGCGCAGTGCCCAAATTATTTTTGTTTTTAATATGCACATATGCGCATACATAGGTATCTACATTATTAGGTATTAAAATTTATACACAACAGTTATTTCAAACAGCATATGTTCTACAAATATGACAAATATTAAAATCAAATCAAAAATTTAATTAAACAACGAAGCATAAAAACAAAAGGCACCTTGGTGTCCTACAAGAGGATTTTAACTGTCATATCGTAGGGAGTAACTAAGACTTTACATTGCTTTGATTTTAAATCGCCTTTTAAATAACTTCAAAGTTGTAACGACCACTAAGGTCTTCTTACAAAGAATTATGGTAAACAATATTACAGTTAGTAGCGCAAGGCAGTTAAAATTATAGATTTGAGTACTTTTTTTATGTTCCTTTTTCATAGATGATCCGTCTCTTGTGACATTCGAAACGTATTTGAGAATTTTACAGTTAAATTGGACGTGTTCCCTTCTCGAATTGAGCTAAATAAGAGAATTTTTGTGGTGGCTAAGAGTTTGTTAAATTTCACTAAACATACTTGTATATTGGAGGTTAATGGATTTATTATTCTTGAAAGTTAAGTCCCTTGATAAAAATAATCACGTCAAATCACTGTGCTTATGTTGTAAACATTTTCATTAATCACACCCATCGAAACGTGGCAACAGGCGTAATTCAGGAGTAATTGTTAAAGTATTTGTGACTGAATATAAATGAATTTATCCAGAAGAATTTCTATTCAAAATATGAGGGCCTTTCTCATAGCTAAAATCTAAAATTGGATCCTGTAAATACTTTAAGAGTACTATAGTTTAACGAAACGCTGAAATATCAAACAAGAGGGAACATAACTACACTTTCCAGACTAGATATTTATGGCACTAGAGTAATAATTCCATGAATCGAAATTATTAACGCATATTAACCGTTCAGTTGGCCCCTTGTCTAATGTCTTTGTTCATTGTATGTTCCACTATTACTTGTTCCAAACCCTTTAAACAGGCTGCACCTTACTGATGATCACCAAAATTCAGAAACACGTTTCTACGGTTGACTGTTTCACACCATTTTGTCCACGTGTGTCGTCTCTCACATCATTATTTACATATATAATAAATTACTGTTAGGATCGTCGTAATTTAGTTGACTAAATGTGTATTATAAAATGTAAATAAAATAATGCAAATAAAATGTAAAAAAAATGTAAATAAATAATTATATTATTAATGCAATTCACCAGATACGCAAAATGGACCGCTGTACGTTAAAATATGTTGAGATTTTCAAATGAAAACGCGTCAGTTTATTAAGTAAATGTAAGAATGAGTTTGCTTAGATAATTCATGGAAGTTACAAATTCCTAGTATTCTGATTAATTAATGTCAATAATATAACGGCATAGAGTAAACTCCTTTTTTGTTTAATAAAACACTGAATTATTATTATCATCCCGCTTACATCAATAGTGAATTTAATTTGTACCTCATGATACGGGATGTTTCAGAAGCTGATGCTTGGGAAAAAAACAGATGTTTCCACTACAACTCGTGAGATAACATTTAGTTGCGTTATTAACAATTTTAGGTTCGCGAATACTTGTGTGCGTGTGTGCACTTGTTGGTATTTTCCTTATAAACAACAGTTTTCTGTTGACGATATATGAGATAGGATTGTTTGGATATCGTTGAGTAGATTCGTAATTGAAATGGGGTAGTGGCAAAAATTAAAACACGAAAAATACTGTTGCCGATGTCTACAAAAATGTTTCTTGTGGAGGCCAAAGCAGTAATGACAATGATAACAACTTTAGTAATAAAAGGAAATTTCATTCATCGAATAAAATAACGAAATGGATTGGAAACAATTATGACTTTGAATAAATTTTTAACTTTGCACTAAACAGAAAGATTCACAAATAATGTGGTGGTGCTCCTTTAGATCGGTTTAAGTCCCAAAGTATACAAAAACGCACGTGTTTTGAACTGCATAGTGTTCGAATTAGGAGTAGGTAAAAATTGTAAAATTTAAATTACTATTACCTATGATAAAAGAGAAAACATATGTTTATTTAGGGTTTTGTTACTATTTTTTGTAATCACATCATATCTTGACAATCTGGAATATCATTAAAACAGAACATTTTACAAGAAATACAACTTTTTTGGTTAATCAAATCGAAACTTTAGAATTAATGTTAAATCAGTGAAAAAAATTGGTAGCGTTGAATTTGTGTTTAAACATGTTACGTTACATGATCTTTAGATATCCGCCATTGATTGGGTTATTCATCAATATGAATCATGGACAAATCTCGTGAGCAGACGTACTTGAAACTTGTAGAACTAAAGCAGAAATTCTACGTAGCTCTTAGTTTTAGTTCTAGTAGTGAACGGTGTTGTAGTCTAGGAGGGCTAAATCTACAGGGAGTAAATCTGGAGATCCAACTTAATACATTCATGCTATATTTGCACTACATAGATAGTTGTTACTATTTGCCGTCCGAGTCTTAAGTGTACCTTACTTTAGTGTACCTTACTTTACTTACCAAAGGTAGAAAAATGTTACATTCACATATTCGACTAATCTAGCTACTAAACAAAGAGTTAAAGTGTAAAGTGTCACGATATCATTTTTGTGGCGAGTGTTATGTTGGTGGAGTTCTGAATTAGTTTTATATATATGTGCGTTTTTCTTCACAAATTGTAATAGATATATAAGGAGAGCAGAGTTAAAATTTTTCATTAACTAAATGGTGCCTTATAAGAACCTCTGTAATTTCATCCAATAATTACTCCTATTGCTTTTCGATGAAGTCTGAATGCTCTTCCATACTATCAATTCACATGCCACTATCGAATTTTGTTTGAATTTCCGCGGTATAAATACGCGGTTGCTTAGTTTTGAAAACACTGAATTGATAAGGGTATCAAATGGCAGTGTTCAGTCCATATGGATACTGAGAATTTGAATGAGTGTAGTTTTGCTGAAGGTTTCAGCGTACCTGAGGGAAATCTGTGAAATCCATGATAATTGCCTTATTTCTAATTAAACGTAATTCGTTTGCTTTAAACCAGTTGTCGGCGTTTGGTTCTGCCTTTCTCATCTTTTTAATCGCTCTAACCAGACTTTAACTTAGGCTGATTGTTGCATCATCTGCAAGGATAGTAAATTTTTTCCCCCGTGGCAACATTTGGTAGTTCATTTATGAAGATTAGGAAGAGCATAGGACACAATACTGAGCTCTGAGGGGGACCCTTACAGATTTCACTGTTAGTAGGTGACACACAGTCATTTGTTGTCTGATTTTCATCCGTTATATCGAAGTTACCTTAAAAACGCTGATGTTACGCTTTTTAACACACGATTAAGAACAGCATCCTTAATATTTTTTTTGTTGTTCATAATTTCCTGACCCGTGACAACCTGCGCCAGAAGCCTAAATTAATCATCGAGTTTCAATTGTTCAGTGACTTTCGGATTTAATGTACGTGTTCGGAGTTATCAGGCCGGAAAAAAACGCTCCCGTTTACACAGGTAATGAAAAATGTCGTGAGTAAAAGTAAAAAGTCTCTTCGTCGAATTACACGCAGGATTTAACGGTGTCGCGCCTCGCGTCAATTTTTTCTAAACAATAATCCGTTTCAAATCCTTCGGATCTGTGTAGACTGTGAGGCAGATTTTCCATTTGAAGCTTACGTTATGGGTTCTTAAAAAGTGGTCGTTTAATTGAGACATCACGAGGGATACAGGGCGCGAGAAGGGAAAGAGATTTTGGTTGAAATCGATACAGTTCGCAGTTCGTTTTTCCAGTTGAATGCAAATTTAACGGAGGGGAAACCCAGAAGAGTTCGGCCAATGGAAAAATTAACATATTTATACACGAAATACATACTTATGTAATATCGTGTTATAAAGAATATTTACTTTACGTAACAATAATATTAAATTAAAAAATCTAGTGTAGGTGCAAGAATGAAGGGTTCCCCATATTGGGTTAAATGAACAGTACTTAACTTTCTGATTGGAAAATCTTACACCAGGCTATATGAAGGCTATCAAAAATGGTGACCTATAACTCAAAAACATAAGCATGATTTTTAATAACTAATTTGAAGAAAAAACTGTACATTTATTACAGAAAATTTCTGAAATGGAAGGTAGTAGTATTATCATTAATATTCTTTAAAGCGTATCCTTGTTCGAGTTTTCCAAAAACACATTGTAATGTATTGTTCTCTAGTGCCATCGTACGTTCTCTAAGTAAAGCAGAACCTTTCTTGATGTAAATCAATAGGAATCGAACATTTCAGTTTTTCGGTATACGCGTAATGTCATCTTGTGGGTTCTTTACAATGCAGTAAATCGAAGACAGTTTTTTTGTTGGAAATATGCTCGGTTAGGTCGAATTGTATTTTGAATTGCGCTCTTTCTGATGTAAAAAAATGTTATACAGCGTTTACCAAATTTGAGATATGACGTCACTGACTATTTTTTTAAATAGCAATACTAATTTTATTACGAATATTCTTAATGGGTGTATCAAGTTACACACGCATATCAAATAACAAATCTTTATTCCTTGTCGTTCAAAAAATATAATTAACAAACTTCATCTAATTCGAAAATGAAAAAATCTTATCAACTGATCTATCTTATATCAACTCAAATAATATGCTTCTTCAATAAATGCACAAAATGTTGTCCATAAACTAACTGACAGTATCTCAAACGGAATTGAAGCTCGTTTTGGACATTTCTAATTACTTCGGCGGAAATTCTTCTGTCTTATTCATTGTTGTAACTGCTCAATGTTTCCCGGTTTGCTCTTAATAATTTTACTTCTCAAGTACCCCATAGGAAATAGTCCATTGGTGTTAATTCTGGTGACCTGGGGCCATTCTTTTGGTCCTCTTTTACCAATTCATCTGCCTGGAAACACGTCATCCAGATACTCAGAGACAGGTCTTGCTAAATGAGCATCGTCTTGTAAAAACTAGATGTTTTTATACGGGCCATCGGCTTCATCCGGATCAGGAAACGGAGTAGCTAAATTCGGAACTAGTTCTTCCTGTAAGACTTCTGAATATCCAGTTCCATTGAGATTTCCTTGGAAGAAAATTGGTCCTGTTGCTCGATCACCAACAGTCCTTGTCCAAACATTGTCTTTTTCCTGATCTTGAGTGTGGGTCTGTCCACTAATGACAATTTTGATGATTTGCCTCACTATTTAAGGTAAATGTTAATTCGTCAGAAAACAGGATGTTTTCTATGTTTATAAGATTTCTGTCTAATAAATCCATAATTTGTTCCCAAAATTGGAGTGTATCCGGATCATCTTCGGTGAGGTCCTGGAGGATTGTTGTTTTATAAGAATAAAATTTCTGAGTCTAAAGAATTCTCTTCACTGAAGACTGGCTAATTTCGAGTTTCCTAATTATCTGCTTAGTGAGGACATGAGCATTTTCTTGAACAGAGAGGAGTACATTCATTTTGACATCTTCATTGAAGGCAGTTCTTCATCAGTACGGTGCAGCCTGTTCGGAAGGGTTTGGAATAAGCGAAGGTGAAACATACAACAAAGGATATCACACAAGTGGCCAACGGCACATTTGCGGTTTCGGCCAAACAACCGAAGATAACCGATACTAGCTTTACCTAAGATCCATATCTCAATTCAATTCTCATTGAGATCCAAAATCTCATTAATAGATTTTCATATAGTAAAAATAATTGTCGCTGATACTAAAATGCTGACTGATGCATATAATTTTGACAATGATTATTTTATCTCTGATTCATTTAAATTGGTTAATTTCATAAAGAATTTTCAACTTCTTCCTAATTATAAGATTATCAGTGTTGATGTCGAGTCGTTATTTACAAATATCCTTTACCATTCATATTAGATTCTATTAATAAAAAGTAGATTAGAAAAATATTATTAAAAAACAATAGACAGGTTAAATGAGGGAATTAAATTTATGTTTGATACTACTTAGCTTTCATATAATAACCAGTTCTAAAGACATACTTTTGTCTAAAACCTCCAATGGAACGTAAGATTTTACTGAATTTAGTCATCTTAGCACAGTATGCAACGGATGATTTATTATATGTTTAAATACCGGAATTAAATTTTGAGTTATTTAAAAAAAATTTATCTATTCGATATCACATGCTCTATTCTCGAAAACGGTTAATTGAAATTAACTTTTCAAGTATAGCAGAGTCAAGGTAAATTCCCATTTTTACAAAGCGTGTACTAATTATTTTACTAATATGCCAAAAGAGTCTGAGCCTGAGTCCATTTTCTATGCAGAGTGGAACATATAAGTCATCGCGCAGACAAATGCTCTAGTTGCTATCAGATGTTCATTAACGCACATAGTGATCCCATTCACGTGTTGTGAAATTAACCCTCATAAAGATGATCATAATACTACGTTATAGGCAAGATGATTAGTCACTTTGGTTGATCCAGAAAAGAATATAAAATTGACTTTTTTGGGATGCTGCGTCATGATACAATTTTTTTCCATTCTTAATCTTTTGTTGTGTAATTTGTTACACTTTAACATATAGTAGAAATTGTACGGTGGCATACTAATGTAAATTCTATATAAACCTCCATCATTCTCATGATCTCATATTAATTTCGATATAAAACCCCATCCAAATTTCATAAATCCTTATCTACAGGTGATGTATCTGACATCAAAGCCGCAGTTGACCGACGAATTAGTCATATATCGATGGCATAAACAACAGGAAAACACCCAGGGTAGGGATTGAGTGTACTTCATCTGGAGGCTTTAAAAACCGATGCGTTTCTTCGTACGATTCACTTTTCGAACGCTGACGTACAGCTCTACCAACTTAAAAAAAATCTATGATGGAGTTTTCAGTGCGCCTCGCGGGTCTCCTCTTTCTGTTGGCGGTATACGTGGGCAACATGGAAGCCAGAAGTGAGTAACTAAGGCTTATTTAGTGTGATTTGAAGGGACGTCGGGGCTGTGGAATAGATTCCTTGTTAATTTTAATGCAGTAATTTTGAACATGAGAAATGGAATTTCACTAAAAAACACTTTTATTAACGAGTAGAATGCCAGTTTATGCCAAGTGTCCAATGATAGATATTTTTTTGTCTATTTGTTTTTACAATTTGTGTCGATTGAACAAAGTGTGGTTAAAATGGCGTGCATTTTTACCACTCAATTACATAGTTCTATCGACATTTTTTTTTGGTGTGGCAGAGTAGAAACGTTTTGTTATATTTGGAAAACATTAAACAAATTACTAAAAGCCGTCTTTAAATTTTTAAGAACAAGTTATTAACGAAATGTAAAAGGGTCAATCACTACATACAGGGTGGTTCATAAAAGGGCGTCGTGCGGAATACCCTTTTAAGTGGCTTAAGGGTTTCAGTCATTGTGTGAACTGAAATAAAACTATTCCTTAGATGTATCAAAATGTACGTAATTATTCAAAAAATATGACAACGACTCATGAGTAAACTTATGAGAATTTTTTTATGATCGAAATTACTAACTACCATTGTCAAATTACCACTATTAAACAGGAAATCATGTACCGTACATATTTCCAATATGCTTATCAGAAGACTTATGTTTAATAATATTGAGTAAGTAGATGTTCATCTCTATTAAGTAACTGATTCTGTAATTAAAACCTCTTTTAAATAGTCAACCCGTCTTTTTTCCATTTCACTTTAGAACTGAGAGTCAGACAATTTGTTTTGGTTTAGGTGGAAGAAACAAGCTTGGAAATGTAGGAAATCACAGATGAAGTAGACATGACTCTGCCACCACTTAAGATAAAGTAAATTTCAAGTCCCGAAGAATGTTCGGTCTTGTTTCGGTATTAAAATAAAAATAACTTGGAATTAAGAATGAACATTGATATTTATTATATCGTTCGTAGAGAAATGTAAATTAGTACTGTAGTACTTTTCAACTTAGAAGATCGATTGACTTGAAATTTTAACAGTAGTTAAAGGATAGCTAAAAGAACAAAGTTGACTTAGTTCTGATATGCGCTTTTATCCTGGGGGTGGATGTCACCACTTTTCAGGTATAGACATTATTGCATTAAAAATAACCACGGGATACAGGAACTAATTCTGAGCAAAAGTGTTTCATAAACTTTACTGATAAGTCAATACTTGAAAACGTTCGTTTTTTTATTAAAAACCGCATGTTTTTAAACGATTTTGCATGAACAGGTCAGAAACCTTACTTTCTCAAACAATTTATAAGGAATAATAATGAAGCTTATTAAGGAACAAGAAGAACATTTTTATTTTTGTAGGTGCAATACTCACCGATTGATGGCACATTGAAGGTGATCTTGTGTTTGTCGAAAATTTAAGTCTAAATCAACGTGAAATAAAGGAAAAAGGAAAATATCTCGGGGGATGAGTATAGGAAATTTTCCAAAGGATTTCAAGTAATTTCGGTTTAATTGATAAAATTCTCAACTTTTTGTTGAGAGATCCAGGTTCATGTCCTGGTCGTAGTCGTAAATACCCTCTCCCAAAAAAATTCACTTTCTAGTACTTAAAAATGTTTTTCAAATCAGCCTTTACAAAATATTTTGCTTGAAAATTAGGCAAGTTATGATGAAAATAAAATGGGTTGTTAGATATTTTTGAAAAAACTCTTTTTTTAATAATATGTCTCACGAGTTAAGTGTAGAAATGTAGAAAAGATTTTAATTCAATATAAATACACTATTAAAACATTTAAAGCTCTCGGAAAATATTAAATTTTTTCCATAAAGGGTGGTTTTTAAGTGTTAAATACATTATAAATTATATTCGAGAATTTGCCTATTATATGTACTTCAGTAATCTCAAGGTAAAAACTGTAATCGATAATTTTCAGAGTTTTTGTTATAAGGGATGATTGCTAAGGGTTTAAACCCCTAATAAATTATGTTATAACTAATGATAGGATTTTTACATCATTAGATTTTCACGCTGTTGAAAAATACTCTTTTGAAAGTTCGTAACAATCGGACCCAAGGAGTTTTGTTGGTAAAAACGTTGTTACACATCTTAAATAATATATCGAAAATATTTTGAATAAAAGAAGCTTTATTCGGTAGATTTCAGTCTATGAATAATTTAAATTTACAATTATATGTTTGTTTGCATCAAGGGGTTGTTTTTACCCCTGAAATTACATGGATGACGTCGCATCTCAGTAAATAACATGGTTAGGTTTGCAAGGGTAACCTTGATAGTACTTACTTTTAATTATAAGTTGACAAATGTTCCTAGAGCTTCCAAAACTGCGACGTCATTTAAATATTTGATACGTTACAATGTATACAGGGCGCTTAAGAGTGCCATATGCATTTTTCCAAAGGACCTGGACGCATGTGTGCTTTATGCAGCGAAAGTATTGAAGTGTCTGTATAATTTACATTCGAAAAATTTTAGTTTGGAACAAGTGTTTTTCTTATGGGGAAGAATTTGGCACTGTTTTACATAACGTACTGAACTCAAGTGGAATCCACGTGTCTAGGCCTTATATTTTGGCATGGTCTTTTATGGGCGTCTTTTATGGTCTTTTATATTTTATTTAATGGGCGTCATTTACAAAAGGAAGCAGACGTGATGTGGTGGGATAAATTTTTGACGAAATCATGATTGAAAATTTATCTGCTCCAGAAAAGTCAATGAAGTGATGATAGTTTCATAAATAACTGATAGATCTGCTTTTTGTTAACCGCCTTCCTGCGATTGCTTGGGGCGTCAGCGACCTCCGGTGGGCAGTGTGGGATAAATATTGTAGGTTTTTTGTCGGGCCAATAGTTATCAGCAACCCAGAGTCGTAATTACATCTCCAAAGCACAATTTATTATCTCCAGCCCCTGCCGCGTAAACTTTCAATCGCCAAAAAACTTACGTCTCCCTAGGATCCCACGCACATCCCGCGTCAGCGGGGGGGAAGGAGGATGCCCTCCCCCGTCACGTAGACCCTATAATCGCCCCATGGGCCGGACCCCGCGGAATATCATCATCGCGTACCTCTCGCACCCCCTTCCGCACTACACACACGCACACGTCGTCATCGTAGGCGGGATATGCGCGGGCGCCACCGCCAAACTTTTGAATGAAAAGCGGCGCGCCAAAAGGCGCTCATTCACTTTGAAAATCGCCGCCAAAGTCGCAACAAGCCGGGAACGACCCACCTGAGCACACACACACAGACAGGTGATCACGTTTGACCGGCGAGGTTCAGGATCGAGATGACTTGTTATTCGGTTATTGTGGTCCTTTTGTCCATTATCGCTTTAATGGTGATGCTACACGCCTCCTGCGCCGATGGTAAACGTAAGTTTGCTCTTGTTGTTGTTGATGTACGTCCTCCGAAGCCTCAGAGCCGTTGATCGTCTGTTTGCTCTTCCCTGCTACTTGTTTTCTCTAACACGGCTACACGACTAATTGCTATATCTCACATAGATAATACCTCATCAAATAACATACCGAAATGGTTAGCATCCAATAAAATGTCTATCATTGATAAACACTATTTTACAGAAACTGTTTTATGACTAAATTTTCAAAAGTTAATACGAATAAATTGCTAAAAGTTTTAAAAAATAAATAATTTTGTTAACAGTTTTAATTTTTACGAAAATTGGTCAAATTTTTGGTTACCATCAATCTTTCAATTAATTTCGTTTATACAAATTTTAACAGATCAAATAAGAAAATAATATTTAAAAGCAGGATATGTTATGGAACGTAAATTCGGAGATTAGATCCTCTTTGAAGAAACAAATCTCAATTTAAACGAATCAGGAACTGTGAAAAAAGTAAAACGGAACGACGTTTTAAAAATTTTCTACCTCATCCTTTTTTGAAATTCCCTTTGCATGTTGATTAAGTTCGATATCTTGTGACGTTCAAAGCAGTTGTTTCCATATCACCGTGGGTTAGTAATGAATCCTTCTTCCAAAAATTTAAACAATTGGTTTCGTTCTTTTCTTTCTAAGAAACTGAACCAGAATAAAAAATTTCACAGCCCCTTGCCGATTTTTCTCTTAGGTATTGTATTTAAGTCTTTAAGAAACAAATTATGTTTTCACGAAAGAAATTGTTAATGATAGTAACATATGTGAGTGTCCAAAATTGTATTATCCGCCAATCTATGATATATTCACAAAATATGTGAAATCACAATGTAACAATAACAACGTAACATCTTTTCAAAACTTTTTCGATTCATATTTTCCACTCCATAATCACTTACATTTTTAAAAAGACGAATCAGTTTAACGAAGAAATGCTTATTAATAGACGAATAGAACAAAAATTCCGCGCCAAATTATGACGACAACCACAACTTATTATGGGATAAAAAACATTCAAACAGTAAAGCGGCATATTTAAACAGATCATCATTTCTACTCTTCATTTCTTTTAAGTGAAGTTTCCCCTTCACTTTACATCACATTTTCACTTTCATCACATTTACCGTAAGTAGTTTATGATGATATGATATATGGACCACAGTAACGTAGATATATGGGACTGTTACTTATAGTACAAATTCTTATTCAAGTGTTAATCTTCCTGATAATGAAAACCGAACAAAAATGAAGTCGCTAAAATTTAAATACATAAAAAATTTACTAACATAGTTTCAGCTAACAAGCTTCAGAAAATTTCTGCTTTCATTGTTCGCATTAATTGATTCCTAATAATAAATTAATATTTTACAGTAAGTATTAATTATTTCATATTAATTACGTTAGAATTCATCGATTTTGAAAAGTATTTCAGAGTTCCACACGGAATAACATTTTTATTCAGCCTAGTATAGCGTTAATTTAATTCCCGTCAACATTTCAAATTATTATTGAACATGTGTTGCTAGTTAATGCACACCAAATATTTCTTACTAATTTTTGATCGGTAAAAGGTTGAATATCTTTCAAAATACGGAAGGTCAAATCCTACATTGTTTCACCCTTTAATCGAAATAAATTATTGACCAAAAAATCGATTTTTAATATCGCCGCCCGTTTAATATGTATCAGACAGTTAGATTACATTACTAACTTAACCAGTTCATCCAATTTCCTTTGTATATAGATGCGCATTAGTTACTTTAATTACATCTGGACTATCCCTGATAATACTGTTAGTGCGCGTTATACACTGTAATTGGTGGTTCGATTTCTCCCCGAACATGGAAATAAATTTTTGCTTCAAAATTAATTAAGTTCAAACTAAAACACATTTTTAAAAATTGATGATAGTTAATTGAATCCGTATATCGCTATATTCAATAAAATAAATTAAACAATAATGTAATGCATTGATAAATGTTCGGTTAGTATTATATTAATTCATAAAATAATATTATATATTATGTTCCAGGCATTTGTTTTTACCCTGATAATACCATGGTGGTTAATTGAGGAAAAGCTGTAATAAATTGTGGAACATTTCGCCCCTGCCTAATTACAATCTAAATTGAATTAAAATGAAAACAAAATTATTCTATCTATCTATCTTAAGTCTATAAATTGTAAGTTGGAAGAAGAGTGAGTTTTAATATTAATATTTTTAATAGTTTTGTATGCATGAGTTTTGCAGATATGAAACTTATATGTGCCTGTGCTTTAAAAATTCCATGAAATGAAGTTCACCTTAAAAATGATATGAAATATAGCATCTGGAATCGATTCGAAGATAATAGGCTTTTTTAAATCTTTCCTCAAAATTGCTCTTATGTCATATCTACTCTACTTATTGTAAATCCTACTTAACTCCCTTTTATTATAATTGCTGCACTTATCCTTACCTACGTTATACCTTTATTGCTAACAGTGTATGACAAACAACGTTGTTGAAAATTCCAACTTTACGTCACTTAACTAAAATATATGGTCCGAAAATCGATGTTAATCTTTTGTTTCAAAAGGGCCTTTATCTTTAACAACTTTCTGGTTTCGTAATGACTTCCGTTGTCTTATAACTCAAATAATTTGCCTTGTCATAACTCTTTAGTAAACACTTAGACAATATTTACGTAATAGGAGGAATGTGTTTCGGAAAATGAATGCAAAATCAAAATGCAATATTATATGTTAATTCCCATAAACGATGTGTACATTAACTACATCGAAACACCTAATTAGCTATTGCATATAGATACTTTAATTAGTGTACCGTGCGGCAAACTGATTATTGAGGTGATGTTTACATGGAAGCAGTGCCCTTCAGTTCGACTCAGACAAGTTCGAAGGTTTCTATTAGAGAATGCAACATTGCTATGTATTTCGAACATGGCTTCAATGGCTTCAATGGCTTCAAAAATACCTGAAGCTGTCACAAATAAATTATACTTTGTTTCAAGCAAATCTCCATTCCTACAACGTTTGTACATCTATAGTTTGGTTTTAGAATTATTTATTACTATTTTAAACTTTATTTGCTTCTATTCGCAAGAAGGTTAATTGTAATGATTCCATTTTGTTTCGTTTTTCGGTATAATCTATTCTTTCGAGAGAAATAGAGACGAATAAAACGTTATCAAAAAATTTAAAATCATTCGCCATTGCAGCGCCACTGCAAGTACAATTTTCGAACGTGTGGCGAAGGCACTTTGATTGCACCATTCCATTACTGCGTCGTGAATTCTAGTATAACTGTAATTACGCAGTAATGCATTTAATCATTCAAAATAGTTAATATTGTCCTCAGTATTGTAATCTAGCCCATGCAATAGTACACCCTTCGTCACATTTTAAGACTAACACACCTTCCCATTGTTTTAAAAATATCTCAAGATATTTTCCAGTATTTTGACTATATCTCGGGTGCTTTTTATATTAAACAACTTTTTATTTAAATTGTAGAATGTTTTGGTGCCTAGCATGTGACATGTTCAAAAGAAAATTGATGCCAAATTCAAATTTTGAAACTTTCGAAGTTTTAGAAGTACAATATCTGGAGAATAAAATTCTGGAATTACCCTCTGGAAAGTGAACTTTAGCCATACATATTTTATATGTATAAGTATAAGACTTACATATACATACATATATACAATATAAATATATTGTATAAATATACATATTACATATACATATACAATAGCAATAAATTATAAAATCATCAATTTTTCCTAATAATTTCTTATTTGTTATTAAATTATAAATGTAAAATGGTACATAAAAATATAAAAGTAACGATGAAAATAGAAAATAAAAATGTATATCTCTTGACAACGACATTCCTGCCATAATTAACCTTCATTATTAATATATATCTAAGGCAACGCATAAAATTTAATTTCTTTATTTTGCACCATGTAAGGTCTCCCTATTGTTGGTAATCACTGAGTGGAAATCTTCACTATTTACTGTAGGTCGGCAATACGTGTTCCTATTCAATTCCTGATGGTTTTCAATCAGGAATCGCCTTTCGTTTTTCCAGTTAGTGTTTGCTGTAGAATATGAATTCCCCCAAATCCCATATACCAAGTACGACACTTTTCTACATCTGATTATTGTAAGCAATTGACGCATTCTTTTACCTCTTCCTAAGAGCTGGTCATTAGTTTGTTAGGCAATTTAGGATATCTCCAACATGCGACGATATATCAACATTTCTAGTACTTCTATTTTATTAATTTTTGTTACCTTGAACGTCCAAGAATCTACACTATAGATCAGAACTGTCCATACATTGGACTTGTCCCAATCCTCTGTTTAAGGTTCAATTTGAAGTTATTATTACATAACAAGGTTTTCATCTTTATAAAGTTGTTTTAGTTGGTCTATAACTACGCTACTCAAGTACTCGAATGTAAGTTCTACTCAAAATTATGATGCATTTCGTTTCCTTCGCATTAACATTATACTCATGTTTTTGTCTATCTCGCAAGCTCTATTTAAAAATGTTTGTATTCAATAGGATCTAGCAATATAACAGTGTCATTAGCATAACATTTCTGTTTTCACCATGTTCCTTGATTTCCTGTTGTGGACCTTCAGTGCGTTCTTGAATACTATATGCCCCCAGAATATAAATAATATACATTTGGAGACAAGATATTTTATGGAGGTTCCTTTTGATAGTCTATCGTCAAATTTTACATTAGCTTTTTGTTTGGATTATAAGCTCTTAATTATATTGTAATGCTTCTACGTACAAAGAGGTTTTACTCTTCTTAAATTACAACCGTCTTTACACGCGAAGAAGTTTTACTCTATTCTGATGTCAACATGAACATGTATGATCACATAAACAACACTCTTGTTTTTCCATAACAACGGCTTATACGGGGCATTCGCTACACTATCCCTCCCCGTCTTCAGGGTCGCCCTCGACCCTCGGACGATCTACTTCCACAGCACTCCATATCAGCGAATGACTACCATATCAGCAAACTGGTACTGCTACGGCCAATGCTTCGGTTACTGCTACTGCTACCATGCGCATCGCTCACGCGCACCGCCCCTCCCCTTCTTCAGAAATTCCGCTAGAACTTTTCCATCGAGAGCCAGTTGTCCTCTCTAGGCGATGTTCACCTCCGGGAGTCTAGCCATAGTTGATCTAAAAATCAGACAAAACACGCCAGTATCCTTGCCAAATCCATTTGCAATAAATTGCAAGTATATGTGTAATTGTGTGCATGTGTATGTGTGTGATTAACTCCATTGAGCGGGTTAGACTGCAAATCTTGTACAAAAATTAATCAGCAGCAAATCGAAACCAAGCAGGCCAATCCTCTTTCTGACCATCAAAAAAAAAAAATACCAGGGGTGATTAATCCCAAACAATGCTCCAGGTAGAAGAGGGACCTGTCTCTTGAAATCCTTCAAGCAGGCCAATCCTCTTTCTGACCATCAAAGACACCAGGGTTGATCAATCCCAAACAATGCTTCAGGTAGAAGAGGGACCTGTCTCTTGAAATCCTCCAAGCAGGCCAATCCTCTTTCTGACCATCAAAGACACCAGGGATGATCAATCCCAAACAATGCTCCAGGTAGAAGAGGGACCTGTCTCTTGAAATCCTCCGCTGCTCTTACAGTTACTGAAATCCCCAGTAACTGTTTCATGGCTCCAGACGCACAACCCAGTGGTCAACCATCACCAATTCTTGTACTAAAGATGAACAGCGCCCGTCTCCCAATACAAGTTACGAATGTGAGTGTAGCATTCAAACGTGTTTTGTGCGTTGATTGTATTCAGCTAATCTATTTGAGTGTACTATCTTGTTTTTGTGTTTTGAGGACTTTCTAATACAATAAACAACGTCGTTAATTTTCTTAAGTACTTCGTAAGGACCCTCCCAGTCAGACTGTAATTTAGGTGCATGGTTTTTGAATCGCCGTGGATTATGAAACCAAACCAGCTGACCTTGAACAAAATCCTTTAATTTTGACGATCTGTCGTAATGTAGTTTTCGTGATTGTGTCTGTAAGTGTATTTTGTTTCTTGTCAAGTCATGTATCTTTCGTAACTGGTCGCGTAATTTGGAAACGTATCCGTCAATGGTAATCGGATCTTCATGAGGAGAGCCTCTCAACAAATCCAAAGGAAGACGAAGATTCCGACCCAAATAGACTTCAGATGGTGTCAATCCTGTGGATTCGTTTTTCGCAGATCGATACGCCAAAAGAAACATTGGTATCAATTGATCCCAATCCTTTTGGTTTTCCGCAACGAACAAACTCAAATACTGTAAGATGGTCCGGTTCAAACGCTCTACCTGACCATTTGATTGTGGGTGTAATGGTGTCGTTCTAGTTTTAAACATCCCTAACAATTCTGAAAGTTCAAGAAACAACTTTGATTCAAAATTCCGACCTTGATCCGTATGGATCTCTGATGGAACACCATGATTAGCGACAACGTGACTGACGAATGCTAACGCCACTGTTTTAGCTCTAGTATTCTGAAGAGGAATGACTTCTGGCCATCTCGTAAAACAATCAACCACTACTAATAGATACTTATTTCCTGACGATGAACAAGATAGTGGACCCAGAATATCGACTTGAACACGTTCAAACGGAATACCAACATTATACACTTGCATCGCGTCCTTACCACGATCCCGCGGTCCTTTCTTTGCAATACAGACGTCGCAGGTTCTACACCAACTTTCGACGTCTGACTTACAGGTATCCCAATAGAAAGATTGTCTAATCTTACCTAACGTTTTATTTATCCCAAAATGACCGCCAGAAAGAGAGTCATGTGCTTGGCGAATAACCTGTTCTACCCTACTCCTAGGCACTATTAATTGCAACTTGTACGTCTTGAGATTAGGCGAATCCCATCTTCTGTAAAGAAGACCGTTCTTGATGACCAAAGAATCCCACTGTAAGAGATACGATTTTAAGGCTTCACCTTCATCAGAAATGTGTTGCCAATCTGGACGCTTTTCACTAGCCTTGAATTGTAAAACTTTCGAAATAACACGATCCTTCCGTTGTTCCTCTAACCAAGTGTGATCTTGTTCTTGAAGATTGATACGACCAACTAATTCTCTACTGTCAGTGGAAAATCTATCTTCAACCGAAGAACAGTACTTACAAGATATATCGGAGCACGGACGCCGTGATAATCCATCCGCATTCAAATGTGCATTACCTTTTCTATGCATAACCTGAAAATCAAACTTTCCTAATTTCCCTATCCATCTAGCCAACTGACCATCTAAATCTCTGAATGACAACAACCACTGTAAAGCTGAATGATCAGTACGAAGAGTAAATTTCTTCCCAATGAGATAATGGCAGAAATGCTCTGTTGCATCGACCACCGCCAATAGTTCGCGCCTAGTGACACAATAATTCTTTTCAGCCTTATTCAAAACTCTACTGTAATAGGCAATCGCTCGCTCTTGGCCATCTTGAACTTGAGACAACACAGCACCTATCCCATGTCCAGAAGCATCAGCATCTAAGATGAATTCAAGATCCCTTTTAGGAAAAGCCAAGATCGGAGGGGTCGTCAACAAATCTTTCAACCGATCAAAAGATTCTTGACATTCATCCGTCCAAAGAAACTTCGAGTCTCTTTCCGTCAACTTATGTAAAGGTTTAGCTATTTCTGAAAAATGAGGAATGAATCGCCTCGAATAGGACGCGGTACCAACAAAAGTCCTAACTTGTTTCTTCGTCAAAGGTACGGGCCAATCCTTAATGGCAGCTATCTTTTTCGGATCCATAGTGACTCCTTCTTCTGAAACTATATGCCCTAGGTATTCTACTTGCTGTCTGAAAAAATCGCACTTTTTAGGATTTAATTTAAGATTAGCTGAACGTAACTTTTCGAAGACTTTATCCAAATTGTCTAACATCTCCTCAAACGACCCGGCAAGAACTATCACATCATCTAAATAAACTTTACAAATGACGTTTAACAATTCGTCGAGAAGTTGCTCCATCAATCGCTCAAAAGTGGCTGGGGCATTACACAATCCGAAAGCCATGACCTCGAACTCCCAAAGTCCATTCCCCACCGAAAAGGCGGTTTTCTCCTTATCCTGTTCCCTAATTTTAATCTGCCAATAGCCGCTCTTCAGATCAAGAGTAGAAAACCAACGATAACCTACAAGATCATCTAACATCTGGTCGATTCTAGGCAAAGGATATGAGTCCTTTTTCGTTACAGAGTTGAGCCTCCTATAATCAACACAGAACCTAATGGAACCATCCTTCTTAGTCTTAATCACCACCGGTGAACACCAAGCACTGTGTGATCTTCTAATGGCTCCTGCGTCGATCATCTCTTGAAGAGTTTTATTGACTTGTTCTTGAAGATGTATCGGTACTCTCCTGATGGGTTGCTTAATGGGACGCGAATCCGATAATTCTATTTTATGCTCGTGGAGATCACAATTTCCCACCAATAAACCTTCAGAAAACATATCCCGATTTTTAATTAGGAATCGTTCGAATTTTTCCCGTTGATCAGGGATCAATTTAGCAGAGGAATCATCGAGAACCTTCTTCAGTGATTCAGGAAGATCAGAATCTCCTTGCAAAACGCATGCACACGTACCATCGTGAAAATCATTCTCCACAGCCTCTCCTGAAACGACTCGAATTATTTTTTCTAGTATACCCGACGATTCGAGAAAATCCAATCCTAGGAGACAATCATCTTCGATATCTGCCACGAAAATTTCCAATTTAGCTTCTTGCATTCCGACCTTTAATAAAGCAACAGTTTTGAAGCGAACCGGTACCGACTCTCCCGTTGGATACCTTAACACGTTCTTATCCACAGTTATCTTCCTTTTGTCAGCTGCAACGAACCTAGTACCAATTATGGTGACGTCTGAACCCGTATCAACCCTAAATGTACAAGGAATACCATCAACCGACCCTAGAAAACACATTTTCCTCACGTTACTCGAAATATTCCTTACCCACTTCAAACTAGAATGACTGTGTGTTGGGGCTATGTGTTCCAAAGTCGAACCCGCCCCTTGAAGTTCGACATAACCTAGTTTTCCGCCTTTCTGTTTTTGCGGACATTTGGACCTTATATGCCCCGCTTTACCACATTTCCAGCACTGAAATGTGGAACCCTGATTATTAGGTCGAAAAGCTTGTGTATTACATGTTTCCATTATCCGTGCCTGAAAATGATTTGTGTTCTGTTGGGGTTGATATAATGGTGTATATCGAGTACTTGAGCTATGTGAACGGTTTTGCTTTTTAATGACTTCAATTTCCATGGCCCTATTCAAAGCTGTCTTGAGAGAAATTACTCTTTCCAGTTGAAGGATCTCTCTGATAGAATCGTTCGTAATAGCCAATATAAATTGCGCACATGCTATTTTATCCTGAGTCGTGTAAGGACATTCAGGATACGCCAAAACAACAAGTCTTTCTAAATCAGCCGCCAACGTTGGAAAATCCTCTCCTTCGGTTTGTCGACGACTCTGAAATAGGGAATAGTACGAGGGAGCCAAATGCGCATCTCCAAAACGCAATTGGAGGCGCGACTTAAGTTCCTGGAAATCACCACCAGAATCGAGGTTGAAATTATCCAGAACAGCTCTCGCTTTGCCCCGTAGACAGCCGGCCAAAGCGATCATTTGCCTATTCGCGTCCCAACAGTTCGCTCGGGAAATCAAGTCGAACTGATTGAGGAATTGCCGTAAGGGTACCTCACCGTCATAGAAATCAGGTTTAAGGTTATATCCTAAATCTAACTTAGGTGTTTCATTTGTGTGTATATGTGTGGAGTCTGCGATACTTAATCGTAAGTCCTGTGGAGCCTCGAGTCGCGCCAGTCGTTGTTCTAGTTCTAGAAAACGCCGCTCAGCCTGCTGTGCTCGCTTCTCCGCCTCTAATCGTTGTATGCGTTCCTGAGCTAGTTGTAATGTGATGGTCTCCTGTTGTCCGTCCGGATTCATCCTCGCCACTTGTTCTCCTACGAAATCTTGACAATGGGAAGTGTCCCCGTTTCCCTCCTCCGGAACTTCGTCGACTTGTCTCAACGTCTTCTGAGATAATCGAGTACGGCGTCGAACTTGTTGGATGGGCGTTTCTTCGCTGGGTGAAGATGGAGGTTGGCTTCGTTTAGTTCGTCGTGTATCCATTGTCTGATTTTTTTTTCTTGCGTCACCAAATCTTTATCTGCTACCTGGGTTTACCAATCGCAATTTGCTATCTCGATTCACCAAATCCCGGACAGGCCCCCATTGTAATGCTTCTACGTACAAAGAGGTTTTACTCTTCTTAAATTACAACCGTCTTTACACGCGAAGAAGTTTTACTCTATTCTGATGTCAACATGAACATGTATGATCACATAAACAACACTCTTGTTTTTCCATAACAACGGCTTATACGGGGCATTCGCTACAATATGATTTTTATTCTATGAGTTAGTTTGTCATGTTGTACTTCCTCAAAAGCCTTCTTGTAGTCAATGAAACAGTCAAGACCATTTTTTGTTTCTGATCTCTGTGGTTTTGGAGCAGTGCATTTGAAGCAAATAGGACTTCCCTGAGGCTAAGAGACCTTTTAAACTTAAAAGTGGACATTAACTAGCCTAACGGAATTTCTTCACTACAATAAACGGCTTTAATAGTTTTATCAAGAGCTGAACCTTTTATCTCATCAATAACCATTAGAATTTCTGAATTTATTTCATCTGAACCTGGTGCTTTTCGTGTTTTGGGCTCTTTTACTAGATGTGATATTTCAGAAGTTAGAATGGATGAAAGTTTTCTTGTTGCCATTCTAAATCTGTCTCATTTAAAACATTTGTTCAATGTATGTTTCTGAAGTTCTCATATCTGTCTCTTCATCTGTAATAATTTTATTCGTTTCGTCTGTCAGTAGCGACAGACTTTTTTGGTTAAATATTGTTGGTATTTCCTTCAGTTTTTATGTAGGTTGAAGGAGTCATGTTGATTAAATAAGTTCCTGAATTCATCGGGATTTGTTTTTATCATCCTTCGTTGTTTCGTTTTCTGTCATCCATTTCTTCTACTTGGTTGTTTGAATTGAGGATCTCTATTCCTTAAAATATTTCCCAGATTTCTTACGTGTTTTTTGACTACTCAATCCGTTCGTTAGAAAATGTTGAATACAATTCATCTGCTACTTTTTCAGCACTATCTTCATCTTCTAATTTCCAGATGATTTTAATGTGCTTTAATGGCCTTCTTGTGTAATCCTTTACATATGAGCTACAATAGTGTTATGATAGGAGCCCACATCTACCCTTGAGTAGGTTGTTTCACGTATAATTGTGATCCAAAATCGTTTTTTTATTAAGTTGAAATGAAAATGGAATCTAGACAATATTTCTCCTATATGCAGTCTTCGTTTGGGTAATTTCCAATCTGTACATATATCCCTATGTCTTCCTTTTACAACTTTCCAGATGAAATCTTCTACAATATAATTGCTTTGATTTTTTTTTAAATTCTTATAAATATTTCCAAATTCTTAACAACTTCTTCTCTTTCGTTGTCATTTTTGTAATTATCTTACTTAAGTTTTTCTTAAATAATAATTTTCTCCAAAATTTTTTTAACAGATTTACCAATTTTTTGTCATTGTATAAGAACCTCTATGAAAAGTAGAAATAAATCAGAGGTTTCCATTTAAAAAAACGTATGGTTCCACAACTGAAAAAGTCAATGATATTACATAATCTTTTAATATCAAAGTTAAGGCATTTAAAAAAAATCGACCAGTCTCAGGAGTTTTAAATATTTATTTTTTAAAATAATTTTTTAATTAAAAATTTAAAATAATCAATTTAAAAATAAACATTTTTGAAAACAATTTTATATAAATTATATTTTATAATACAAAAGTGCAGGAAATTAAAAAAAGTAGATTTCCTAAAAGGAGATTTTGCCATTGCTTGTATACCGCATACATCAAATTGTAATTTGTACTTTTCAGCTATAAATATTAATGAAACGTGTCCGAAGCATTTTTGAGAAAATCGCATAAAACAAGAAAGGGCCGATTGTAAACTTAACAGATTTTATTAAAAATTTTCGAGCATATTACAATCCCTAAATGAAAACTTAAGTTTCAAATTTGAACTTAATACGTTCACAGATGCACATACGGACAGATTTTTTGAATTGGGGCTCCCTAAAACGAAGAAAAGTTGAAATATCGATTTCCAATTTTTGGATTAATCGCAATACTCAAATTATGCGTTATACGTCCCAGGAGGTATAATTGTTGTAAGGAAAGTAAAAATTTAAAATTGAAGGGCCGTCGCCATCCTAATGAATATGAAACAGTGGGCTAAATTAAGACAAAGCACTGCTGGCATTCCTTCTGGAAAATTAGTACTCTCCTTCTCGAAATTAGATTATAGCGTCAGGACCTTACGTTCTATCATTAGAATTCCTCGATTACTGGAAAATGGTGCTCACTTAATTAACTAAATATTTACCATTAATATTCAAATCGTGAAAACTTGTAACATGCCACTTTTCTAAATTGTACAAGTTGTAATCGTGTTGATCCAAGAAATAACGAATCATTATTCTGTTGAATGCTGAACATTGTCATTGATTTCTATTTTTAATAAAGTAATTTCAGTCTGTAAAATGCTTTACAGTGTACACATATTGATATACAAAGGCACGTTCATTGAATTTGTAAAGACAAAAGGTGTTTTTTTCAATTGATATATATATATATATATATATATATATATATATATATATATATATATATATATATTAATTAAAAATTCAAAGGCAAACTTTAAACCTGGCAAAGTCAGTCGTGGTGAACAATTGCAATAAGCACATCATGCTGTGCCGCTATAACATTTACAAATAGAAAATTGTGAAGCGAATCTCTTTCGTAAAGCGCTAAATGTTTGCAACCGTTAACGTATTTTTCTGTTCTGTACGTTCTCAAAATAAAATTTCAATTTTGATCAGATCGCAGGCAATTTCAATTGCACGAATATCAACAAACTGCGAGGGCAATCAGGCATTTTCTGCATTTATGACTGCGTTCGAACTGTATACGTAATCAAATGTGGTTATCACTAAAAGATTACCAATTAGTTAGAGATTGTAAACAACCAGGGTTGAGTAAATAATGAATAAAATTCTGCCTAACGGGTTTATTTAGTATTTCCATGATGTACTTTGGGTTTTGAGTAAAACAGGTAAAAATTAAAATAATTCAAGTGGAGATTCAAGCGCCTGGCTGCAAATATGATTCGCTAATTTATCAGTCAGCTGTCCTGAATACTAAAGTTAACTGACTATATGAAATGATATTTCATCTGCCTCTTTTTTGAACGTTTCGGTGGCAATACATGCAGCCATCTTCAGCAGAAATCCTACAATTAAAATAAATTAGTAAAACCTGCAGTGTCATGTTTATCAGATTTGAGAATGTGTTTTAATGTCGCCTTGACAATAACTGTTATTACTACTTAATGAACACAGTTCTATCCGATACAAATTTCATTGAGGCCATCAAACGGTACAGTAGTAACAAAATGTCCAGATTTTTCTTGTATTATAAATTGAATTACATTAAAAATAACATTGAATCGCCATAAATAAATATTCCAATTATTTGGTAGTGATTATGGTAGTGGTTTTTAGGCAATTCCACCTCACTAAAAGGGTCCTTATGATTTTAAAGTACTGAGTGACCGAGTGAATCCTAACTTAAAATGTTAAGCAAGTAAAATCAAGCAAGCTCTAGGACTGGCAGATACCTGTACAGCAACAAAAGTTTAAAGTATGGAGACCTATTTAAAAAATGAGGGAATAATTTTCTTTGGTCAATTCATTACTCAAGAAACAGCTTTCAATAACTACTATCAAATAAATACTAAAAAGAAAGTACCTATGCTAATTATTTAAGTTTGACATTGTAGTGTGAGTTTGAATTGTATAAACACAAAAAAGATCCGCAAATGTGAACGTAGAAATATTGAATACATTATTAAATCGCCATGGTTGTTAAATTATTTCCACTAAAAATACACCTAAAAGGGTTAAAAAAATTATAAATAATTAGGAAAATATTATAACCTTTCATGAAAATGAAAATGCTTTAGAAATTTGCATTTACTCTTTTTATCTTTTTAAACATTTTTAAGTTGTTTTATACCCTATTCACTGTTTAATTTTTTTCTTAGTTTTGTACATTCAGATATTTGACAGGTGGTAGAAATTTACACTAGACTTGGCGAACAAAATGTTAGTGACTTATTTTTTATTTTGAAAAAGAAACATTTTTCCTGGAAAAGTTTTCTTGCGCTTTTGAGCTTTTCTTTGCATTTTTATATTGAATATCTTTTAGGGCATCAATAATTACAAAGATATTATAATTAGAACTCTAAAATTTGGTAATAAATTTACAGTGAAATGGTCCGCAAAAATTTGCACTTCTCTCAATTGTTAGAAAAAATTTAACCTAAATATGAGATGAGACAATTGAAGAATCTAATTTATATTTTACCAAAATTTAATATCAAAAGTCATGAACTCTTTTGTCATCTGGCCGACTTCACATAAAATCATCCGTCTGAAAATCGTCCATATCTGAAGGTTGTGAAAATGGGAAACCAAAAATGTCTTATAAATATATTAAAAACTTTGAATTTTCCATTTTATGCCCCTTTCCTTTATTTATTTACCAATTCATGTACTATTCTATCTAAAAATGCATCTGAATCGACAACTGGAATTCAAACACATCGACACACAACAATCTAAATATTAAGTTGTTGTTAAATTGTTGTTGCAAAATATATTAAAATATGAAGACTTTTTTTATTCAACACATATCTGAGTAGGTTTTTTTAGTTATGAACACTAATCAGGTGAAATAAGAACTGCTTAAATAATGAAAATTTAAAATTAGTTTTGTGAGTAGCTACCTTAAAACTAATGCCAAATTATAATTGATAAAATCAATGTACTAATGGAACTGATTCTATATTGATTGTTGTAACCTTAACGAATTCATTACCTCTTCTCTAGCATACAAGCGTTTAGTTAACTTTTTTCAGTTAGGTTTTACTGATAGACAGTATATAAAATTTCTGCACCCACTCACTCAAAATTACTTTTCCTATAGCGTATTGTGTTACAAATATCCATTAATAACAACAATCGCCTGAGAACCGAGAGCTTAGAGATTTGTCGTTGGTTTACGAATTTTAGGGAAACAAATATACTGACATGCAAACTTTTACAAAAATTAGCTCGGATTAAAGAGCAGGGCCCTTTCTCGCGAAACCTTTCCGTGCCAAGAAAGATTGATTACGACCTGGCGTATGCCTACTGATAAGTGTATGTTGCGAAAAATGGAAAGAGGTGTGATAAATGCTCAAGACTGATCAATAAAACCTGAAGACTGGAGCTTGGTTAATCAAATTGGAAGAGTGAGATTTAAGCGATCTGTGGATTCTCTCAAATAAAATTGGGAAGAAAAGGAGATGATGAAATTTAAATCAATGACAGCAATAATATGTGCTATTATTATACTTTTGGTGCTTCACCATCGCCTTTGCTTCATCAATTACAATAGTGATCAATTTAAATTAATTGATCAATAAATATAATTTTTGAAACCGTTGCTTTGGACAATTAGCTGCTAGGGGGTGCAACTTACATTGCACCTATAGGCCGATTCTTGAACTGAGAAAATTGTACGGATATTTACAGTTATACGCAACATAGGGAAAACAATTTCCTCATGTGAATATTGACCCTTCCATCTAAATTACCAGCAGTTAGCAAAGGCATGAAAGTAAGTTTAGTTAAATGTTTCACGTTCTTGAAATGAGTCAGTTTCTTATAAGCTCTTTATTACATTGCAATTTTTGCCCCTGGCAGTAGTTAAGCAGGAAGAGCGTATAATGTGTTTATTGGTAGTAGTCAGCATATTGTTAATAGATGCATTGAGAAAGTTGTTAATCATCAACAATTCTGCGAAACCTGATTGTTTTGTTAAAAGTTGTTTTAAAGCAACGTTGAGTAATTATAATAATAAATCGACAAAACAATGTGAATTGGTGTACAATTTATTTTAAATAATTACAGTATAATTTTTGGCTGCACTCATATGGTGATGGTTCCTCCGCCAAAAATTACAAACATTATTTAAAAATCATTTTGTTAAATAATTTCCATTTAATGCATGTTCTTCCTTTGCAAGTTTAACAAACGCTTTTGTTGAGTAATCTGATAATTTCACTTAATAAATACTTCACACTTTCCTTACATTTTCTCTTTTCCAATTATATGAACTAGTTTAAAATGCTCTATTATTTTGATCTCGTCTGTTACGGTTTTATTTTTCTGCAACAATTGCATTTACATGAGATTCAACAAAAGTCAAATCAACTACTATTGATGTATGATCTAACTTATTTAATACTTGTATTAGTGGTGTTTACCCTGGAGGTCCAATATCAGTTGATATTTTCTTACGTAGTATATTTTGTCTCCACTTGTCAACTGAAGTCGTGCTGAGCCTAAATCGAGGCAACAAGTTACATCTTTGTTTTCCATACACATTAAACGAAAAGTCACTTACTATTTTACGTTGCACTTTATTTTTCTGTGCAAATATTCCTTTTCTTAATTTCTCATCATTTCCCATGTAGGCAATAAGATCTTTCTTGGAGTATTTCTCCCATTTTCACGTCCTACGCATGTTTATGCCGCCTCACTGTATTAGGAGGAGACTGATAAATAAAAGTACTACATTTACAACATATCTAGGTTAACATGGTTACACAATCTTTAAAAAATCTTCAAGCAAAGACTGACAGCGATTAAACTTGTTGGTCCAAGGTTCTCTATTTATACAAATATGAATATTCACTGGTGAATATTTTTACATCATTTCAAGGAAGTAGTTTCTTCATGCAAAAGTTGTTTCATTTTTTAGTCCCTTCAGTGAATTTCGAATTGGTTTAATATTGAAATCCATTTTGATGGAATTTTATACCTTTCAATTGTAATTGTACACGTTAGAAAACGACAAGAATCAGAAGATTTATTTCAGAGGTTTCTCTAGAATCGTCAACAACCAAAACTACCGCCAATTAAAATCTAGTTTTTTTCATAGAAATTTCAAGTAATTTTATTTAATTTCAAACGTTGACTTTTTTGTATAATTTGAAACTACCAAATGTGCCTTAAAATTGAACGTAGAAGCTTTTATTAAGGTTTCAAATTGTTTCGCTTTTCGAGAATTACATAAAAAATTAAAATTTTCCTTAATGATCTATACATAGTTTTCTAAATGGTTGCTATAAATGGTATACGATCTAGACGCCGTCTCGTTAAAATTTTAAACAACAAGAGTCTGAATCATGATAAAGAAAACCTCTAAAAGTTTATTGGGAATTTCGGAACGTCAGAATGGCACAAAATAAAATCTGGAAGGTTTATAGATTTCAGAACTTGCAAATGTAATTCTAAATATTAAATAACTTCAGGATTCCAGATGAAAGATTCTAAAGGTTCGTCAATATACAGAATAGCCTTCAAAGAAAGTCTAAATATTTTACGGAAGTTTGAAACAATTGAATTTTAAGCGCTTAGAGAGAATTTGGAGAGAATGAGAAAGAGTATGAATGCCAAAGGTTCTTCTAGAACCTCAGATCCAAGAGCTTTCTTGCTTTGATTTCATATAGTAGATTGTCTGAATCATGCTAAAGAAACATTCTAAAAGTCCCTTTCAGTTGCGTAATAAGGCAAAAAATGTGCTGGTGTTCAAATCAAAGAAATATTAAATTTCAACGTTCCCCGAGTTCTTTCAGGGTCGGGGACTTGTGCCTCATACACATGGCACAAAAGTAAGACGTCATTTCAAGAGAAGTTTATTCAGTCTTCTATACGTCTCTACCACGATGGGCACGGGTTACTAAATTTTATCCAGTTTCTCAAAAGGAGAACCACAAAAATGAGACATAATTTTTATGTGGTAGGGTGATGCCGAGTGCTCCTGCCTACGAGTTAGTCAGTAGAGCTGTAAATAATGTTATGGAAGTAAGAAAGTTACAGTGGGTAGGTTACTTAACAGAAACTAGGTTCTAGTCATTCTATGGAAAAATCAAGGATAAAAGGAAAGATGTAGATCCGGAGAAAGGAGCATTCAAGTTTATATCAATTGGATAGAAGGGTGGAAATTGAATGCGAAATATTGACAGCAAACCGTGCTATTGGGCGTGATCAATCTGTGTAATAAATAAGTCTAGAATGAATTTATCCTTCAACATGAACAACAACAATGCGTATATTTGTTGGAAAGTAAAAATATTGAAATACTAAAGAGAAAAAGTTATTGAAAAATCGCTTGTTGACGAAGTATATCTATCTATACTAAATCTCCCATATTGTCTAAATAATATACTTAAAGAATCGATGTATTGCAGCAATATTATTGCACGTTGCGTGGCAATTAACCTTTAACATTATTTAATTTATTTAGAAATCGATTTTTTTTAAACTCCACACATAAAATATATTTCCATTACTGAATCCCATCCAAGCATAAAATTTAACAACAAAACTTTTTTTTCTCCTTTGTTCCAAAATTCAGGTTACACTCGAAACAGTGAAATCAACTTAATCTGCTAATTGTTCCAGTTTTGTATTTTGGGTATTAGTCAACGTGGCCCATATATTCGCATTAATTACAGGAGAGTGTGTTCGTAAACAAACAAAATCCTATATGATTTCGGTACCTTCTACACATGATTAATGTTTGATCTGCTTAACCGTTGAAGTGACCCGGCAAGAATGTGATTTAGGTTATACTAATAACAGAACGTAATAATGTTGTATGTTGTATTGATTGAGTTGTAATTATACGTCAATAGTTGTTAGATTTATTTTGCAGAAACTGCGATCCAGGCTTACGATTAATTAGTATAGATTAGAAAACGTAATTTACACAGATATTTATATTTATTTGGGGAAGTGTTCTATGAAAAATAATTCGTTTTATTTATCTGAGTAGGTAATGCAGGGATTCCAAATAGGGGAAAATGTGTGCTGGATGCGTATGTATGTAAACTATATGCAAGTTATCAAAAATTACAGCAGGTTATACCAGTTCTTTTACGTGTTGAAATGGTTCACATTTTCTCCCTTTTTGTTTACAGTTTCGCTATAAAACTCTTTACCAGCTCGTTCTCGTTTTACCTCGCTTTAGTAGAAACATACTGAAGCAAGAAAAATGTAGTAAAAAACGAGCGTTTACACTACAGCGCTAGGGAGAAAATGGAAAAGACAATAATATTGTACTTATAAAAAAATGTGGAAATAAATCTAAAAAATATTTGAAAACGTTTTAACACAACGATGGCACATTAAACTAGAACTAGAAACTTTAGATCCATTCACTACCCATTTACAAATTATGTAATGAATTCTTACCACCAAGTCTGATACTGATCAGTTCCATTGTCATAGCATTGTAAATATTTGGGGTCGACTTGTGTTTTTGGCAGTAAGTACGGTTGGTACGGTTTCTCAATAAAATTTGCTGTCGACCTCAGTGAGAGAGGTTTAGGGGAGACTGCGCTATGGTCGAGGTGCTTAAGATAAAATACTTTTGGGTTCAGTTTTTTGGGCTTTCGGGTTATGGCAATTAGTCGTTAGGTTGACTAAGAGTCCAATAGTTTAAACAGTGCAGTCGGTTGTGGTGTAATAATAATTCACACACGTCAGGGAGAAGAAATATATTTGCAAAAGATCAACGAGAAATTATGTACAATAATTTAATGTTTGACTGGTGTGAACGGTGAATTTACAAGTATTTACAAGACTCGAGATAAAAAGGCACCACAACCAGAAGAGTTGAATTGACTACAACAAAGTAGCTACTAGGGAAGACAACCTATAGTGTCAATCCCGCTCACTTACGTAATAAGTACGATAACCAAGTGCAAAAGATCAACTTGGTGAGTGGAGAGTGATTGAAGTGAGGCGACTGAGAGTGGCAGGACTAGTCAACGACTGTGTCAGGGTTGACTTAACTATTTGACTCTTGCTTATAGTAAGAGTAAGTGTCTACTCACAACTCATGTAATATTACTAAATCTAGTTGTATTATACTGACCACTTTGTCATGGCTCTGAAGTTAGTTGGATTGTGTTAGTAACAAGAAGGCAGTCATTTGTGAGATGGTCACTGCTGGTTAATAGCCCTATTTACATAACGGCAAATATGTATAAGATTCTATAATCTTAAGACTTCCCGATAGTCTTGGCAACGACGTATGCAAGATATTTAACAAAGATTCGGACTCTCAGGAAGTGTCTATAGGGAAAATATTAAATATTCTAAAAGGAATCTATTAAATTACATTTGCCGCAACCTAATGATTGTAGTGTGACATTCGCCAATCACAATTGCTTGCCAATGCACTAAAATTGTTATTGTAATTACCTCTTGGCTGGTTAGATCCCATATTTTTTCATTATTGTTAGTATTATTATTATTTTAATTTGATATAGTGACGATTTCCTACTGTTCGAATTTTATTGTTCATTGGTTAATGTTAATTAATTGATTTTCCTTCCATTTTAATATTCATAACGAATTTGCATCCCACGAATGATATGAGGGTGAAAATTCAATTCATTAAAAACGAGAGATGAGTAAAACAAAGTATTGCTGTTTTTAATACATTATTATTACAGATGTTGAATTTTATATCGTTGTGATCAATTTTACTAGAGTATTATATTACTTAGTGAGAATTCGTTCTAGAAAGATTTAAAAAAATAAGGGTATTGGTTTGAACCCTTATAAATATAATTGAAATTATAAACCCTTTGAAGTCATAATCCTCTAAGGGTCGAAACGAATTTTAATACACGAATAATCTGAGATGAATCCTATGAAAAATTACCAGAAACTTGTTGTTACATGGATCTCCTCTATTCTAAACGAAAATGATAGCTTTATTTTTGACAGATGTTCCCCTCGTTGAGAAACACTCAACCACTTTGCTCTTTCATGTTTCTGGTGACTATAACTGGTGACATTTCCTTTGCTACCTTCAAACGCCTCCCTTTTTCGTAAAGGAGAAAAGCGGAACGGCTCCAGGCGTTCGTAAAATGTATGAAACATACTCGACAGCAACGAATACAGAGCTAATTTGTTCCGGATTGCGAAAGAAAATAATGTATAACCTATTATATATTTGCGGCGTGTCTGAATTGAAGTCCTCTTTGATATAACCACAACATCATCAGGCACTGTGACCCGTTTGCATTCCTAATGAGTACTCTGTAAGTATATTAACATCCCGCTTTGTTTATGTGGATGGTTCTTTCCTGACAAAATATTCTCATAAAGTACAAAGGAAGTTCACAAATGGCGTGTTGTTAAGTATTTATTCCATTACAATAAATACATAACTAATGTTCCTGTCGGAAAGTCGAAAGCAAATTGAAATTATGGTACCTACCTTTGTAATATATTCCATTCATGCAGATTTCTAACCTCTATCAGAAATATATTACATTTTTTGTAATCACCCTAGGTAAATGTTTAAACAGGGATGACATCCAGTGTTTCAAAGTTGTTTCAACACTCGATAGTGGAAGGTCTGGGTATAGCCAATTACTTTCATTGAACACATTTTGGTAGCTTAGAGTCGTTGACGAAACATTACCATTTTCCCTTTGAATAGAATTTTGGGGTTGAAGTCTAATGAGCTGTTCCCTCAAAGCAGTGGCAGGTGCGGCACTGGAGCACTCGCAAAGAAAATAATAATAAATTTAAACAGATACAAAAGACAAAGTAATATTTTAGTAGAAATCCTATAAGTTTAATCATGTGTTGTGATGGATTTGCGTGTGGAATATTTAAAATTTTTCAACGAACTTTAAGCGAAGGGATTACAACAAAAAGTTCAAGGCTAATTTATGGGAAGTCGTATGTGATTTAATTAGTGTTATGGCAAAAGACAGGTTTGTGTTTAAAAATCAGGTAATCGAACCCTTTTATCGGGACAGTTTATATCTTCCAATATTCAATTACTGAAACGAATAGTAGAAGAAATTTGTTTTATTTATTTAAATATTATTTGCATCAAAATGAAAAATATAAAGCATTAGTCGCTTAGTATTTCGCTCAGTATTTCAACTATTTGGTTGGTTTAACCTCTGACGATTAAATAGTTACCGGTACTGAAGTTCTGGTGCATTTCGTGCTGGATATTATTTGAAAGCATACAGGTTTGCTTGGTTTGGTAAATTGTTGGTAGATGCAGCTTATCAAACTTTGTACTCGCAAAATAACAGGTTAAATATCAGTCCGGTGATACACCATTCACAGTGAAAATTATTCTCGAAACGGTTTTGTATCAGAATGTTCCAATTACCAGGATAGGCTTTAGGAGCGTTTTCAACAGCGATTTGTCACTAAGAACTTTTTAGTACTTTCTCGATAAACTGTAACATATCCTTAATGACAAATTGTGTAATTTAATGTAATTCTATCAGATGGCTTGCCTATTACCGTAAATCTTGTGTGGATTGAGCAAACCATAACACAGACAGCTCATTTGCTCAGTAATGCGTTGTACACATTATGGTGTACACCAGCTTATATATACTTACACCATATCTACGTAAATTGGTGGCATATGGAAAAATTTTATTATTCACTTTATGAAAAAACTTACTCTTTTAGTCATACACTGGCATGTATAACATAAAACATGTAGTTTACCATGAATGGTTTAAAAAAATTGGAATGAACATCATTAGTAAATGTGCATACATATCTTCAAATCATATAGATAATTGTAACTCTTATTAGAGGGCAATTATTCGATCGAGTAAACTCTGTAAAAGAACAGGTACCATGCTTCAAAATTACCGTTCAATCATCACATGAACCATATCCAGTCTGGTGACATTAAAATAACTTAGATGCTTGCAATGATTTACTAAAGAATTGAAATACTCTGACACCTTCAGACCTTTAAATCACTTTTTTGTACAAGTGACCTTATGTTTCTGTTCTGTTATATGCAACCCCTATTTTCAATATTATACCATTTAATTTGAAAAAATAATCATAAACTTCTTCGATATCTAGCCCCTAAATTCAATAACCCTTGCCTTTCTTCTTCCATAACTGTCCAAGTATACCGTCTTCGCTCAGCATTCTAACCTCCAATCGTCTAGAGAAAGAACTGATTCAAATGTAGTCAATAAAATGGTTGATATGAAAATTAACTGTAGCAATTCATTAAAGATGTTTCATATCCTCGTTTCAATACGTGAGCTGTGAAATAGCATCTGTTATTACTGCATGAATAACCCTTCGAATTTTGCCCTGTAGCATGCATCCTCGATTGTGCTATCGGCTGTGATCAATAAACATTGGAGCTTGTTCGATTTGCATACTGTATCTGATTATATTTGAACATTTTTGGTCTGAATAAATAAATAGGATATTTACCCAAGAAAATGACAGTTTTGTTGGTGAAGAGAAGCATATAAAACTATACAACCATAAAGTTGATTTTGGAAAGAATAAACTAGCTTTTGACACATATGAGACAAGGTATAGTTGTAAAGCCATAATGCTGCGTCTGATCTCAGTTAAAAAAAGTTGGCAAGTTTCTATTTCTGATGAAAAAGTAACTTACCGGTATACATTTCTTTTAGATACAAATAAATAGTTTACACATCAGATTTTCGGTTGAAGGTAAATTAGAAAATTGGGTTAATTAATATGGTTTTAAAAATACTGTTGAATTTGCTAAAAAGGCCATTACCTTCACTTTTCGGAGTAAAGTATTAGTTTTTTGAAGTGATGTGCTATAGAATTGACTAATTTTATAACACTTTTTGGAAAATACAGAAATACAAATTCATATTTATCGACTAGCTTCTTCGCTTATAAATTCGATTTGTGGATAAGCGAATTGACCATTAGTTTCTTAGTATATAGACAAGAGCTCTGTAGTTTCATCAAAAAATGACTGATATATACTGAAAATACCGAAATAGGTATTATCGGTTTACGGTTTACGGTACTTATCGGTTTACGGTTGGATTCCAAAAATAGAGAATTTAATTTAAAAGCGAGATTCATTAATTCCTTGGTTAATTAAGATTAGAATTTCCGGAGATTGCCAGAACTACTCCTCGAAAAAAAGTCGTGAATTTTTTTAGGGACCTGGCTTTCCTTTTGATTTTCATTTTTTTGAAGAAATACGAGAATTAGAAAAATCCAGGTTTATTGATCAGTTACCTGTTTAAAATTATAATTTTAAGAGAAAATCTGGAACATTTTTTGAGTACAAAAGTCATAACGTTGCTTTAACCTTAAACTAATTTTTGATTGCTCCGTTACATTTCGTCATTACAGTTTATTTGATTTTTCGAGGATTTGCGAAATTTGCCTCAAAAGAAGTATTGTTGATTAATTGTTGCGCATATTTCTGGCAAAAAAATTTATGGTTGGGTTAGAATCTTATTTACGAGAAATTGACTAGAATATTAGTTCCCTAGACAAATGCCTTGTGAATTTCTGGATTCAGATTTTGGAATTTATTGTATATTTTTGGAAAATATTATATATATATATATATATATATATATATATATATATATTTATCGATTTCTTGGTTTAAAAGAATGGAAATATAAGGAACTTTAAATACAAATCATATTCATTTTTCTCCTCTTTACTAGAAGGACTAAAAAATATGAATATGTGTCATAATAAACCGTATAAGTGATGCATTAAATGAAGCAGGCGAAATCCAGTAGTAGGTGTAACGAAATAATTCTCGGAGATTTACACCCACATCTATTGAGCTAACAACTCACTCGATAATCTCATAGATCTAGCGTGAAAAAATTGCTTGTTGCCTGGAACTGTGGGTATTTGTCCCGCCAAAACCTCGTGCTTTTTGTATAGCTTTTAATTTTCCACCCTACCGCATTCAGTCGACGGTTACGTTTTCCATATTCGCGTTATCTGGGGAGTCCAATATATCTTTTTGGTTTCAATAAATCTGTTTTCTGGACAATGCTCGTTGGGAAAGTTTTTCTAAAAGATAAATTATCGCCTTATCACCGCTTGTTCTGCGACCCTCTATATGAAATTGTCGGCGTCCTCTCTCGTCGAAAATTATTAGCTGGTATCGTTTTAAATAACAGTAACGTAGGAGGCGGATGCGTGAATCGAAGGTATTTATTTATTTAGAGATCTGTCTGAACTGGAGGACCCATTCTGGAATTATTTTCCAATACTTACAAATCGAATGTTCCCACTCGTTTTACGGGAGATCAACGTGTAGACGGCGAAAGATTTGAAGTACATTGAAATAGATTTATATTCGCAGAAAATATTATGTAGTAGATTGAAATTGGTTGCAATCTCTAGCGAAAGATGGCAATTATCTGCAGGTTTTGAAAATAGAAGCTCTTATTAACTTATCGATGGTTAAGTTCTGGAAAACCCACTTTATGCGAAATGAACGCAGGTACAAAAGTATATTTTGATAACGAGATGCTGAATAATTCTTTCGATGCAGTATTTTTATATCCTTTATTTTTTTAAATAATATACAATAGGCAAATATTACCACTAGGAGAAAAAAGCAGCTGCAGGCGCACACACTCTAATCAGAATTTAGTAATTAGATCGGCAATACTTAATTCGATTTGTATATGTAGATTAACATGTTTCCCCTTGATAACCACTAATTTTTATACCCGGATTAATTTTAATTCAAATTAGTTGCACCCTATACATTAAAATTTTTAATAGCGAACTGTTTAAAAAATATTTCATTCAATATTTTCATAAATGATCCTTTAAAAATGTATTTAAAAATCTTGCCTTTTACCATAATTTACTTCATTTAAAATTCCCTTTTCACATTAGTCATCAATAAAGTAAACAACCCGGTACAAATACAAATAGTAAAGTTTCTTTGAGAGAAACGTAAAGTATCCATAAATTACTTTCAGTCTTCCTCATCTTTCATGTACCTCCATTAAGTCGAGAATTTTAACTTTACATTTGCCGTCATTAAATAAATAAATTTATTTCCATTTACATTTAAGGCATAATTAGCCTATAATATTAGCGTCGCAGCTGAAATTTTATTTCGTAACAATGACAAGGATAAATGGGGCAGGAATCTAAAGAAAAATAAAGTTTAACGCTCTTGTTTGTTGAGGAAATTTTAAAAGTCTGTTATTTCTCGTTTTTATTGTAACCACCGTTTAATAGGCGACTTTTTAACTTCTCAGAATAGGATGTGATGACAATACGTTATGCTTTATTTAGAATTTCCCATAGATGGGGAGCGTATAGACAAGCGTTCGTCTGGAAATTTTTAAATTTACATAAAGGGCCGTTATGCAACTTTTTATCGGGTAACTTGCAAAAGGTTAGACGTAAAAATTTTTGAGGGGTAAGGTCAAAGAAAAGGTATTAATGATAATGGTTTGTAATTGTTAGTTGATATTAGTGTATTAATATTATAGAATATAATTGAATATTGTATTATTAATACTATGATAAAGCAATTAATGCGTATGTGCTATCTGAATTAACTCAAATTTTTCTGTCGTCTGTAAAAAATATTAAAATTGTTGTGTGAAAAGGAAAGATATTCATAAACGGACCTGTGCTCTGAAGTCATTAGTTTAGTACTAAAATAGTTGGAACACAAGTTTTTGTATTAATTAAGATCACTAGGTAACAACAGTTCAATGTACTGATCCCATGTTAATATTAAACTTTTTAGTGTTTTCTCATATCAAAGAGCTCATTAATAACATCGTCTGAGTGCAAACATTGCTTTTTTTCCAAATTTTTGTGTTCCATTTAGGGGGCATCGCCAATGGATCTTCTCTCGCGTGTCGTTGTATCAATTAATTTAGTAATTGTTTTAATTTCTGGTCCAAATACCGATTTTTCTCTTTTAATACATTATGCTTTATTTTTTAATTCACTTTTGTCTTCTGATTTTTCCTTGCAGCATTTAATCGTCACCCATGTCAGAAATGTGTTATTTGTGATCATACCTGTGAAGAGCCGATTTGAATCTTCCTGGAAAACTTAAAGGAAATCTAATTTTGCCTTTTGTAATTTAGGAACTCAACCCATATTCTACAGATGTGAATAATTTATTGCAATTTTTCGAAGGTGTTACGAGAGGCTTAAAAATACAGAAAACAGTGATTTGGAAAGGAACTATCAAGAATCTTTTTGGAAAATCTTTTAAGCAGATATATTCATAACCTTAGAAACTACAATCCTATTTATCTAATAATTTATAAACTCTAACTTATGAGATAGAAATGAATGGAGCAACTTAAAATGGTCTAAGAAGGTCCAAGGTATGATTCCCATTCTACATTACAAAAGCATTATAACGGTCCGTCCAATTTAAATTTGGAAATTATACAGGGGTCTAGAGTTTTCTTTGGATAAAGAAAAAAGAAGGATAAAGATATTTAAGGTTTAAAAACATACCTTAAGCTTCCTCTATAACACAATTCAGACTTGAAAGACATAATGGATCTAGAATATTTAGATGTGTGTAAAGTGAAGTACAACCACCTACACCTCGATGATTATACCAAAACCTGAAGCTAGAAATAGAGGGAATATTCAATGACCCTCGTCAAATTTTAAACGTCCAACAACTAATATATGCTTTGTCCTAATTAACAGTAAAAATTTCATTTATCCGCGAAAAATAATACTGTTTCAAAATAAATTCCCAGCAGGTGTGATAACACAGCAGGATACCTTAATCCGAAAACAACATCCATTTAATTAGCACGATAATTAGCAATGTTCATAATAAAAATTTTTCTGATACAGTTGGTTATGAACCGTCTCCTGTTTTAACGAGTGATTGATTAGGTAACGTTTAAGGGTCTGACCGAATTAACAGCTTATTTGCTCCGTTATTGTTACGTGTCCGTTAAATAGTCCTAAATTTTTCCACGCATTACTCAATGGTATTCGTAATCATCGAAATGAATAATTCTTTAAGAACGTGTTTCGTCGGATCGAAGGCCTTTTAAAAATCGAAATTATAAGAACTTGGTCGAGTTACGTACGTCATGGCAGAGCAGAAAATATTCAAGGATTTATTTAAGACGATTGTAGTTGAATGTGCTGTCAGAAGGTTATCACAGTCAGATCCTGTAGCCTAAAGTCATATCTGGTTTGAAGTAATTTGTTTCAAGAGGCAAATATGATATGAGAATTCAACATGTGCTGATTTCTTTAAAAATAAGCTTAGTAAGGATTTTTTAGTAAAATCGATTAAATTACTTTCAAGTTTCATTCAACTTCTGTCTAGAAAGCCTATCATCTAATTAACAATTATAAACGCATTGGAAATTGAAGAAACAATAAAATCATTATTCTCTATTGTTACATCATGTAATATATGGCGAGGAAAAGCGATATATTCATGAAACGGCGAATACACATTAAATAAGAATATTTTCAGCATCTTTGAAGAGGATGTAATTGTATTGTATAAGATCCAGAAGCATCACAGCGTCCTCTAGTAATCTGGAGTTCAAACTCGAAAATCATAAAAGATAGAAACTCCTTGGATGATCTTACAAGAAAATAAAATTCAAGTTCAGAAAGATATTTTGAAGATTCTGTTCGACTCAGGCTTGAAAGTACTGGTGAACCTAGTATTTACTAGAGAGCTTTTATAAAAATAAAGCTTTTATATAAAAAGGTGAAGACGCGGCAATATCACTACATTTTAATATTCTCATTAAATATGGTGAGTAGAAATTCGTTCGAAATGGCGAATGCGCATGGTGAAACCCGTTGTGTTTGGTAACGTATATTAACAAAGGGATATTTAAAATTTATTTATTAATAAATATATAATGACAGGTCCATTCTGTTTAACAAGTAACTGTGTTTTAATAGCGAAATATCTTGTGTGTAGCTGATTAAAAAATAATCCATTTAGACTTCAGAAGGTTTTAGCCGCCCAAATAGCTTTAATGACAACATTTAATATCGAATATCCTATAATAGTTACGGGATTTTCATAATATAATTTTCTCTCACAAAAGCCCTTGTTGGTTCTTATAGAAGTACAAATTTAGTGGAAGCACTATATAAAGGGCACTATATAGCATATATATAGCACTATATTCACGCTATTCGACACGAAGCAGTATGGCTTAAGAAGTAAAACGTGAAGAGTTAGCTATAGGAATGTATACTAGTATTCGATATACAATTAATTTTGACATTTGTAGTTGATATATTATACTAGGCAATTCCTTTGAATGAATTAAATTATTGCCGTTCAAACATGGTAATTATTTTGTCTTAATTTTTACATATCTTGTATAAGTTAGTAAATATTTCACAAGTGGGATACAAAGGTTGTTCACTTAGTAGGTTCTAGCATTAATTTGCTTAAAAACAAGAATACACCAATTGAGGCTTTAAGCATTAAAACTGAGACTACATTTTCACAAGAGGTATTTCAAAAATCATAAGTTTAAGGTGAATTATTTCTTGATTGAAACTTACCTATATTTTGATATTATAATCGGAAAATAAAATAATATACAGGGTATTCCATTTAAAAAACTAAACTTTGATACTTTTATCGCTCTTGGCACACCCTATACAACATGATTTTTTTTAAATTTAGCTCTAATAGGTCCGTATCCTTCCTAAGGGAATTTTTTCTTTTAATTAACTACTTCAGCCATAATGCTTCATGTCAAATAATGCGAATAGCCCGTATACCTTGAAGTATTTCTTTTAACTATATCTTCCTCTTACACTTAATTCAAAAATAATTTTAAACACTTAACTTTATTTCTATGAATTAAAAGGAACTATTAAGTTCTATATAATAAATATATTCTAATATAAGACTATATTAAGTTGAACAGTCATTTTGTTGTATTGAACGTACAAGAAAGTAATACTCTGCAACAAATAATTGGTTCGGAAACAAAACTAATCAAATGATGTCATTTCTCCTGAGCAGTTTCGTTTAATTATTAATAATTTTTTTTCACTAACAATAAATAATAGTTCTAATGACGAGGAGGAGCAATAATTATATTTCACATAATTATAGATTTTTAGGAAATACCTACTAAAAATCATGCCTTTCAAGTAGTAGGGAATTAGAATTTTCAATCATGCCTGCTTAATCGTGTTACATTAAAAGTAAAATAGTCTTAGTTTTTAAATTTTCTTCAAATTTCAATAGTGTGATAAGAATATCGATATATATATATATATATATATATATATATATATATATATATATATATATATATATATATAATGTATAATTGAAACAAATGAATAGAATGCTTAAAAATGGTTCAAGGAGACATATTCTAGCGTATCCGTTACTGGAAAATAGGTTTGCAACAAATTGTAAAATTAGTAAACTCATCTTTTACTCAAAACATTCAAACCAGAAATATATCTCGTAAACATCCGTATTATACCCTATTTGCAGCAATTGTGCTCCATCCAGTAACGGTATACCAGTTCTGATGACGAAAACTTCCTGGATACATCATGGAACTTCCCCATTAACACTACAAAGTTGATGGAGAAATCACAAGAAGTTGCCCAAATGCTAAGTAACTAAATTCTACGTCCGCGTCTGAATACGTCCCACATAAATGTCGAGAGTTAGCCCGCTCATCAGACTAGTCCGTGTTTTCGTTTTCATCACGTGAACTCACAAAAGGGAAAATCCATCGAATGTTCACAGGAATTTTCTGGTGGATTGTCACAGAAATTATATTTAGAGTGTTAAACACGTTATGTGTGTGCGTCTTGTGATCGATACTGTTAGTTCAGATCGAACGGGTTATTAAGGATAGCCCAGTATAATAGGCGGATCACAGGTTAGAAAAAAAGAAAAATTTGTAGGGGGTACGAGAGGAATAGTTGGACTATGAACTTGTTACTTCAACGATTACTCCAATTATAAGCAAACAAATAACTTGCATATTTAACCCTACATTGTTCCCTTCATCTACGAAACCTTATAAATTGTGTTGGTTTGATTACTAACAAATCTGAATATGTATAGAAACATTGCTCTTGTACAAACGAGTTTAACGCTGAAATTCGCAAGGAAGAATAAATGTTTTAGACTCTCAAAGTTTTCCTGGTCGTTTTCGTATGAAATCTCGTATTGAGAGGCAGCTTCTTCCCTAACATACGTTTTACGTATTTATTTTTCCTTCATCTTTTCTCTAACGTCGAAAATCTTTAGTTCTATCTTACCTCACTGTTTTTGTTTATTAAAGTTTATACAACACATTACTACTTCGAGAGATTCCATCCTTAAAAGTATTGCTTCACGATATCGAGAGAAAATTTCGATTAGTCTCGAACTCGTAACGAAATCATCTAGAACAAATCTCATAAACCGTCGTGGTCTCATTTTAATATCTTCTTATTTATTCACATATTATAATTATACTATTTATATTTTGTAAAAAAGAATTAAACGTTATCTACTCAGATACTATTTCCAGGCATTTTCAGAAACGCAGTTTCATTAAATATGTATATAAGGTATACGGCTACCCCTTGTTGATAAACAATGATGTGACGTAAGTACAGGATGTAATAACACTTTATTGAATACAGAGAAGATAGAGGTAAATGTGTAGCATTAAACGTTACAGCTCTAAGGTGTTAATAGTTTTTAAATAATTATTTTGGGTTAAATTTGATTAAGGAGTAATTATTAATATTTAATTTTGTTCCAACATTGCTTAATTGTTAGGGGCAGGGGCAGGGGGCAAGAATCATAATTTTTTATTCTAGATTCTTTGTAGCAGTTTAAAGGGGTTTGTATGGGCTTTATAGGTTTAAACTTGAAAAGAAATTATTTAAACCGTGTGTAAACCTTCAAGATTTAATTTTGAGGCAATTTTTGCGGTTTGAGTTAATATGTTATTTAACTGGTGGGGCCTGGTAAATTTTTTAAACACAAGCCCATTGCTTTGTTGTTACGCCACTGGTTTTAAACCAATTTAGTAAGGAAACCAGTCGTATCTGTTAAATTTTATGAACAAATTTACAGTAAAATTGTTTAAATGGTACTCGTAAAAGTTGCCACTATACGGAGGTAACAATTTCTCAGTAAACAGCAATATGTACCCAGGTGGCTGTGACCGTTTAAAGAGGGTGATTCTACATAGTGCGAGTCTCTAACTTGGAATAAATTCAGTAAATCAAAGACGGGTTATTTGTTAAAATTGTGCTCGAACAGGTCGAGTAGTATTTTAAATTTCACCCTTTTTGATGTAGGAAAATGTTATACAGCGTGTACCAAATTTGAGATATGAAGTCATCGACTATTTTTTTAAATGGTAATACTAATTTCTTTATGACTATTCTTAAAGGATATATCAAGTTACACAAGCGGACCATATATCACATTTTTATTCCTTGTAGTTTAAAAGATGTTTAACAAATATCAACTAATTCGAAACATGAAGGATCGGATTCCACTCAATGGAATAATTCAGGCAGATTAAAAGTGGAATGTCAGGAGAAATTTGTTTTCATTTCTTCATCATTTTTTGTCAAACTGGGTTGATATTGACAATGTCAACAAAGAAGTTAAATGAAAATAAGTAAGGAGAGTAGCATCGTTTCGAGTGAGGATATTCATTAGTTTGTCGTTTTGTAAGAAACAACGTTTGTTGAAAATCGAGCAAAATACCGTACTTAACTGAAACCCACAAGATTGAAATTTGAATGATGATTGGCTACGGAGATGGGAGAAGGACACAAAATGAAGTTATTCATTTATTCAGAGAGAAATATCCTGATTTTACACCCATATGGCAGAGTACCATAGGAAGATTGAAAAACAGTTTCGGGAAAATGGGCATTTAAGAAAAACAAATAATCATCGTCAGAATGCCCTCAATGAAGGTGTCAAAATGAATGTACTCCTCTCTGTTCAAGGAAATCCTCATATCTCCACTAGGCAGATAGCTGGGAAACTCGAAATTAGTCAGTATTCAGTGAAGAGAATTCTTCCAACCCAGAGATTTCCTCCTTACAAAATGACAATTCTCCAGGAACTCACCGAAGGTGATTCGGATAGAAGACTCCAGTTTTGTAAACAAATTATGGATCTACTAGTCAGAACTGTTATAAACATAGAAAACGTCCTGTTTTCTGACGAATCAACGTTTACGTTAAATGATGAGGTAAAGGGTCAAAATTGACTTTATTGGGCAGACAACAACCCACATTGGATGAGGGAAGGCCACACTCAACATCAGGAGAAGACAATGTTTGGGCAGGGATTGTTGGTGATCGAGTAATAGGACCAGTTTTCTTCTAAGGAAATTTTAGTGGAGCTGGATATTTAGAATTCTTGCAGGACGAACAAGTTTCGAATGTGGTTACCCAGTTTGCCTAGAAATATCTGATATATTTCCAGGCAGATGGACAAGAGAACCTTTAGAATGGCCCCCATGTCTTCGAATTTAACACCAATGCACTATTTCTTTCTTGAAAAAACAAAATTTTTAAGGCCAAATCGGGAAACATTGAGCAGTTACAACAACGAATAAGACAACTAAGTTCCGCCGTAGTAAATCAAAATATCCAAAGCGAGTTTCAGATTCGTCAGTTAGTCAATGAACAACATTTTGAGCATTTATTAAAGAAACATCTTATATGAGTTGATAGCAGATATATCAGTTGATAATTGGTTATCAATATCAGTCGGTAAGGATATCAATCGAATTGGTTAATATTTGTTAAATATCTCTTAAACGACAAGGAATAATAATTTGATGTTGGTAGGCATGTGTAACTTGATATGTCCTCTAGGAATGGCTTTACAAAATTATATTGCTATTTAAAAAATAGTCGATGACGTCATATTTCAAACTTGGAACACGCTGTATAACATTTTCTCACATCAAAAAGAACACAACTTAAAATACTATTCGACCTGTCCGAGTATATTTCCAACAAAGAAACTGTCTTCGATTTACTGAATTTAGTTCAAGTTAGAGAGAGAAAATTAAAAGCTACAATTTTTAAAGTTGTGAGTGTTTTTGAGAATTTAGGGAATTATTATATTTATTTAGAATATGTTTTCATAAAAAATAACCGATTTACAAGAAATTTTCTTACGTAAGTACAAGAACTGTAACATTCCACCGACAGCGTTAAAATTTCCAAGTCAAACCCCCGTTTAGATATTTTATTCCCGACTCTGAGATCCTGTAACCCGTTTCGCCATCCAATCACGATATCAAATGATGGCGATGGACATTTGCATACAGTTCGTTTATTTACTCCCAGACCGACCGATCCCAAACTGTCCCTGCAAACTCATATAATGTTTTGACTGCAAATATACAGTGCTATACTGGTAGGGTACGTGATCTGGATCGACGCGCTTCTCTGGTGTAGTCTGGAAACCGAGCGGAGGGAAAGTCGAAACGGGAGGTACAAAGATACGGAAACGGAAAGGATGGAAAACGGTATAGTCCAGCTTTGGGAACAATGCTCTCGATGCAGGAAACAACGTAATGACTTATGGAATTATGTAGGTGATACAGACGTGGGTTGGGCTGGAAAAAGAATTGTTTCATCGATTTCCCTTCTTGTTGATAATTAAATTCTGAAAGGGTAAAACGTTGCTAGTTAGATAAATAATACCAAAACCCCACCACTTTCATCGATACATTTGTATCCAAATTTGGAAAACACATACACTGGTAATTGTTCTGAATTATTGACTTAGGACTAATGTTTAGAGAGCAAACGCTCAAAGGTGAAAATAATGAAAACCAAACCAAATTTTAAGGTCTAATAATGTTTGCCTACAAATACACAACGAATATGCATGGATTTAATAAAATTCCCTGTTGTAATAGGATTCCAATTGCTTTTTAAATCTCACCTACTAAACGTATGTGTAATATATATTATATATATATAATATATATTACACAATTATTATTATAAAATATAATATATATTATATTTACGGACAAAAGAATCACTCTAAGAAAAATTTGAAAAGGGAACAATGATCAGTCAAATTTATCTTTCTATTTACCTATTGTAGGACATGGATGACCCATTTAACAGATCGTAAGTGCAGCCAGTCCAGAAATACCTGTTATCAATATCCACTTCAGTGCCTTCACTGCATTAAAACGAAAGACAATTTCATTAATACCATAAATAGACACCCATATAAATTACATTGTCAATCGTACTTCCGTAACGTTTTGTATAATACACGAAAAAGATAATCTATCGCCTCTGAAGTACGTATAGATCCACAAGTAGGCTTCCATTTTCATTGTTTCTCATTTTAGTCATATAATCCTGAATTATTGTAAACGAGGAGCGGGAAAACGTCGGAACTGATCATGAGAAATACTCGTTAGGCTCGTCTTACTACTAGAATTTAATACAAGTGCTTCAAACCAGATTAATATCTATGCGAGTACGGGTGTATAAGACAGTGCTTTTATGGCGTAACGTTCAATTATTTTGGTGAAGTAATTTTGCTTGTTTCGAGTAAGACGGAACGTTACGATTATGAATTTATATATTAGTTATCCAGAAATGTACATCTTACCTACTTAGATATTATCACCCGGGAATTATCTCTCGGGAAACATGTTTCAGTAGATATAAATTACACACCGCTGACGTGCATCTGTAAATAGCTTTCCGATTTTGATTTTGTACCATGTGACAACTGATTAAGAATATAACTGAGATTCAGTAAAATTAGGGTTTAACATGTCACTTGTCAAACATTAATTAGAGGTAGGATGCAAAGCATGGATTTGTACAAAGCGTGATTGTGTGACGATTAATTCGTAATTATTGATCATGAACATGATCTTCCTGTTATATGATTTTATGTGATGTGTTAAATAGTTTGTAGAAACTGGTTCAACTTTAAAATTAAAGCATATAGAAGTCACAAGGTCTCTAAAAACAGAGGAAGACATTGAAAGAGTTCGAGTAGCATTGACTTCGGTATTTATGTCCATAGGTTTAAACAAATTCTAAACCATTTCCATAATTATATAATCCTTTTCTTAACATAACATTTAGCTCTATTCACATATAACAAATACTCCGTTGTTATGTATTTTATACAATTTTTTGTGTCATTTTCTAGAACGTGATTATATTTATTCATTTATTTCTAATGGCCCAAAGCAAGCAAACATATATACACAACATGAACGTATAGCTCAGGGAAGAATCAATATACATACATATAAATAGAAATAGAAATATTCTAACATGTCATATATACAGTGTGTTTGGTAAACATGAGTCAAAAATTTATAGGAGTTACTCCCTAGACCAGTTTAAAAATATTTTGTTCTTTGATGATTTTTGAAAATCCGCTTCATTTCGAAGATACAGGATGATTCAATTTGTGAGAGTAACAACATTTTATTATCAAAAAGGACATGTTAAATTACTTAATCCACAATAGATGTTCAAAATGACTTCCTGCAGCTTTGATACAAGCATTCAGTCTTTTCATCATTTACTGTAGAATTCTTTCAAACACACAAATCCTTTTCTCATTGAGTTGTTAGAAAGTTGTTAGAGTCATAAGAAATAGTCTAGGGGATTTAAGTCCGGAGATCGAGCTGCCCATGCGTGCGGTGCATTCCGGAAGCCATACTTTTATTTACATTAATAATTTTAACAAACATAGAAAATGTTTGTTGCAAACATTTTCACCCTGTATCTTCGAAATGAAACGGTTATTTAAAAATCATCAAAGAACAAAATATTCTTAGAATAGTTCAAGAAATAACCCCTTAAAATTTTGCCGTACGTTTACCAAACATCCTGTATAACGCGATTATACACGCGATACACTTATAAAAAAATATAAATATATTCATAATTATAGTTTCATTGCAATGGATATAAAGATATAAATATTGCTAATATCAAAGTAGTAGATAATCTAAAATAATAAAGTAACAATGGCGCATAGATATAAGACACCATTTGCACTAAGCACTAGCAGGTAATCAGAAAAATGAGTAAATAGATTAAAAATAATTGTCGCGACGAGAGAGCGTGTTATATGCAGAAGAAGATTAAAATATAGGCCGATTTTTTAGAAAATATGCGTGAGCTTGGACTATGTAAGCAAAAAGCGCAAAAATATTTAGACATATTGTCTATTAAAAAGAAACAAACAGAAATGTAAACCTACTAATTTTATTGTAAAAAAACTTGCTTTAATTATTAAAACATTTTTACTACCAATTTGTATATCACTTAAGACTATTACTAACTAAATTAAAACATTTTCATAGTTTGTTTGATTTAAAATACTTATCAGTACAACATATTTGTAAATAATTTAATACTAAATGTAAAAAGTATGTATAAGAAATTTTTTTTCATATCACAGTAGATATGTTTAGAAATAAAAGAAATTCATTCAACATCTACAGATGCATTTGATGCATTTATTAACTTTCCAGTACATTCTGAACAATTTTTGGAGTCGAAATCATTTACTGTTTCAATCATAATATTATCATATCATATCGAGTCATAATTTTAATTTCATTTTTTAATTTTAAAATATTCCTCATTTTTGTTTAATTCCTCTATAATTTTTGGTATGTAGGATTACCCATTTTACCATCAACCTTTTGATACAATGAATTCATTTTGTCTACTATTTCGAATTCCTTCCTTCTTTAATCTATTTGTCCATGATTTATGAATTCAACTTGAAACTAAGTAATAATTCGACTTCATACATGGAAGGTTTAGTAGTAATTCACCAGATTTTATTATTTTTTCAATTTACTAAAAAAATATAGGGATCAGTAATTTCATCTCCAGTAGGTTCTTCAGTGTCCTGTTGGAGAATGGATGATGAATAAATTTTAATGACAAAATCGTATTTAGCGTCCACAAAAATGTCAGATAAAACATACTGCTCAAGTAATGTGCCCTGCTAGTGAGATTCTTCAGTTTTCTGATGTATCTTCAGTGTCCTGCTGAAATCTGAAGGGTGATGAATGAATCTTGATGACAAAATCATATTCAGCGTTTAAAAAATATGAGATAAACCGCACTACTACTGTTAAGAAGACATCTAGTGAAACCCATCATCGTCCTGAAGCTGATCTTGCTGAAGACTAAGGGGGACAGGTGATTCTAACTTTTATCTACAGACAAAAACCTGATTAGGAAATTACTTAATAACTGTTTTAATTTCAATCAACTTTTTAGCGAATTTAGACTATAAAGCCGTTTTGTACATCGAAATTTATCAAGTTACACCGAACCGGGAGAATATAGGACTTCCACGCTTTGTCCATAATTCCTATTTATATTCCGTTTTACCGTTTCCGCGATTCGGCCACTTACTCCGTATGCCTCGTGTTAGTCTGTTCCAATTAAAGCACGACTTTTAACAAAATTCGATGACGAAGTCCACCCCCGAAAGTTTTTCTATTAATTTCCACCCACGGCTCGGAAAAACTCCGGGTGAAATTTACAATCGGAATTTCGGTTACTTTCTTAAAGGGGATGTTAGATGCAAATATTTTCGGGAAAAATCTACGGTAAACGGTCGCGGTAGTTACCAAGAACCATTCGAAAAGTTAAAAGGGTAGTAAGTAAGTAAAAAAGTAGTAGTAAAAAGAGTTGTGTATGAATAACAGACAATGAAAAGTTTGCAAACTTGGAGTTTTAAATTTTATACAGTAAATACAATGTTAATAATACAATGCTAACAAATCATCAGGTGATTTGAATGTAGGACTACATATAATGTGTTAATTTTTGTTTAAACATATTGTAACATATATACTTATCTATAGTAAAGAAATTACTTCCGGTAAGAGCGGTGAAAATCGAAACTAAAAGTGTAGAACTTTAAAAAATGTAAAATCAATATACTACCGGTTTCGTCACTCTAGTCATCATCAGACCTTATGACATGAACTCACAAATAAAAATACACGAAGAACTGGCAAATCAATAGTAGTATAAGTGTACGTGACCACCATTTGTTGTAACAGTTAATTAATTGGTTGTAACACTGACTACATACGCTTGTATTTTCCTATTGTTAATTCACCAGTTCCATGCGATGTTTGGTTTATTCTGATTGTTATTTACTTATGTTACGAGATCTGATGACAATGAAAGATCTGCAAATGAGACAAATTAAATATTAACTGTTTATTGTTCTTAACTTTGGGTTTCAACCCTTCCTTTCTTTTATAATATTTCTAACACCGGACCAATACATTATTTACAGTTCAATAAGAGTGAAACAAATGCCGTAACCGTGATAAATCTGCACGTCAGTTCTGAACTGCATTAATACGTACGTCCAATAATTAATTTTTCCATCACAAATGTCAAAAGTTGCCCTGCCTCGACAGTGAACTTGAATATTTCGAAGGGAATTAAAATCGAGAGGAACAGATCTATCTTTGTTAAAATTTTGTTCGAATGGTTTCACTTTTATTTTGCAGCCGTCATTTTTATCAATCGAGGAACGGCATTTTTCCAGGACGATTAACTCTTTATACAGTATTTTAATTAGAGTGCATCGCCTAAAGCCTGTTTACCATTTATCGAATCACGACGAGGCGGAAAATACTTGAACAATAACCGGGAGGTTCGGACAAAATTGTGAAGTAACGTATTTTCACGTTATTGCAGCAGTTTTTTTGTGTAGTAACCATAGTGAAATTTGATTCCATTAATTTTTGCTAAAGCCACGTTTCAAAGCAACAAACTATTCGAGGTGTGATTATGTTGTTGATCATTACAAGCGTTTAATGGATTTTCTAAAAGTAGCAGGTAACGTCAAAAATATTTGTAAATTTTTCAAGAAATAAAAGGGGTGCTACTCAATTCCTTCAGTTTGAAGTCTGGTGCCTTTACTTCTGAGATTATTTATACTCGGTATATCTGCTTAGTTGTTGTTGCTATTTATTATGTAATATCTTTACAAAGTCCTTCTAGAATTCAAAACTTTCCCGGCATAGGCTCTCTTGACGAAGAGAGAATGAGCCGAACTCTACGAATGTCCTCACTACGTAAAGTATTGTATTTTTGCCACGTATTGAAGGAGGAACACTTATTTATACAGTACATAAACAAAGAATTATAATTAAAATGTGTGAGTTCTCAGAGTAATGGACTTGAAATTTATCGAACAATTTCCCTTAGCCAATGTCGATTTAAACGAAAATTATTAAAGAAAAAGTTAGGTCAACGTTGTTTTTTATCCTATAAAATTGCAAAGACGTTCAAGTGACTGTTTCGTACGATTTTGGTAAGGCAATTCTTTCTTGTGGTTTTTATCTTATTTGTAGTGAACATTTTCCGAACAATTTCCGAATATTTTCCGAACAATTTCCTTAAGTGTTTTTTTTAAGGATGGTTTTTGTGCCCAATGACAATAGATAATGTACTTAACACACTCAATGTATAATAAATAAGGTATTTAATTTCGTGACGTTCCAAATGTGCATTATATACTTCTGACGTGGAAACCGCTAAATTTTTATAATGTCGAACAAAAGACCTTCCAAAATTTATCTTTTCGAACTCCACTTTATTATTGGCGAGAGTGGCATAAAGTAATCATTTTTTCTTTACAAACGAGATAAAAGAATCGTAAATGTAATACAAGCGTATCATGTACCAAAAATTTTCACATTTCATCCGATGAGCAGGTAGTTGAGATATGTGTGTAATGTACAATCCTATATTACTTAGAGCCATATATCAATGAACATTTATTAATATCAAGAAAACTATAAATTAATTCAAGAAGCAAAACTCAGCAGAAGAAGCAGAATTTTACACAGATTCGATGGAAGATCGACCCAATCTCACATCATTTTCTTCAAATTTACGATTATCAGTGTTTTTTCTAGATCATCTGAGAGCAAAATCAGTCACTATACCTAGTTAGTATCTATTGCATAAAACTTAAAGTGATATTTTAAACAAATATTTTAAGAAACTTGATGAAATACTTATGCAGTCATTTTCCAAACATTAATTAGTTAATAGAAAGAGTTAATATTACCTTCGAACGATGATAAAGATTTTCTGGAAAGGCTATTCGTAACTTAAATGAATAATCTTTAAAGACTAAGATAGTGTATAGTAGTAGAACGTCATATAAAACATTTATTGTAACAGTTTTGGTTCGGTTTAGATTAGTTTGGTTATGGAATGTGTTCGGCTAGGATTTTTATACCTCATAAAACAATGAAAACTGTTTAAAGAAGTATATGTTGCATTGCTTAGTTAAATTTATTTCACATTATTACTACATGCATCTACTCGGTAATAATTATCGATACTTATCCTTAAAATTCGGCATTTACATAATGGCGAATGCGCTTATAATTGAGTAGTCCATTAGCACAATAGCTAAAATCTTTAAAACGCCTCAATCCCTTGATATAAAACACGAGGCTATTTTTTAAGAAAAATTATCTCTTTAGTTCTAGCAAAATCTAAAATATCCCTTACTAACCAGATCCCTTAGAATCTCCTTAACAGAAAGCAAATATGAACTTATTCCTTAAAAGACACAGCTATTTCTCACCCTTACTGTATTTCCGATCATATTTTTAATATTACACAGCGACTTGTCCCACCATGAATCCACTGTAAACCAAATTTCATGTTTATAGTGTATTTGGGGAAAATATCAATTTTTTAGTTGCAACCTCAGATGATTATTATTTCGTAAGGAAATATTTTAAGAAGTAAAGTTTTCTTTATAAATGTCCATACCTTGTCTAGCACTAAATTTATAAAAGTTAAACTGACTACCGCTTAATTTAGTTAACATGGGAAGTAAATAATTTTACGGTGTCCTTTCATTAATTATTGCATGGAATATTCATGTAAAAATACATTGGCTCAGGGAATTAATTTATTACATTTCAACGAATAATTTCGTTAAATCGACTACGTTGAATGTTGAGTTAACAAATTCCTTCATATCATTAATAAATAAGTTCCAAATGTAATAATACCATTGGTCATTTTCCATTGGCAACGAAAATGAAATTTCTGGTCTATCAATAAATTTAGTCTTTAATATCAATAAATTTCACTACCTTCTTCAATAGCCTTCAGTATCAAAAAATTTAGTGTCAAAAATAACATAATTAGAAAACTTCAAGAATCTAGAAGGAAGCCAACAAAGAAAACTTAGACGGCATTTGAATGTTCCAATTTTATTTTAATTTCAAACGTTAGTACCGACCTAAAATAAAAACTTTCGGCGATTGTCTAGATTTTCAAATTATTAAATGTAAATTAAAATTTAATCTAATTTTAATAATTGCAAATAATAATAATTTAACAAATTAAATTTAATAAAATTAAATTTAATTTTAACATTACGCGAATGCATAATATTCATGTAATAATGTGCATTACACATTACAGGCCGAAGAAAAATTCTGGAAGTTAAAATTAAATTTAGAAGATCTATGATATTTCAAATATTTCAATTTTAGTCCTAAACTTAAGATAACTTCAGGAATCACAAGAAAGATTCCAGGATTCTTCTGGAACTTTAACATGCCATGCCGTCAAATGAAAATAAGGTGGTTTACGGAAGGCCCAAGTAAGACCTATATTTTTGCTTTTATTTCAAATTGTGAAAAACGATTCTAAAGCTTTGCTTCAGTGGCATGCGTCGTGTACATACCACAATATTAGACATGCAACTAAGTATAGCTGAAAATATATAAGAATATTTTTCTGTTTTAAAATGTGAAATTAAAGCCAGTTGTGGCATCTCTCAATGCACCTTCAACGTTCAATGGAAATGGGTTGAACTACTCCAGAAATTCCATATCGAATAAAATTTCTGTATGGACTGTATGTCTGTCATGGACTGTATGTATTGAATTATTACTTACTTTAGATCACTGGAACCAAATGGCCTAATTATTTTAATTTTTTTTAATCTAATACGTCCATGTAAAGTGTTATTATCGTAACGAAAAAATTATCTTTTGGATTGGCAAACAAAAAATCAAAATTACAAACCTTGTTGTTAACGCTGGTAACTGAAAAAGAGTTAAATTAAGGGTAAAGAAATTTTTCATGCAGCTTCAGTAAATAATAAAAGCACCAAATCTTAAGCATGGTATATAAGTGCATGTTTCATTCACTCGGAATTATGACAAACGGTATAACAATCCCATTTAAGCATTTAAACCTCATGTATGCAACAATTAAACGGGAATTCGCTTTGAATCTTGAGAACAACGCAAGTTCATTACGGCTCGTCATTTCAATAGACCAATCGAACAATTTCAGTAATCCTCTCAGGAGTTTTAGTTGTTACGTTGTAACTTTAACAACCCTTAAAGATACTAATCGTTAAAGCGAACACCTCTCAAGCGAGTTAATAAAACAGTTGCAGTGCCCCACTCCCACTCACGACTCCGATAATTAGAAAATTGAAAGCAATTATCAATTGTTATTGGCCATTTGCGAAAACGGAATTGGGGGTAAAATTGGGAAATTAATTGGGAGTAAACTAATTCGCGAAAAGTGGAACAACAAAAGAAGCCGCTCGAAGTAGACGCATAACGAAGGGAGCGAGCGAGGAGGGGAGAACGCGACACATACACGCAGGACTCCGTAGGATTAAAATGAAATTCGACAGAAGTTAAATTTGTAATTCAGCTGCAAGGCCGGGAAAATTTGAGCCGATAGAATTAAAGATTAATTTCGGGAGATAAGGTTGATAGGGGACAGTTTGCAAGTGGATTATTTTGAAGGAACTTTTATTAGATTTGTTTTAAAGCAATTGGAGTTAATAGGGGGGGAAGAAATTGAGTTAATATCATTTTTAGTGTTTCCATCGCTAGATTATATTATCGCCGAGGACGATTGAAATTACTATTACGATATCCATTTTAGAATAATTCGGTCACTTAATTACCACAAAAAATTCAAAGATTTAAAAAAAATTGTTGGAAAAATAGGTCCATATGTTTTTTTGAAACTTAAGAAAAGAGATCAATAACGTCCTGTTAAAAATCAGCCAAACAAAATTCAGTAGTCTCAAAGACTCTAAGTCTCAATTTTCTATAGTTAGCTAGGCAATAATCTGTAAACTATGGAAAATTGGATATTAAGCAGAAATTGTTAAACCCAGCTAAAATGCACTGAAAATTATATTAATTTCGACGTTTTCATGGATTCACATCTTTATTAATTACTTGTTTCTATTCAGGAATTGTATTGTTTGGTACATTGTTAAGCTTAATAACCAACAGTTGAATCAGTTAAATTCAAGTAGCATAGTAATAACTATACTTGATTGAGCGTCAAAATTAACGCCATGGAACGCAGCGCGACCAGAAATTTTGCACCAATTACAAAAATTGATCGTCGTATAACTTTCTCATATGTGGCACGTGTTCTACAGAAGTTTACATCTCTTAGGAAACTCTTAAGAGTAAAGTGTCCCTTAGTGCGATTTTAGAAAATATATTTCATGTAAAAGTTCTAGATAATAGACAGATAAGTCAAGTAGCGAAGTTGGAAATTAATCGTTACAGCTGTTTTTGAGTACACAATGAAAACTCTGCATACTTAAAAATGAAGGACGATTTTAGAAAAAGATGATTCAAACAAAATTTATAGGCCTTAATAGCTAAGTCTAGTTATGAAACCTAAAGAAATCCTTAACGCCCTTTAAAAAAATGAAGACATTGTGAAAACCTTCAAGAGTAAAGCGGCCTTTAGGGTACGTTTAGAAAAATATGTTTGAAATGTAAATTATCGGCTAACTTAACGTAGTAGTTCAGATGTAAAATTGAAGGATATGTGAAGCTGGTTTGGAGAAAATTTAGAAAAACTAAAAAGTAACAAAAGTGAGGTGCCCTTTAACAAATGTTTGAAACAATAATTATAGTCATTTAACGTAGTAGCTCAGCTGTAATGTTTAGAAGAATATGTAAAGTACTTTTGGAGAAATTTGTAGAAATTGAAAATTCACAATAACAAAATGCCTTTCAGAGAAGATTAGTCAAAATAATATATTGTAGTCAATTGTTTTTAACGAACATTTATATCACATGCTAGTGGCCTTAGAGAAAAAACTTACTGGTAAGACACGAACTAAGGGATTTTTGTGTTAAAAATAGGCAGTCATATTTTTGTCGGGAACATTCTCAAAATAACCATTCATTGTGCAAAGATTTGAAGAAAAATGGATTGCCACACTTGTTTCAGGAGCAGCGGAGTTATAAAAATCTTTAAAAGATGGTGGTTTTTGCAGTGCATAAGATTATTTAAAATTTTGTGGAGAAAATTTTCAAAAAGCTTTCAGGAATATACTACTTTTCAGTTATTTACTATTCCTTGAAAAAAATGTGTACGTCTTTGAAATATATACTGAATATTCTTCTCATGCTAATACTTCGAGCATCAGTTGCTTGAAGAGTTTAGAATGGTAAGTTGTCAATTTATTGTATTCTTATCTTCCAATAGTTTATCTTTATACTTAGACTCCTCTCCATTGGTTTTGCTTTTCTAAAAATGCATTGTTGTACCATTTTTTGAATTTGACTGTGTGATCTTCCGTTTTATGAATTTCCTGTTCTTGTCGATATAATTCAGTAAATGTCGGGTCGCTACTCGTCAAATTAATTTTATTGTGCATTTCATTAGGGCAACATAAAGGAATTATATCAAAACAGAAAATGTCTTAATATTCATAGCGTAATTTAGATATTTCTATGTGGATATTTTTAACTTTGAATTTAGTATATTTTCTAGATGTTTTGATGATGATTGTAATTGCAGAATAATAAAAAATATTTTGTAGGTATTAGTTAAAATTTGTTTTTTAATGTTTCGTTAATGAAATATTGAGGGACATTCGCCTATGTGGTGGTTATTATTCTTCTACCAAAATCTATAGATGCTGGCATTTTCTTTATGATATCCTTGCTAATAATTCCATCGCATTCATTAGTAAATTTAAAAACATGAAATAAAATTCTTTAACATAAAAATTTATGTTTTATTTCCTTCGTTATGATAGGTAATATTATGAACCATTTGAATGTCAGAAATATCGTTAAAATTGTAGTTTTTATAAAATTTCTGTTTATTCGGGGTCAATTATTCACCATTTATACGTTTTTTGGTGAGTTCTTCGTTATCAAGTTACCACTTAAGTAAATAATGATTAACAAACAGGTAGATAGATTGCCAATACATGGCTATCTTTACAATCTTACGGTTCTGCTTAAATTTAAATAGAAAGATTGTTTATTTAGTTTTCATCATTAGTGGTGAAGGTACTCTTGAAAATTATAGCATGACTTATTGTTTTTGGTGGAGTACCACGATGTACTATGGTTATGGTGTACTAACCAAAAACGCCAACTGGGAAATGATGTATAGAGAGAGCGCTGGTACTTTGCCTACTGCCAAGCAAAAAGTAGTTTGTATATTAATCAATTTTCGGTAGTTACAGATATACTTGGTTATAAATTTTTAAGTACTGCAACTCACAAAGTTGTAACTGTCAGTTGGCCAGAGATAAATATTACAGGTTGTAAATTTCACTTCATTCAGGAGTGGTTTAGGATAATTCATTTTGTTGAGATCATAGGTAAATACGGAGTCAGTCAAGTTGGGCTAGTAGTTGTCCACCCTATCAAATATTCCAAAAATTTTTATAATCATAATTAATATGAGTAATAAATTATAATTAATAATTTCAATGAAGGTTATTTCATCCCTCTAAACATTTATACCTATTGGTCCTCATCTTCAATGTACACTACAAAGGAGAGTCTTTTTATACAAAATTTTATAATAATTTTGTTTCCTCTCATCCAAATATTCACCAGTTTGTTAATCTGCTGCTAAATCTACAAGATATGAAATTCATGTCAATGTTAATGCTGCTTCTAAATATTATAAGGCCTGAAGAAATGATGAAGGGAGAAAGAAATTTACATCATAAAAAATTGATTGATAGAATTTTATAAAATCAATTCCATTTTAAAAAAGTTCTAAGAACCTCATACATAAATATTCATATATGTAATACACATATATTATGTATATTTAACATTTGTTTTCAAAATATATCGTCTGTTTCTAGTTTTATTGATACGACTTACTTATATATTTGTACATACGTAAAAAAATTCAATAATAACGACCCATGTCTCTTGGCTGATTTTGTATTATATCATGTATTATTGCAATACTTCACTATATTTATTAAATCATATTTGCATATTCATACCTCAAATAATCAAAGCAAATACCTACGGCGTACGCTAGGTTAAAGGGCTGATTTAATAACGCAGATATCGGGGAACTACTGTTCGATGTCGGTCCTTTGGGGTTGTTTAATCCTATTGAAAATTAAATATTCAAATGCGATTGGGTTATTTTCGATGACTATACCTGCATTGTATTCTGCTAGTAAAAATAAATCGTTGTGCAATGCAGTCTACTGGTATTCTATTGTCGTTAAAGCACCAACCGGATATCCTGGGATTAATAATAAAATTACGATACAATAACAATGAAAATTACATTATATCGTGCTAGGTTCTCTAAAATAACTAAATTAATTTTATTTCGATAATGAGTTATGTAAAACTAACCAGCAGCATGAGATTAATGTAAAAGATTCTATAACAAATGTCTGTCGGAAATTCAAATACTTAAAATGCTTTTCATTCTTTTCGTATTGTCTACAGATCCGTTGGTTTTCACAATTATTCATACTTAACGTTCTCCAAGCTATCAAGATTCTTGCCAAACTTTGCTCCTTCTTCTTTGTTCTTGGTCTTCCTTTCAAAAACGACCCTTTCCCTTTTACCTACATCGTACGATTTTCGTGGACTCCTCCGTCAAACCTTATCGAACCGTCACATCTAACAATTGATTACTTCTGTCTTGTTAGATCTTTAATTTAGTTCCATAGCCCTAGGCGACGTTTTAAACTGGAAAAGTTAAAGTGACTCCGTTAACTGCGTTTTCGTCGATTTAATGCAGCCTAAAAGTTTCTTACCTTTATATTAAAGGAGAATTGAGTGGGTAAAGATACATATCGCTAGTGGCAAAGTTGCTGGATTACATTACTTTCTTGTTCGTTGGATTTCTTGGGACGGAATTCAGAATTTTTAGCCAACCTCAAATGGCGCTCGTTCACCAACTCTGTGTTGTTCACATTTATGTTGGTTTTGTGTCTTATATGTCCGTCATATCACTGCGTACGTTTGCTGATTATTAATGTAGTCTACATGAATTACCTTCGCAGTCTGAATTTTTGAAAAAAAGACGAAACGCCAATGAAAACGGACATACGCTTGACACTAAGAGTAATGAATTTCTATAAATATGTATATAACGAGTATATAATGAGTATATATATATATATATATATATATATATATATATATATATACATCTAATACGAAGAATATTGATTTTTCAGCAATATGTTATATGTATTGACAATCTCTACAAAGCGAGCTTAGCAGCATTAAAAGCTAATTACCCGAACGAGAATTACATAACCGAGCGTGACGGCTGAGTCCAATTCCTTCCCACAAAATAAAGTACTAAGCGCGCAAGAACTTTTCATTAAAAAACCGGTACGGCGTTTTTGCGTTCGTGGTGTGCCTGGACAGATACTACGACGACGACTCGCCAAAGTAGTAACGGTCCAACACCAAGTTCGGAAAATTCAAGGGTAGTAATGGTGGTAGTAGTGCTTAGAATACGAGGAAATGGTAATTTTGGTTTTTGGTGGTTGGTTACTTACCTTGTGAAATCTCGTGGGATTAGAACTGCTAGCTGTAACCACCTATCGAATATTTGCATACTCGGTCGAGGGTGAGTTGAAAGTTCAATATTGATCGCCATCTGGTCGATACGTGATTAACCTTTTCGCGACACTGGGGTTTACTGTTATTGATTGTGGACACTCTATACACATGGACTTTTAACTGCTAAATGATATAACTACAATTAAGTACGGTACTATTTGCTTAGATGTTTTTAAACATTTTCTGCAATAAAATCATATTAACATATTGTATTTTTGGACTTATTTTTAAGGATGATAAAGTAATCGTGATATTACTAATGTAAAATACTCCTAGTATACTTAGTTAGGCAATTCAGATATTTCATTACAGTTCGCTAAATATCGACTATGTGAAATAAATGATATATAATTCAAAATAAGAGCGGACAGTCTATTGTCTGCGTAATTAATTTACGTTATTGTTTAAAGTTACCCTTACATCCATACGAAGCACTACAATCCATATTCCCTTCCAAAACTTCCCCAATGATTAGCCGTTAGTTAACACAACGCTTAACTCTTTAATGTCCTGATAAAGAACCCATTGAGACTATTGTGTTTTTCAATAACTTTTAATTCCCCCAGCAATTTTAATACCCCATTAACATAGTGCGTTCGCAGGATTATGATAATTAATTTGTTGATATCCACTCCTACCAACGAAACACACACAGAATTAGCGCTTAATTGATGAGAAACGAGGAATCGAACAAGCATTCAATTAAGTTAATTAAATACGGTCTACTTTAGCAAGTAGGCCACTTTTTAAATAATTACTCCGATGAACGTGTGTTGCTGAAAGAGATGAAAGGAAGGAGGAGAGACAGAAGAGAGGGCAGAAGTTCATCTCTCTAGAGATGCAACCGGTGGAAACGGTTAACGCACTTACGAAGTTCTTCTTTTCCCAATAGTCTGAGGGAGCTAAGATATAAGTCAAGTATTCCGCTTTATTTGCGATATAATGGCGGATGATCTCTGGGGGTAACTCCGGATTAATTCAGCTGCTCGATCACTCCTCTCGAGAGGAACTAAAAACAAAATATCTCTACATTTTACTCCAGCGTAAGCTGGAAAGTTTTAAATTGCCACGCAGTTATTATCTACCCCCGTAAATTAATTCTAGTGCGTTATTGAAAAGTTTAACGACTAATAAATTAACGAAATTTAAACTTCACAATAATTGCAAGTCTGAAACGTCAAATATGCATTCGCGATCTTTTTCGTAAATACAACTTTATGATTTTACTCAGCAAAGGGTACATTTAGCAAATAAATAATCTTTTTCAATACAACTAACATGCACTTTAATAAGAGAGTAGTGACCAAAGCAGACAGTGATGTAATCTGTGGTCATTTTTAGCAAATACCAAAATTTAAACATGGATTTAAACATGGAACAAAAAAACGTGGATGTATATTTTATCACTCTAATCATTCTAATACCTATTGAGCTTATTCGGCAAATAATCAATTTCGGTATATATATTACGATTTAATTTGGTATATACTTGACATTCTCTGCGAATTTCTATTTGATTGTTATTTTTCACCGATTGTCCATTTTTAGAAATTAAATAGAGTCGAGTGTATTTCAAAAGAATTACAAAGTGTTGTTACTTTCGTAAATTTTTTCACCTTGTATTTTCGAAATGAAGAGGTTTTTTTAAAAATCATCAAGAAACAAAAATTCCCAAGGAGGAACCTCTTAAATTTTTGCGTATATTTAGTAAACACACCCAGTATGATACTATTAATTTCAATAATGTTAACTGCAGCAACTCTAGCCTGCTTTATAATTCCATAATTAAATAATCTTATTAAACTTCTCATTTTACATTTTCATTCAAGTCATAACTTAAGGAAGATGAACATTAATTGCTCATATAACAAAAGATTGTTCGAATGAGAAATTTAAACTGTCATTTGAAATATTTCAATTTATAAGTTCATGAATTATTTATTCAATAGTGCATTTATAATTTGTAATGTTTAATTTAATATAACATAAACCATCATTATTAGAGTAATATAATGCTTCTATCGACAAATATTTCTAATATTAAAATAACAGTACGATTTAAAAACTGATATTTCACATCATTTCTTAATAATCTTATTAATTTTCGTCCCAATATAATTTATAAATATCTGCCAATTTATCTGTTACTTACATTAATTACTCTTGAAATAATTACAATAAAACCAAAAAGAAATTTACGCAAAATCTTTAATGAAATTTCTCCCAGGGAAAATTTCAACCTTACAAAGCTATTAATAATTCATTAATGGACCTACACAATCCATCAAATGTATCATTTATGTGAAATACGTTTTTTTTTTGGCTTATACTTAATAATTCATATTATTACAGGAATCTTTTTAGTAATACGCTACTTCCCCAATATGGAGATAACCAGTGGTGTTTCCCACGCTTGTTGAGACGTTAATAATGGATAACTTATTCGATCTCTTCATGCCAATAGAACCTCCTTGTTCTAAATTTGTATTTATGTCCACATGAAGTGATATTTATTGAGGTTCTTTCAAAATTATACAAACTTAAATAAGTGACATGTTTTTACCAGCAGCAGCAACTGGCGTTCTAAGTTTACATTACCATTCATTGCAGCAGCCTTAATAATAATTTATCTATTATTTTTATATCCAACCTGTTCAAGAGACCATAAAAGCCCAAAATTAAATATTGCTTAATTTGAATTTTACTTATACTAAACATATAAAGATATTTTAAGGAATTTTCTCATAATCAGACTCTTACTAATACTAAAAACCTAGGTAAATTTACCCCATCAAACCACCTTCTGACTCAAATTCATACTCAACCAATGACAGTATTTTTACTAGTTATATCAGTTGCAATTTTAAATATTTCTACTAGCAGGAAATTTCAATGAAATCAATTTTTTCATGCAAATAAAATTTTATTTTAGTAATTACTATCTACTGATCCACTATTTACTTAAATTGGAGCCCAACTACTTGAAGGTTCTCATCTCGTTATTGGTCAAATCCCAACAATAGTTTATTTCATATATTTCATTTTCAATCCTACATTAAATGGCCAATACATGAAGTCGAATAAACTTTCTTAACACATCCTAAATTTAAATCTTTTATACTAATTAATATATCTAAAAACGTTGATGATTATTTTTCATATTTTCAGGTTCTAAGAATGATTCGTTGGAATTTTTAGATTGTCGCAACACTTTGCGTCGTTCAATTCCTTTCGATTGAATTGAAATGAAATTTAATAAGACTATACCATTCTTAGATGTTTTAATTAAAAACACCTATTAAAATAGTTGTAACTTTGAACTTTACAAAAAAAATATTGCAAGTACTTGAATAATAATCTCAATGATGATTTGAATAATAATTATTTCAATCGACCCTTTGGTTTATTTTTAAATAAAACAGATTTTAGAAAAGGATAAAAACTATTTTTTATTAACGGTTATCCCATAAATATATAATAGACAAATTCTTCCTTATACTATATATATATATATATATATATATATATATATATATATATATATATATATATATATATATATATATATATATATATATATATATATATATATATATATATATATATATATATATATATATACTAAGGTTAGTTTCGATATACCTGATTCTTTGTAATTTTGAAGTTTATTATGTTTTGCCCTCCTTTTCAAAGAAATTAATTATACTTAAATGATCATACGCGGCCCTTCAATTGTGTTTGATTTCTGCTTATTAAATCTTAACTTCAATAACAAATCAATCATCCTTAGTGTAATTTAATTATTCTTAATCAAGAGAAGAACGCAAATTGTTAATTAATCAATGTCATAACTATGAATAATTTATCATTAACTATTCTATCATGCTTATCGGAACGCTACTATTTTATTCTTTCAATTTTTTAGTAACTATGGCTTTCATATTGGACGAATGGCATTTCCGTATTGGGTGACGTAGAGAACAAATGATTTTGAATTTGTAATCGCCGTTTATCGTTATTAATTTATTGCTTTATATTCAGCATGGTTAATTAAGGAGGTTTGTTGATGGCTGCAAGCCGAAACAGGTTACCTTCAATATCTATTGAAAGCGTGGCGAAGACTTCTTTCTCACCCTAAGCTTCATAATTGAGACTATAGGGGAGCTACACCGTTTAAATTTATTTCCACTCCCTGTATATATTTTTTAATCAACAATTTTACAGGATTTACGTCAGCATGGCATGGCTTAACGTCGACCACATCTCTTTTCACTAATTCGAAACTTGATCGGTTTTAATCGGCGAACGATTAAAAAAGTCCATCCGATTGCATTAAACTTTTTTCAGTATGCGTGCACGCAGGTCAGATCATCGATAGAGGAAAGCGGAAACATTTATGAGGTTTAATTAGAAAGATAGGGAAGTGGTATGAAATTGTAATGACATTAATGACATACAAGGAATCGATTTGGTGAAAAGGTCGAACGAACTACAATTACGTTTAATGTTTTTGGACAAGAAAACTATATAAGTTCGTGCGATCCTGATAACGTCAATGTTAAATATTCATAAATTGATTGGAGACAACGCAAGAAAAAGAGAGTGAACAGCAGCTAAGGGCCATTCTTATGATCTATTCCGACGGCTATTCAAACTGTTCTTCGGAAAAGAATTGTTGAGTATTCTTGGAATTTATCACTTTTATTATCATTTTTATTAAATAGTACTTAAGATCGAGCCAGCGGGGGATGTTCTACTTTAAGTGATAGCTGTAGAATAATAATAAAAATAACAATCTTTATTGCCTATCAAGGTACAAAACCCAACTATAAAATAATGTGATTAAAATATAGTATCATACACTATATGAATATTAGTTAAAAGCAATAATTAAAAACAAAAACCGTATTAATTATTTAAACAATTAAAGTAATTATTCTGCATACAATGGCAAATAAGGAGAAGGAGGACTCCAAAGAATGGCATATGACCTAAAATGCTCAAGGAGCGAAGACGGTTAAAAACATTAATTTTTAAAGTGAAAATTGGATCCCCAAAATAATTAATTGTAATATAAACGAAGAAACCTATCCAACTCAAAGTGGTGGGGTTGCTTAAAATCAAACAGAAAGAGAGACCAAAGTGAACATCACATTTAATAAAATAAAAACGCGCGTAGAACTAGTTTCGGCAATCAGCCATCATCAGCTACAATCTAACGTTGAAAAACCGATAGAAAAACAATAAGGTATGGCCGCCACACTGTACTAGTTACTTTGTAGTCTTCCCTCTCGCCATGTTAATCCAATTTGTTAACACTTCATTAGTTACCGCAATCTTTAATTTTTAATTCCCCCTATTTAACAGAATTTGGCGTTATCTGTACAATGTGGCGGCCATACCTTTATTTTATATCTATAATTGTTTTTTTATCTTTTTTCAACTTTAGATTGCAGCTGATGATGGCTGATTGCCGAAACTAATTCTATGAGTGCTTTTATTTTATTAAATGTGCTGTTGACGTTGGCCTCCCTTTCTGTTTGATAATATAAAGATTTTTGATTTTTGAGTACGTGCTAGGCACAAGGGAGCTTTGGTTTCTTAGCTAGTATGTGCATATGGTAATCTAAGCAACTCGTGACTTCGTGCAAAGTAGTAGGTGAAGGTTAATTTGCTCAAGCAGATATGAACAATCAGTTACACTATTATACTAAAACATTTGACGCATTACCAATTTGTATGATCATCATGTAATAGTGATCATAAATATTCCAATTAATATCAATTCCTCGAGCCGAAAAATGAACATTGGAGATTTGTGCAACTAGCGCTAGGCAAGTTCTGCAAGTTTGAACATGTGGATAAAGTAATAGAGTCATACGATAAGAAGAAATCAAAGGAAAGTAATGCATATTCTTGTTTAATAACATGCATGTTTGTGTGTTGGTGAAATATGCAGTCAATATTTTGAAACTCCCTTCTGATTTGAAGAATAATGCCTATTCTTTCAAGTGCAACCTGAGTTATGTACTATTGGACCAGTAATTAAATGACAGATAATTGTCAATGAACAACTCTAGAACGTTAATTCCGTTACTTCTGTGCATGGTTTTGTTATTACATTTATCATTGTAACGTAATATCCTATGATGTTTTGACATTTTTAGTTTTTAACATTTATCAGTGCTTAACGATGACATATCTTTGATTCACCATTGCTCGTGCTTATGTAAATTATTCATGTTCATATAAATATGAAGGATTAGACAGTCAGCATAACTACCAACAATTCTTCTGGGGACTGTTAGTTGCTACCTTGAAGTTAACAGCGCTTTCTTCAAAATTTCGATATCTCAAAAATTGGAAATAATACAGCGGTTCAAAATTATTGTTGATTATAAAATCATCAGGCAAATTGAATAACTTTTAGAATTTGTGTCGCAGAGATTGTCCATTTTTAGAATTGGATAGTTCTCTGAAAAATCCCTTTTCAGGGCAACACTTTACTCAGAAATGTTTATTAGAGTCAGAACTGCAAACTCTCAAAATTGATAACAAGTTGACTAAAAAGTAATTTGTCAACGATCTATAAGCCCTACCACTTAAGTAGGGTAGGTTTAGCTTAGGTTATTTTTTCATAAAGTACATATTTCTATGAACTGGCATTTTGAGGTATCCAAATTTTGATGAAGTGCAAGACGCAAACCTTTTGGGCTAAAAGTTAATATTTACCATACGTTAACATGCCACCATACTAATTGGTAATTTAAAAAATTGGTTTTTTGGTTCCACGCAACTTTCTTGCCCTCTGAAATGGTCAGACTTTTTGTAATAGCTCAGCCTAATGTAAAATTCAGATTATAAAAAGTATAGAGTGTTTTTAAATCAACAAGCAAGGACATCGTCGTTCTACAAGATATTTAAGACCTATTAAAGATAACAAAACAGCTTCCTCCAGTGTGACATTTTATAGATTTTCGGTTAATTTCACGGCCTACACCATATATGAAGTAGTGTAATGGAAGGTCTATATTTGATTCCAAATTAGGCTTTGCTATTTGGATCAATGTAAAAAAAATTTTGGTTTCGTGTTACCCTAAGCTTCCTAGGCAATTGATTTAATATCAACTGAATTATCCCGCATTGCTTAAAACTGTTACAAATAGACATTAGTTTTAGTTTAGCAATTTTATACATGTACATATAGATATATAAAATAATCACCTAACGCCTTCTGCAGGGCTCTTCTTAAGTAATTTATTAGTTCATTTTCTTAAATAGTCGTTCCATTTCATGTCACATTTTAATCTTCTGTCAAATTTTGAACAAATTCTACGTGTAATGTAAATTATGGATTATTCACTTCTATTATTATAGCTATAGTTTAAAACATGCCGATTCTTCGCTCTTTCTGCAATAACGTATTTACTCCAGTTACTTTGCAGTAATTCTTGTACATAATATGCTTAGATTTCGTCACTCTTAAAATCAGCAAAATTTTTATTCATATAAATAACGTCCTACCTAAATTTTAAATTTATCAGGTGCCGCAAAATTAGTTGTCTAATAGTCGATGTCCATATTTTTTGCTTCATAAGCACTATGAAATTAAAATAAGTACGATAATAGAATAAAAGCTATAATTTAAATCAGCCAATTATTTACTAAATTGGTAGTTTGTATAATCTCATATTATGATCATTCTGATGAATATTATTACAGTCAGATACACAACACGAAGCTACTTTTACAGGGAGAGAGAGAGTGAGAGAATTAATAATATATCAAGTGAAATATTAATTCTTCTGAAAAACGTTATAATTAATTTTAATGCAACATATTGATTACATTTATTAAAGATGATTCTGATATTCACGATAGCATTAGTTTACTTACAAAGGTATATAAGGTTATTAAAATTTATTTCTCTGGCATAGGGTGATAATTCGAAAGGTAAAGCTATTAATTTACAGTCATATTATAACTGAGGTTTTATATTTTAAACAAGGTATGCAGGTTTGTTAAAGCTGCTTTTTATACTTGTACTTATAAACGTCACTTGTTTAAAAGAAATATATCTCCAGAGAAGTAAAATTAATTTTATAGTTTGTTCTTTTAAGAATTTCCCTTTTTTAGTCCTAACAATGCTGTGCCACACAAAAATCGAACAACGATGAGGCTAAATTAGTCGATAGAAAATTTAAATAGAGAAATGCGGGACAAAAAACTGCTGGAAATAAATTGAAATCTGGTTGTAGTTGTAAGTTAACAAGAAATCATCATTGGTTTAAATTATAACAAAATTTCATGAATACAGATGATAGTAATAATAGTTGATGATTGTTTTGAGTTAAGCCGTAGGTGACCTATGCAATTGCACTTTGTTTTCAAGGACTGAATTGAAATTGGAATTCTGTCCTAGGGCAACATTGAATATTATTGTTATCAATTTCCAAGCAAATTTTACGCTACAAGTTATAACAGTAACGTCTGACACTAGGATGAGTTCAATGTGATGAAAGCCTTTTTCAAATTTACCTTCGTCGCATTTGCCTCAAATCCGATAATAATAATTCCTGACACATTTTTACCGAGTAAATAAGGATTTAATGAAATTTTTTGTGACAAGTTTCGCTCAAAATAAGTTTTCCACACATTTGACCCATGAATAATGCAAGGATGAATTTTAAAACCCGTTTGATTGCATCGAGGGTAAAGGTGGAGCGTCGACGGGAACAAACAAAAACACAATTTTAATTTAACATGTAAATGGGCGGCTTAAACATTAGCTAAGTGCATAATTTTATGGTTGGCTCGTTTTTTCCTCCTTGTCCGAGGCAAGAGTTATCACAATTTACATATTATGTGGAAAGAAGGGAAATTATAATGGTGTGTAGTTCTCTTGTTTTCTTACCCGGACTTGGAAAGAGAGTTTTAATTAGAATCACCCGAAGGAATGTTAATTGACAAGTAAATACGTCACAACCACGTTTACGAACGTTTTGCATAACGTGAGTTAAAGTTCACTTCCATGCCTTTCCCAACAATTCGTTTTGTAGTTATTTAGCCAAAAACAAAAGATTCAAAGTCTTTCTCTTCAACTGAAATGCTTCCCTCTGAAACGACCCAACGTAGCTATTGCGTAATTGGGCTGTTTCGATTCTATTTCCATTTCCTCTACCATTCTTCGATAATTTATTTTTTACGTTTGTTTTCCTACGCAGAACAGACTGTTGTATTTTTCCCAATTTTTAAAATAAAGCGCACCTGTTACAAGTTTTCTGGGAATGGAAACGTGTGGAAATACTCACGCGATATGACGATTTTTTTATTCCGCCTTGAGCTGATCACAATTGAAATTGATCGATTTAAATAATTTTTTTGGTATCGGTTCTGAAAACCAGATGTTATTAATTACGTTTCCCATATATATCAAGGCATTAATTACTGTAAGCTACCAATGGCGTATCCCTTGAATCTAAAGCAGAAGAACTATTTTCCATAAGTTTACTGCAAAACTGAAAATTAAAATCACAGAAAAATAAAAGTTATACTCCATGAGGTTTATCGCGACGCACTATGCTTCTTACGACCGTCTTCAGGTTTAGGTGAGGCGCGAGGCGAGGTGAATAAGTGTTACTATCTTACAAAATTTAGTACGGAGGTCAATTTAAATGAAATTTTAAAACTAACTTCATTAACAAATGAATGCAATACAAAAGCATATTACAGAGAGTGTCAATTTAATATTTTCTTTAACCCCACGAGATTGCATTTTGCTGAAATGAAATTTTTCTATATTTATTACACAATCCCCAAAAATTAGTTAATTGGTTAAAAATTTGTAACGCATTTGATATTCCTTTACGTGAAGTAGAAAAATTAACACTTAAAAATTGCTTCGGTTATATAAAACAAATTTGCACCTTACGAATCTTCTTTGAAAACCTTTAAGAATAGTGATAATGCAGTGTAGCAGAGTATATTGAAACAATAAATATAACATATTTATTATGTGCCCAAAAGCACCCTTTAGGGGTAAAATGCACACTTAAAATTTAGCCCCAAATATTGTTTTCGTAAAATCGTTGAAAATGAAATAATGATAAATTAGTAAAATCAACGTCATAATTTCTTCAATAAAAAATTGAAGATGTGTCAATTGTATAAGTTCTTCAAATGAAGCACGTGCCCTATGTAAATTTCCAAGCTCTTAGGAAAATCTAAAGAGTATCGTACCCTTTAAGATGATTTTAGAAAGAATGTTTCAATTGAAGATTATAAGAATTGGATAGATAAGCCAAGTTGCTAATTTTGAAATATAACACTAGAATCGTATTGGAGTAAATTCAGAGAAACTGAACATTTCCAAGTGGCTTTTAAGGTGATTTGAAAAAAATGTTTTTAATAAAGTTGTAGGTTTAAGTAAGTCAAGTTGCATAAGATTGAAGATTAAAAGAAATCGCCAAAGCTATTTAGAAAAAAATTATGAAAGATAAAAATTATTAAGTGTAATCCCTTTACAGCGGATTTAGAAAAAAATTTTTACATGAAAGTTATAGGTATTAAATACTTTAGTATAGTTACGTTATTTGTTATAAATCATCTAACCGCTTTTAAGAAAATTAAGAAAAACTGAAATTGCTCCAAAATATTCTGCCCTTTAATGACCACTCAAAACAAAATATTTTAGATATAAATTTAATGTTGTACTTTAGATATATACTTTAATAAAGACAGGTGCGTTTTTGAGAAAATTGAAAAAAACATTCATAGGGGGAAAGGGTCGTTCAGAGAAAATCAGTCACAATAACCATTGTGCAGTGATTAAGCAGTAGATTAAACCCACAAAGTTTAAAAAATCACGTTGTGAAAAAACACAAAAATGATAAGTGAAAAGGGTGAAGTGCCCCTTGGTTTCAACCGAATTTAACCAAAATTGCATTGATTCAAGTTTTCAGGAGAACAAGCTCAAATGCAAATTATCCGTACGTTAGTAAAACTAACTCTTTTCTTAATTAAATTTAATCAAGCCAAAATGACAATAATAAGTTGAACAAATAAATTTCTCACTCACAATTATATTTAAATATAAAAATAAGAAATAATTTAGAATGTAGTTCATAAAAAGGGTAGCATCTCCAATAATAAAATTAAATTAAAATGATTAGTTCCAGAACTATTTCTTGTCGCCACATTACCTATACCTTTTTAAGTAGTTGTGGTATGAGTGGCAGTCTTATCAATAAAATAGGAGAGTCTGGATATCCCATTCATTTTAATTTCGAAGAGTTATTTGCATTGTAAAGTCATTGATTTAATAATATTATAATATTCGATATTATAATTGTATTTTTGATAGAATGAGTTTTTTTAAATTACAGCATACATATACATATTAACCGTTTTTGGGGGAAAAATTGGAAATAATATCCAAGTATTTGACTTGTGAATTCCTACTATGTGAAACACATTTCCTTAACACTCTTGTCGATAATTTGTGAATTGTGATTTAACTACGAAAACGTATTTGACGGTGTTCATCACTTTTCATGAGTATCTCTGAGTACCACTGTCGGGATTATTAATTTTGTTTTAATCCAATAACTATTATATTTGTATATTACAAATACTTTCAAGTCATAAGGGAAAGTTGACTAAAAAAGATCTCTACTGAATTATCATAGGGCACAGAAGGATAGGCAAACAAGACAAAAAGTAAACGAATGGTTTCAACCAAGCATAATGCCCTTAATTAAGGTTTGCTGTATATGTATTGTAAGTTCTATACTTAATATGATTGAAATGTCTTAAAGGTGAAAAAAATAATTATTGCAGAATTATTTCATCACACATCAAACATATCAGTTTTAATTTTAACATTGTTTCACATATTGTAAGAACTAAACAAATGTGTAAATATATGGTGACTTTGTAGTCGAAAATCACTTAAAAATACTGAATTTATCCTTTAAGGTTACTATTACCGTTTCTATGGTTACAGCCAGAAATGATGGTAATGGTTTGATAAACATAGCTTCTTTCGTTTCTGAAACATTTAACACAATCAATATTTAGAGAAAAAATTTAAGGATCTTATTTTTTATATTTAATCTTATAATTTAAGGTATTTTCCAAGGTATCGCAATATATTGTAGTATCATCAGTAGGCTTCTGGTTCTTTAATCCAAATTACTGAAATATATAATTTCAATTTTTGTGAAAAATATGTTACATAAGATACATATGTATGCAAAATGAACACTGGTTAATTAAAACGTATATCAATTTGAATATAACATTGTATTTAAATTAAGATGACAAAACACCTCTAGATCAAATTTGATATAGTTAAAGGAAACATATTAAGTAAATATAAATAACAAAGGCTATCAAATTCATCATAAAATACCGTAGGTTGGGTTGGAGATGGAAACAGAAAAACTATTTATCCAATGCACAAAACACTTTATTAAAGAAGATAGCTACAAAACGGTGAATGAACACATCAATTACAAATCACTCGTCAGCAGCAGAGTAAAAGCTAAGCCGTCTGTTTTGCTCACGTCTCGTCTTAACATTCTTGACGTCTGTTTTGCATCTCGTCGTCTTCAATATACACCCACAATTTCCCCCAGTACCTACCCATTATAAATAGAACGTTTTTGCATTTCCGATATTAAAGATCTGGTGGTGGTTATTTAAAATATATTTATACGCAGAAAAATTATTCCACATCAATAGATGCAATTGGGGTATCAATTGGGGTATCATCATGATTAGATTTGCCTAGAAATTAAATGAACAACAATCGATTTAGTTTCGTCATGGTTTGCATTATTAAATACCCTTCGTTCACGTTTTTAAATCGACCTTAAAAATATATTTGTTATAATTTTTCTGTACCATCCGAAATATATTTTTGTTGCAATTAATAGCGGTATGAATAGCCTTGGACAGGTGTATTCAGTTTGCTAATCGAAATAACGTTAAAAAGTAATTTTTGTTATCTATTATGTACTAATTTACCTCTATTTGTTTTTGAATAAATTTCCTATCGATTCAGGCGAATCTGCGATATCCGGAACTATATTTTTCAGCCTCTTAAAAACTTTTTAATTTGTTTTATTAACAGATTATTAAATAAAAATCGTGGATCAATTTCTTCTGATACCCTAATCTATCTGGTACATATGTAACATGAAGTAAATTTAAATTATAATAAATTAGTTTCGCCTCTTTCCATAAATGGTGTTGCATCGCTAACCACAATTGAAGCTTTTTCTACAGATAGTATTTGTACAAAACCGAGAACCCAATTATATTTTCTTATAAAATTACAATATATATTAATTTAATGCTATCTCTCTAGAAAATATCAACATAACTTATATGTGTACAACCTCCTAAAGGAAATAAATAAGTAAATTTTAAGAGAGGTAGCAACCTTCTCTGTTCAGGAGTGATCATACACTAAGTGAACATATGAATATATAAAGTGAAGAAAACTCTTATTAACTGGTTAGGGCTATATCTAATTATTTATTGCAATATAATAAAATCTTCAATAGCAGTGTAATGAAGTGCATAAGATATTTTCCACGTTGTTGTAGGCATTTATGTGAAAAACAGTTAATGTTAATGTTGACACGAGAATAAAACGTCAGTACGTCACTCCGTGCGAATTCGTTTGAATATTATTGAAACATTACTTTTGCATTTTACTTTTCCATTAATTTTAATAAACTTACTGACTTTGTTTCTTATATTTTGATAAATTCCGACAACTCTTTTGTTATAAATGATAACTTCGATTTGAAAAGAAAAGAGAGAAAAGGAATAATGGGAAAATGTTGCTTAGAATATATTGAAAGTGAAATGAAATCAAAGATAGGAACTACACACGATTTCTCACGATGGAAACATGGCAGCAACACAACCCTTCTCATAGCATAATGGAGCTGTTAAAATCTTTTCATTAACTAAAGCACTGCGTGACGTATTAGAAATTAAACTTCCAGTGTTGCCGATAACAAGATTTTCAAATTAATCCCACCCAAATCGTCATACTTTATAATTTGGCTCAGTTTGCGGTATTAACGCGGTTAGAGGGATATTAATCAAATCTATATCAGTTGTACGACGCGTGAGTTCTTCATAATTATTTAATTCCATCGAAGGCGCTCTCGGAATGGAGTTTTAACGGTAACCGAAGTTGTTGGTTAGGAGTTACCGTATTTTAATCGAGTCACACGGCGGTTTCATTACGTGCGATGCAACCAGCATAAAGGAATTATTAATCGAGGTGAATGCATAAACCTCGGCCGTACCGACACACTCCAGGATTAATCGGGAACACGGCGGGACGCTTTAATTATACAGAGACCGGCCCTGAAAACTTACGGAATATTTTACTGGTGCTAAACGAGCAAATCGTTAAATTATCGCTCAGTTGATGGATATTACAGTTATTTCGACACTCCATGTTTAATCACTTGTAATTTACTTTACATGCCTTTACAGCCATAGACTTTGGACTGATTCGTTTGATTATAGTAGGTAATCCTGTGTGTGTCGGCGGGTAGAAGGCAGTTAGCAACGTTTAGTGTTCCATTACAAATGTTATGATTATTCCAGCGAAGACGAGTTCAGTTGAGTAATTAAAATTGCATTATTCACACCAACAACTTCATATATTCACCAGTTAATCCAGTTAAAGATACATACTCAGATGGTGTCTTGGGAAAGATTTGGTAATCCGCATGAGAGGCAACTCATTATTACTTTAAAAGTGCAATTCAAGTTCAACTAACGAATAAAGTGAAAAATTTTTTACTTATTGTTGGAATATTAAAATAGTAAAAATGTACAGTAAAACATAAAAAATGTACATGTGTATGTTCGATCAAGAACCATTTTACTACAGATTTAAATTTATATATTCAACAACTGGTGATAAGCGATCTACAACACGGTGATACACTTGAAATGCTATAAATACGAAGTTTAAGAGAATTCGCCAAAGTATATTATAAAATGGCGTGACGCATTTGCGCTCGTGAACGCTGCCAAATATTCGAGCATCGTTGCCTTAGGTAGGGAACACATTATTCTGATGTGTTGTGATGCGTTATAATGTAATGTGTCGTGAACATATTGTTCTGTTACATTGTAACAAAAATATATGGATCAACCAGCGTCTCTTTAAAAATCGCTACGCACGTATTTCTACGAGAACTAAAGTTCTCACCCACAAATCGCTAAGGGGCGCAAGAGTCGATATAAACGCCCGTTGCCCACCATCATCAATTCAGAAGTTGTATATCGACAAAGAAATCTAGAAATATTTTTTAGTTTAAAGCAAATATTGAAATTTTCCAAAAATATTATGAAGCGGATGGAACTGCTTGTTTAATTTGAAAACAGAGTGGGATTTGCTGATGTGAAAGTATAGATCTTCCTCAACTTTTCTGGATTATCAGACGAATTACGCTAACATTTACACCAACAAATTTACTTTTTCACGAAAATAAACTTTTGAGCCGAAAAATTATTTAAAAAAATATGAAAATTTTCAGGAAAATGCACAACGATAAAATGTATCTCTTAGCGATACAGGTAAAAAATCTAAGGGGCAATGGACCGGCAAACAAGTGGCAAAATGTGGGAAATAAATTTATTTCTAAATAAGCGCAATGACATTCGCCTTCATCCAGGCCCTATTCTACCCTGTAATATGATTTGTAATATATTATATAGCTGCAATTTTTCCATCAAGCGTCCTAGATATTACAATTTTGGGAATTTCGCGGTATGCTAAATTTCGGTGGATTTATTTAACCGTCACCTTATCACTTGATCAACCCTAAATGCATAACGTACTGACGTGCATAACATAATGAGTGTTCATATGTACGCAAGGGCGTCGCCAGCCGATGGCGCAGGGGGGGGGCAAGTTGACTTTACATACTACAATTCATACTTTTCTCATTCTCTATGAATGAGAAAAGTAGGTATGAATTGTAGGTAAAGTAGGTATGAATTGTAGGTATTCTGTGACAGTACAGAGTCCAATGTGTAAAGCTACACGAGCACGAGCTCTTGACTATGCAATAAACTTTTTTAGAATCTCTAGGGGGGGGCAGCTGCCCCTCCCTGCCCCTCCTTGGCGACGCCCTTGTATGTACGTGTTTATTTCTGTATGTTTTTCTTCTCGATTGTCGATCGCTGCACACTTATACCAACAGTCACTAATAGGGCCAGAAAAATACGCACAACCAGAATTTTCCTTCAGGATTTTTTTGGTTTTATTTTGAATTCTTTTTGAGTAGATAGAAAGTATAAACTCTCCACTCTGCAGGCCATCGAGTAGCCCGAAAAAATTTAAAAGCTCTGAATTTCATTTACCAAGGAGAATGAGACGAAATTGAGTAAAACATGCCCGATCAGCTATAAAAAGGCCAAAGTGGTAAGTAGTATACCAAAAATGGTGTATAAGTCTGGTACAAGTAAATTTTATTTTTGTCGGTTTTGTTCTGAGGCGTTTCTCAAGTAGGTAGAACTTTAAACCGTCCACTGACTCACTAAACCCACCGGGTGACACGGCAAAATTAGAAAATTCATTTACCAAAAAGGGACCAAAAGGGGGTGAAATGCGTGAAACAATTATTAAATAGCCAGATAGTGGAAAGTTGAAACGATTTTTTATCCACATGGTATACAAACATCATATTATCGAAAATTTTCCTTTCTGAAGAAGTGAAAAATACTCATAAGAGCGAAATTTATTTTTGTAGTTTTCGTTTCAAGGTGCTTGCCAAAGAGTTAGCAACTTTAAACTTAGTACTGTTAAACTTAGGCTTTCGATTTGTTCGAAAAATTCTAAAAATCTGAATTTTCTGGAAAAGTTGAAATGTATTTAACAATTCTAGAATAACTAGACATGTTAAATTTTGCACGCTCATAGGCTTCAAGATGGTTCGGAAAAATGCTACAAATCCACAAATTCCTCCTGTATCCTGAAAAATAATGAGTTGTGGGTTTTATTCTGAGGTGTTTCTCGAGTAGTTGGGAACTTTAACCTTTTTACTGCTTAGGCTCTTGAGTGGCTTGGAAAAAAAAATAAACCTCGAAATTCACTTACCGAAAGGGCGGAAAAAGGGAGTTTATGCAATAGTTATTAAACAGCAGGACCCTGAAAACTTGGTATGGTTTTATATGGTTCAGAAAAGTCGGATATACCCAAATTTCACTTTCTGAAAAGGTGGAGGTGGAGAAAGGGAAGGGAACGAGGTTAGGTGTAACCCCAACCAAAATCGGAGTTATCATCGGTTGGTACTCAATGTACATCTATAAAGCCACATCTCGAGAGCTTTTCAATGATGCTCCAGTAATTTTGGCGATTCTACCCCATACCACAGGACAGAGAATAAGTAATATCCTAGTAACGAAATTTTGTGCTGATACTACTTTTTGATAGTTTGAATATAAGTACATGTTCCTACAGAGAAAAGTAGACGTAATTTAATAACAAGCTTATAAGTAGTCCATAAAACAACTTTAATTTTAACGATAAATTCGTTTGGCTAACCTGTTTCTCCTTTAGCCCTTCGGGTTTCTTATATTTCTCCCACGCCATCACTAATACAGACGAAAATATTTTTTCTGGATTATACGAATAAAACACTTGTCGCTCCGTAAAAATATTTGTTTGGGGCACTTTATTACGTATATCGTCGATGTGACTAGAATTCCCCTTGAGGCCCGTCTCTCCTTCACACATTGTAAAAGGATTCCGCTGAAGGCGAAGTAGAATATTTGTATGTATGTATGATCTAATTATAGGAAACGTGGAAACGTGAAACAGTGTTGCAAAAATTTTGAAGGAAATGCATGTGCTTGCAGTATAACAAATTCAGCCTGCGATGTGTTGGAAATGAGAATTCCCATAATTTGTTTAAAAACGCGAAAGAAGGCACCTTTAGGGAAGTGGGACACTCCCCACTTAGACTAAAGCCGTTATTTACCAAAAGAACATACTTAAATTGAATTAATTTTAAATTGTAAGACATGATTAATAACTACTTACAGAAAACCGTTTTCTTTATGTATTTAAAACACAACACCAGATTTATCCGATATTCAGGGAAATATAATTCACTGAAATTGTTTTCGATCTGAGGTTCTAAATTTTTATATAGAAAAAGATCAAAATACCAAATTTTGACAAAACCATCAATAGAAACAACATAAAATTTATATGGTCATACTAAACAACAATAAATTAATTGATTGCCTTCATCTAATCCTGCAAAATCTCCTATTTTATTTTCTTCCTTTGAAGGAATAGTGAAGAACCATGAAATTTTAATAATGCAGTTATTTAATAGAAAATGTAACGGATGGTTCTGCATTGTTAGACAAACATACGTTGCCATAATAAAGAATCTAAATTCTAATTGGTACACAGTTGCCAAATTCTTATTTTCTCCTAAAAAATCGGAATAGTTTTGTATAGCAAGCCAAGCAAAATTTAAGAGCACGATTCCAGACTTCAAATCAACATTTAACGCAGATTATACTAGTGTGGCCCCTATTTGGAGACCATATACATATATACTCTGTGTGTATAGTTAAACTTTTATAGTAAGTACATAGAGTTAGTACGTGTTTTTCGTTTTTTCGTACTCTTTGATTCTAACAGGATTTGTTGAATCCATAAAACACAATTAAAAAACGAAAACAGTTTTCCAGACAAGTCCATTAATATCTCATAATTGGGCCAGGGCAGCAAAATTCAGTCTTATTGGTACTGAAGTTCCTAACTGAAATTAATCGGTTTCAGTTGTAGAAACCTTGGGAATAAAAAATTTTTGTATACAGGAGTAAAGCAATAGAGCAATATTTATGCCAATTAAATTTCACTAAACACATTATAGTGCAATGTAATGTGACTTATCATCCACTGAAACATTGTAAATTGTAATTTTTTAATTAATCTTTTGACAGAGGGTATGTAATGTACAAGTAATCTAGAGAAAATTTTCTGTTACCCGATAATTTTTTAATGGTTAATGAAATACAAAAAAATCGAGTCCGACCATAAAATATTACCAAAAATAAATCGATTTGCCCTACAAATTGCATCCAGAGATTGACGTAATCTCTAACGGGATTAATACGATCGCAGGTAGCTTTCATTCCACATTATCGAGTAAACTACATTGATTTTAACTTCAAATTGGATTTTTTTCCGGAATTCATCCCATAACCTCGTTACCATAAAAATTTAAACGCGTGGAGCCATAGGGATCAGCTCTTCTGGATTTATTTGCTCGGTTTATTTTATATACGGTTTTAAATTCCTAAAAGTGTTCCCACCAAATTTATATCCAGAAGGTGAAAAAATGTCTATCGGTATGAATTTTTTTAGAAAATCCATTTGTTTAAACGCCTTTCAATCATGTTGTCTGTTAGATGTTAACGTCAGAAGAAATTTGAAAATGGAATGTTATGTTTACGTGTGTAAGAACACTCCATTGGGTCGGAAAGTGATTAGATTAGGATTTGTTTGGGAAACGTCGGTAATGCATTCACCTGAAAAGTTTATTGGACGTTAAGTCGTTCAGTAAATTTGAAAAACAGGACTTTAAATCGTAAACGTTTTTTGCCGAGTTTCATTAATGGATACTATTTTGAGAAATCATTTGAAACGTGAGTTATGAAATTAAATTATCTAAAATATATTAAATTTTCTTCTAAAAGCAAAATATTAGCGAACATGATTCTACATCGAAAATATTTTTCTCACCACAGCACAAATTATCACTCTTTTCGCCAAAATTTTAACCTTTCCAGCAACAACTTTATCTAATAATTATTTTACAATCTAATGGATATTTCACTGGATTGGTACTAATATTTCTAAATGAGCGTATGGTATTATCTAAATACTTACGAAATGTTTAATGTTTAAAAAACAGTTGAAAGTATTTAATGACGAATAATATTTAAGACAATTCTTTGAATATCGTTTTTGGTAATTTTTTTTCTAAGAATTTAATAATGTAATCAATATTATATATGTAGTTTTAGTAGTGCTAGACTCTAGGTAAACAGATAGATAGATTAATAAAATTAAAATATAGTTTTAGGTGAATTCTTGAAATAGTTTGAAATAACTCTAAACGTTGAAATTTTTGGAAAAAATATATTGTATACATAGTATAGTAACTATGTGAATATTCATTATTTTTATTTAAATTCAGTGCTAATAATAGTAAGTTACATTAATATAGGTAATCTTTTAATACAATTTTTATACTGATCATATATTCCTTTTTATCAAAAAAAAAAATAGAAAGAAATGTAACTTAAAAATCACATCAATATTCATAAATTAAAAATGGCTTATCCAACAATTTATAGGTATTAAATTATTTTAATTCACACAGTATTTCTTATAAATGAGCTGCTCCTAAAAGGTGTTTATTTAAATACCAACCAAAAACGATATAAAACAAATACTTTACTTTTTCTCTCTAACAAACGTCTAAACGCATATGTTTATCCCTCACACTTTAATCCTCTGACCAGCCTTACGGTGTCGCGTTACTCTTCGTTAGATTCTACAGTAAGTACGTCTCTTCGTAAACATAAACATCACCTATAATAAAGAAATAACCTTCTGCCCAGGGAACATAAAAGCTCTCATATTAGAAATAATTTATTTTTTAAGCAAAATTGCAGCAATATCTAAACAAACTGTGAGGTGATATTGAAATATATAGAGATTCTAGAACCAATGTTTTAAACCAGTATGTCTGTACAATTTAAACAGGCAGTACTACTTTCAATATCAGTCAGAATTACTCACAATTGTTCAATAACCTTAAGGGAACGTGACACCCCTGAATTTTTTTGTTTTTTTTTTGTTTTGGAAAATTGGAGAATTAATGGGAAAAACAGTAGATACATTCATGAAACTTTACACATTTATTCTACAATATTCCTACAATGAAAAACAAATTTTTTTTTAGATTTTCCCTAGCTGTGTTTTGGCCGGTGGAAATTTTTTTAAAAAAACCTCAACAAATCACGGCGTACATGATATTGAGTCACTGGAACGTCTGAAAAAAAAACTGTTTTAATTGTTATCGAAATCCTTAGGGATTGAACCCAATTTGAACATTTTTCGTGAAAAAATAACAAAATGATGGCATTTTTTTAAAAAAGCACATATTTTCGCCCGGAAAAATCTGATGAAACTCTGAAAATTTTCGGAAAATCTTTTTGGGCGGATGTTCAATCCCTGAAAAATTACATGACAAATAATATATCCAAATTTCAAATCGATCGGTTGATTAGTTTTTTTAAATCGTGTACGCCAGTTCAAAAAATTTCATTTTGAGAGAATTGCGTTTAAAGTTTTTAAATGATATTTTTCAAAGAAAAACTTACTTAAACTCAATCTACAATCTACTCCCTACAAAATTCCTTCCTCCTGTTCATACAGCTCTTCTTCCATTCTTTCTTCCCTTCGAGCTGTTCTGTCTTCTTTAGAAACCTCAGTGCTTCGCCTCTCCGCCTCTTTAATTCGCAACGCATCTCGTTTATTTGCAAGTTGCAGAGCAATTGGACCAATTGTAATGCCAACAACTTGCATTACTTTCAATATACTCATAAAGCCTTCATTAAAAACACACGTTGCCAATCCGCAAGCAAGACGGAGCACATTTTTACCGGTAAAATTGTGCTTTGGTGCCATATTCCAGACCGTCGCGTTGCAGCTTTCATTATTGTTTTGGGTCCCCAAGCATTATATATATAGAGCAGATGTTGTGAAGTAATGCAGATGAAAGAGAAAAAGAGAGAAAAATCATGAAAAATATGAGATTGACGCGTCGTGGTATATTCTACGCTAGAAATTTTTAAACCCGAATTAGACTATTATATAATATTGTTATTCCTGAAGGTATTTTCTACAAAAATCGATCATAAAAAATTTCGATTTTTTGAAAATCATAGGTGTCACGTCCCCCTAAAACAACTTCATCTCTGGACAATTTAAACAGGCAGTACGACTTTCAATACCACTCAAAATTACTCACAATTGTTTTATACCCTTGAAACAACCTCATCTCTGGATAATATAAACAAGCAGTACGACTTGCAATATCACACAAAGTTACTCACAATTGTTTAATATCCTTAAAACAACCCCATCATGGACATATTTCAGATATGTACACCATCTGGTGTTTCCAATACAATGTTTTTGGAACCAAAGATTCTGTCAATAACGCCAATCCCAAACTTTAAATATAAAGAACCTCGTGATAACTGTAAAGTTCTTGAATAAAATCTGAAACAGAAGGGATATTAACAATAAAAAACATCCCATTCCACCTTACCTCCTTCATTCTTTTCATCTCGCAACGATATTCACTTTCCTAGAGGAGAGAAATATATTCCTCCGGAGGTTAATTTTTGTCCATAAAAATAAAACGATGTAAGAAAAGAACTTGCATCATCAGGTTATAAAATCAAAAACGATTGAGTATTCATGTACCATGTTTTTGCTTCAACAACATATAACATTTTAGTGCTGAACAATGTGTCATGTAATTCCTAATTATCCCATCCTAATAACCCATAAACATTATTATAGGCCATAATTAGATTCTAAACTAAAGGCGAAACGTCGGCCGTTTATTAAATAACCTACCGTATTCTAGAACGTTTTAGTGGGGGGTACGAAAGAAACTGAAACTTCGCCTAGTTGTTCTAGTCCCGAGAATATTCTCACCCAATTTGCATTTTAATCTTCTTGGTAATAGACGTGGCAACGACGCAATATGACGCTTTCGACGCTCTTCAAACTGACTGGCTTTTTCCAAATATTTAAATTTTAATTTACTTAAAAGCTGTACTATTTAATAAACAAGTTGGGTGCGTCTTTTAGGTCATAATTAAAGGTTGTTATATAGTCATGTTTACCCGTGCACCTTAGTGCAACACGTCGGCATGCTGCGCATTTGAGTCGATGGATGGGCGATGGAACAGTAACTTTTAAATAAAATTTACCTGGTGCTCCCTAGATGAATTACTTCGTAAGTTGTTCCCTTAAACTTACGTTGTCCCGTCGCTTACTTCGGAAAATTAACATAACAACAGACTGATCAGCCACTTTAAGTCACAGCAGCTCGAGGCGAACTTGCGGCACGGAAACAAATAGATATACTCGGCAAATAGTCCGGGTCAAATATTTTCCGGGTTGTCGAGTAAAACGCTCAATTTTCCCTCAAAAGGCGCCTCGTCAAATCTTCTTTCACTCCCGACAATATCTCTGGATTATCCCGTTGGGCACAGTGCGCAATAGGTCCGGCTAAAATGGTCTTCGGCACGATTTCCGGCGTAATCTGAGCGAGCGTTTTTTATCGATGCAAGCAGATATAATTTGATTGAGGAGGCGTGTGTGAAGTGACGGGATTCGGAATTCATCGACATTCTAAATCACTTCCGATTTTTTCATGCACGATATGTTCGCGATGTTCTTTTAGTTTCCAACGTACCTGGAATTGTAAAACAAGATCAGTCGTGCATATCCTAGTGTGTCGCGCACACATAAAAGCTAACCGTTTCACGACGGGAATTTTGTAAGAATTACTATTAAATATTATATCTTGTGAGACACATTATATTTGCATTCGCTAATAGGACTTGCATTATCAAAGGCAGTAGCCGATTAAGGCGGTCAAAAGTGTCCAAGGCGACAATAGAAGAGAAAGCAATGGGGTGTTTAATGTTTGACATTAAAATTAATTATTGACCCCAAATTATTATCAAAAAATATGAAACCATAACCTCAAATTAATTTTCCTTTTAAATGGATTTTTTTTCGCAGTGTAGCTTGACTCTGATTAAAAAGCTTGTAGGCGCATTTCAAATTTTGCGAAGAGTTTGAAATTTTAAAAGTACAATACAAATTTTGAGGTATTGATGGTTTGAAACTAATAATGGTAATAATTTCTCGAAACTAAATATGCGCTAGGAGGACAATAGGACTAATACATATTTTTAGTATTTGTGATGTGAAGCTACAGCCTAAAAAATGCAAAAACTGTCATTTTTACCGTTGATTCCATTATTGTTATTACTATCATTATTATTATTAATACCTCTATGACGTAGGTATGGGGTATTAATGGGGTTATGCTCCAAAATGATGAGGCTTGGGCGCAGGTAGCCACCTTTGCGGAGGTGGTCCTCCGCCACAAGAAAAGAATCATGGAGGAGGAGGAACGGGCCCCATAGGGAGCCCCAAGGATAAAGGCGTCACCCTGAAGTAATGCGAAAGCGGTTCCGGGGTGTCGCCTGGTGTAATTAGGAGGAGGTTTTAGTGGGTAGGGCCGAAAGGGGAGTCCCACACTGGCAGGGGGATATTTCATTTTTTTTTGCCCCCTGTCGTGCGTAAAAAGCATTTCCCTCCTCATAAAAAAAAGACGTAGTGTGCGTGGTAGATTTGACGAGATGTGACATTTTTTCTTCAAATGACTGACTGACAAAAAAACAGCCAAAGATATTCAGAGGTAACTACGCAAAATATATGCTGTGCCTAATAATGCTGCTGCTTGTAACTGGCTGACATTGATTTTGTCAATTCCAATGCTCGCTAGACCTAATGATGGATCTTTCGGGATTGCCTTTAAAAATAATATTGGTGTTGCTTCTACTGACTTGTTTCAAAGTAAAAACTTTAAAGGAAAAGAATTTCTATATTTCTTATGTCTTATGTTTCGTAGGTTTTCTATGTTTCTCTGTTTGTTCTCCTTTCTATTATTTTTTCGTCAATCCTAACATCACCTGGTATTGCTACATATATTACTGCAATAGTTTTTAGTTCTTTGTTCACCATTGTGTGATCTAGGTGTCCATCAGTTTCACTCCTAGTCCCAAATCATTTTAAACTTAATATTCTTGTATGCATTTTTGGGTTTCTGGTGCCAGCATTTCACATTAGACGGTGAATTGAACTTTATACAGCTCTTTCAATAAAGCACTGAAGCCACTTTACTATGCTTAGCTTCACAGTTTGTATCTACAAATTTTTGAACAGCTGCTTAATGTGTATTGAACAGTTTCACCCATTTGCTTACACAACCTACACTCACTATCATTTGATGCTAGTCATACGAATTTTTCAACGTAAATTTCACCAGCTTCACGACGTCTGGTTATTTTAAATACTTTGCACACGTTTTAGGTGTCACACGTGTCATTGACAATATAATAATTTAATATATTTGTCCTAATGTTCCGCCCAAGATTATCAGGATAAAAAAGACCAACGTTATTACTATGCGCCTTCACCATTTCTTATGAGTCGTTGGCGGAATTGTCAAGTTCTTTAATATTCAGCTGGTAAACGTAATTGAAAGTTAAATTGAGGTAGTTTTGTGAAAACGTCTCACAATCACCTTAAATCTTCACTCATGGCCTAGATTCTACGGTGTAAATAAATAGTTTACAAATATTCACTTCATATGTAAATCGTGAAGTAGGAAAGACAGAGAATGGGATAATGTACTGTTCGAGTTGCATTATAGTGTTGTGCATGTTGTATCGTGTTGTCATGTTTCTTTCAAATGGCCCGTAAATTCGTTAAGTGGGCATGAAAAGGGGCAAGAAATAGGCATCTTTCATTAATTTTTTTAATTTTTCTTTACTTAGAGAACTTTAAGAACTTCATTTAACTAATTTTCCTCGTTCATACTAAAGACGTCAATATATAGTTAATAAAAAATTAGATTAACAAGAACGTCATAAATGTGTAACGAGATCATTCTACTGAATTTAAATTATTTTTTATTGTTTAATATATCTTAAAACCAAAAAAGCAATTATGAAAAACATTGTGGAAATTTGATCTTTAAATTTAATTTTCTAAATAAATTTGTGGTTTTCACTGAAGTCCTTGAAATTATACTTTGAAAAAGCTATAAAACACGCTTTAATATTAAATCGAACTTAAAAATAAAAGATAATTTAATTAGTAATAAATATAAAATAATAATAATTAAGTAATTTAAAGTAAATCAAAAATGACTCAAACACCTCGGTGACCTAGCAGATTTTATCTTTTATGTCGTTTATACCATTTGACCACTCTTTAGTCAGTTTTCATATCTGCTTCTCCTTTAATTTCTTCGTTATTTTTGCACCCATTCTATTGATATTATATTTAGTAAATCTTGTGCATTATTTCCTTAAGCAAATTGTGCATGCTTCCATTCCTCTACGGGCTTGGCAAACTTGCAGCAAACCCCTAACCCCCCGATTTTATCGACAGGCATATTCTGATAACTTCGTTCTTAGAATAAAAAGTGTAATACGTTGTCCTTAATTACCCAGCTTGCTATCATCTATTATTAAGACAAGATTAGGTTCTATGCATACAGAGAAATATAAGATAGGGATATAAAAGTAAATACTTGGTGTATCTCAACCAATTTTCTTTTAATTGTGCTGGTAGAAATGAAAATTCTGCGCCATTTTAAAACGATGTATTTTCTTTTATTTTAACTGTCGGCGACAGATTTCGGCTTACAATGCCTTTATCAATGATGACTAGAATCAGCGCACTGGTGGAAACTACAACAGTTTATTTATCCTGTATTAAAACTGTTAGAAAAGTGCCTTGCAACGATTGTTTCTTACGATTTTACTTATTTCGTATTGGATCTGATGATGAAAATGTAAGCGGAAACTGGTGATCGATTTTTCGATGGTCATGGCTTTTCCATTTCTAGCAGTTCATTAAGTCTACCAGTTTGCTTTTATTACAAATGCTAAATGTATTGTGTTACCTCTATTTTGCCCTGAATATCTCATAGGATTTGTAACACAATCATTGAAACAATAAATAAAACCCATCCACCGTACTAAACTTTACCGACCGACCTGAGGGAGGAAGTTTCCGGACAAAACCCCGGACGGGTCTTATCAATCGAACTACATCTCCACGGAATTAAAGCTTAATCACCAAAACAAACTACGAGTGCCAAACTCGTAAAAATCTCGACAAGAATGTTGAAGTATCTTAACGAGGGTGTATGAGGTTTCCGCAACGGCTTACCGTAATTGGCAAGTAAATATCTTTTAATTAGGGTCAATAGAATAAATGCTGTGGGTAGAACATGTGGATGATTTCTGAATAGAACACACCGTAATCGTCACACGGCTCCAGGTTGAAAACTCAAACGTAAACGACATGCTTTATTGGCACAAATGCGTATAATTATGGATATTCAATCAATGAGATAGGTGGATATGGAAGACTTATCGCATATACGCATAGGAAGACTAGACTTTATATCGCATCGGTGCAGGGTTGTCGCAAGGAAAAGATTTTACTTGAAGTTTAAGCTGAGCGTATAAATACATACTTACTAAAATCAACAAGTGGGAAATAAAAATGTAAATTTCGTTTATAATACAACCCCACAAAAAAAGTCCGGATCTGTAGATCAGACACGTGTGTTCTTATGTATTTTTCATCGCTGAATCTGAATGAGAGGTTAGAAAAAGGCTTGCGCTCCTGGAATTGGCCCCAGAGGCCAAAAATGGCCGCAATACAGTGTGAAACGTGGATTCCGGGATGATGGATGCTCAGGTGAGGTCGAGATTACATTCCTAAGCCAAAGCCGAATTCTTGGAAGAAAGAGTTTAGAGCCGACTGGGATTCACCCTCTGAGGTTGGAAAATGGGCCCCCGGGAGCCGGAAAATCGAGATTCGCAGGTCGGGATCAGAGCACGTGGATTTTCATGTCCCTTGAAACTTTAGCAACGCAGACGACGGTGAAACAGTTTGAGGCCCATTGGAATTTATGCCCTGTAGATATATATATATATACTTTTTGAATGATTTATTTTTTATTTTAAGCTATTAATTTTCCTCATTAACTAATAAATAAGATTTTAACGAAAGTTAATAATATCCCGACGTGCGAATTTCGATTTTCTGGCCCCCGAGGGCCCATTTTCCGGACACAGGGCGTGAATTCCAATGGGCCTCGAACTGTTTCACCGTCGTCTGCGTTGCTGAAGTTCGAAAGTACATGAAAATCTTAGTGCTGCAATCCCGACCTGCTAATCTCGATTTTCCGGCCCCTGAGGGCCCATTTTCCGAGCTCAGAGGGTGAATCCCAGTCGGCTCTAAACTGTTTCGACCAAGAATTCGGCTTTGGTTTAGGAATGTAATCTCGACCTCACCTGAGCATCCATCATTCCGGAATCCACGTTTCACACCCTATAGCGGCCATTTTTGGCCTCTGGGGCCAATTCCAGGGGTGCAGGCCATTTTCTGATCTCTGATTCGAATTCAGCGATGAAGGATACATAAGAATACACATGTCTGATCTACAGATCCGGACTTTTTTTGTGGGGTTGTGTAATCAATGCATAAAATAAATCGAAATTTTTACTGCTACTATCAAAAGTATAAACAACAACTAACCTTAGCTTTGATAGGATTAAATAATATTTCAAAACTGTAACAAACAGTTTTATAAACAATAATCATTAACTAGACTAAATAAAAGCTTAAATCTTTGTCCTACGGGATTTTTTAATACACATTCTAGTAACCATCTCATTTACTTTATTTACAATCCTAGTTTTAAAGCTGATTTATATTTAAAATGATAGACATTTAAAAAATCTGATAGGTAATTTAATAGGTAAAATATCAGTATTTCCTATAATTTAGAGACCACTCTAACAAAGACAACCAACAACACATTGATTCAAATCAATTCCGATGAATCCTTTGGAATTTTATTTTTAATTTCATATTCAAACAATTTCTTTATTTGGAGTGAATAACTTTTTACAAGAGGAAAACTGAATGCACAGTTTCACAAGCATCACTTCACCAAAAATGTAAACTTTCGAATTTTGCTATGAAACCTGCAGAGTAGATCTGTTAGAAGGTTATGGACTCATGGAGACCGGAGTTGTTAAAGATACCGGAGTATTTTGGACGAATTTTTCCGTGGTTAAATAATTCAATACCGTATAATAAAACCGCCTTAAGCACCAAATCACCGGCTAAAGTAATCTTTAAAAATAGTTTTAAAACCGATTTTAAAAATGGAAAATCTCATTGTTACTTACTCTATCACTTTTTCTATTCTTTTCTATCCAGACTTATGTTTTTGATATTATTTATTAAAAGATTCCTAATTTCCTGTTTTAAAAGTTAATGGCTTTACAAAAAAATGGGATCGAATACAACAAAGGATATCAATGTTTGAGTTTAATATGAATATAACTATAATTTTATTTTTGAAACGTTAATTGAAATTTTAAAATACTAATCTGGTACCAGATATGCAGTGTAAGAGAATGTATTACCTCTATATACTTAATAACAAATTGTATAGCAAATTATTTAGATATACTATTAGATTTTAAATTACACTCAATGGGTATAAATTGTTCTGGTCACTCTTCAATATTTACATGTAATGTACACATTTACATGTAATGTACACAAACTTAAATTGTAGATAAATGAAATTTAATTTAAAAATATGGAAAAACTCCCCCATCTAATTTGGTTTTTATAGAAAGAGTGAATTGACCATTTGATTTTTGCAGTTATTAAGTTTCGAGGGGGCATTTCATTTAATTAAAGTGCAGAAATGGTACTTTAGTATTTTTATAGTATAAACGTAGGTATGCATAGACATTCAACTGGTAGAAAATAATGCTATATACTTTTCATTTCAGTCGGCAGTCATTCCCAGTCATTCGACAAATTACACATGTTACAGGCAGCTTTATTTATTATCTGAAACATATAATACTTACTCACTCAAACTTCACAATATTAAGACGATACCAAGACGATCCTGAGAATTTTTGGTGGAATCGTATCGATCTAGTTTAAAGATTAGATTTATCCTGCATATTTTTTTAATTAGCAATTTATAAATAATAAATTAATTAGCTGCAATATATTTTTGATTAATTTTTTATAATTATATAGGTAAATAAAAATATTCCTAAAAAATATTTAAAAAGGGAGTCAGTAAGCTGCAAAACATTGTACATGTTTTAGAAAAAATGTATCTAACACAAATTTATGTAGGATAATGTTTTCTTATAAATCCTTATGAACCCAATAAAAATACTTAATTGTAGATGTTAATAGGTTTAATAGCTGAAGTTTTGTCTATGGTTGTAGACATATTCATGGCAATTCCAGTGAAAGGTAAGATAATGCATACATTATATATTTAAATACCAGAGAATAGTTGAGAAGTCTATCATCCAACAGAATAGATGCCGATGTCATAGGAGAACAAATCAATCAGTAACATTGATAGATATTCTCAAATATCGTTCGATATAAACACATGACGTATGTATTCTCTCGCATTTCACTGAAAATGCCATGGATATGTCTGTAATCCTAGAAGAAACTACGGCTATTAAGCGTATTAACTTCTACAGTTAAGTAAGTGTATTAATTGAAAATTTATTTTACGACGCCATTGAATAAAGAATAAATAATGATTTAATAATCAGTTCTTAAAATAGACGAGTATCATTTATAAAACCAGTCATTGTCTGTTCAAGAAAGCCGTGAAACACCCCGTATATACATTATACACCCACCAAATAATAGTCGTAATGAACAATCCTTAACTACACGTTCTTTTTAACTCCCTAACCATCTCGACAGCTCAAAATATAATTTGTTAATATCGAACCTCCCGAATCGTTAATTATTCTGTTTCATTAGGTGGTTGCGCAAATTTCGGCCACTCCTGCTACGGGGGAATGGGAAAGAGAGCGTCTGAATTGATGGACACTAATGAGGAGATAATGCCAACGTACCAGGACGAGGAGAACCCGGCTTTTGTCTTCACCGGCCCCAGGAGCAACTTCAAGTCCAGCTCGAGTCAGAAACTATCGAAACAGCAATACTACGATGCCATGTCCAGGATTATCAGAAACTGGGTAAAGACGAATGTAATCTGATGTGGCCGCGATGGAGATATTTAGGGTTTAAGGTTTTCCTAAACTTTCCGAGCAGAGATTAATCTTTTTTCACTTACATATTTTAACGTAGTTTATGTTAGATTAATTCCATAATTGTCAGGTTATTCTTACCTGTTGTTCTTTGTTTAACTTTGTTGTTTTGTATGTTTCAGATCCAGAATTACAGGGACGCTGCTCAAGAAACACCAAACGAGGTTTAATGAACAGAAGAGTTTTGTTTTAATTTTTCGTTATTTGTTTTTCAGGACTGATTCCGAGTACTGAGCGAATCTCTCTCTCTCTCTCTTTCTCTCTTTCAGTGTTTTTCTCTCATCATTATCGTTCGTAATAAAACGAGATAATAAATTAATTTGACGTTAAGTAAAACTACAAGAAAACCCTCAAGTAATAAAGAAACCATATCTATTCCACATGTTATATCTGAGAATGGTCATTGAGATGTTGCAATTAACATGATGTACATCAACAATGGCACTGTATCGCTAATGGTACCGTGTCATTTGAATTAAATAAAAATAAATTGTTGTATCGATGTAGACTATACAATGTGTAATAAGATTAATGATTTCATTATGTTGAAGTGTATTTCAAATGTTTTAACAATAAGAACTGTAAAATTAAAATATAGCAAATAGAACTATGGCTGGACTATTACTTATGTTTTTATTGCGTTAAATCCTTATCCCTAGATAAAAGCAGAAACCTAATCATGTTGTAACTTACAACACTTTTCCTAATTTATAATAATTTTTACTTCCTACATATAAACAGTGGTGTAACGTACGGAGCATGGGACGGGACTGACGGGGCCACAATTTAATAAAACTTGATCTCTTTAAAATTTGGAAAACTCAGAAACGCTTTAAAATTGTATCTAGAAAAGGGTTCGGGCTGTCTTAATGTTTCCATCTGAATTTTAAAAGTTAAAACCTTTAATATACTTATATGTCTTAAAATTTATGGAACCAACATAATGGAAGTACCTCCAGAACCTTAGTCTAGAAAAGTGATGCAAAATAAAATCTAGAAGGTTTACATACGTTTCAAACATTTCATTTTCTTTATGAACGCTACTAGGAAACTAAATTGAAGATTCCCGGTTCTTCAAAAACGTTCAATTTTTTCTATTCTACAAGTACCACGAAAAATAGAATTTAGATATTGGCAAATTGTCTACTATACTATATATATACATGTTTGTATTTATGAAATCCATATTTGACCGATCACCTTGAAATTTGACATATATATATTTTTTTTGTGGGGAAGGTTTATTTTGCCACCAGAGGGCGCTGCAGCATGTCGACTTCTACATCGTTGCACCGATTGCAATGAAAATTGATATAAATGGATATTTGAGTATGTAGAATATTTTAATGGCACTAACATTATTTTAACTTACCATCAGAGGGCGCTGCAGGGTATCAAATTGTAAACCATTGAACAGATTGTTATGTGAATTGCAATAAATGGATATTTCAGCAACATAAATAGTGTCGTCAAATTTTCTAATAATTGAATGTTAATATGTAAGCGAAAGTCGGAAACGAATGTCTTAATTAGATTCTATCTTTGAATGCTATTTTAATACACGACAAAACTATTCATATTTAGGTAAGAATATTGTTATTATTGCCATAAATTATTGCTATAAATGCTAATTTGAGTAGTAACTGTTAGCCGAGCGGGCAACGGCTAGTTTCAAATGCATCAAATACATCTAAGTCATAGCGATAGGGCATTTAAAAGTTACTTTTGTACTTTGGAAGATTGCAATAGCATTAAAATTGATGTGTTTACAAGTTAAAATCACTTTAATGTTAAACGTGAGATCGAACCTAAAATAACGATTTAGACCTTTCTATAGAATTTCTTTATATATATATATATATATATATATATATATATATATATATATATATATATATATATATATATATATATATATAAATTACCTATTGTTTTGCTGTGTTCCAAGTTACTCCTCTCTGTAACTACTGTTATTTATGTTTATGTATATAATCTATGTTATCCTAAATAGCCTTAGCTAAGTCCTAAAATCTTTTCGTGTTAATTTTAAACACTAGAAAGTCTGAGTTTTACTGATGAATGGGCTTTATAAATTCCTTTTCAATGTTGGAACGTCAAAACAGGTTTAATATCTGGATTATTTATGGAGTTTTAAGACACTTCAAATTTAACCGTTAGCGTCAGATAACTTCAAGAATTCAGCAAGTGAGTTCCAGAGATTATTCTGAAACCTTCAGCATGCAAATCTGTTTTTGAAGTAAAAGCGTGCGTGGAAAAGAAAACAGTTTACAGTAATTCCAAAAAACTCCATGTTAATTTTTAAGGGTAAAAAGATTGAAGAATTCAAATTCGAGAGGTTATTCTAGAGATTCAAATGACCAGCAACAATTATAGTACTAATTAGAATTAAATCTGGATGTTTCGTGGAAGTTTCAAATTTTAATAATTTTCCAAGGAATATGGAAGAATTGTAAAATTTTCTAAACGGCCTCAAGGATAGAATCGTTTTTATTTTGACCTCAAACATTAAAATGTCAGTCACGCCGAAGGAAGATTCTAGAATTTCCTTTCAGTGGCGTAACAATGCAGTAAATTGCCTCGAGGTATATGTAGTTTAGTGTATAACTTCGATGTAGTATTTACATGACGTCTTGCATTTCTTAAATAAAATGAAAGGACTTTTATTAACTTTGGTGTGAGCTAAACAGGAGCCTTTACAGGATTTGTAACCTGTGCTTTAAGAATACCTTATTAGATATTAATGAGGTCTATGAGATGAGGGATAAATGTGTCAAAATATATAGAATAAACTTTCTGGAACCGTAAACTACAGAATTCTAACAAAATAAAATCTAGAAGGTTGAAGCAAGTTCCAAATAAATTAATTTTAATCTTAAAGGTTACACAGACTTAGACACATAGACTTAGAATACATAGAATATATATTCCTGATTCGCCTAGAACGTTAAACCGACAGATGAGCGTTAACATCTAATCTAGGAGATTTAAAAGGAAATTTGAAAATTTCAAAACTACAGAAAATATCTTGCTTTTTCTCAACGATCTTAAGTGAAATGTCGAAACCTATTTTTATTAATTTCAAACACTACAAAGTCTGGATCGTACCGAAAAAAGACTCGAGTTTCCGTTAGAATTCTGGAAGGATAGAATGCCTTTCAAATTGAAATGTATTAGTTTATAGAACTTGACGCATATAAATGTTGGAAAATTTCAAACAAGAAGAAAGATGTCAAAGGTTCTTCTGGAACAGTAAACCTTCAAAATTACTGCCAACAGAAATCTATATACGGTTTACAGACGTTCCAAAAATTTTATATTAGTTGGAATGTTACAAGAGGGTCTAGAAACTACAGGTTCTTCTAAAACGTCAAATTCCTTAGAATTGAATTTAGACATTTTGGGAAGTTTCGTGTTGTTATTATTTTCTGAAGACCATGGAATAAACAGATTTTCCTAAACGGCCTCGAATAGAAGCTAGAAATAGTTCCTTTCAGTGGCATAAATCGCGAATTTCACATTTTGTGTGTTTTGTGCGGAATCGTTAAGGTAAGGTGCAATGATATGGAAAGATCTGCATTCATTGCATGTGTAACCTGATTTTAGTAAAGATGATGAATGGATTTCATAATGTGTTGGTTATACATCTTAAATTGTAGTAGAGAAAGGACACTCAAATCATGTTTAAAATAGAAGATAAGGAACTTGAGAAGAAGTAACTGCTTTCGCTTTATTCATCGCCAGAAGTCTTTGATTTACAATTTCGCCAATATCAGCTTGCGATTGTAGAGTTTCGTGGTTACGAAGGGTTGTTAAGAGTGAAGCAAGTAAATTTCCAAAGTTATCAAACACGTCTTGATCTTACTACTCACGTAGCTTATTTATAGCAGATATATTTATACAGATTTCTATTTTGCGTTCCACTATCCCAGCGTATTCTGGACATTATACGAAAACAACTACACTACAATGAATACAACACGAAGTCTATCACAACCTGTTGTTTTACCCTACACAAGTTTTTGCAGCCATTAGAAACTGCATTTATACACACAGAAAATAATAATATAGTGAATGCACTACTAAACATTAAACACGAGGGAGGAAGTTTTTCGTTTAACCTGATTAGGCAGACTACGAAAGTATTTCCAGTCTTACACCAGTAAGTACGCCACTGCTTAACTTTTTTTAACTCGCACCATTGGATAAAAATATTCTTCTCTTAAAGGTCCTTGTTCTTGTCCTCTTGTACATAACTACGGAAAGTTCATACTCGTTTTGCTGGTTTCATATCCGGCAGTGTAATTAGATCTCCTTTGTTATTGATTTCAACGTAGGTATTGTTAGTGTCATTATTGTCGAGCTTACTTACGTCGCTGAAATGCGAACAAAATAGATTTGCTTATCTATCTAGCGGTGATAAGATTTTACATTTGGCGGTGTGAGTGTATGAAATTACCGTTGGGTTAGATTAGTCTGCTGGAGAGGCGTCGCTTTGTCTCAAGTCCCGGTAAGAGCACAAAACACCGCAGTAGTGGCTGTAGGTTTAAAATAATGTTACTAATGATTTTCGTGCATACATAGCTCGTCTACCTAGATTATATTAGCCACAACTAAGCTAGCATAGGCTAAAATGAAGTAACGTTAGTTATAGTTGTGTACTTTGCAAATTGTTCCATTGTATTTGTAATAAGCAGTAATATGTATATATGGAATGCTGGAGATGATTAATGCTTACAAATGCTAACGTTAGTTATAGTTGTGTACTTTGCAAATTTTTCCATTGTATTTGTAATAAGCAGAAATATGTATATATGGAATGCTGGGGATGATTAATGCTTACAAATGCTTTTAGTGTCATTTTATCAATTTTGTATATCGTGTTAATGCTTAGTATATTTAGTTAATCAATTATAATATAACAACCCAGTTATTAACAGTAATAATTAGAAGTTACGACCACCCCATAACTCTTGAGGTTTTCAGTTTTAACTCAGTAAATCAATTGTATTAATTTTAATATATTTTATTTCCGTAGAAGTCATTGGCATAGCTCAAAAATCTGAGGGATCTACTTCATGGAGATTATTGTCGTAACATTTTTATGGTATTTATCATTTACACAATGAAATCCGCAATTGTCCGATAAACAATTGTGTATCATTTTTTTAAAATAATTTTCAGCATATCAATAACTGTATTATTTCCGATAAGATCGTTACCATTGTGTTTTTCCCTATTTATCTAAATTTTCTTTCCTTTGTATTAAAAAATTGTTTGTTATTCTGAAAATTCCTCACATGTCCTATGTAAATAAGGTAGATCTAGCTTACTGTTTGTACCACTAACCATTCTCAGCGGCATTTTTCTTTTTCATGCTATTAGTCAGCCTTTCGTGTTTGGTTTTGTCCATGTTTCATAAGTAGATTTTACCGTTTGGCTCACAATATTCTCGTAAATTCCCAGTTTAGGATTTCGGAATATCATCTTGGGCTTTAATACATTCATTAGTCTTCCTGTATTTACTATTCGTGCTTTCCTCCGTTTTTCTCCATTTCTGCCTTTTTTGCAGTATGAACGTTCCTAAATACTTTCAGCCTTTTAAGGCCTGAACTTCTTATATTATTCATTTTAATATTAATTAGCTTGTCTTCTGTTCATTGATATACTCATGTTTAAATATCCTTATTTCTTATTTAGTATTTTTTACTTAATTTACCACTTGGTCAAATGATCATCTCATGCTTTTACAATTGTGTTCTATCGTGCATGTAGGTGCAAAATATCAATGTCCTTCTAGATTGGTAGGCTACATCTGTTAAAGGTTGCGTTTTGCTGATAAGAAAATCTCAACGTTTTAATTATAATTATAATTATATCAGCAACAAGTGTAATTAATATAAAATCGATTATCCTTATTCCTGTTAAACAATTGTCATATGAGGCAGGAATAAGAGAGGGTGTAACGTGAAGTCTGCAAACTGGCCATTTTTCCACATCAGACAGTTCATATAACAATTAGTTCTAATCTGTTAAATATATATATTTATTTAATGGAACATAAAAATTCCAGAAAAAGAATCGACTCATTTGAAACCTAAATTTGTACGAAAACTACATGCCAAAAAAGATGTTAAAGACTGCAACACCCAATTAAAAACAAATATGAATTCCTATTGAAAACATTTTTATAGTAATGTAAATTAATATAATTTATATAAATTAACCAGTAACGCTTAAATTACTCACAGCAGTTTCCATTTAAATCTTCATGATCTCGTTCGCAGCTTCGCATCCTTTGCAACAAAATTCCATTCCTCCTGAGCCAACTGCTTATACTTGAAGGGCTAATTCAATCCTTTTTTTTAAATAGCGAGTAAACTTTATCACAGTTAAACCAAAATCTATCGATTATGTAACTATAATCTATAGAGTTTAGTAAAACCATCCAAAATCCTCATTTGCGTTTTCAGCTAGCTGAAATAGCATTTTTTTGTAGTGTGTTTTTGGGTTTGTTCACTGAAGAAGCTCATTTTTTTCTATATTCCTTTATCCTTTTCATTGATCTATACCTACCCGTATAAAAATTATTTTTCTTAAAACATGATTATGGTCCCAAGCCTTTCTCTTGTTTGTTTTGTTCTTTTCGTTCTGTTTATTTTGTCAACGGAAAAATGTCCTGTTTGCTATGTACTGGAGGTAATATGGAGGTAATACCCCTACTGTATATACTTATAATTCAACCAATATTGTGAAGCTTTGACTTATGGGGTGTTTTTGGGGTGGGTAGCATTCTAATATAAATTAGAAGTACCGAATTCCCTAGTGATGGCATAGATTATTATAGTAAATTGTAAACCATTGCTTAAAATGCCTATCAGCATCCATCCTTTGAGATAGCATACAAATAAAGTTCCTGGAGGGAGGAATAAAAGTTTAACCCTGTGGACATGCAGAGTGTCAAATGGAAAGCAAACCTCTCTCTACTGACGTTACAGCACTAATTTTGAACCTTTCCTTGAGAATCCTTTAGTATTTCTCGAATAAATTGTCCAAGGATCAGTTTCGTTGACAGAATATTAGAATTTCTATACACAATAATTCTATTAAATGCCTTAGCCTTAGCCAAGCTGAGCTGATCTGAGCAAGTGGCGCAGAACCTCCATACCATCACTTTGAGTGTAATTCGTGGAACATGAAACTGTTTAGCTGTTACAGCAAACTACAGCCCATCTCTTCTTAACCTTCCACGGCCTATTTCATTGTCATTGAATTGGATTACTGTGGAATTCACTTCCTTATATGAGAGTCTCGCTTCTGCTATTAGTGTTATGTGTTTGTCGAAAACAGTTAGATTAACAACTAGCCCATGTACCTCTTCCTTCTTCCCTTCTTCTTCTCCTGTGTGTCTTTATTGTAGGCCTTGAGACATAGCCAGGAACGATATGTGCGAAAATGGTTACGAGAGCCAATATGACACGAAAACGAAAAATTATGCTTTTCTATTGCCTCTGTATATGTACATTAGTTTGATCGATGAATGTCAGACGCTATCTTGGAGACGAAGAATGTGATTTAAGAAAGTGAATTCATTTGGCGGGTATTTTGACATGTTCACATTGTCATTTTACGTATGTCCATCTTTAGATATGTCTTTTATTTGTGAACCGATTGGCACTCATTTTAACCCCATTATACCAATGAAAACCACTTCAAAAATGGTTTTGGCGTTCTGTAGATTAGCGTGAACAAACGCAAACAAAAAATCTGCTTACGACTTCAGCGTATATACAGATGAATAAAAAATGTCCTTTTAAAACCTTCATCAGATTAAGTATGATTTATGTTAATGTGTTTAATTGATTACAATTGAACATGCTTCGACATTACCAAATATGACTCCGTTTGTTCACAAAACAAAACAATTTCAATCTACCCCCAGAGGTCATGTAATGCATTATAGTATAATCAGACTAATACTACAATATAACTTGTAATTTAAGAAAAATTACGATATTTAAAGTGTTTACTAAGAGGAGGAGACCACTATCGCCCCCATTCCTACCAGTTGTGATAAATAAATTGTTTTGTATTAACCTTAGCTCGTCGCTGCAATTTATTTGTGATTAACTGTTTACATTCAATTAACATTTTTTATAATTATTTACCAAAAACAGTCGTGATAATTTTATCGCGCGATAACGTGGTTATTAAATTTCTTCATTAAAATAGTTAAAAGAGAACACAGTAACTTCTAGCCACGTAAAAATTATTGCACTGTAGCGTTTACCGAAATAAATGGAAACATTTTTGGTTTGCGTACACAATAGTTATCATAAGATAATTCGCATAAATAATATTTTATGAGGCCCATAAATTGTTTTATGTAGTTATAATCAAAAATGCATTACATCGAATATCGGGCGTTTAAGCCCTATGGAAATTGATGTTATTCGAGTGTTTCCATGATAATCATTACGCAGCTGCAATTAAAATTAATAAATCTACGGGCTGTTTGTATTTTTGATTTCGTTTGTAATACAACGTGTATGTCTCATATTCTTATTTTGGTGCCTTTTAATCTACATTGATTACCTAATTCACAAATGTTTAGCACGAGAAACCCGTAATTATATTTTTTGGGCAGAGTTACAAAGTTGGCTAAAATCAATTGGTCAATATGAATGTAGTAATATTTCCTTAAAATAACTGTCAGCCTACTAGACCATAATACGATTCAATGGTCAAAAATTGTTCCCATACATGAAATGCGTAGATGGTACACTTATCAGCAATTTAAAGTTTTTCGGTACGGCTCTGACATTTAAGAAACACTCCGATAGTGATAATGATAAGACTCGAAACGTGGTACTGTCGAAAAACAACAGTGCCTACTCGATTTGCGATCCGTTAAAATAATACATAATTGTTGTTGGACTCTCTTCGATTACTGGTGAAAAATATGGATGAACTCGTTGACGAGTAAGTTATACATGTACATGTACAGCAGATATATTAAACGAATGTGATAAGAGGCGCGACGATAAACTTAATTGATTTTGGTCTTCTTCTTGCAGCAATGGATTCGACGATGGCGTCGAAATCATCGACGTGAAGAATTTCCACGTCGAAGATGGTATTTTAAATATGACCTCCCTTGGAGACATCATTCTTTTAGGTAAGTAAAGTCCTTCCATACAAATAGTCCTTCATTACAAGTAGTGGGCATATTCAATTATGCAATCTATTATCACGTGTACCTACTTATGTATGTGCAATTATCTGGGTTTTCTTTATCAAGCGGATTTAACAATCCTCTTAAATGGCAACAGATCGAACTATTCGTTTATAGAAAGATAATTACATTAATTTACAAAAAATAAGACAAATGAGTCAGCATGTGGAAATCGTGAGTCCTAATGGTAAACATTTCGTACTGTACAGTTCGGTATTAATTAGATACACTAATTAACAGTAAGATGAAACGCTATGTTCTTAATATGGGTCGGACTGATAATGGAAATATCACACAAATTACGTACAGAATTAAAACTACTCTAGATATTATTGAAAAATCTAGCAAGATTTGTGCTAGATCAGCAGTTATAAAATTTTTATTGAATCTGAAAGTTGAATGAACTAAGCTAATCAAGATAATCTATTATGTTATGTACGAGGGGGCTAACTGGATAAATTAATCAAAAATGTCAAAAATAATATATATTTATACGTTAGTTTAGTTCAGTTCATGTCATTCAATAAAAATAATGGAATGGTTAAATAAAATTAAGTACTCGTACTATTTACATCATTTTTGACTCTCAACAGAACCCCATACATTTTCCCTGGTATTATCTTAAAATTTTCACCCCCTTACCCGACTATTGCTTTATGGCAAAGGATTAAAAATATTCTGGTTTTCCTTTTCCATTTGCAAATGGATTTCGTAAAGCGTCGGCTGTAAAATCTCTACGTTCCTCAAAATATTCTACGTACGTACTCGTAAACTTATCAAATTATAAGCGAAACAAATAGGAGAAATATTCCTTTTTCTATTCAAAACTATGGCATATTTATAAGAGCATTGAAATATACTCTTATCACGCGTGCCAATAGATCGCCACAATTTCACAATCCATATTTTCAGATTCAATTCGATTGGTCGTGTTAGAATACTTTTTGGTGTATCTAGTAAATGAAGTTGCTATAAATTGATGCTACAGTTGCTTGTTTGGGTTAAAACTTTAAACATTAAAATGCTGGCGATTGTGAATCCTTTTATGACAATAATCCAGTGTTGCTCTAAAATCGAAATAAAGTGAAGTTGGCTATTTAATTCGGTAATAACGTCAAATCAATGAATATCAAGAAATGTTGCATGATTTAAGTCCCTGCCATACAGGCCTTTTCGTATATAATAATTATGATCCTTGGGGAAGGACTTATATTCATACTACCAACGTAGAAAAAATGTCATTTGTTCAAAGTAATCGGTTTTTAATAATTAAACTTGAACATGTTTCAAGCGAGTAGCGTTTTTCTTTTTTCGATTATAAAAAATATTTTTCTTCTACCTCTATGTTAACCTACCACGTCATGAACATATAATATAATTTCAAAATAGATTTTTTTGACATATCCTTTCGTTGATTTATTTTAATACTATAATTAAGTTAGGTATTTGCTTAGCAATTTTCTGCACTTCATAGCCTAATGGCATACGCCTTGAATTTTTGAAGTAGCTTACTTTATTGCACTTCTCGCTATGCATGGTGTACATCCATGGGAGAGAGGGTTAAAATATTTCTCAAATAGAGCCATGCAGTGCATAAACGATTCACATTATAGTAGTTAACATGATCTGGAAGCTATTTAAAGCCTGTTCTAGATGCTGTCATAATCATAAACATATTTCGTAGAGACAAGTAATCTATTCCCAACAAATGTCCATTTTTTCCTCTTCCAGAACAAACATCGAACCGATACTCAAAAGAAGACGTCCTATCATCTGTTGACGACGATACTAAACTACAGAGGCTTTCTTTAGCGTACGAACGTCTGAAAACCATCCCGAAAATTTTATTAGAAGAATGGGCTGCATACGTCAAAATTTTAGATATAAGCCACAATGAATTCGAGTAAGGGAGAGTCGAAAACACACCTCGTTCTTACTAATGTTCTCTTACTTTTGTAGCAATTTAAACTTTCTGTCAGTTTTTAAAGAGATGACTTCTCTCATATGCGATCATAACAAAATCACATCAAAGACTGCACTGCCATATTTACCAAATCTGGAGTTGTTGTGGATGAACCACTGCAAGGTATTTCAATTTTTATTAATTGTTGTCCATGTCGTTTTCGGTTAATAATTTTAGATCACTAATTTATATCCTTGGGCTAGGACGCTGCAGCATTCATGCCCTAATTTAAAGTATCTATCCCTTATGGGAAACCCCGTATGTCCTTATTACAACGGCGGAGGAGATTTATTGGAATATTTATATTACAGGTAAGAGATATTTTAGATAGTAGTTTATAACTTATTTGCAGATATTTTCTTTCATAATCTACGTGTGATTTAACATCTTAACAAAAACTTATTTGTCTGGATAGAAAACAGTTCTTATCCACGTATTTACCTAATGAAGTGTACTGCAGCTTACGAATCAATTTAACTTTTCCAATTAAAATTTTTTTGCGAGAGATTCTCCCTTCTATCACAATGTAGGTCAAGTTTAAAAGAGTTTCAGAACAATGATTCGGAATACAATATGAGCTCATAGAGCGGAGTTTCAACAGGTTTTTAATTAGTGTCTTTAATGAAAATTTAATTACAAGACCCTAAGGGAAGTACCTGGAACGTAATTATTCAGATCGATTCAGTGGGACACAGTAGCATTCAGGTAGTCACGAAACACTGAAGGTATCGATCTTTCGTGTCACTGTGGGTAGAAGGAAACGGAAGACTGACAATTTATCTCATTATTGCAGTAAAGAGTATCGATATTGGAAGTATCGATACGATATTTGATATAAGTAATCCGATATTTTGATAAAAATTGGAGGTGTGTCAATAAATAACTTTCTCGTAGGTGTTAATAGAAATTACATATATATATATATATATATATATATATATATATATATATATATATATATATATATATATATATATATATATAAAACAGAACGACAATAGCTATAAAACAAACGCAACAACTAGCATGAAACCAGCAAAGCCAAACTTCATTTCTTTTCCTCTTTGTTTTGAGTCATGTTCCCTTAATTATACAGTGCGAGTCTCTAACCTGCAGTTAATTCAGTAGATCAAAGACAGTTTTTTTTTTTGTCGGAAATATGCTCGGACAAGTCGATTAGAATTTTGAATTGCGCTCTTTTTGATGTAAGAAAATGGTATACACGGTGTACCAAGTTTAAGACAACATTTTGGGCATTTATTGTAGAAACATGTTATTTGAGTTGGTATCAGATAGATCAGTTTATACGATTCCTTCATTTTTCGAATTAGTTGATGTTTGTTAAATATATTTTAAACGACAAGAAATAAAACTTTAATATTTGATACGTATGTGTAACTTGATATTCCCTTTAAGAATAGTCATAAAATATTAGTATTGCCACTTAAAAAATAGTCGATGATGTCAAATTTCGTACACCCTGTAACATGTTCTTGCATCAAAAAGAACGCAATTTAAAATACTCATAGACCTGTTCTAGTATATTACCAACCAAAAAAAAATTGTTTTTGATTTACTGAATTTATTCCAAGTTAGTGACACGCACTGTATAATTCAGTAGATGGACTGCATTCCATTTGATACTAATGCAATCTATAAAGCACTTTGATAGGTTATTCAGTCGATAAGGAATTGTTTTGTAATCTTCTATTCTTCTATTGCTTGGTGTATTGGATGAACTAAAATTGATGTGGGCAACGTGGATAAAAAATTTCTGGTACAAGGACAATAGCAGTTCAATTCTTGAAAAATGATTTTAATTATAATTATTATATACTATTATTGTCAAAAGAACAATAAAATTTAAAAATATTTTTGTGGTAACCATGTAACTTGAACCAATTTTACTCTTTTCTTTGGATTTAAATACTAAATGCTCAAGCTGCGCTTGGTACCAATCTAAGGAGCATTTCATTCGTAACATGTACGTTTTGTATCCATTACCAATAATTTTCAGGCTGTTGTTAATCTCCCTCTTCTCACAACTGGTCCATTTAGACGGGACCGTAGTGACGGAGGAAGAGAGGAAGAAGGCGGAGAAGATCTTCAGGAGACCACTGGTGGAAAGACTGGTATTCAAGACGCAACAAAACCTACCAGAAAATCTCAGAACGTACGCCGGTAGGATATCCGATTTCTTTTACCCGACGCCTTACGTTTTTGACACCGAACCCAGACGTAACGCTATCATATAATTATTTATTTTTGTAGTTAACTTTTAGGAAAGTAACAGTTTTTTATTTAATATTACAGTTATAGACTATTTAAATTGCAGTTAATATTAGGAAACTCCTAGTTAAAATTGAGCCCTTAAGAATATCTCCAAGTACACTCCAAAATTATGTTTCCGTATCCTGTTCCCAATAGCTGAGAGCACAATATTCTATCATAAATTTAAAAGTGTGCCCGAAACACTTTTGGGTGGTTAAATAAAGAAATTCATGTGTTTCTCGTTTCTCCATATACAGTGAGTGTTTGTATAATAAACATCGGTTGTCCTCGCTGTTGAGCGAGCAGAAGGTAGCAAATAAAATACAATCCGAAGAATAGGACAAAAAAATAATGGAAAACGTATCGGATAGTGTCACGATTGAGTGTAAATGAGAATTTTTTTAATGTTTACAATATGAATTTTATTTACAAGATAAATTATAATTTTTATTAGGTTAGACAAAATTTTCCTACCACCTTCTTCAGGCGAATACTATTCAATATTTTAACTGGTGTAGGTACTTCTGTATTTATATAAATAGAACATAACGACGTATGGCAATTGCATCTAAATAATTAATTTCTATTACCTTTTTCTGTATGTCTTTTTGACTCGACACTGCCTTCATTTTTTCTTTCTTTCAGATATCGTTAAATCGTTGCTTTTCCAACTCCCGTCATAGTCGAACAAGTACCAACGATTTCCGTGACAGTAATGTTAGGAGTTTTATGAACTATTGCCTAGTGAACATTCAATATCATTTTTCCCGTATAGAAAAAACAGCTTTACTTACCAGTCGCAGTGTCCTTGGGTTAAAAATTGATACGGTTGCCGTCATGTACCATAAATTTCACAAGACATCTAACGTTCAAACATACGATTGCATAAGTAGAAATATCACAAAACAACTGACTTGGCACTATAGCAGAGATTTTATACTTATGATATACTGGCATACCGACTTTATGGTACAAGATCTACGCCTACCAGTAAAAACTACAAACAACTTATTTGTTGATAAGCTTTTCACTATAGTGATTATTACAATATCAACCCAAAATATGTACCTAATCATTTCAATATCCTATCTAAAATACCATACTGGAGAAAGCAATGCAGGCAACGAGGAAGACGGTTTTCCTGTGAAATAAGTAATTAGTGGATACTTATATACAGGTACATGGTTCACCTGTAAAATAAACTCCTGCGAAATAGACGAGCTATCTTTACTGTTCAAAATTATTAAAAAACACTGGATCCTTAGTAAACTTCACCTCAGTATCTGGTAAGAACTCTTCGAACACGACAATTTCATTAACACCTCTTCTCATAAGTGGCGCCGGCAAGTACAAGCTCTGCTGCGGTCCGATCTGCCAGTGCCTTCCAAGCACGAAGTTATTCACCACCACCACACCCTTCTTCCAGCCGCTCATATCTACGAACGTGTCGACAGGTTCCTCTTCCAATTCCAGCTCGACCTTATACAGACCCGTCCGATAGGACCGATCGCTGGGGTCGAAGTCCCTCCAGTTGGTCAGGTTCGCCGACCAAGACTTTCTGAACTCCACGGGCAGGATCTCCCAGTAAGAAATCTCTTCGTCGTCCAAAGACACACCTTCCCAGAGCCCCTTGAACTGCCTGAACTGCTCCAGATTCCCGAAGTTACAGCGGCCGAGGTTCTCCACGACCAGGTCCAAGGTGGCGTTGGAGTATGCCTTTGGGAAAGTGAAGGTGCCATTCTCCAGCTTCCAATAACCAAAGGCGGTTAGGTTCACGACGTTGTCCGTGATAAGCTCATTGTTGATGTAAATGTTAACGTGGTCGTAGACGTAACCAGAGATTTTCAACACGGAGTTGGCGTTGATGTTGATCCCACGTTTACGGTAGATGATGTAACCGTAGCTCTGACCGGAGTTGTTGTTTATCGGAAGATTTTCCATCGAGAGTAGCGACTTACTTTGAATGGTATGCGGGAGTTGATCGACGATGTCGCTGTAAGGTAAGTAGAACATGATGGTGGTGTTGGAGTATGCTTTTCTTTCGGCAATCTCGGGCACCTCTGGCAGTTTAACTACTACGTCGTTGTGTTTTTGTATCAAGTGTTTCACGACGTAGTACTTGGGATTGTAGTCTCCGTACTCGGTAAGTGGAGCATCGTAGTCATAACTAGTGATGTCCGGTTCCAACGTCGATTGCAGTAAACTGTCTTTGTTCGCCCCGTTAAGGAACCCCCAAGTTGTTCCGCCGTGGAACATGTATAGATTGACCGATGCTGGATACTTGAGGATTCTTCGAAGCACATCGGTGAATTCCTCGACATCACCTTGGTAATGGGGCTCGGACCAATGGTTGAACCATCCGGACCAGAACTCTGTGGCCATGTATGGTTTGTTCCCTTGGAGCTTCTGCAGAGCTTTGAACTGATCCTCAGGACCGGTGTTGAAATTGGCGGTTTGGAACAACGTCGGCAAGGACCCGTTACTACCGTACACATACGGCGAGTCCGACGTGAAGAGCAGCTCCGTTATATTGTTGCTCAGCATGAGTTGCCTCAGTTTCTCGATGTAGACCTTGTCTGGATAGAACGGTGGGTTGGTGGTGCTGCCGTACTCGTTCTCGACCTGGAACGAAATTATCGGTCCGCCCCGGGTGAACTGTAGCGCGACCAGGATGGGCAACAGCGCGTTGAAGTATCTGGTGACGTGCCCCATGAACACCTCGTCGGAGGTGCGGACCTTGATGTCTTTCTCCCGGAGCAGCCAGCTCGGCATACCACCGAATTCGAACTCGGCGCATATGAAGGGCCCGGGGCGGACGATGGCGAACAAGTCCTCCTCCTGCACGATCTTGAGGAATTTCTCGATGTCCAGAAGGTCCTGGAAGTCGGTGCCGCCGTTCCCGAAATCGAATTTACCTGCAAAAGAAGCGAATATGAAAGCAGTGCTAGTGCTGAATATGATTGCTAATTACAAATAGCTGATAAATGGTTACTACTGGTGAAATTTAAATTGGTTGTTATGAGATCATCACAACTGGTGAGTGACTTAGATAAGTGTGCCTTCGCCAATATAATGTTACGTTAGTATATTATGATACAATATAGATCCATATCCTTCTTGATTATACTGGAGTAGAAATTATGATAGTATGTACTGTAGTTGAGATCTAATAGATAATCATTCCAAATGAAAAAGAACAAAGTCTTGAAAATATTTATAAAACCTTTTAAGTATGTATATATCAATGATATACAAAATGTGGTAAACTTAAAAAATATTCAAAAAAATATATACAAACGATTTCTTAAATTTATTAAATATTGAACAATTTTTATTCTATTTCTTCATACTCTCCAAAAGATACAATTGGTATATGATAACTGTAATATGACACAAATGTTTTCGATTCCAACTGATTTAAATCGAAAAAACTGAGTTGATTGTTTTACTGTATTTTCTAGAGAAAGAGAAAGAGAAATACTGTCACATGCAGCAAATTATAAAACGAAATACAGAGAACAAGCTAATAAAAGAAACTATATGCTATACTAAATTCTAACCTAACCCATACTTAATTGTTAATTTATTGCTCAAAATATATATTGCTGCAACCACTCCTGGAAAATAGTTTCTGTTTCCCCATTTATCCATCATACATTAATTATACCTACCCGAAATGTGATGAACAAGTACTTTAATTTTTATAAAGAATCATCTAATGGTTTTTGTATCACCTGAATGAATCATTTTTGTCTTGACTGATTGTTATTTACAAATTAGTCTGTCCTTTTAAAAAAACAATATCATGCCTTAAAGTTTTGTTTTCCTTACAGAAATTAAGAAATCTACTGATACAAACTTATTATTTGTTTTATTGTCACATAAAAGTTTATAATGATATTGTTGGGTATATTGAGACTAATTACCCAGAACAAAAAATTGGCGGTGTGAAAAAATCTCACATACGAGTTCTCTTGTGTTTGTCACAAGAGTTCTCTCGGGTTTTATTTCTTAAAATACTTTTTAAGTGATAAGTTATTAACTAAGTAAGAAACTAAAAGTATAAGCAATAAGCAATTAATAGACAATAAAAAACTCAACAAAATTCATTCTGGTATCTTGATTAGTTGGACTATTGCCATGATAGCTTAAGCATTTAGCTGAAATAGCTACTGTTTTCCTGGAATAGCTACAGTAATATTTTTTGCCCAGCAAATGCGCAATCTATTGGTAATAACATTTCCTGGGCGTAATGCCCCTTCGTATCATTGGTGCACGTCATCAGTGGAGTGGCTAATACTCCATAATCTCCAATGAAGTCTAATATAAATAACTGTAACCTTACATGGCACATTAAATATACAAGTAGTCGGTATCGATCCAAAAATAATTATATTCTTTACAAAATTTTGCATGAATGACGCGGCAAAGGAAGAACTTTAAAACAATCAAGCTGCTTGGCAGCATCCAGTATGAACCTGGCCTTCGAGGATAGCTATCCCTTGCAAAGCTTAAAGCATCCCAGGGAAGCCAAATGGTGGAACCAGGAGCTGGAAAAGCAACGTAAAGAAACACGCAGGCTCTTTAACAGAGCCATGTGGACAAAAAAATCTGAGGACTGGGCAAGGCACAAATCGGCCCAGAAACTCTACAAGACTCTTATAAAGAGAGCCAAGAGAGACAGCTGGAAGGATTTGTGTGATGGTATAGAGAGCCTACCCGCTGCCGCAAAGTTGCAGAATTTGGCAAATCACAGCAGATTTCCTTTGTTTCTTATGTTTCCAAGAAACAGGAAATATATTGGTTCAGTACATTGGAAATCGAAAAGAATTCATTTTTTTTCTATTTCATTCATTCTAGCAAGTTGACCAAGAGCTATTACATCAAGAGCAATGGAAACAAAAAACCAACGAGTCGAGATTTAGTAGTAAACGACAAAAGCAAACATAGATAGAAATACAACGTAGATTTAAACCTCTTACAAACTGAGTTACATAATTTATTTCAAGAAGTTTAGGTCCTTTTTGAGGAGGTGCTTTTTCGAGGGTCTTTCTATTACGTCTTAAACAGGGAAAATCTAATATATGACAATTTAATGCAATTTTGATTCGTATGTTACATCATATAATGTTGTATTCTTTCGAAGAACGTTTCATCAGTTATTAAAAACAATTAATATTTTGGTAACCTTTTAAGTTATAATAACCAAATTTGTTGCTACCTTGGAGAGTGATCAATATTAGAAGGAAAATTAATTATTGAAATAATTAAAAGTAACCGAAGGGATTGATCGGGATTCGATCCTTAAAATAATGTAGAATTTTTATCCTCCGGTCGAATTGAAGAATAATAATTTTGTTTTGTACAATATTTCATTTTATAATCTTTACACTTGTTGTTTCTTAGGACCAATTGTAGAAAAACCTATATTAGCTGAAACATGGTGATGGGAAATTACATTTATAGCACAGTTATCTTTTATTTGTAAAAAATTAAAACTTCTGTGGATATGTGCTTCAGTATACAAGTATTATTCATTTTTACGTTTTTACATGAATAAATTATTCTTAAAACGACGAGTGTTGAATGCTCATTCAATTATTAGTCAAATTCCTACGAAAAGGAACGTAAGAGAACCATTAAATAAATTTATGGGAACTGTAAACGCGATAGAAATATTTGCAGAGTAAAGCTTATTAAAATAATTAATTAAAAAACAGGTTGTTGTTTTTTATTGACCAATTATAAGGATGTACTGGTGTTCATTGCAGTCCCTCTTAAATTATATTCAGTGTATTTAGAGAAGGCAAACCACTGGGAAAAACGTTTAATATGTTATATGTTTTTGAAACATACAACAATTGCTGCCATTTAACAGTCCCTTGCAATTTAGTACTAAGTTTTATATCGTACATTTATTCTTAACTAAAGAATGTAAGTTTTATAGTCATAAGTTTCCATTTGTTTCTACTCAATCCCCCTCTGTTTTGTAAATTTAATAACATATAACATTAGGAAGTTGACCATAAACCCTATGAGCAATAAATAGAGTCAAACACGACGAGCCTATTATTGTACTAATCTAAATATTTTTACTACACAACCTGAATCTATTAGTGAATAATTCTAGTTAATCTCATTAAATGTAATATATCAGTATAAACCTAAACGTTATAAGATGATAACCTTTTGATTCGTAACTCACAACTTGATTACAACAAAATTTGTCCTATGTAAACAGTGCATAATATCGTGTGTATATTTTTCTGCTCCTTACCTGGTTCAGGTTCATGGAGGTTCCAAGGGACGTAGGTCTGGACGGCGTTGAGGCCCGCCGCCTTCATCTTCCTCAATCTGTCCCTCCAATATTCGCTCGGTACTCGAAAGTAATGCAAGGATCCGCTGTATATGGATAAGTTCCTATTATTGAGAGTGAAATAGGGCTGGTCCACCGATAGTCCATTATTTACACCGCCGGTCGTGTAATATTCGTACAAGGTTACGTTCGCCATGGCATGCGTTCGACCGATTGACTGCTAATCGATTGGATGGTTTTTCTTCGGGTTTCGACTGTTAAAGCACGGTTAACCTGTTTGAGTACCACACGAGGTTCATTGGTCGAATGGTGTCTTTATCACGGCAGCATTGGCTTTATATAATTCATGGTGACGGCGACGCAAAGTTGTATATATTGTTTGCTCCATGGCTCCTTTAGATTCAGATTTAATCTACATCTCGTTGATCAGTTGATCCCGATAATGAAATTGTTTGCACACATTTTAATCTCGAAAACGAATCACAATACTTTAGTTGTTTTGTCGCAAAATTGTGATAATAAACCTAAACTGCAATTAATAATATTCATTTTCAAATAGATACACTGATAATACACATTCGTATATGTTAGAGCAATGCCATAAATACCATTTCGGTCATTTTGAGTTGTAGTTGTCATATTTTACTATTTTCGATATTTTATAAAATTCTGGGATTTTTCTTGAAAATGTGTTGTACAAATTCCCATTTCTCTGTGATTCTTATACCGAGTCATTACCAAGCAAGTGAACAATCCGGGTCACCCGATAATCCATGCAATCATGAGTGATAAGAGCACTACTTAATAGGTTTCCCAAGAAAATGCACCGCTCATTGTTTTAAATAACATTTTAAATAGTTCTTCAACATAGTGGCAGGCAATTTGTTTGTATATGCGCTACAGGTACATACCTAAATCTTTTTACAGTCTGTCATTTTTGTAATTTAAAGTTTGTATTTTAATGAATATATTTAATTAATACCTCACTAATTGCTTTCTCCATGTTTCCATACGGTCTCTCTTTAAGGAGACAAGTCAATACAAATTTTAATATACGTGTGTCAGTATCACTATTTTCATAGTCTTTTTGAGATGGGAAATGATTCACTAACTTTATTTCCAGTTTTAATAGAGACGTGGTTGCCATCGTTGGACGTTGTTATACCATCGTCAAGAGGCCGCAATTAGGTACAGATTAATTAGTAACTATTCTTTCTGTTTCCATAGTGATGATTTATTAGCAAGTTATCTTAAGCATTTTCCAAGACAATTAGAGATATATGCGTTTTTCTGCTCCTCTGTATTCGTTTTACTAGCACTAAATGTGCCCAATTCTACAGGGAGCTTTGTTTGTATGTCATCCTCTATTGGGTCTCTCATAATTGTGGCATACATTCGTTCCATTGTCGGTACAACAACCATTTCCGTTTGGTTCCGTGCACCTATGTTATGTCTTGTTGTTACGTACACATCGTGCCATTCATTAGCAGTTTCTCCTTTATTTAAACATCGTTGAAAAGTGTTTTTAAGCATTTGCCATAGTTTTGAAGAGACCCATATTTGATTAGTTCTGGGGTGCTGTATTCTGGGCCTGGCACTTTTCCTATTTCCAATGATCATTTCAATGTTATGTTTACTTCAATGTGCTCATGTTGCTGCATTTCCTTAGAATCGTTCAGAAACTTAGAATGATTTTCTTGTAATAGATGTTCAACATGGTTTACCCATTTTTTGTCTGATGTGGTGTTGATTGTTAATTTGTGAGAGGTAGAGAATTTTGGGGATTTAATTATCCACCAGGCTTGTGAGCTTTTCGATCTTCCTATCATATGTTCACTTTAATCCCGTTTTCTTTGCCAAATTTTGTGTTTCTTTGTCGTCACTTCTTTTTTAACTTCAATGTTGAGTCTTCGTTATAGTTCTTGTGATAATATATCTTTTTTGTAAGTATTGTCTGTATGCCTCCTTTTTCGATTTTGTCGTTTCCTCTATATCCAAGGCCAATCAATATGGCTTTTCTCTCTTTCTCGTCCTTTTAGCTTTTCGTTCAGTCGTCTATGGTATAAGTATTTCATGCTGTCGTTTTCGAAACCTTTGCTATCTTTTGCCATCAAGTTTGTTTGTTTATTGTTCAGTATAGATGTAGATTTTCTACTACCAGATGATAATCACTTTTACAGTCAGACTTTTTTAGACGGTTATAATAAATTCGTTTAGGAATTTTTGGTAGGTAATTTTTGGAGTGTTGGTGTCAGGTGTGTTTGAGGATATCTTCATTCGCAAAGATCTTATTCTTATTCTAAGATTGTATTGGTCGCATTAGCCTCTTATCTGCATTTCCCTATCACCGTAGGTTCTCTTTGTTATCCCACCACTCGGTTTGTTGACCTGTTTAACTGTTGAGCTCACTAAGACCTCAGCGATTAGGTATTTGTTGTAAAATACCATTTATGAATGACGTTTCTCCATTTTCAGTTGGATCTGAAACTATGAGGTTTATATATTATAACAATAGTTCAGTTCAATTCATTAGCAGAACCATCGATGAAAATTATTCTTAGTATCAATCATGTTACAACTTCGTCTTAGGTTGTTAATATATTATCAGTTATTTAATTTTTATTGCCTTACCGATAGTTAAATAAATGTTTTTCTTATTACTATTAATGTAAGGTTAGGTTATATTTGTTATATTCAACGAATAATTGCATGTTTCCTCTATATCTTTGTCAAGAAGGTATGGGAAGGGATGTTTCTGCATTCATAGAATGATGCATGGCCAAATAAAAGCGGAATAAAAAAACGCATACTTATGCGTTTTTTTAGCTAATACAAAAATATATTTCATTGTTTAAAAATTACCTTACCTGTTGAATAAATATGTAGATAAGTATTAACACAAACATGTTTTCCGATGAACTACATTTTCACTTATCTCGAATACATACAAAATGTATTTGTTTAATTTGATTTGACTACGGAACGAGTAAAGATAATAGTAAATTATTTATTACGTTAATAAATATCGGTACTATTTTTCCTCCTTCCTGACCTAGTTTTAAAAATGGGAACAGCGGAGAAGGTGACACTATGGTACGACAAATAATGCTCGAATATCACCAAATTGTTCCACCCAACTTTCAGAAATGGAGCTGGAAGAAATAAGGTCTGCTGTGGTCCGATTCTGGAGTACCTCCCTAACACGAAGCCATTCACTGCAACGATCCCTTTGCACCAATTCTGCATATCCAGGTATGTGTCCAATGGTTCCCTGACGTAGAACCTCGTCTTGTACAGCGAAGGTCCCAGAGACCAAGACGACTTAGGGGTTGCCCAACCAGTAAGGCTGCTCGTCCATGATCTCTTGAATTCTAGAGGTACGATCTCCCAGTCGAATATCTCCTCGCCGTTCAAGTATACCCCGCCCTGCCACAGCCCCTTGAACTGGTTGAACTGCTCGAGGTAGCCAAAGTTCACCCTGCCCCAATTCTCCACTATTAAGTCCAACGTCGCTCCGACAAGTTTCTTAGGACCCAAGCCCAACCTGGAGTTGTTCAGTCGCCAGAAGCCGAATCCGTTCAGGTCGGCGCCGGTAGTCAGCGGTTTGGACACTAGGTTCCCGTTTATCAGCACGATCACGCTGTCGCAGACCCTCCCGCCGATCATCAGAGTAGAGTTCTCCGGTATGTCCAGGAAGATCTTCCTGTAGATGATGTACCCGTAACTTTGACCGGACATGTTGTTGATGGGCAGGAGTTCCATAGGAAGGAGGCTAACGCTCTGGATCTTATGGGGCAACTTGTCGATGAGTTTTTCTAACGTTAGCTGGTTTTCGATGGGTCGAGACGCGTAGACTGTCTTCGGGAGTATATGTGGAGTTTCGGGGAGTCTGAAAGGAGAGCGTATGTGAAACATCGACAGCACGTGAAGAGGAGGAAGAAACGTAAAATTAGAGTGGGGGAGAAATTGTCAAAAGCAGGTAATTGCTGCACGAACAAGACCAAAGCAGACAAAGGTAGATACGTTAAGTCGATGTAAGACTTTCTATATAGATGTCTTAGCTTTCTTTCCTTTTCTTGTGTTCGGTTTTGCAATTTTATAAGTTCTCAACCTTTAACCAGGTTATTTCCTCCTCTTTACTCCTCTTTTTTTTTGAAATTGGTTCATTTTATTAAAGCACCATCCTGCTTGTTTAATTCAATCCGTTCTAGAACTAAATATGTATTACAGTCATATTGATTGTTTCCTCAGATTTCATTATGGCTATTATGATTATTATGGCTAAAAATAGCCTATATTATATTAGTTAGCCTGGGCGCGAAACTTTCTGAGTGAGATTGATATTATGTAATTTGTAGATCGAAGAAATCTTACATTTGCTAAACTCAACAGTAAGCATTGCCATAGTATTTTTGTTAGTTGGACCAACAGATCTTATTACTTCGTTTGATTGAATCAGTATTGCACCCCCATGTTGTGGAGTTGCATGCTTACTCCCTATTTGTTTTCTAAAACTCTTGTAGGTTTCAGGAAATGCCACAAGGTCCCTCAATGAAGGGAAAATCCCACTCTGTACTTCCTGGTAGTAGAAGACGGGCAACACCATAGGTGGCTAACGCAGAAGAGGACCGAGAGTGTTTGCGGGTTAAGCGATGCACGTCTTCACTTTGAAGACGAAGGGCACGCTGTTGTCCTGAGGATAACAAATCGTCCTCGAAAGCAGATGAATGAATACGAAATCATCAACGACAGAATTCGAAAAGCAAATGTGAAACTATCGCATTATTATTTTCCCAAGATTATTATTATGCCAACATTGAGAAAGAATTGGACAAAATGAAATAGGACATTCTTGGAATAAGTGAAAACCGTTGAAAGGGTCACGGATATTTCAGCACAGCCAAAGGAAACAAATTGTATTATTCAGGATTCAAGGAGAACAATCAATATGAAGTAGTCCTTGTTAGCAAAACCCCGATTAGCAATTTAAAGGGATTTATCCCCCTCAACGAGAGAATGTAATTACTCCAATTACACGGCAAGCCGATAAATGTCAACATCGTTAAAATATACGCCCCAACGTCAGATAAAACTGAAGCAGAAGTGGAAGGCTTGTATAGCAATTTAGAGAACTTGAAGAAAGAAGTATAAAATGACGAAATCAATATTTACATGGGTGAATAGAATGCGAAGGTAGGAGAAAGCAAAGAGGAAGATGTGGTCGGTCCATTTGAATTGGACACACAAGATGATCGAGTTACCAGTCTAATACAAACTTGCCAATAAAAATAATTTCTTCAGTGAAAATATGTAGTTTAAATTACCGAAGAGAAAGTCTCCACCGAGAGTCACCACAAATAACGAGGTTAACATAGTTCGTAACCTAATTGATTTCAAAAGTGTCAATAAAAGATATCGAAATAGAGTAGTTTCTGCAAAACTTACTTCAGCTGCGGTATCAGTCCAGATCACAATCCAGTAGCAATCAAGTTAAAAGTAAAATTGAAACAAGTGAAAGGAGCTACTGATAAGAGCAAACAGAACTATTCAGAACTTGTTGAAAACAAACTAAGCAAACGAATAACTGGTTCGCAAAATCAGAAGACACAGACTTGATGGACCATCTTCAGAAACATATTAGTAGACGTAGATAAACAAGTAATAGGATTTAAAAAGGAGCATTGTGATAGAAAAGGTTGGGTTACAAAAGAAATATTAAACCTTATAAACTGAAGACGCTAGGAGAACAGCAAGAGCAAAGATAGTTATAAATAACTGAACAAAGAAATAGACAGAACGATTAAGGAAGCTGAAGAACAATGGATGTAAAAAAATTTAGATGAGATTGATGATATACAATTACAACATAAATAGCGTGAATTGCATGGGAAAGTCAAAGAAGTTGCAGAACTTTGGGAACATAAACAACCAACGTTACTTTAACGAGCATAATATATTCACAATTTGACCCGTACAAGCAAAGAGAAATATGGGAGAGACACGTTTTTAGTCACTATTGCGACGATCATTCACCAACTGCCCAGAGGTGAAAGCAAAAAACATATAATATTATCGAAAGAGCGTAAGGCAATTGACGAAACCAAGTGTCACACAGCACCTAGAGGTGAAATGACCACAGCAGACCACTTCAAATACTTAAGTAATGGTGCTTTAAGAGTATTGACAAATATTTATAACGTCATATATTGCTAGCATAAACATCTAGGCTGCTTAAGAACAAAAGCGAGAAATATTAACACGATAGATATACAGATGGGTGTTCGTCAAGGTTGTTTTCTGTTTCCCATGTGATTCAACACGTACGCAGAGAATATGTGGAACATTAAATATGAGAATATTTCTGAGAGCAGAGCGCATCAAAATTAATGGGATCACAATAAAGAACATCAAAGACGCAAACGATGCAGCAGAAATAGCAGAATCGAATGAGCAGCTGCCTACACTGATGAAGTTGTTGGTGGAGGCAAGTGAAAATGTGGGAGTTAAAATAAACACATAAGAAATGTTGATGATAATTTTTACTAGGAAATAAATTCAGAGACTCTTAACATATACATCCATGGAACAATAAGCAATATAGATCACTACAAATATTTGAGGAGAGAAGTAACCACCAGATTAAACCATCGCTAGATATAGAGAGGTATGGAGAGCGAAAATATCACTCTCCATACTCTTATAATGTGGCCTCTTCTATCGTACGGCTGCGAGACCTGGACGTTAAAAGAGGAATAGAGATCACTTGAACACAATGTAACAAATGAGCACGTTCTGCAAATGATCAATATACGTCCTCATCTAATAAAAATAATTATGGACTGGAAAACTTTACACCTCGGACATATTATGGGATACAAAAAATATGATCCCTTGCGGTGCACAATAGAGAAGATGATGCTATAATAGTTGCCGATCTCTATAACGACGGCCACTTAGAAGAAGGAGGACTGCAGGCTAAAACGACACCGCAGCCTGATCAACCTGGAGGTAGATATCGACTGACGTTTCTGAAAGAAAATGAGGAGCAGTTATAGGCCCTGAAGCCGTGGATGGACTTTTCCCTGCAATCACCATTCACTTCATCAAGAAGATTGTCGTTGCTATTGAATTAGACAGTATTGTGGCAGGATAAGGACCCATATAAGAACCACTCCCACAAACCTGAAGCTATAGGTTTTCTTTAACATTCTTATTCCTACCTACCTGGTGCTGATGTTGTTGTACTTCTTCAGCAACTCCTTGACCATAACGTACTTAACGGTGTACTCCCCGGCCTCGCTCAACGGAGCGTCGTAGTCATAACTAGTGGTGTCCGGCTGGTAGCCGGAATTGTCCGTCCTGGTGTTCGCCAGGTTCGCGCCGTTCATGAACCCGAAGTTCGTGCCGCCGTGGAACATGTACAGGTTGACCGAGGCCGGGTACCGTAGTATCCTCTCGAACACCTGCTTGAACTCGTCGTCGTTCCTCGTGTGGTGCGACTCCGACCAATGGTCGAACCAGCCGGACCAGAACTCCATCGCCATCGAAGGCCGGTTCGGCTGGAGGAACTTCAGCCTGTCGAACTCCGCCTCGGGGTCGTCGGCGAAGTTCGCCGTCTGGAGGAACTCGCCGGGGAGCGTGCCGACGCTGCCGTGCATCGTCGGGCTGTCGGAGGTGACGAGGAGTTCCGTTATGCCGTTTCTCGTCATCAGGTCCTTCAGCTGGCGCAGGTACCTGCGGTCGGGGGTGAACTTCCCGGGCTGGATCGTGCTGCCGTACTCGTTTTCTACTTGGAAAGCTATGATCGGGCCACCTCTCGTGAATTGAAACAGAGCTAGAATCGGTAGTAAGATGTTAAAGTATCTAAAAAATAAATACGAAATAGAAATGTAGCCATTCATAGTAGGTGAGAGTAAATTTACGCGACGGTCCAGTAGGGTATGATGAGAGATTTAAGCCTATGCAAGTTTGAGAAACGGAAATTCGTGGACAAATATGTAGCAAAATTCCAAAGTTTTGAGACCATCCCTTGAGAGGTAGATGCTGTATAGTTATGAAGCGAAGCTTCTATATGCAGGCGTCGGCGAGAGGAGTGAATCCAGAAGAAAAAACGATACCAAAGCGCATCATATATAGGTATAGTACTGTATATAATGACACAGCTAGTCCCTAGTCCAGCCACGCTTATGTAGCTACTATGGGTCACAACCTTGTGCTCCCTTATATGAATACCTTGAGTGGTATTATTTGTACTTTTCTCTAAAATTTATAATAACCAAATAGTATATATTATCTTAATTAATATTGGTGCATGTTAAAAATGATAAATTTAAATAGTGATAGTAATGACCGATGGGCAAAGACAAGTTGTAGCTGTAAAAACCAATATTACCCATGCGATTTATAAATGTACTTTGGCTATTGCGCTTTGAAAAAATATGAGGCGAAAGTCCTACAAGTACTCACAATATTATTTTTATTGCCTAGGAAACATAGACGGAGATACATAAAAAAATCCTAAGTAGGAAAGGCCAATGATTAATTATCTTTTTCACTCGTCCTCATCTTGACCACGAGGGAGATTTATATAGTAATCCCTTAAGTTCTCTGGTATCCATTACTTGCAGCTGGAGAATTGGTGAACTTTTCCAAGCTCTCAAAGGACAAAAGTTCTTTAACCCCATATAAAAAGTGTAGAGCTTTTTTATGAAATGAGACACGCATTAATTGGACCCAGTCATAGGTTTCACAGATTGATTTCTGTGCGTCTCTTTGTTATTCTATACCCGAAGATGTCACATCAACATCCGTGTGGGTATATCCCTTCAAAAGGAACTTGTGGTTCACAATTTTCAAATGCGGAAATTTTTGTAAACCGTATAGGTAGAAAAACTAGATGTTAATGTTTCTATTCTGGCAGGAAAATTATCTGGCCAGAACGTCACTTCTTTCACACTTTCTGGTAACCATTCGGATAGACAAGAAGCAATTTCATTGCTTCCTCTTTTAGCGGTACTTCCTTTCCATACCATATAATGTGTCTGACCCACTCTCATATCACAGATTGTGAAATTAAGGGATCACGGTTAATATGTAAAAGTTCTATGGAATTGTAAGGCAATAAGTTGTTAAACGCTTTTGAAGGTCCATTATGTAAAACTCTTTCCTTCGAACGATCTAATCTAGATCAGTCTTGTCATCGTGTTTATTTTTGTATCTTTCTTCTGATTCATTATGTGGGACGTCTTTTTTTAAATGCTTTCATTTTTCTAATCTTTAACGTAAAATAAACGTCTCTGGATTCTATCAAAATCATCGCAAGTATCTAAGCTAATTAATTTAAAAGCATAATTATGTTTTGTAACAAACAAGAAACGGTATTACGACTCTTTAATGATTTTTCTAACGTTAACATTATTCGCTTCGCAATACTCCTTATACAATTTAATTATACTTTAGTCACTATTAAATGAGACATTTTTGGTTTATATCCCTGCAGTGTAACTTGCTTCTTTAAAGATTTTCCTATTGTACAAAATATAGTAACAAATTTAATGAAATTAAGCAGTTACCCTCAGTAGAGCGATGATTTTCCTGTACACTTTCCAAAACTAATATAGACGGTACAGAAGTTTCATAATTTGAACTTTCAGCAGTTAGATGGGAAACTAAAATGCATACATGCATTACAGGAGAGAAAATTAAGCAAACTATAACTGAATTAAACTTCGCCTCCATATGCGTGGTTGCATTCTATTAACGGTTTTAATCCACTAAACCCTCTTATAAGTACTCTAAACCTCTTCCAGTACGTTTTAAAATTATTTCTGGTGCTCACCTGATCTAAACCATTCAAAATATAAACGACGGATGCTCGCTTACCAAACATACGTTAGGACAACTGCCCTTAATGTAATGCTTTGTGTGCACCAAATAATAGTTGTATATTTAACTATTGAAAATACCCTAAAATTAAAAGGGCGGAGATTTGGACAAAATCTCTCATCTTTATTGACACCAAATAAGATGAAATACCCCTCAAAGGGGGGAAGAAATGCCCTTTCCATATATGAAAAGTGCCACTCTTGAATGAACCTGTTAGAAATTGACTTAGGAAATAATCCAATTTTCTGAACTTACAATTATACCAAAAAGGCAATATCTGATATTAATTTCTTTGTCCATTTTGCCTTACGGGAAATTACATTCCATTTAATCTACCACGCTTTGATAGCGTTACACAAATTGAATAATACTCATTTTAAAAATTATTTGGAAATATATAATAATAGTTACATTCCGGATTAAAACTCAACACTAAAAAGACCAAACTGATGACTGTCAGTAAACATCCTATAAATCCGACAGCTATAACAGCTTATGGCGTTGCCCTCGAACAAGTTGATAATGTCACCTATTTGGGCTCAAACATTAATAACAATTGGGATATGAGTAAGGAAATCAAGCTACGCATTGAGAAAGCTAGAGCAGTATTCCACAGAATGAAAAAAGTATTATGTAGTCGAAACATTAACTTAGAACTAAAACTGAGACTTACAAGATGTTACATATTCTCAACTCTACTATATGGAGCGGAAAGTTGGACACTCACGGAGACACTGCTGAAGAAACTCCAGGCTTTTGAGATGTGGGTGTATCGGAGGTTGTTGCGTATAAGTTGGGTCGAAAGAGTAAGTAATGAGGAGGTTTTGCGCCGCTTGCATAAGGAACCTGAAATAAATAAGAACATCAAAATCCGGAAGCTGGAATATTTTGCGCACGTAATACGACATCCTGAACGCTACAACGTTCTTCATTTAATTATGCAAGGCAAAATACAGGGTAAGAGAGGACCTGGTCGCAGACGATTATCCTGGCTTCGGAACCTGCGGGAGTGGTTCCAAAAATCAAGTGCAGAACTATTTAGAGCTGCTGTCAACAAAATTATAATAGCCAATATGATAGCCAACGTTCGTTGAGGACATGGCACTTGAAGAAGAAGAAGAAGTTACATTCCGGACGGAAGCACATCGTGAAAAAGTTATTTACCTGATTGTTATCATGGACGCTATAAAAAGAATGCGATAAATCTTACAGAATCAATATGTATATTAATTGTTGATGAAAGAACAGATTCTGGAGATTCGTTTATGGCGTGTTCAATTTTTGTCTTGCTTAAATTCAATTCCATTTTTAATATTATACATTATTAATTTATTAGTTGGAGTTTTAAAAGGTGAAAGTTAGATGAAGCCTACTCTAATAGCCTGCAAATAATTAGAAACAATTACCAGATTACTTAACGAACATATGAAGTGGCATTTGAAGGTAAGTAAGTGAAAAATTTTTAGATAAATAATCATAATATATCATATATCAATATATCAATATATCAGTCATAATCATTTTATAGAGAATGTTACTATTGCTAGCTGATGATACACCTTACATGGTGAAAACAGGCAAAACTCTAGCAGTGTTTTACTCAAAATTGGCACAAGCTACCTATGTGACTCACGAATGTCGTAGATTGACAGAAAATATGCGAGAATTATTTCCGAAAATATATAAATTAGTTATAATAATCGTATGCTGCGCATTAATTTTGAAAATTTTCGAAAAGGAGTTTTTTAAATGGACGATGATGCAATTTCAATAAACAACATAAAAAGTCTAATAACTAAAAACACACTATTATTGCTCCGTTTGGATACGCACTCGAATTTACGCGTTTCGCGCAACATTCGCAAGCATTTTTAGAATGTTAAAACCATTTCTTTCACAAATCGAATACGATGCATTTTACAAAATATTGTCCTTATTTTTTATATTGCAATAATGCAAAAGGTATTAACGCCATAAATTTTATCATGCACCCCTTTAAAGCAAATATAATAAACTATAATTCGCTGAAGTGACTTTACTTCATACTAATAATTTTTTAAATGTCACTTCTTAAAGTTATTCGGGTTTTTATCGGTAAAAAATGGTCTGTTGGAGGTGTGCAGTACAATATTTTGAAGGTTTTTGAATTCTCTACAAGTAGTCCATTAACGATAACGCGATTTATTCAATACTTTTTATGATTACTTCTTGTTAATGTGCCACCTCCATCAGTGGAGGTTCGCGATCACAGTAGCAAATTCTTCTCTATCCTCAGAGTTTAGGCCAGTCCATTGGCGTATATTCCTCAGCCATGACAGTTTATTTCTTCCCAGGCCTCGCTTGCCTTCGATTTTACCCTTCACAATCAGTTGTGCGTAGCAATATTTAGCGTTTCTCAGAATGTGCCTAAATACGTGTTTTTATGGACCCTTACCAGTCTAAATAGCTCCCGTTCTATTCCCAATCTGCGTAGAACTTCTTTGTTCGTTGTATGAATTGTCCATGATATTTTGAGTATTCTATGATATGTCCAAGTCTCGAAAGCTTCTAATTTATTCATGGATGTGCTTTAAGTGTCCATGTTTCCCTATAAGAGGGTAGATTATAATTCTAGCAATCTTCTTACAGTATAAGTTCCGCAGCAGAGTAGTGTCTTTCTCATCCAGTCCCATACCATCAACGGAGTCCTTCAGTATGCCGTGGTTCACTCTATAAAATGTTTCCTCGAAATCTATAAAGCACATGAAGAAGTATCTATGTTGGCCATAAAATTTTTGAGCTAACACTAGTATGGTGACCAGAGTCTCTCTCGTGCCCATTTCGATCGCGAAACCAAATTGGTCATCGTCAATACTCGCTCAGCATTTGTAAGAAACGCGTTTATGAATTATTTTCAGCAGGACCTTTAATGCGTGGTTTATCAAACTTGTTAGGCGAATATCTCCACAGTTTTTGAGGTTTGTTTTCTTTGGTAGTGGCATAAAAAGATATTCCGGTCATTCGCGAGGTACTTTGACACTTTCATATATATAATTAAACAGAGTGACAAACAAATCACTGTTCTCTTCGTTAATTTATTTCAAGATTTCGGGGCAGATCTTGTCTGGCACCGGACATTTGTATGTTTTAAGTTGTTTTATCGCGTATTCTACTTCAAATTTTGGAATATTTGGCCCCTCCATATTTGTATCTGCTTGACGAGGTTCAGTTCTAACATTGTCAAACAGGATTTTGATGTATTCTTCCCATTCTTCCATTTTTCCCCTTCGTGGAATTTAACATTTTCCCATTTGAACTATACATGGTGTGGGTTGTGAATTTCCTGTTCGACGAGATAAGCGAAAAACCAAAAAAGTCACGTTGTTATATATTTACTCATGTTTTGTTTACAACAAATTACCCAAAGCGAAATTTTGACTGGTAAATGTTGTAAACATCTACAGGTTATTTAAAAATAGTCGCGCGAATGTGGATTACTGTCAAACTACTCTTACCTGGCAATTGTTTATTATCAAATTAAAATTATTTATCCAAGCATATTCTTGCTATCCTCTTTTACTAAAAAAATTCTTATTTGTAGGAGTCACATTCGTTAATTATAAGGTTTAGCAAATCTGTAATGTTGTCTGTGTTTGTACGAATAGCAAGAGAGGTAAACGATCAAGAAGCAACAGGAGATTTGATGACAGATGTAAATCAAGAACGAAACCGATAGAACCCACACAGTTGAAGACGAAAGGAGTCCGAAGAGCATAGGTAACGAAATCACGTCACATCCCACCGGACCTGTCCGTAGGCACTCACCTCCTGACGTATTTCATGTAACCCTCGTCGGAGGTCCTGAGCCTGATCCCGCCGCGCCTGAGCAGCCAGCTGGGGAAGCCGCCGAAGTCCCACTCGGTGCAGATGTACGGCCCCGGCCTGACGATGGCGAGCAGGTCCTCCTCCTTCGTGAGCCGCAGGAACTCCTGCACGTCGAGCAGCTCCTGCATGTCTGAGCCGCCCTGGCCGAAGTCGAACCAGCCCTCCTCGGGCTCGTGGAGGTTCCATGGGATGTACGTCTCGATCGCGTTCAGGCCGGCCGCCCGCAGCTTCCGCAGCCTGTCCCTCCAGTAGGGCTTCGGGACGCGGAAGTAGTGGAGGGAGCCGCTGTAGATGGAAATATTCCTGCTATTTAGGGTGAATTGGGGCCGGTCGGCGTTCAAGCCGGCGTACACGCCCCCCGAGGAGTAGTACTCGTAGAGCGTTGGCAGGACTGGCGAGACAGACATGCTATGTACTTGTTGGTTAGGTTAACTTGAAGCAAGGCGGTTTGCGCGTTTATGTTGTTAAGATATTGTTTAATGAGCATAATTCGATAATGGGATGAGAACGGACGCTTAACGATTTGAGGTTGGATGAGATAACAGCAAGCCACATTGGCGTAACCCGGGGGAGAAATTCTGGTTTTTCAGGCAAGTTTTTAAAAGTTGATTCATGTTTTACCATGATTTGCGCAAGTACCTATCTAGGATAGAGAAAACGTTATTTCTTTCATCAGCTGTAGAATACTAGCTGGTGGCTAGTTAAGGACGCTCGTTAACCATGTCTCAAAAATGTGGTACAGCTATGTGAAAAAAATTATGTAACATTAGGTGCTGTAAGAAATGACTGGAAATTATTTGTAGTGTAGTAAACGTGGTACTGTGTATCCACCACCAGGAAAGTAATTGTTAAGGAAATATACAAAAGCAATTAGTTTCAAAGTGTGCTTTATTATAAATGTCAACTGAAAATCTGTTTATCGCGATTTATAAAAAATACTGAATCTTTTTGTTTAAATAAGTTTTGCTCAATCTTGTCAAATTATATGTGAACAAGAAATTGTTCCAGAGAGCTCTTTCAGCCAGTGGCATATTCATAATTTGGACATGACATAGTAATTAACTTAAACTTTTTTTTTCTTCAAAATATTTAAGGAGGTGTAGAAGCTTAATTATACCTTAAATATATAAACTAAAGCAACAGAATAGTGAAAACCACACGTAAATATCTTTGTTTAATGTTCGTTGACACGTTGATTTTTTTTATAAGCCCTGTGATGAATATAACTTAAACAAAGTGAACTTAAATAGGATAAAGAATCGGATTGTAGGAAAAAATTAAATACCCTCAGCAAATCGATTGTTTATGGTTATAGGGCACACACTATTGACTTAGTCGAGTAGGAGAATGGGATAGAGTTTTTCAATCTGTTGTATTTTTGTAATCACTGGTGAAACTTCCCAGTTTTTCCCATCAATTTGTACTGTACATTCATAATCACAAGTTCATTCAAGAAATTTCATAAATGTTCGTAAAATATTTTTGTTAAAGAAATAAAAATTTAATTTTCACCCCATTCCAAACCCACATGTTTTCAATTGGACGAGTACGTGTTATGAATGCGACAGCTACCCTATAAGCGTATAATGTGGCATATTCGAGAAATTTTAATTCTGAGAGAAAGGAATGACTGTAATATTCGAAGGAATATATTTTGGTGTCAATATAAACGTACAGACGCCAAAAATGCGTTTTTAGTAAGCGAAAACGAAAAAGGGGTTATCTCTAAATCTTTCCCAATTGTTTTTCACATTGAGAATTTTTTTTTCTTTTCTTCAATTATTTCTGCCTCATTTTTTCTAACCTTTCCATCTGCTCTTGTGTAAATTTTCTATTTCATAGGATTCTATGAGAACTTGTGTTCTACCACGTTTCCTTCGTCCCTTAGTTTTTTTTCTCGCCTGCTTTTGGAAATGGCGTATTTTGTGGGAATACTAAGAATAGGATGCTGGAACATTCTCTACACTATTATTAATAAAAGAACATGGTACCTTCTCAAATTCTATATTATCTTTGGGATCCTCAAGTTCGGCTACAAATGAAAACAAATAGTCATCTGCACTGAAAACATTACGATCAAGTGGATATATTCCACATAAGCAAGGCTGAAAGATTTCTAAAAACCTTATTAAAAGTTCTGCCCCTTGAAAAATTGTTATTGTTCGACCTGGATTTTCCAATAACCAGTCATTTAGAGCGACGATCACATAAGATTTAAATGGACCATAAACAGAAATATCTAAATCCCTGTCATATTTAATGGGGGAAAACGTCGGGAAACGCAAACCGGAATGCATGTTAGTTTAGTTCATGCAGCAAATTTGTTTATTAAATTAATATTTACCATATACATTGAATTGTATAATTTATTTCATTTTTTGTTATGTTTACAACTGTGAATTATAACTAGGCGTAAAAAATACGTCAATGTCGTTAAGATTCAATGAAGCTGTTCATCTTTGAATTATCATCTAATAATAAATAAATTAGAGAGAGAGGCACTTAAACATACAATGTAGGTTGTTCTTCAGTTTATGCAGCCTTCATGTAACTACTTACAGCTGGCAGATTTCTGGGGGATAACAAAATATACATGCCTGTGTCATTAAATAAATAATTTATATGTAACTTTCAGTTGTTTTAATAAAAGTTGTAAGTGCAGTTGTAAGCACATAAGTTCTGTAAACACCTTATACCTGGTTATTGAACATTCTTTTCGACAAGTAGCATATTATTTAGATTTATTTAAAATATCTAATTTACCACTTCTAGAAAACTGAGTTTTTGAATGTATTTATCAAATGTGTAATGGCACCAAACATAACTACAATAATTTAAGTGCTGAATAATTTGCGTAAATTGGTAAATATTTTAACAAGTAAATGTGTAATTAAACCCTCATAATTATAAACCTGTATAAGTATGCTTTGTATTATACTTATACTTTGTAAGTATAAGTATAATTATTCATTATTAATAGTGACATCCAATTGATGTATTTATAAATCTGGGTCCGTTTCTTCAATAAAACCATACTTTCTCCATAATATTGGAAATAATAATATTAATTGTTATTATTAACCTGAATGCTTCATTTTGGATATTTAACCCTATATCTATAAATTTTCTTTTGCTTGACTTCTGACTGATGAGCTCTAGGCCCAGTAGCTAGAAACAGGTCTTATTAAAAAGAATTATACCATAAAAATTGTTTTCTTGTGAAGGGGAGTGCTAACCTATTTAGCTGCAAAAGTACAATATTACATAGATTTGTTAAAATAACGTTTGCTGATCGATGTATCTACTATAGCTATTATTTTTAAATTTTCAATACCTTCATTCGATGTGAATTGAAGTGCTTTCTCTTATTGTTTATTATTAAAAATTCAAGAATATACCGATTGCAACGTACCCGTTAAAGAGCATGTGAGAAGTAGCCCTTCCAAGGGTTTCCTGTCCTGAAATATCTTAAGGAATATCAAATGGTATGCATTTTTCTTTAAACGTCGATTGGGCTAATTACTCAAAATAATATTGATGTAGTTAGTAAGAGCTTCTCTCGTTAGTACTATACAGCCAATTATATTATATTTACTTTAACTTCTCAGCTAAAAGAGTAAATCAATTTTTCTAAATTATACACTGTGTTATTACAACATAGTAATAATTATAACATGCATATTGTTATTAGTAACCGTTAAAACTAACAGCAAAACAACTATGATAAACTAGGCAAGTACTAAAAAAATCAGTATCATAACACAACACAAGAATTCAGTTTTTCCCAAAAAATCTTAGAAATATCCATATGGAACAAATTTTAGGAAAACAAATTTAAAACGCATAAAAACTTGATTGCCTCAAATTTTTTCAAAAAAAATTAGAATTGACAAAATATGTATACCAGCATTCAAAAATATTTATTTAATATTGTAGTATGAACAGGCATGCAATAAATCGTAATGCAATAAAATAAATATTTATTGTCACGAAAAACTTTCTACTACGACCATGAAGATGTGCATCATTGCGGACATAAAAACAAATTATTAATAATTATTGATTAAAACGTTGAAGGTCGATTATGAAACATCAAACGCTGTTCTAATTTTTCGTCTAATCAAAAACAAAACATCCCAGGTTTATCAGCGGAACAGGGAAATTTCCTATGTTGGCTCGAAATAAATTTAAGTTACATCCCTCTATAACGGCGTATATAAATATTCTCAGAAAATATAGTTATATTTATCGTTATTTTATAGCACTTACAAATATCCCATCTCATTAGGAAACCATCGCCCACTACATGAGATAAGAACGGATACGATTCTTTTGTTCGTTCCATTTCACGTTCAGTTCAACCACAACAATCCAAAATGAGGCAGATTTGTTTAATGTTTCTTTTAATATTATCGTTGGTTATCGGCACTTTTCCTTACCTTATCAAGAGACGAGAGGACAAGACGAAGTGCCCTGTGGTTAAGGCTATTAGAAATTTTGACATACAAGAGGTAAAAATTAATAGGTAAAGATAGGTTTAGTTGAAAGTGTCAGTTGAGAAAGACCAATTGTAGATTGTCAGTACCAGAGCTGTTTTGATATATAATAAGGGAGTCAGGTTGAAAAACCAAACGTCCTTATGATTTGCAATAATGTAATTTAACGCAGTAGGTGTTCTTTGTTTTTTAATAGTGTGGAAACATTGAAAATTAACAATTCCATGTATTAACAATTTTATTCGCATCCTTCTGAAACTATTGCAATCTACTGCTTTATAGCTCAATTCGAACCAAAATCGGGTCGGTTTACATCCCTTACACAACACCCACTTAAACAACATTAAAATACCTCGTATGAGTCATTTAATTTTCAGTTTACGTAGCTATGCAGCTATGTAGCAATATAATTTTTTAATATCAGTTAATAGGGAAATGGTACGTAATCGAGTATTACGCCAGTTCAGAAGAGGCACTATCCTACAGATGTATGAGAGCAGAATTCACTTCATCCTTTGAAGACGTTGATATGAACTTCACCTACAGCTTCGTCGATGATCCCGTCAACGAGATTCTCATGGGCAACATCACTTGGGTCATCCCGAACGCTGCCGAACCCGCCCATTGGGTACATTCTGAAGATACATGTAAGTAGTGAAGCGATATTGACATAGCCATACTCATACAGTAGAGGTATTAATATTTTCAACCGAAAATTGTACAAAATGCTCGCAAACGGGATGTTGTAATACTCTACTGCGTAATACTGTTACCACTAATTTGAATGTCTCGATTTTAATTTACCCTCTAACTCTACATGTTATTAGCAGATTTTGATATTTAGCTAAGGAACTACTAGAATAACTGCCTGTTTTTGGCAAGTCTTCACTTTCTATTCTCCCAAAAGTAAAAAGACCCCCATTAAATTCTTTCACATATGATGTTAAGTGACAGGAATGATGGATTTCAATTATAGTTCCCCTTCTGCCCCTCATCCATGTTTCATCATCTTCCATTCGATTTAATATTACTACTGATGTAACTACATATATTGCGTGCTTATATGACTTACATTCCAGACGAGGGAATTTACAATACATACGTGTTGGATTCGGATTACGTCTCTTGGGCATTGCTTTTACATTGCGCGGAGAAATCCAAAGTGCCAAGGTACTTATCTAGTTTCATCATGAGTCGAGAGCCTGAACTGGGAGTAAATGTGATATCATACCTACGCGACAAGTTGCCCAGGTACGACATCGATCTGTCTTACATGTTCGATATGCAACAGAAGGGTTGCAATACCAGCGTCGTAGATCTAAGCCCTGCTGTCTTAGCGAGCAGACCTCCGATCAGCAGCAGAAGGCACCCCTTGAAGCACCATCATGAATGATTTGGAACTAAAGGGGTGGTAATTAACAGTTTCTTTAATAAAACAGTTTTTCTGGTAACACTGCATTTTTAATTAATTTCTCTTTGTTGAGAAGGAATTGGGAAGAATTCGCTGCAAAGCTTGATTAGACATAATGATTGTCATTGGTAAGGTGCTCAGAGCATACCTACATTAGCCAATTTTTTCAGAACCTTTACTTAAATAAGTACCTGTGCTTCGGGCGAAGATCTTCATCAACAGCACACCGTGTGAGCTAAGAACCCGTCTCCAGAAGTAACCATTCAAAGTACCCCGTTGGAGAGAGGGAATAACGTACTGAAGATGTGTCACAATGATAACTTCCACGGATTATTGAGCACCTGCCCTAGTATCGCTCGAACCCTAAGGAAACCATTATAAAACTTGGGGAGTGTCAGTCCTCGGAGTATCGAAACTCCCTAGAACTTATACACTGAGAGTTAATAATCTTAGCAAAGAGCAAGAGGTGAAAGTGTATGCATATGCACGTGTGCATGTGCGTGATTGATTATTGAGCGGACTGGGCTGCAGAACTTAGCACAACAAAGATTCCAGGGGTGGTCAATCCCTATCAATGCTCAAGGTAGAAGAGGAACTTGCCTCTTGAAATCCTTAGCAACTGCTTGATGGTTCTAGACGCCCCAACCCGGTGGTCAACCATCACCAACCCCTGCACTAAAACGAACAGAGCCTGTGAGTGTCTGTAAACAGTAACAGTAAATAATCTAAAGAGTTCTACATTTCCAATTTGAATATACCCGCCCAAATTCCTACTCCACATACGGCGTACGTTGCGGTACTGTTTATATCAAGTGATAATATCACCCATGATATTCAGTGAGACTCAATCCTAAACAGTAGCACAGTAAGTTGATGCAATGAGGAGTAAGGCTATAGAGAATGGGGTCGTCATTACTACTCCTTTGTGTTCCATAAAGTGAACATCATTTGTGTTCTATAACTTCTGTCTGTTGTCAAGTCTCGACGTCAATTTATTGAATTTTTTAAAGATTGAGCAAGTTTGTTTGTTGACAAAATTTCGATGTTACCGAATGGTGAGTATCCCAAACTTAACATTAGACCGTATCTAATCCCTTTCTCCGAAGATATGAAGCCACTTTGCGTCATCAACTCTCAGGAATGACTGACACAGACGATACTGATGACTTGCTGTTGATCCCTCCAGATTTTTTCGCTGTAAAATCTGACTCCGAGTCCTCGGACGTCGTTCAACCGTACTACTCCATAGTGGACAACCTCATTAGACAGGTGGGTTGTTTGCAGAATCGGATCCGGTCGATCGAGTCCAGCGACAGCTTCTTCAGCAACTGCCTGGAATACTCGTTCGAAGAACCACACGACATGCACAACTCTGTCCGGAGCTTCCGCAAATACAACAGCTCTGATGATCTATACGACTCCAAGAGTACCCCCGAGAAGCTCTCGCCGAATTTGAAAGTGAACTCGGTACCGAACACCCCTTACATTGATAGGTTCGCCGCGAAGCATGTGCCAAAGGTCAGGTCGCCTTATAGGCATGCCTTCTCCCCGAAGGTCGAGAGGAAGCACTCGCCAGCCCGCAAGGAGGATGGAAATGCGACTCTGAACGAAATTGATACATTTCTGTCCAAGGTGAGGACTATTCAAAGGTTGAATGCCGTAAGGAATTTGGAGGCTGAATTTAATGATTCCGCGAGCAGGCTAGGTAAGAAATTATGAATGTGTTCTTTTTGGTTGTTTTGTTTAAAGGTATATATTACAAAGAGCCAGTTTAGCAGTACAGACTTAATATTCTACAGAGTTTTCGATTCAACTTTAAAGAAGTTTTATTTATATTGGAGCAAATTGCTTTCACGGTTTTTAGTTGTCCATCACCTTACTGCTTCTCAATGACTGGTTATTTTATACCCAGCGAATAAACTTAACCATGCATTTACTGGTAGTCAGAAGTCTGGTGCTGAAACCTCTAATGGCTAATTTCACTAAGCTTGGTTAAAATTATAACCCTTGATCAAATATGTAACCAGTTGTTAAAGTTGGTCTACTATTCACCATTGAATATTAGTAGTATATATATCAGTTAAAAATGTAAGTTAACTCATTGAATTTGACCAGTTTAGTGCATTTGACTCTATTAATAAATCTGAGCCTTCTATCTACTACACAATTTCTATTATATTCTGTATATATTATTTTCTCATCCAAACGAAACGAAAATATAAGGTACCTAGACACCAAAGAAAAATTATAGTAAATCTAACAATTTGCTAAAGATTTACAACTTGTCTTTCATAATGTTATTGCAGGCTTCGATAAGTGACAACATTTTTGATAACCTAGGGTTAAAAATGATTGATGAAAGTTTCTCCATCATTGAAAGATCTCCAAATGTTTTTCATTTGTTTTTGAAGTTGAACCATGAATTGATGAGTTTATTATAAATTGAACAGTATTTTCGTCATTTTTCAATCACTTAAATGAACTTGCTAAATTCCAATAACATATTGCCATAATAAAAACATTTTCAATAAAGGGAAAAGCATTTATTAACTTACCTAATTATGTTTTAGATGTTTGTAAACAATTATAAATTGGGTCTTCCTTTAATCCTCTCATTTATTAGAAAATTTGTTTTTTGTATTACTTTATATCATAACTATAGACAGTAAATTGAATTTGTATTAGAATACGGTTTCTTTAGATTTACTTTTGGAACTTTCTTTCATAGATGGTGTACAGAAAAATACTGAAAAACCGACCGAAAAGCTTGCTACCAGGGAAACGACATGGCAGTGTGGCGACACAGGCGCAAGCGTGCCAGATTTAGGAGCAGGAGTCAAGTCAACCCTCTACAAATCCGAACCTTTCGTAGAAAGTGCTTTCAATGACAAATCTTACAGTACAGGATCTTCACTTCTGGGTAACGATTCTACGACGAGCATGGATCGTTACCCAGCTTCAGAAAGTAGTACCGACTCCACTCAGGTTACGGCTTATAAGAGATCTGATAAACCGGAGAATCTTGTCACTAATCCCATACATTCCAATGCAATTAACATCCTTAACAGACATCAGAAATTGTTGGAGGATAGTACAAAGAAACGGGTGCCGAAACCTAGAAGTGTGAACACTATTAGCAATAATTTAGGACTGTTGAACCTTGCCGATATTTGGGGAAACAACGAAATGAACACGGCTCAAGTTACACAGAAACTCCAAGAAGAGAAATTGAGAAGACAAGTAATATGTTATAATCACAAGTTGCTGACTGTAGTATAACTTCACTTTTCTAGCATTGTGAGAATCTTATACAAGAATTACAAAACCGCAACTTAGAACTGCAACAGAAGCTTTCCGTCGCTGTTCAAGTTGATGAGTCAAAGAACAAAGTTATAAATCAATTCCAAGAGGCTTTGGAGAAAGTCATGGTTAAAATGAAGGCTGTTCAAAGAGATAAAAAGGATTGGGAAAGCGAATTAAATTCGCTTCGGAACAAACATCGAGCTGAAATGGAAGATCTGTCTCAGGTTTGATACATTCGTAATTAATTGTGTAAAATTTCACTGTTTATTTTAATTTATAATCCTTTTAGAAAATTTCCTACTACGAAAAAGAACTCTCAAAGGCTTTGAATCTCGTACAGATCAATCAGGAAAAGTCTGCCTCTTTTGAACAGAAGTTCAGCATGCTACAAAACGAATTACAATTTGTAGAGAAAAAGTACAAAGATTGTGAGGATATCCTCAAAAGAGAAACTGATCGCAACAAGCAGCTAACTGAGATATTGAGCCAGAAGGAAATTGAAATAAATGAGGTAAGTGATAAATAACTAGGTGGTTTGTTTCATTAATATTGCAACAAAAAGCAGCTCTGTCAACATTTTGGGAAGTAATTTATATTGAGTAAGTCACGCACCTGCCCTGTCCTTGTTCATCTTTATTTATGTTATATTTGCCTTCTTGGTATATAAAATAATCACCTTATTTGTAATGTGTTGATTTTTAGAACAAAAATATAGTGAACACTGCGAGATCTGAAGTTGCGAAAAGCAAGGAAGCAATCGAGAGCTGCCAAGAAGAATTCCTGAAATTGAAACTGGAACACGAAAAGTTGCAGGAAAATTTTAAGACTGAAATGAGAAAAATAGAGCTTCTGGAAGAGCAAAAGAGAAATTTAGTAAGAGAAAGAGAAGAGTCTAAGAAAAGAGAGGTGGACTGTTCATTCTTGTTTCGACATTTTATTACCTTGTCCCTTTTGTAGGATTTTCTTCAAGACGAAATAATAAAAATGAAAAAACAACTAGAAAGCAATAAACTCGAACTGAGAAATTTTTATCAAGGCCAAGTGGAAATTCTAGTCCAAAACAAACTGAAAGACTTCCAATCACAATTGGATCAATCAGAGAACGCCTTCAAAGAAGAGCTTAAAAAGAAAGAAATAGCCATAGCAAAAACAGCAGCTTCGCATATACAACAAATCTCTGACAAATACACCTTGGAGATCCAACTGTTGGAAAAGAAACACCAAGAGGAGATCAAGCTGTATCAAATCCAGGTGATGCAGGAGAAGCGGCACATAGAATCATTACAGGCGAGAATTGATCAGTTCCAACAGAAACGCGTCCTGATTGCTAAACAACTACAAAAAATCATGGAGACTCAGTGGACGGAAGCTTTAAGGATTATAGCGAGTGGCAAAAGTCCCACTTTACAGGATTCATTCAGTACTATCGATCAATTGAACCATCTTAAAACAAGGTCTTACAGTAATGTGGAAGAGGTTTTGGCTCAGCAGGGTGAGCCACTGGATTTGAAAGGGATCGAAAGAGATAGCAATAATGTCAGGGAAGAAGGAGGCATTGCTGATACTCCTGTCTCTAGTCGATTGCAGCCTAAAATGCAGGAATACAAAGAAGACGAGGTGCAGAAGTACATTACCCTGGTAAGATCCCTAAATATAGTCTGTAGGATGCTTATTAAATTTTGATGATTATTTTAAAAAGTTTTTCTTTATGCAGAGCATCAAATTGGTTTTGTTGTTATTAAACAAAGTGCCTGCTGTCCTGAAGAAGATCTTCTTGTTGTAAGAGAAATTCAGTTGTAACAAATATTAAATAAATTATTTTTGAAAGTATTCAGTTGTATTAAGATCATAGGTGAAGCTAATTTGGTGCTGAAATTGACTTGCTTCAAGTTAACTTTTTATTTTTCAGTTGCTAAGTAAACCTCAGGCTACCGCAAACGCTGACGAATTTTCAAAAATCTTTGATAAAATGTTATCAGAGGGGAGAGGGTCGGTCTCATCGATTGTAAGAGCTGATTGTTTGTAATGTAACTGTTTTTATTTTGATTCCTTTTTTAGGACAGGGAAGAAGCTGCAATGGGAGGTCTAAAAACATCAAGAGATAAAAGGTTACAAAAGCCTCCATGGAAATAATTAACAATTTCAGGGAAAATTTAGAGCTTAATATAATTTTGATATAGAATATATGTATTTTTCTAATGGAGTAAAACTTGATTACTGGGTATAACGCGACTATAATGTCTTATTTATCCAAAAACCTAATTCATATCTTTCATGAGAACCAGAAGTTGTATTAACCATATGGTTCTATATTTAACTCCTACTCTAATCAGGGCTCACTACACATGATGCAAAGCACCAAGTTTCGTAAATAGATTCCATAGTTGATCAGACGTAGAGAATTGGGATATCCAGGTAAGTGGCGATATATTTTGGGTAAATCGAAAAGTTATTTCATATAAATTTAAATAACACACAGAGCCAATAGCAAATTTTTAGTTCAGACAAAATGAAAATATATATAAATAATTCGATGTGTTTACACGTACCAAAAAATTTAAAAAGATCACTACAGTGATTTCTTAGGGATTGGCTCAAATATATAAGCAAAACATTGATGTCCAAATATATTCTAATTGAATGTGAACCCCGCACTTGTAATCACTAATAAGCGTTAAACATGTTCAATGGCAGTTAAGTTTAACGTGAAGTCTGTGTTATAAATTGTTTTTACTCTAAACCACAAACGTTACTTTAAATTTCGTGCTGAGCCTGGGCAAGAATCGATCATAATATAATGCAGCCACCATAGGGTATTATTGGCAGCCACATAAAACATTTATTAGCAAACAGCACAAAAAAATAATTATTAGTGAAGTGAATGTCGTAATTACTAACTAAAACTGAACAATGCTAGCTTAACATCGTATATGTATGTTTATTATCATTTTTATAAGAAACCTTTATGCACAAACATCAACCTATTTAACAAATTTACATAATCCATTCCTTTACGTTTTATGTGATAGCGTATGGAATTTGAGGTTAGCTTACAATTTTTTTATTCAATCTGTTTACCCATCTGCAATTTTTTGTAAACATTTGAAAAAACGTTCCCAAACGAATTTAAAAACCAACTCTGTTTTGTTTAATTACTTAAATCTTTTGCCATGTTATAAGTAACGCAATTTAAACAATTCTAGGTGTCAACACAATTGAAGTTGTAAATCAAGAGAAATAAATGAAAGAGGATGCGAAAAAGAAGAAACAAAGTCAGCCCAATGACTTAAAGAAATCAAAAAATAAACCAAAAGGACAGGATGAAACGGAAGACACCATAACGAAGATAAAGAGACTAGACAGGAAGAGAAAATATGAATCGAGTTCATCCAGCACATCTTCGTCTTCTTCATATACCAGCTCCAGCAGTGACAGCAGCAGCTCCGAGTCTTCATCATCTGAGGATAAGAAAAAGAAGAAGAAATTGACGAAATTCCGGAAAGTCATGAAGAAGGCCAAACGCAAGGATTCAAGTTCAACGAGTAGCAGCAGTTCTTCAGAAGAGATGAAGAGGCGCAATTCACGCAAGAAGAGAGTGATGTGCAAGAGAATCAAGAAAAAGAAATGCACAAGTCCATCGTCGAGTAGCACTAGCAGCAGTACTACCAGCTCAGAGGAGATATCACCTAAAAAGAGTAATAGCAAGAAACATGGTAAAGAAAACAAAGCGAAGAGTAAAGCAGAGGATACCTTCAACATTCCAATAGATTTAATGGAGAAAAGCAAGATCATGGCTCCGATGACTAAACAGGAATGGGAGAAAAAGCAATCTACCGTCAGGAGAGTTTATGATGAATCGACTGGCAGACAAAGGTATTAAATATTGAGAGAGTTCTAGTTATAACTATAATTATAGTTTATATATGAATATCAAAAGATGGATTTTCAGTTTTCACAGTTACATTGAACTGAAAACTGAAAATTTTAATGTCCTAATGGTTATTTTTGTAATATTGAAAGGGTTATTTTTAGTGCAATTGTCCAATCATTCATTGTCCAGGAGATTTTGGAAGTATTTATCACAAATTTCAATAGCAATATGTTTCTTTTTAGATTAATTAAAGGTGATGGTGAAGTTTTAGAAGAAATAGTCAGTAAAGAAAGGCACAAATCTATCAATCAACAGGCTACCAGAGGAGATGGAGATTACTTCCAAAGTAAGCTGAAGGAGAAAATAAAAAAATAAACAAGTTCAGCCAGTAATTTGTTCATTTAAAGTATTTATACAATTTTTGTAGAGGTAATAAATAATTGATCTGTAATTTCTAGACTTATACTAAACTATTTTCTATATTCATCAAGTATTTTGAAGCCTTTGATAACTAATAAATAAATAAAAAAATGCATATTGTAGAACATTTACACATTTTTCATAATATGAAAGAACCTAAGGCGTAAGTTATTCTTACTCAAAGTAAAAGAGCAGTAAAATGGTTTCTTGTGTAGAGAAGTGTGATCCAAAATGTATTTTGGTATTCAGCTGAGGAGCAAATTTTCTTTAGTATTAAAATGCTAAGGGATGCTAATGAGTCTAATAGCCATTTTATCAGAAATGGGAATCCTGCCATGTGTATGTATAGGACTAAATTTCTTTTTCATGTTATTTGTCACAAAGCATTCATAATTATCATATTACATGTTAATGCTTGAAATTGCTACTTATTTAATTGTTCATGTACAGTAATAAATAATTTGGCAGTTTTCCAATATTTCATATATTTTTCTAATTTCCACTGCAGATATGTTTATATCTTTAATTTAATATTGTAATTTAATTATGTTAAATATTTTATATATGGCTGTAAATTTTAATTAATGTACGTACAATAGGTGTGCAATTCTTGTATTGACCTAATTTGTTAGTTACAGTTTTGCTTATAGATATCTTTCTTCTACATATATGGTACGTAATAATAACGCCCGGATTATTATTAAATTTGTAATAAAATTGGAGTGTGTGATCTGCTTTTTTTTAATTACTTGTTTTATATGATTTTGAGTACTTTTTCAAATGATTTAAGGAGCCCTAATAAGGCTGAGTAATTTAGTAAATGGAGACCAAATGAAGATGGAATTCCAATCTTCCAAGAAATCAGAATTAATTTATATATTAATAAACACTCTGTTTGTTCAGCAACAGTTCTGAACTTGAAGATATGTTGCGGTTAATGGAAAACTTGGGGGAGTATCCATATATGGTATCTATTTGACAAAACACTTCAATTATTCGTAATATGTCTGTGTTGGCAATACTGTTTTTTGACAGTTGTCAGCAAGGCGTGTGACGGACGCGGCTTGATGCTTCCTTCAGCCTAAAGTGCGCCATATTTACGTTTTGACATTAAGTAATAAACCCACGAGGTTCTTGTACGGCTCTCTCGACTCCTCCACATTACTCAACTATATTAAATTTATCGTAAGGTAAACACTTCCAGTTGTAGGTAAGTAACTGTTCCGGCGTCCGGCGTGGAGGGACACTACGACGCCTTTCCATACCCTCGCCAGCCCCACTTAATTTAACTTAAAACGTGCAACTCTTTATCGATCCAGGGGGAAGCATGTCACGTTATCGCGAATGGGATCTGTCTTGCAAGGTGTACGTCGGTAATCTGGGCTCGTCGGCGAGCAAACACGAGATCGAGAACGCTTTCAGCAAGTACGGCCCACTGAGGAACGTGTGGGTCGCCAGGAACCCGCCCGGGTTCGCTTTCGTCGAGTACGAGGACCCCCGCGACGCCGAGGACGCGGTCAGAGGATTAGACGGAACGTAAGTCCTCCCAAATTTGTTTTTAACAAGACCCCTGATCGTAATTATGTCCACTGAATATGTGAATATGAGTGTGTTTGCTCATGGGAAACTCACTGTACAAAAATGAAAATTTGGATTCTGTGCCAGAAGCTTAACTTAACATTACCTTAACCTTATTTCCTTAAAACTGTAGTTAACGAGTAGCCAAAATCTCACAGATGGGTGAGATCACACAGGTAGAGGAAATGGTGATCTCACACAGGTTTCAGTTTAGTTCTGAACTTATTGTGTAGTTTGATGCTGCATGCTTGCTGCATGTTGTGCCAGTCAATTTGGTGCCGCAAGAGTTAGTTTTATAACTCAGTATTGCCGATAGGTATATATGCATATAGAGGAATATGTTCAATGGGGACAATGTTCTTATAGAATGTAAACAAATAAGGTTTGTTACACAGTCGCTAATGGTGATGATGGATCAATTTTGAGCATGTTTTAGATCCAAATTTTAGTTTGTTTGATACAAGTAATCTTATTCTCTCTGGTTCGAGCCCTCCTACCGATAAACTATTTTAGTATTTTTTATATATTTTTATTTAATATTTTAAGTAATAACTAGAGCTAGGTTCGTTAGGCAAGAACAAATGGTAAAAAAGCCCAAATAAATTTAAAAAAGGCACCAAAAATATTTATAAAAAGGCATAGTAAAAGGCAAAAATAAAGGAAAAAAGGCAAAAAAGGCATACACAATTCAATCACACATATTTGATACAAACATAAATTATATAAAAATAATTTAAAATATAAATACATAAACATAGTTTATGGATGTCAAAATACTATAAAATAAAAAGCAATGAATGGTAAGTGAGGTAAAGGTAAAAAATATAATTTATTATATCGTATATGGCTGCCGCCAATGTGAATACATACATATTATATGTACAAAGTCCCTTATTGTGAATTAACACTATACAAGTACTTATACAATATTTAACATTCTTACTCATTTATGTTCCAGTGACAAACTAAATATTTCTCAAGGTTACTTTGTAAAAAACTTAACTTTCTATCTGACAAAATTTGCTTATAATGTGAAAAGCTTCGTTCGACTTCACATGATGTAACGGGAGCATATTTTAAAGCAGCAATTTGGCCAATACGCAAAGATGTGGGTCCAATATGTACTTATTCATATTTTTGCTACTTCGGAAACGGTTTCAAAATTGGGGTTTTTGGCAATAACGGTCCTTAACTTTTCTGTACATTTTATTCCAAATGGACCAGGTGCTTTTCCAATGAAAATAATGGTCTCATTGAAAGTATCCGTTGACTCCAACAAAGGGTGTTTTTCGTTCTTAGACTTCTTGTTGCATCAGGTACAAATGAGAAATTAGATTTAATGTATATTAAACCACTTTTTACCTGTTCACTTGTAAGAGCATCTTGTGCTGTCTTTATGTGTTAATCCCATACACAACAAAATAGTCAAAAATTTACCTCTTTTATTGTTTCAATATATGTTGCGTAAAATGTGCATGCTTCAATCCAAGTACCTCATCATGTAAGTACAGGTTCTAGTGCCAGAGTTACATTTGAAAGCTTCTTTTTGTAGGCAGTAAAACGCAAAGGAGCTTTTACAAAAATCTAAAAATGAAATAAACATCTACTTATGCAACTCTGTAAATAAATGGATTTTACCTTTTTGCTCGACTTTTTGCTCTACATTTGATGATCGACACTGCTGTACCTAAGCCTCTCCCATTTGTCTCCATATGTTTCGGTCTTGAGCTTTGTAAACCCAGTTTGTTCCTGCAACTGTCTGAATATCTCGATCTAAATTTTCTATGAACACAATTAGGTTGCTTTTATGATACTACCTTTAAAGGAGTGGGTCTGTTAAATGTTCCTAATTACACTTGCTTGTGCTTTATAAAATTGAAACTGACTTTTTTCGTAGATAAAGTATTTTAGAAAGTTAAGTGACCACTTTAGGACGTAGTTGAACAATATTTCAGTTGAATTAATTTATGAGTTGGTTTATGGCACTTTATTAAAAATGTGAAGGAATAATTGATCATTAAAATTAATAACTGGTGTAGATAGAATTGGGGACTCAGCTGTTCCATTTTCAACCTCAACCTCAACCTCAACCTCAGTGAGGGCTACTATTCACACTTCAAGAAATGCATTGCTATTGTTTTAATATTTCAGGCGTTGCTGTGGGACAAGGGTTCGTGTAGAAATGTCTAATGGTCGTTCTAGAAGAGGCGGTGGTAGACGCGGTCCTTCTCGTTACTCAAGGTACATGAACTACAACTTTTGTATATTTCAATTCATATTGATCAAGACATTTTTTAGTCTCTTTTTTACATCAACTCATAGAGTTCATTGTCCATTTTTAAAAAGTTGTTTACGAATTTGTATTGAAACTTTTTTAAAACATTTTAGCTTCTTGTGCACTTAAAGTTTATCCTTAAACTTTTACTGTCAGGTTGGTAAAATTACTGTTTTTCAGAAGTTTTTCGAGCCGTTTTAGCCCTCTCACATGTTAAATGCATAAAGTTTCATCAGTTGGTAGCCATAATTTGCTATTTAATATCTTGTAGTGGTAAAAAAAGAACATTTGTTTTTGTAATTGTATGGTAAATGCACTATTTTTTAACTTAGCGTAAAGATATTTTGTAAAATGCTAAAAAAAGAACATATGTTTTTGTAATTATACGGTAAATGCACCATTTTTTAACTTAACTTAAGTGGTGGTTAAGTGAAATTTTTTGCGTTGTAATACAAGACGTGTAAAATATGTGTGTGAAAAATTTCTGAAAAAGTATATCATATTGAAGTTTATGAGTTGATGTTGTTAGTTGAAGCAGCAGCATGATAACGTGGTTTGGCGCTCCAATTTGCAGGCCATCAGCGCCATTGCTGTTGTACTACTCTCCCCCCTGAGACTGAGACCACCCACACATCCCTCCCCGGCCTCTACACATCTCTTCATCATCTTAACATCGAATCGAAAATCTGAAAAAATCGAATTCGAATAAATGAATAAACACAGTCAGCTCGCAGCTAGCTCGCGCTCAATCTCCCCAAGGCTCAATCAAATCAAATCAAAATAGCTCGGCTGGGTCTGCACACAAATCGTCTCCTCTTCTCATCTTTAGTAAAAAAATATAAATGTTCTTCCCCGAGGGGTGCCATCTGTCAAATATTCAGACACAGAGAAGGAGAGAGAGAAAGAGAGCACGGCCCCAACCAATTGAGAGCGCCTATTTCGTCACATCTATAATTTTCTACTACTTCTACCACCACCACCACCACTACTACTACTACTACACCAAAGATGGTGCGATATTTTAATAACAGTTTGAATATGTATATCAATTTTACATTTTTCGGTAATTTAGAGTTTTTCAATTTCACGCAATTTGTTCAAGCGACTTGTGTGTGAGTTTACTAGGTTAATTTTGTCTTTCTCTTTTTAAATCACCTTAAAAATAGTTACATTGCGTTGATATTTTAAATTTGATGACAGGCAGTGACAGTTAATTTTAATTCAGAAAATACAGATTGCAATGTGGATTCTAAAATCAACTAATTCTTGGAAAAACATTACAATTCTTTTGAAAATCACAACTGTTCTTCTCAAATTCATGATTTGAGGGTTGATTTTAGGACTGCCATGGTTTATGTCTGTTTTATATGTTTTTATTTTTTAACTGTTTTACTTTACAGGAAAGAACCATTACCATTTGTTAATGTTATGGCTAGTCATTACATTTTAATTGTGCCTTATAACTTATTTCAAATGAAAAATAAGCTGCAATTGCTACCATGCTAAAATGTCTATTTAATATCAGCATTCAGAGTTATAATCGCATAATTAAATTGAACGAAATGCTTTGTTAAGGAGAATGTTGCGAATTTCATGGGTAAGCAGATTGAAAAAAATAATTCTGAATTATAACCAAGCCAAAAAAATTATTTTGAATCAAATGATTTGCAAAAAGTAGAGTGTGTCCAATCAGAAAATTTCCCTCCAATCTTGTAAACTAATTGAATGTTATGCTCATCTCTAATTTCACTATTGTTGTTTCATCAATTAGGTAAGTACTTTATTTTTATTTTTCTATCGATGTAAGATTGTTTAATAGATTGAACTTGAATTGACGAATGTAGGTTTGTATTTTCAGATGTAAACTGTTTTTGATAATCACTGATCTATTACATGTACAATTAATTTTTCATGTTCCTGACAAACGTTAGAAAATTAATGTAATGAATTATTGCCTAGCACAAGTCGGTTTGACAAATTTTTCGAGAAAGTCTAGTGGTGAAATATGTAATAACTAACTGGTTCTGTTAAGTCTTAACGGTCGGTTTGGTTCGCTCGCTGATCAGCTCTTCCCGTGTTATAGGTCAAGATCACCAAGACGATCCCGATCGCCACGCTCAAGGTCCAGGAGCAGGGACAGGGACTCCCGCGGGCGTTCAGATTCTAGGGACAGACGTTGAGATTTGAACCCGATAATTTTATTATTTGCTTTATTCCAGACTATCAACTTTTTATTTCTACACTCTAAACACATAAGTAGTATTATTTTTTTATGGTTATCGTCAAGTTTTTAGGTTCTAAAAACTTTTTTTTTTAAGCATAAGAAGCATTCATACATGTCTTTTGTCAAGTCAAAAATTAAACTTAGGCTTAGGGTAACAGTTGTTTTATTTGCTTTATAGCTATCATGGACAGTGATGCGATGTAAAAATATGGACTATTTGTATCAAAACAATATTTTTGTAATGTAGATTCATTTGACATTTCGTATTGATATAAGAAAACTAATGGTGCTCTACCATATGTCTGTGTAGTCTCCGTTTATTTTGGGGTTATCTTATTTTCGGGGTTGGTTGTATTAAAATAGTTTTTTTGTGTACTACGCTTTACTTTGGTATTATTATTAGGAATGCTCTATCCACTGCCCCTTTTACGTCTTCCACATGAGGTTGATGACTTCATCTGGCGATGATCTCGGTGAAATCAGATACGTGGTCAATAACATCTCTAAGAGTGCTCAGCGCTCTCAAGGGGAGTCCTGAGGGTAGGGATGATTGTGAAGAGTCGACCCTCCAGTATCGCCCATCGACCAGTCCACCATGGAGATGTAAATATTTGAATGGTGCACTAGGTGGTAGCTCAGGTAAGGAAAATAAAAGAACCAGAAAAATATGCGTTTATAATAAACACATTTAAGAAATAAATACGTTTACAATACCTAAGTATGTAAACAAATACAGCAAGGCAAATGCAAAGTGTACGAAGGTGTTACAAAATTGAGGGTTCCCTCACTTGTCGCGGGAAAGACTATATATGTGGTCAATACAAGTGGTGCCTCTACTTATTCTGTAGTATTTATATGGTGCAAGTTGCTAAATCGGCAGCGTATGGTCCTGGAGTTGTAATTACCCAGATTAATGTTACATTGGTTCAAAGTCGTCTACCCGAGTCCAGAGATCCTTTGATGCTTGCAACTTCATATTTTCTGTTATATTGAACCCATCGACTTACCTGTGTTATCACATGTATTGCACTATGCGCTTGACTGGATCTGGGTGACGTAATTATGGGTTAATATTTTCTCGTGAGAATATCTAATTCGGTAAATAACCAATTTATTTCATTTCTATAAACTGTATAATTTAAATTTAGCAACATGTTTTTTCTGAAGTTTATGAACCCTGGAACGGTAGTGTTTTTAATTCTATGACTTTTACACATAGTACTTTGATTATATTTTCAGGTGTACTGAAATGAGGCATAACACCTACATGTGGCAACTGTCTTTCCATTTAATCATTATTTAGTGGCCGATGGTTCTTCAGGCAAATGTTTCTATTCGGATATTAAAATATCCCTATCACACCATACAATTTTCTTTGAGATCTAGAGGACAAACTTAACCTATTACAAAACCTAAGATTTAGATTTTCCAGAATTATGTTTTAAAAAATCGCAATAACTACTGTTGTAAGTTGCGTGTAAATATTAAGAAGCGATTTCAAGCATCATAGATAAATGAAGACTGAAGTGATTTTACGTCTAGTTCAGTTACTACTATAAATTGTTATGATTAACGACTGTATAATGCAATAAAATTTAAGGATAACGTCTCTTCGAAGACTCACCTATTTTGTGATGAACCTGTTTAGGGAAACAATACTCTACAGGTGCGAGTTTTTTAGGTGGAATAAAGAAAGCATTCTGCGCTTAACTGGGCCCTTGCCGTTTGCCAATAAAATTTATGATCATTATTTCCATTTACGTAATATAAGTAACATTGGACTATTTTCTCACTCATTTGCTTTGTTTGAACATAGTTTCACTTACAATGCAGCTAGATTGTACCTACAACTTTATTAGTCTCAGTGATAGAATTTTATCTGTGCCCTGCTTTCATAAGCACTTCAAGGAATTACGCTAATTTTAGTTTTTAGCTGTTATAGCTCTTGTGCCAGTTGTTACTGACTAAAGTGGTGTAGATTAATTACTACTTGGGATCTGATTATTAGATTATAAGTACTTTGTTCTTGTTAACATCTACTTTGGGAAACTGACCAATTACAATGTTGGTGAATCATCCAGTTTTAGTTTTACACAAAATGTAACGACCACTCAGTTCGGATCTATTCTTACAATAATTTCAACACTCAAACACACTTGAGTTTTAAGTAATTCAGCATTGAGTATTCAAACCGCCATGTTTATGTGACCAAACTCAGCATAACTTTTTTCACCTATTTTATTACTTGTTATAATTTACTCTTCAGTGTCCGTTATATTTGCGGTAAATTAATAGTATTTATTCCAACGCGCATAATTTATTTTCTTTATTTCTTTTCTTTCTTTATAGTTAAGTCTTTCGAATTTTAAATAAATTCGCCACTCCTGTATTAATGGCGTGGTTGTACGTAATTTATGGCTAAGACGGATTCAAACGGTATTCATTTCTTTACCACAACAGTCACATTGAAGCATTCAGTTTTATTTAATTCTTTGAAAGGACCTAAACCCAATACTGTGCGTGTCCACGGTGCAGATTTCTCAGGGGAAAATTTGTGACATCCCTGGGAAATGTTTATTAGTTTTTATCCTAATGTGTGCCGTATAGAAATAGTATAAAATAGTGCAATTTTGTGGTGTATGTACTTTTAAAAGGTGTCCATTCAAACCACAACTAACTATATTAAGATTGTTCTATAGGCTAGTGACTAACAAGAATGATAAGATAGCAAAACTACCCTTAACAAAGCTCCTACTTGAACTGCAAGTACACTATAAAATAAGTAGTGAGTACTGAGGCTAAACCTAGTAGTATGCGCCTATTGATGTTATAGAACCCTGCTGCTGAAATTTTAGGTGCCAGCATTTTTAGACTTCCAGATAAGACGAACAGTTGTTTTCTCAACAAAGGCTTCTCCGAACTTTTCATGATTACCTCGTGACAAGTTAAGTCGAGGAGTCGACCAGTTCTTTCGATGGCATCCGCTGGTATGATGATGCGAAGAGTCAAAATCTGAAACCAAATATACCTGGTTAGTGGGTAATGTATAGTTTACATTTAAATTTCAGATCAAATTTTTACTAAACAATAAAGTTTAAGAAAGATCACGCTCAATAGACTAGACAATACAATGGATACAATTGTACAATAGACACTTATAGTACCTTCGTCTGCCGTTATGTTATTTTTTTCAAACGAATATGCTCCGATTTAATTTGTAAGGCTTGAAACCCAAGAAATGTTTCCAGTTATCTACTTTCTACTTGCTATAAGCTATACCGGTTCAAGTCCTAATAGAGCGATGGCGGAAACAGTTCAATATTATTTGTATCTTTCACGTTAATGCAATCTTGCGATCTTCTATAATTGAGTGTTCTTGAGAGTACACATATTTCGCCTACATGTCATCTACTTACCAATATTAAAATGATGTAACTGACGAAACCGCCGAGGAGTATTTTTCCCCATGTCTCAGGATAATGTTTGCCTAAATCAAAAATGTTTTCGATACACATCAAAGTCAGTGTTGTAGTGGATTGCATCAGGCAAAATATGATCCATCCAAAAATGTCGTTAAACATTTTTACAGTTCGAAATAAATGCAAATAAATATTATAAATGTTTTCTATGTCGTTTTTAGTAAACGTGGATTCGGAAAGCCAGACGGAAGTCGATACTTCCTCACATAAATTACTATAACAACTTTCCAAAGCATTCAGGGAAAGTATAACGAGTTGGAAAATCATACTTCTGTATATCATAAATATTGAAGACAATAGGAATGAAGTTATCATCGTTGCGTTTCCTCCAGGAACAATAAAAATAAATGCGATGGTCATGAGCACTAGTGGAAGAAAAAAAAGTGTCCAAAGTAACAAGAGTGCTGTTGAGTTCCTTGCTTTCTTAATCTTCATTTTCATATCAGCTTCCTGTAACAGTCGCAAAAACTTTTTCCAGATATCCCCTTTATTTGTAAATACGAACGAAACATTTACCAACAGAGTTTCAGTGATGTAAGCCACGAAAAATGTTGCAGTTCTAACACTTGGACCGTTTAGGTAATAAACGATTGACATACATAATACGTAAAGTAAGAATGAATCCAAGAGTATCAAAAGCAACAGTGGGTAATAGCTAAGGATATTTTTAAATCTATTGCACCTTTTAAGGTACAAGGGTGTTAAGCCAAGTAACGCACTGAATCTTGAAAATCTTGTTAATACAGGATACCACATTGTTGCAGATACCTAATGGCATCCATATGTCGAGTGTGTTATTGTAGCTGTACACTCAGACTGATTACGTTATTATTATTACACGTTCCAAAGACCTTTTTTAATATACATTTGGTACATTAAAAGCTGTTTACCCAGTGAAAGTGTATGTTGGATGTCTGTATGATTAATAAGTGGACAAATAATTATGTTAATCACATAGGTACGTAAACAAATTTATAGGAATTATTACGTAAAATTGGTTATTTGAGGTGTATAAATGGTGGAAACATTATTATTACACGTGTATAGTTCTTTAATATGTAGTGCACATTCGATCTCGTAATAACTATAAGGATAGATGTACTTTTTCTTTTGTTTGATCGTAGTTGCATGTCACATGTTTTTGTGTGGAAACCGTTTCTGCTGGAAAATAGTGTTAAGGATATTTTTACCATTGGTTTGAGCTGTTGGGATGTTATATAGCAAAAATGTTTCATTTAAATTTCATTTAAAAGATATAAACCAAAGGCTTTAATAATGAAATCTAGGGGAATCTTGACAGAAACGGGCAAATGGCTCCTAGAAACATTCCAGGAAGAGAGAAATTACGAAAAGGGATTTTGAAAAGAAACAATATGAAAATATAAATGAATTTTAATAAACAAGAAAAACGTGTGAATTACTCATAAAGTAACTAAAGCGTTTTAGCTATGTTTTGTACGTTTTTTAAACATTCTCCCACTTTATTTGCTAGACTCATTTATTAGAGTTTATTCGGACATATGGCATCCCCTTGATGCATTCCTCGTCCTACTTTAAATTTCCCTGTTTTCCGATGTAAGCTTACACATGATGTAGCATCTTTGTAAATGTTTTTAATTAGCTCCGAGTATCTATGGTCTATATGTGCGTCAGCTAGGGCGGCTAGCATTTTGTCGTGATTTAGCCAGTCGAAAGCATTTTCATAGTCTACAAAAATTAAAGTTAGTGGCTTATTGTACTCAACACATTTTTGTATTAAGATTTTCAAGATCTGTAAGCGATCATTTGTGCTAAAATCGGCTCTAAACCCTGCATGTTCTCTCGGCTAGTAAAAGTCTGACTGGGAGTCAATCGTGAGTATCTTCGTGAACAGTTTGTAGAGTTGGGAGAGTAGGCTAATCGGTCTGTAGTTCCATATCCATATCTGCTGGATTCCCGTTCTTATATGCACAAAAACAAAGCGTTTGACCTGTTTTGTTGGGGATTTTTCCCCTTCTAAGCATTTACTAGACAATGTTTCTAGGGCAGGTATCAAATTTTCTGTAGTTGTTTTAATAGCCTCTATCACTATCTCATCTTCCCCCGGAGCTCTGTTGTTTTTGATTTCTGTTAAAGCAGATCTGATTTCATCAGAAGAAATTTCCGGAATGTTCATTGAATCTATGTTTCAAATTTTCGGTATAGGTTTTATAAGTAGCATACAATTTCTTTATAAATATTTTTTATGGGTACTTTATGTCGCACGAAGATTCTCTACATATTTTGGTGATATTAAAAATTATTTTAAAAACGTATTTGTATACAAGCACAAATACTTTTTAAAAATATTTTTACTTTGTATTTTAAATACTTTACTTGTGTTGAAATAGAAATAGAAATATTTCTTTCTTGTATTTGAATAAAATATCAATTTGTATTTTATTTATCATTTAAATTCCGCAGTGTTAATACTGTTAAACAATTATACATTGGGATACTTCGTAATAACAATAACAATGGATTTCGAATAAGTTTACTTCATTTAATATTATTAGTTAATTAAGTTATCTACCTAAATACATAGGTAGGTAAGCTATTTCTAATAAGTACATAAATTATTTTTTTATATTATTTTTTGTATTATATTTTTATATATATTATTATATTATATTTTTTTATATATATTATTATATTATATTTTTAGATAATACCTTTACATTCTGATTAGTATTTGTCCGCTTGTTTTCTTATAAATGTAATAATTTAATAACCTACAACCTAATGGTTTACACCATTTTACTCTGGCGCCTGAGCATCTTAGGACCTGAGTGATCTTACAAACTTCTACTGAAAAAATATTGATTTTATATTAAGGAACGTAGGTTGGAGGAATGATATAATAAATTTTAATTTGCATTGCCCATATATGATTTTAAATTGTCTTTCCAAGCCACAACTACACATGTAATTATGCAGCATGAGAATGTGGTCCAAACTAGTAAAAAACAAAACTCCTACTTGAACTGCAGGTACACTATAAAATAAGTAGTGAGTACTGAGGCTAAACCTAGTAGTATGCGCCTATTGATGTTGTAAAACCCTGCTGCTGAAATTTTAGGTGCCAGCATTTTTAGACTTCCAGTTAAGACGAGCAGTTCTTCTTTCAGGGGGAACTGCGCCGCACTGTTCATGAGTTTTTCATGACAAGTTGTTTCTATGAGCCGACCACTTTTTTCGATGGCATCTGCTGGTATGATGATGCGAAGAGTCAAAATCTGAAACCGAATATATCTGGGTGGTATTTATATAATTTACATTTAGATCTAATTTCATTTATAATGCTTAAAACCCTTATCAGTTACTTATTTCCATATAAGAAATTTAGATTTAAGTGCTATAGCCATGTTATAACCAACTGCTCGAAGTTATTCCTGTCTTTCACGTTGGTGTAACCTTTCTTTTACAAGCCTATACTTTTGAATACACATTTCGCCTACATGTTACTTACCAATATTAAAGTGATGTAACTGACGCCACCGCTGATCATTATTTTTCCCCATGTCGTTTGATAATATTTGCTTAATTCAAAAATGTCCGATGCACATTAAAGTCAATGTAGCAGTGGATTACATCAGGCAAAATATGATCCATCCAAAAATGTCGTTAAACATTTTTACAGTTCGAAACAAAAGTAAATATATATTACAAATGTTTTTTATATCATTTTTGGTCAATGTGGGTTCAGAAAGCCAGACGAAAGTCGACAATTTCTCAAATAAATTACAATAACAATATTCCACGGCATTTCGGAGAAAGTATAACGAGTTGTATAGTCAAACTTCTATATATCATAAATATGGCAGTTAAAATGAATGTAGTGATTACCACTGCATTTACCCGATTAACCATGAAGATAAATCCACTGATTATGAGTATTATTGGTAGAAGAAAGAGGGTCCAAAATAACACAAGAGATGTCGAGTTCCTCCTTCTTGATCTTTATTTTCATATAAGCTTCCTGTAACAGCCACAGAAACTCTTTCCACATACGTGGTTTGTTTGTAGACACATCGAAATATTCAAAAACATAGTTTCGGTGATGAAAGCCACAAAAAATGTTGCGTGTGTAACATTTAGACCATCTGCGTAATAAACCGTTGACCCAACCCTTCTGGTAGGGTAGCGCACAAATTTTAAAAAGATTGCCACGTGAATTTGATGAGGTAGATCCTACAGCAGTAGTGGAAAGTGCACTTACTGTTATGCTGAAGGAGCAGGAATTTGGCGTTCCAAATAAACCACCGCAGCCATTGATAAAGTGGCGGATGACGATTATAATCAGTTGACATCAATTTATTAGAACTCCAACAACAGATACATAGAAGCAATTTGTCCTCAGAAGCACCTATTGATACACAACTTTTGCTATTATGTATTTGACCCAAGGCAAATGAAGCTTGCAGAAGATTGCATCAATTATGACCTCAAATCCCTCCAATCTTATTCTCGACCCTTAGAAATCTATTTTAGATAAATATCAAGCTTTAGATATCTTAGCCTTAATCCTCAGAAATGTAGTGTTACGATATTTAATCCAAATCCATTGGGATATGTTACTAACGAAGTGCGTATAACTATCAATGGTGGAACAGTAAAAATCGTTAAAAGTGTAAAAAAACCTAGAAATAATATTCGACTATAGTTTGCAACGTTGTTTTTGGGCAACTGTACAAGAATAGGAATATATTCTTAGTTTTAATTTAAGGAAGAAACTATGTGAAAGATAAATATACAAAAATTTTGTTTTTTGGATATCTTGAAAACGATACACTACATAAAAAGTCTCTACAGAAAAGTCGTAGTGAACTAATAACTTTTCAAAATTATTCAGAAATTCGACGAAAAATGCAATAATAATCTTGAATTTGTATTATTTCCTGTGAAGAAGATATATAGGTTGCAGAAATGTAATAAAATAATTATATTTGCATAGCATATACAAGCCACAACTACACATGAAAATATGCAACTTGAGAATGTGTTGTGCATTAGTAACAAACACGAATAATACGATATTAAAACAACCTAAACAAAACTTTTACTTGAGCTGCAAGTACATTATAAAATAATTAGTTATCACAACAACACCTGGGTAGTTGGTAATGTAATTTACATTTAGACCTGAGATAGAATTTTTAATAAGCCATAATTTTTATCAAAAACCATAGTCAAAAGACAAGGAATGCTGTTTATCTACCGATATACCAGTTTTGCTTCAAACCACTATGCTTTAATTTCATTTGCATATAGTTCCATTTGTAATACTAAAACCCAGAAACGTTTTCAGTTGCCTGTTTCGATATAGAGAATACCGTAATTGAAGTCGCAATAGCAATAGCAAATTTACTCATAAGGTATTATTTCGGCCTTTCACGTGAATATAACCAATTTTTTTAAAATCAAGTGCTCTTGAATGCACACATTTCACGTAAATTTATATACTTACCAATATTAAAGTGATGTAACTGACGCATGCGCCGAGAGCTACTTTTCCCCACGTCGTATAATAATATTTGCTTAAATTAAAAAGATGGTCTGTAAACAATAGAGTTATTGCTACCGCCGATTGCACTAAGCAAAATATAATCCATCCAAACATATCGTTAAACAATTTTACAGTTCGAAATAAATGTAAGTAAATTTTTCGTATGTCTTCTATGTCGTTTTTGGTCAATATGGATTCCGAAAGCCACAGTATAGTCGTTACTTTCTTATTTAAATTGCGATAACAACATTTTAATGCGTTCAGAGAGATTGTAACAAGTTGTAAACTCAAACTTTTATATACCATAACTGTTGCAGACAATAGGAATGTAGTTACCATCGTTGCGTTTCCTCGAGTAACAATGAAGATAAAGGCAATAGTTATAATCAACAATGGTAGAAGAAAAAGTGTCCAGAGTAATACAAGATCTGTTGAGTTCGTTGCTTTCTCCATCTTCGTTTTTTCTTCAGCTTCCTTTAACGTTTGCAAAAATTGCGCCCACGTACATACCTTATATGTAGATAGGACCGAAACATTCAACAACAAGATTTCAGTACAGGAAGTCACAAAAAATATCGTCTCTCTAACATTTACAGCCTTCAATTTATCAACCGTTGCACATACCATGTATAAATACAATGAATTCAATATCAACAAAATCAGCAATGGATAGTAGCTAACAATATGCTTAAATCTATTGCAACCATCAACTCGTAATGGCGTTAAGCCGAACACAGCGATGAATCCTGAAAATCTTGTTAAAATATGGGACCACATCGCTACAAATACCTAACACGTTTCATCGACTTGTGTGGATATTTATCCTTATTATATTAAAAGTTGTTTACCAGTTATTAAGTAGGTTGGTATGGTAACTTATTTAATCGACGTCTAAGCGATTATCGTTTGTTATTCTGAACAACATGAAACACACATATGTACAAACATTTTTACATGGATAAACATTTTTCCAAAAAATGTTTTTCGGACTCAGAAGGGCCTCAAAACGTCCAAAAATGCCAATATTTCAAATTCAGAAAATCGAGCCGAAAACCACTTATAAGGTCCTTATTATATGCGCATGTTATATGAGAACTTAAAAAACTGGTGCATTTTTAAAAAAGTTACTAATGACTTAATTTTAATGTGGCTTTTGAAATAAGAATTTTTGAGGTTTGAAATGGTTAAGATGCTTAGTTGCAACAGCAATGATCTTAAAACGTTTTCATACGAGGTGCAAATGTCTTATCAAAAATTTGATATTTCGAATGGCAGTCATACTTTCAAAAGGTGAAGTTTATACATGACACGATTATAAAGGATTGATGATATTTTGAAACACTTGCGACATGTCTTAATAAAAACGTGAGGCTGGACATAGGGATTCCTGGCACATTAAAAGAAGTTGAACTAAAATACTTCTTGATGATCCTGTAACGTTTTTAAAGCAGTCCAGAAAAAATCTTATCAAAAGTGTAACATTTGAAACACTGGTAAAGACCGGATAGTTTCAAAGCAGTAGAAGAGTTTCTATTAAATATTTGATGACTGCAATGAATTAATGACATTATTAGAGAAATTGTAATCATCATAAAGACAACGAGAGGTTTAAAACGTAACTGTTAATGTAAATTCCAAGAGTTCCTAGCTTATTTATGAGATTGATGGTTTGTAAACAACATTGTTGAAACAGTGGTTTTTCTCTCAATCTCAAACCAAATCTAATGTTTCAGAGAAAGTTGAGAACTTTGTAAAGGATTTATGATCTTTATGAACTGCAATTTGGAGAGGTAACTTATGACATTTTTAAAGTAATTTTGGCGGTAAATTGGTTAAGAAATTTCTACGAAATTTGTAACATTTGTAATCGGATGAGGAGATTTAAAAAAAGAATTTAAAGGGTGAAACGTAACTTGAGACGTTATTAAATAAAGCACAATTAAATAAGTTGCAGAGTTCATGACAGCAGCTCCTGGTCAAACTATAATAAAATGCCATCAAATCGGTCAGATTTTAGGACTGTATTGTTAAGTTACTACTAGTACTAAGTAATACTTTTATAGTAAAATAAATTCCGAGTGAAATTCACCTTGGTTAGTATGGAAATTAAAATGTTTCAATGTTTTTCAACTTTGCCTTGTTTCGTGGTACTTTAGTAAAATGTACTTTAAACATTTTCCTTTTAATATTTTTAACATATCCGCTGGCACTTTCACGAAAATTTTTCCTTTTGTGTCTTTGTCTTTCTGTAAAAGAGTTTTTCCATATCCTTGAAGAAAATTGCAGCAATTGTGATTGCTTTGAATGGAGAAGAGGGAAGAAATAATACATGGCATGTTTTATGCATATCAGAGAATTTTTATTATTAAATTTACGGAAAAAATATTCTTAATAAAAACTTATGTTTGCCGAAAATATAATATTAAACCCTCAAAAAAGAAATAGCATGTACAGGGTCGTCAAAATAAAGAAATTTATAACAATATGCTCGGGAGGGTGTACCATTGTATTCGTATTCCAATTTACCATTGGAAGGAAACGTTGCTTGCTCGGTTAAAATATTTCTTGATATTGATATTGACATGAAAAAAATGTTAAATGTAAGACAGCGATTGGTTTTTCTCTTAATATTTTTGAAACTAGTTTTACATACTTTATATGACAATGCTCCCGACCTTTGCACCGGGATATTTTAGGGTCTTCTACCGCACATTACTTCCATTACAGTTTCTTCATTTGCAACCCTTAATAAGTAGATGTAATTGTTAGTGCTAACTAATATTTTCTTATTTCATTTTTCTCTAAAATCGGGACGAAGTGTATTTCTCTCTTGAGCCAATTATCCATTTCTTCACAGTTTTACGACCCTGTATATTTAATTCAACTTATGATACTCTAATATTTTTTTTTAGGAAGCACAAATTTTAATAAAGATCAAGTTTTTTCCTACCACTGTTATTAAAAAACTTTCTCATATATAGAGAACTTGTAAGGCGGACACACTGTATATATGAATCGTTGAAAAAGACACAGAAACTACAATTTTGTTAAATCTAATTTCATGTTAGAAGAGCTGTAAATGTATTTTCCAGCTGATCGGCTTCCATGCGGGTATTAAAATTATACCTTTTGTGAATACAGATAATTTTTATTAAATCAATCCATGTAATTAATTACAATGTCAACCTAAACCTCCTTGTGATATCAAATAATTAGCTCCTCATGATTTCAAATGAATTTAGTTAATTAATTCACCATTATTCACCAACAACAAATATTTTATTTTAAATGAAACGAATAAGTACATATTCGTTTATATTTATTTGCCTTTACAATAACCTTGCGTATTTTACGAAATTTTCTCGTTCCTGCATCGCCCTTATCGATGACTCACACTTTTTTTGTTCGGCCTGGCATCGCTCGTCCTTACTTTGGCAGTTTTTTGTCGCCCAAACTAGAAAAATAAATTCCGCACTTCTCAATTCACGCCTGTTAACTCACAATTTATTCGTACAGTTCACGCGGCGGAGGTGGACGTGTTTTAAATTACGGGGAAGTTTTAACGGGATATTTATTAAAATTACCGGAATTCTCGTCGTGTTCGCGTCGGAAAAATATTCTTAAATAACTTTACGTCTCGTTTGAACTTTTTTAGTGTTTTTTCGCCGTGGGACCGCGACATTAGTGACACGTTTGATTGATTTTTAAATGTAATTTCGTAATTATTTGATAATTTTAGTACTTTTACAATTATCCACGGCCTATTTTAACGACGCGGTGGCGCGAGTGATTGTGTAGTGATTTTAAGTGCAGGGGGGCCGATAATGGTAATTTCCATAGCTTTATTTTTGAATCACATTTTTTATACCGTTTTGCGATTAATATGTTCTTCGGCTTATTTCGATAGATATATAGACCAACCTCTTCTTTTGGGGTCGCTAGCTCTATATATATATATATATATATATCAAAGAAAGTTGTAAACACGATAGAAGGCTCATTTTAAAACTAATTCAAATGAAAGTCGGTACAAAAATAGTTTGGTTAGTCTCATTTAAGTTCGTTAGCGAGCCAAATCGATCCAGTAGAAACAAAATGACAGTCATCTATCAGATTAAAAAAAACTTAGTTTTTTTTAGGATTTGGCCATTAGGACTTTTTTTAATATATTTGTTAATTTTGTTTCAGGTTGCGACAGTGTCGTACACCTTTTGGCAGAAGGAGCAGGAGCAGTGGGTTTCATGCCTACATGTCATTGTCAAAAGGTTTGTTCTTTTATTGAACACTTTTAGAAATACAATTTAATTTTTCATTTATGTTGTCTATAGGTCAGTTTTACTAATTTCTTGATTTTTTTTCCTTCTGTAGGTGAGTATTTATCGACGGCAATGGCATAGAACTTCAGATAAGGGCAGATATATAAGAGGGTACCAACTGTTAATAAGGTTAGTTATTTAAGATTTCTGAAGTTTAATTGATGGTTCGGTGTTATTTATATTTTCAGGTAAGTCTTTTTGACGCAAGAGACAAACATCCACGTCCATCGAAGGATAGAAATCTACAAGCAATTGTTTGTAAAGGTCAGTATGTTCAGACTTTGTTCGAAGTTTCACTGTATCTTATCGTATTGCTAATATTTTTATTAAAATCAAACAGAAAGACCAATGTCAACACCACATTCAATAATTTATTTTTTTTATTTCAATTATCTAATTATTTATAGTGATTAATCCCAATTATTTAATTTTAATATTTATTTTTGATGTCTTTTCAGGAAGCCAAGTCATGTTAGAGGCGGTGGCGGACGACAATTCCGAAGAATGGTAGAGAGCCAAATATAGATTTGTTCTAATGGTTCGTATTTTAAAATTAATTTAAATCGAGCAATTCTTTGATATGACCATTGATTTTCTGTCTGTCTTATTATAGTTTGTTGTTGTGAGTATTAATTTTACTCCTATTTTTCAGGTACCGAAGTCTTGTACTGGCGGACATTCTGGCAGGACCGAAGCAGCAGTCTTTCAAGGTTAGTGTTTTCATTGCTATGTTGACGTATCACTTTATTCTCCTTATAAATTAGTGTCGCCAATATTTTTTCGCTGATTGACCCGTCGTATAGATCCGTTGCCTTGTAAGTTATTAATGAAAGCCCTTTTTTGAAATTGAAAACATTACATAAGCAGTAAAAATTCACAAGGGGTCACAGGAATATCATTATTAAGTGAATAGGAATAGTAAAGTATTGATTTTTAAACACAAACATGTCATAAACCCGAAAGAGTTTTTGAATTTGAAATATGAGTTTTTTAAAACGAATAATTGAACAGTATACATTTTCGAGTTGATGTTTTCTGAATTTGAACAAAAGTTTTATACCAGATTTAAGTTTCAATTTAAGCTGCAACCCTGTTTATATACTTTTCACGAACATATTCAGAATTTTCAAAATTTTTAAGAAACTTTCTTTGGTATGCGCTACAGAATAAAATGTCATTGTCATAAATTTAGCCTAAAAAACTGTAATTTTAGTGGGTACTGAACAAGCAACTGTGTACAACTGTGTACAGTTGTCTTCTGTGGTAATATATATCTTCTGTAGTTATCTACAGTAACTACTAATATTTTGGAGATTCCAGGTGTAGCACGTCTTTAATGTTAACTACCCGCTTACGCCTTATTTACACGATAATAAACAGAATATTCAACTAAGTTCTATAAGAATGCCTCTGTTGTCTCAAAGATAGCAAAATCCCAATACAAGAATTAAAATTTTAGCGAATTGTTGAAGAAAAATACATTTATATAGAAAAACGATTGAAATATGCATTTTTATATGGATTGCCTCAAAATATGCATTTGCATATATAATGCGTAACTATCCTATGCCTAGTCTATTCATCTATTAAGTAAGTTTTGTACATTTTGTAATAAGAATAAAAATCCAAAAATTTCTTAAAACATCGCTGAAGCTTCAATTAATGTGTTTTTCAAAAGCTAAATGTGGTTAAATCATCAAACATACGGAATTTTGAAGTTGAGACATCTAAATTGAGCAAAAGCCATCATAAATTCATCAGTAAGTTTCCGGTTCAGGCCCTGTATTTGCGGAGTTTACAGTATAAACAGATTAACTTTCGTTTTTCCCCATATTATAGGTAAGAGTACATTAGAAAATTTTCAGACTTTTGCTTTTAACCTTGCAGGAATAAATGTGTCACGTGTAGTAATTTCGTTTTTTAACAACCTGTCCAACAGCTCAACATCGTAATTCGCACTATTCATCGAATTATGAATATTACAACAACCCGTCATACTTTGAATGTTGTATATATTATATTATATTTTAGATATTTTTGAGTTATATTCATCTCTCCATTTCTTTAACTAAATTTTGCAGTTGATATCCAAATTTCAAATTTCGTTAGTAAACTAATAAATCTCTTATTGTTTTGAAACGTCACAAATTGTTTTTTGACATGTTTTTGAAAAGTTTAAAGAATTTAACTCTCAAGTTAAAGGAGTTTCCAGTAAGGTGGTGGTAGGTAAATCGCACTAATCACATTGAAATATTATAATGGAAAGTCATATTGCTTATTAGAGAGCTACTAGGCAGTTAAATGAATTTAAACTCGGTTAGTATCGAAAATTTTGGAGTTACATTCAGATACTAACCAAGTTTGATAATTGAGGTAGAGTTTTCAAAAAATTTTCCCAGTAAATTGTCATTAGTTCTTCATTCATTGCATACACTTGGCGCCGAACTGAATAAAAATGCTTCAAGGATGTTTTTCCTTAAAACAGTTAAACAAATCCATTATTATAAATTCCTCAGAAACTAGTCAAATCATTCAAAGCAACAACAGCCGTTTAAGCCCCGTAACAAACATATGTTTTCATGAAAACAAATTCGATTTTCTTTAAAGATTAAAAAGACAAGTTTTCACATCACAAGTTTCTTCATCACAAATTTTCTGTAAACTCCGCGCCGTCGCTCTAAGCGTTCAAGTCCTTTGATTGTCATTCTCTTAATAGTGTCATATTACTCTTCTATTATCACCTTTATATCATATAATAATTATATCGTTCCAAACAGGAATATTTCTTTTGCGCCTGAAGCATTCTGTAGTATCTCCCGTTCTCAAAAGTGGAGACCACCATAAATTAAATAGCTGTCGCCCTTTCGCCGTGTTCTTAACCATATTCAAACTACTTAAATATGCCACGCTTAATATTTTAAATAAATTTCTGAATGTAATCCATATCATAACCGTTAACCAGCATGGTTTCAGATTAGTCAACGATTGCGGTAATAATTTCATTTTATTCACACCTTCTCGAATCTATAGAGATGGGTAAAAACCCTATTGGAATATTCTGCGATCTTACTAAGGCTTTAAACTGTGTTACTCTTAACATTTTATTAGATAAACTGCATCGCATGGGGATCAGAGGTCTCTCATACAAATGGTTTAAGTCATTGCTCTTCAATCCTAACATTACATACATGTAAAGTTTGACATAAACCTGAAAGCTATAATTATACAGTACTCTCCAAGGATCAACCTAACATAACCAAGGATCATTTATGTAATATTGGTATTCCTCAAGGGTCAGTCTTGGGACTCTGTCTATGTTAATGATTTGCCTTTAGTTGCACCCAATTGCTTTAGCTGTTTGTACACTGTTGACTCGTCTTTTATTTTGTAAAAGGATCCCCTGCCTCTTGAACTTAATATAAATTTAAACCTTGCTAACTTTCAAAATCGGTTCAGTAGTAACTCTCTTTTCCTCAATACGCTCATATCAAAAATGGTTACCCACACTCCTCAGCAGTCTAATGTTGTGAACTGCAATGCAGATATTAGAGAAAATCGATGGCATCAGCTTCTTAGGATTATATTTAGACAGTCATCTTAGCTTTCGAACTCATTGCGGTAACCTAGTAAGTAATCCTGACAACCTCTGTTATCTGGAAATAAATTTGAGGCGTGTAAAGAAGGTCTCAGGTCTACTTATGTATTACTTCGATGAAGTCAATGTCAATTAAATTATGGTTTTATTGTGTGGGGAACTTACTATTTGCACAAAAAGTATTCTCCGCCCACAAGAAAGTAGTTAGAGCTATAGAAAATGTCTTCATGTCAAACTTCATGTCGCAAATTGGTGATTTAGTGATACGATTTAGGGTTGTAATCAATCGTATGGGTATTTGTCCTCAAATTAGTTGTTTCGCCTAATACTCCAGACCGTGAAATTCAAATCCTGAGATTTTTAAAATTTCCATTTTGTAATATAAAGTCTAAATATAATAAAGTAGTATTGTTCACTTCTGATCAGTTTAAACTTGAAAAATCATTAATAGGACTGCCGTTCTTGGGAAAACTTCTATTAACTAAATGAAAGCTTTCGACATCTTTCTTTCCCTGTTCAGGGATTCTGAAGGTACTACAAAAGATTTTCATAAAATTTTCAAGAAGTAATAAAACACCATCGAAACATCAGCAATAGAAGACCTTATTTTAAAATATACTTTTTTAAGGCCCAATTACACATGAAATTACGCAACTTGAGAATGTGTCGCAGACTTGCAACAAACAGTAGTGATACGATAATAACATTAAAAAAGCCATTATTTGAACTGCAAGTACACAATAAAATAAGTAGTGATTACTGAGGCTAAACCTAGCAGTATGCGCCGATTGATGTTGTAAAACCCAGCTGCTGAAATTTTCGGCGCCAGTACTTTCATACTTCGAGATAAGACGAGCAATTCTGTTCTCAAAGGATTCTTCGCCGATCTGTTCATGATCATCTCATGACAAGTTTCCTCCAAAAGTCGACCACTTCTTTCGATGGCGTCCGCTGGTATGATGATGCGGAGAGTTAAAATCTGTAAACAGAAATACCTGCATAGTGTAGAACGTAATTCACATTAAATATGGAATATTGGAGGATTTATTACACCTGCCTTAAATCGAGGTGAAGAATGTTAATTTTCAAGTAATTTACCAAAATTGTGAGTTGAACTTCTCTGCTCAAAATTTACATACAATGCTTAAGTCACAGGATTGCCAATATCAGTAAGGAAAAAGCTAAGCCATCTATTAAACCTATCTATTAAGCTAATAGAAGAAAAAGCTAAGCCATCTATTAAAATTTTGCTGAGGACACAGAACCACATTGCTCCAAATAATTAATAGGGGATTTTGTGGAAACCCTTTTAGTACAACAAAATTTGTTTGCCTATTGAATGATTCTATTTCATCTATGTGATTAATAGGCACATAGATGCATTACTGTGTTAGTCATAAAAGAGTTATTGTGTAAAGTTGTATATTAAAAGTGCATAGGTGGGGAAATCATTATAATTACATGTGCGTACTTTTTTTAAAATTTGTAGAGGCATATTGACACGCTTAATAGAACTTTGTTCGGCTCGTCATATTTTTGCTTTGTTTGATCGTCGGTAGATACATGATAATGAGCATTTCCGCTTGCAGGATTTTAAATGTTATTTCATCAATAATTTGGGATATATGGGCGTGTATTTTAATATAAGGGGTACAAATTAATTCCTTAATAGCAACGACAATATTATTTGTGTCTTTTGCCTTAGATAGTAAAAGTAAAAGTACTCTTACTTAATCGGGTCAGTTGGTATATCGTCCTACATTTTCAATACTTACTAGTAATAAAATGATGTAACTGATGAAACCACCGATCATTAGTTTTCCCCATGTCGTATAATAATATATGCTTAAGTTGAAAATGTCTTCGATACCTATCAAAGTCATTGTTACAGTAGATTGCATCAAGCAAAATATAATCCATCCAAAAATTTTGTTAAACGATTCTACAGTTCGAAATAAATGTATATAAATCTTACAAATGTCTTCCATAACGTTGTCTATCAATATGGATTCACAGTGCCAGTCGAAAGTCCTCACTCTCTCAAATAAATTACGATAACAATATTCTAAGGTTTTTAGTGAAATTACAACGAGTTGTAAAGTGAGACTTCTGTATATTATAATAATTGATGTCATGACGAATGTAGTTCCTATCCAGGCATTTACTACAATCGTCAATAAACCAATTATCAACATCATGAGTACTATTGGCAAGAGAAAAAGTGCCCAAAGTATCGCATGAGCTGAGGAGTTGTTCTTTTCATCGAAATTCGTCTTTTTCTCAGCTTCCTGCAGCTGCAATAAAAACTCTCTCCATCTGCGTATTTTGTATGTAGAAAGAAACGAAATATTCAACATGAAAGTTTCAGCGAAGTAATACATCAAAAATATCGTTTCGGAAACACTAGCGACCTTCAGCTCGGAAACCCCCCTACATATCTCGTAAAAAATGAATGAATTCAATACTGACAAAATCAGCAACGGATAATAGGTGAAAATATATCTAAATCTATTGGAACTTTCAACGTACAAGGGTGTTAAGCCGAACACAGCACTGAAGCCTGAAAATCTAGTTAAAGTACAGGACCACATTGCTACAAATGCTTAGCACGTTTGCAATACAATCGTTTTTATGTTATAAGTTGTGTACTAACTGAATTGGTTGGTATGGTAACTAATTTAATCGACGGATGAAGTATTATCGTCTGTTATTCTGCCCCATGTAAACACTCACATACATACACACACACAGTCATTTTCCTAAAAACGTGTTTTTCGCCTCAAGGGACCAGACCAGACCAGGGAATTGACATTATGTCAGTCGTATAAATACAAAATGATATATTAAATATAGAAAATATTTGCAGTAGGTAGACACTGCTAAACTCGTATAAAGGAAGATGATCTTTACCATCTGTATACGACATAAAAGTTTCTTATATCTCGTGACCTCAATTTTTCCAGTGTCAGTAGAGTAACAGTTCTCCTAGTATAGTCCTTTCTGTGAGAGTTGGTCCAGTTAAAGAACAAAAATTTAACCGACTTTATACCGAGCGCTTTTTTACAATATTCAAAAGCAGAGTATTCATGTAATGTACCGTTTAAGCTTCCGCCGTATGTTTGGGGCGGAGAAATGTTGTTACTCGCTACAATACATGCTTATATATGAAATGCCTATTAGTATCGGGTATTAGAACAAGTCCACTACAGCCTTTAAATTTGAGCACCGAGCACGTGTTCATTTTTAGTCGTCACTAGAGTCAGTGGTATATGTATGCAATTGCAATTATTATTTTGAAATGGCTTTTTGGTTTTATTCAAAACGCCTTACTTTCGGCAAAAGCCATCACACAAAGTAGTGCTGACTATCATCAAGATATGAATAGGATTTTGTTTGAAAAGTGGTCTGCTGAGCAACTTATACCAAATATTCCAACAAATTCGGTAATTGTTATGGATAATGCACCGTGCTATTCCCGGCAACTTGAAAAAGTTCCAAATTCCAATACAAAGAAAGCTGAAATATTAAATTTTATGAATTCAAAGGGTTTAGAAGTTCCAAGCGCAGCAACAAAGTTTTATTAGGACTCATCAAATATCATAATTTTAAACAGCAATATTTTGTTGACAATTTAGCAGCGGAATGTGGCCACACTGTTTTAAGGTTGCCACCTTATCATTGCGTTTTTAATTCCATAGAGTTAGTTTGGGCTAGAGAGTGAAGGGTCGTTTGCGTAAATATAACTTTGTCCCCACAATATAAAATGTTGTTTTAGAAAATATCCGCACTGTTTGTAATGACGACTCCTTTAAACTTATTGGGAAAAACAGTATTCGTCAGGTAATCCAACGAGAAAAAGAGTAACATGTTTCCGCACCTGTTTAACTGATAGTTAGTGATCCTAACCTCGATTCCTCCTAAGATGAATTTTCGGATTACATACATATGTAATCATATGTAGGTGATACATCATATGTATGATTAATACATATGAGGGTATTATTTACACCCAAAAATGTAATCTCCAAGAGGACATTGGCGGTTACGAGTAAAGAAAAAAGTCAAAAAAATGTATAAAATTTACAAAGTATTGTAGAAAAATCCTTTATTTGCTGTTGCTATTCATCTTGCAATAGTTAAACTTACCTTTTTCAATTTACATTTTAAATTAACTTGCATTTATGTTGCTAATAAGTAATGACCATCCCTCCTAGTAACTATTACGACTGGTATAGTCGTATTTCCTATCCATGCAAAGTTTACTCTTCGTAGGACAATGACATTTTTTGATACTTTGTTTATTTAGTTACTTATTTCAATTACTCTGTTATATTACTAACTTTTATGTCAAAAATCAATTCCAAAATATTGTTTCCGCTACCTAAATCTCGTCATACAATTTCGTTGACAAAGTGAGTAACAATCTTTTATATTTCTTTAAATCATGCCTATGGATCGTTATCTCGGTCTTTGTGAGTCGGTAGGCTGTCTATTAAATTTTATTGCTCTTTTTTCAACTGGAACAATTCAGATTAGAAGGGCCTTACATCCATTTACATTACGTTACATTTTTCAGTGTCGGTTTTCATATCACTACTATCACTAATAAACCTTTTTAATATCTTTTAAAGTGTTAAAAATTGTCCATTTTTCTAATTGATGATATTACTTGCGGAATGTAAAGATGAGAAAATAAAATGATGAAAATTGAAAAATCTGGACAAGCATATGAATCTTATTTTTTTGGTCTTGGATAATTTCATATAATATTTAAGATAAAATGAACTTAATTTTTCTAAAGTAGGCCAGAGAAAAATAATATATCAAATTTTAAAAAAATAGTTCGAGTTGTGCCATTGTTGCACTGTAACTAGTGTGTAAATGGGATTCTTTTTGGGCATTTCCATGTGAGATTTGATAATAAAACCAACGACAAAACATTTCTCAGTTCCTCAAACATTATCTGCGCTAGGACAAGTTAGGTGATACTAATATTTCACTGGATAATGTTCATAATAATATTCTGAAGAGTACCTAACGTAAAAATTATCCGTCTGGCGGTGTTAATTTTGGAACCGTTTCTCCTCCTATTTGAGGACAGATGGACCAGTAGCAGGGAGGAGAGATGGACCTCAATTACCTCAGGTTTTTGTTACCAAAAGAGTACATTGCTGCAAATAGATAACAAAACGTGCATCAGAGACGATCTTAAAGTAATCATCAGTGAAGGATCAGTAATTACTGATGACATGAGGGTAAATGAAGCAGCTGTATCGTTTGGCATTCCTAGAACAACTTTGAGGCGAAAACTGACTACTAATGATGTGGAAAAATCTGATTGATTGAGTCTTGACAACGTGTTTGGTAAGAAAGCAGAGAAAAACTTTGTCATTCACATCTACAATCTACAAATATCTACAAAAATAGGAGTCTGCTCCTACAAGAAATGACTTGCGTATAATGGTTTATAATTTGGCGACTCCAGTGAGAATTAAGAACTACCTAAACAGTATATTATAAATTTGAGTAATTTTTGACAGTGTCGTTTTTACAGAGGAATACAGAAGTCGGTGCCCGGATTGCAGAAAATACACCCGTTGCTCGAGTATCAACGATGTTAAAGGAAATTGTAAATGAATACTTAAATAATCTTGGGAAAGTCCTCGCTGCTTATAATGCTCCTTGCTTTTTAACAAACCTGGTAATACTTACGACGTTGATGAGAAGGGACTGCAGCTGAAGAGCATGGCTGGGAAAGTACTGACCCAAGAAGGATCAAAAGTGTGCTTGCCATAAAAACTGCATTTTAGGCAACTATAATAGTTCCCCTTCAGCCCAGGCTCGACACCAGACTATTCACAGCCTAAAAATATAAATTATTGTGGGCCAGAATCTCCACATCCTCTCGCGTTCAGCAGAAAACAAATTTAAAATTCAAGTTGTCCTCAGCCAGGCCCTCCGCAATTCACCACACAAGCAGAACTCCAGACAAAAATATTGAAATGGAAAAATAACGTGAAATTTAGCTCATTCAAGCAAATGTGACTCATTTTAATTTCATCAGAATACATGCAACATAGAACACAGGTAAAGTCGAGAAAATAGGAAACCAAAACCAAGGAAACTTAGAAATCAACTCCAAGGTTAGAAAAATCCAGTCATGAGTCAAGTTCTTCTTTGGATTCGAGTGATATTAGTTTAGAAGATTTCTCGAGTGAGTGTTAATATCTAAGTGATGTAGAAAATGAGTGCATTGGTTGCCATTAAGATTACCGATTTACTACGATACTACACTATACTATCTCTACTAGAAACTATACAAATAGTCTCTCTTCAGTGTTATATTTGTTAGCGTTGTGGTGCTATTGCAACAAAAAAAAAATGTAGATATGTCTATTATTTATTTAACGTTGCTAGGAGGAATAGCAAAGTATAATGTAATGTTGTGGATTTTTGTATGTTTGTGGCAGTTAATTACAAAGTTCTTCAAAGTTTTCCAAAATGTGGTCCATCTGTCCTCCCTTTAGCTAATATATTTTACGAAGAAAAAATTTAAGTGAATCAAATCGGTTCAGACTAAAATAGGAACATTTAATTAAACTAAACAAAGAGCTGCTTAAATTATGATAACTACATTAATTTCGTATTTATTATGATATTATTCAATACAATCGAACATTGAATATTAAACGACAAATAACTACACGAATATTTTAAAGAAAAAACTGAAAATGACATCTTTTGTATACTAGTTTTTAGAAACTCATTTATGTTGTAGTGTGTCGTAAAAATGTGCATGGCTGTAGAATGCTTTTGTTCGTTACTAAGGATTACAAATCATCAAATTTTCTTGTCGAAGTCGGTCTAGAATATACTTCTTTTTAAATCAACCTCCTCAACATTTATTAACGATTTCAATGTTTTTGCTGACTTAAAATTAACACATCTGAATTCCTGTTCCTTATACCATGTTTTTAAAAAAAATCTATTTGGATATCACATTTCAACTTTAAGCACGCAAATATGATAAAATGATAAAGAGAATGGGTATTAATACAGTTTGTTACAATAAATTTGTTTTTACATTGTCCAATAACACAGTAAAAGAATATAAGAAGTCTTATTCTTTTAAGAGTAAGTAAAGTAAGATTAAGTAACATTTTACAGGGGAACAGTTTTAAAAATCAAATAATTAACTACAATGTACCATTAACGTTACCGGAACAATTGCTTTGCACAACTCTATTAATTCCTATATATTTTAAATGTGGTTTATTATCCGAGACTATCGAAATAATAGAGGTAAATTTCATCAAACAGGGTGAGTAACAAAGTTCTTGTTAATTGAATAGGTGTAGATTTTCTCTGGTTCCTATTAAAAACAATACTGTTTAGTAACTTACCCAAATTAAACTTGAGACACCGACGATACCAAAATATATCAAGTTTCCAGTGGTGGATCCAACATAAGTCACCAAATAGAAATTGTGTAAAATAAACGACAATACTGACAAAACAGTGGACTGTAAGGTGAAATATATAAACCATCCGAAAGTGTCGTTAAATAGTTTTACAGCTTGGAATAGTTTCAAATACATTTCGCTGATATTAGCTATTTTATTAGAAAGCGTGATGCAGTCTATGCACCAAGCAAAAGTCGACAGTTCCTCTTGTAGCGTTTGATAGCATTCTCTCAAAATGTTAAGTGAAACAACAGTAATGTTTAAAACTACAAATTTATATACAGTCATAATCGCATGGAGTATAAACGTTGCTATGGTTGTAGGTATCTTTATCAACTGTGTCAAAATAAAAATGAAATATGCCAGTATAAACGTCAATTGTAGAAGAAAATTAATCCAAGGCAGTATTTCGGAGTTATTTTCCTGGATGGCCTTAGTTTTTTCAATTATTTTCACCAATGGCTTTATTAACTCCCCCCAGTTACTCATTTTGTGTGCAAAAATTAAAATAACGTTCAATAATACCACTTCGTTGTAGAAGTACAAGCCATTTATTATTGCGTTCACCTGCACCGTGCTCTGATACTGCATTGATAACGTTATCGATTTGTACAATACACACGAATCTAATATTGTCAGAATTAACACTGGATAATAACTATAAATCTTCGTTGAATATGGAAATGCGAAACCGAATAGTACACCTAACTTTAGGAGACTATCGAGGACACTTAACGTCATCGCTGCAGAGTGACAAACTAAATGGGTAACTCGTCTGAAACGGTGACACGTAACAATAAGCTTTTACATTATTACAGCTTGTTTATTACCTATAAACAGTCGATATTTTGTCGTCTAGTAGAGTTTAGTCGGAAATGTTTGGGTCAATTTGTTAAATTGGTATTTTTGATAAATTTGTGATAATTATTCCACACTGTGACTACGAATTGGATATAAATAAATTTCAGAAACGATCAAGTGGATCCTTACATCAGCTTTTATAATACTAACATTACTTATTCCACTGAAGAATTTTATGTTTGTATGGGGTATTTGGAATTTATCAAACAATTGCAGGGTAAAAATTGGGTGCAAAATGAATTCTATAAAATCGACACATTTCCTGAAGTAACAAAAGCTGTTGATTCTACACATGTCCTTATTCAATCTCCAGATGATATTCGATTTTATTTTTGTTTTCAGTGTTGCAAAAGAGGAAAAAATTGTTTTGGCAGTATTAATGCTGGGCTGTAGTTAATATGAATTTTAGAAAGTGAAAATGCTGAAACATATCGTAACAATGGATGTTTCTCATTTAATCTATAAGATGTTTATAACAGGGACAATTTGATTCAATGCATTGTAGATAAGATAATTTATTAATTATGATAAACATAAGTATAATGTTGTGATGTTATATTTTCGACAGTTCCAATTTAGAAAATAGATTTGAAAATGGTAGAATTCATACCAACACTACTATCAATGCCACAACTTTAAAAATCACCACAAAAGATGTATAACACTACACAAATAAAAGATGTGTCATCGAAAGAACTTTCGAAGTTTTAAAAAGTACATTGCCCATTTCAAAATATGACGAATAGTAATTCCTGTATTTGACACGGAAAATAATATTAGCATGTATACAATATACTGGGTGACAATTTAACAACTTTCAATCGGGTTTAAATTTAGAACCAACGACAATTGTAAAGAGCGCCAATCGGATAGCTTTATTTCTATTTCCCATGTATTATTCAATATCACAGTCGAGAAAGTGATTCCCGACGGGCTCGCCGCCTCTCCTAGCCCTTTGAGTTCCTCGACTATGTGGTTAAATCATATATAGGCATATTCTGATTTTTCATAAATAACTTTTTTGCTGTACGTAATTTGGTGCCAAGAAGTGGTGAACAGCCATTATTACGTCTGACAATCCTTTTTACAAAGCAAGACCACGATGCAGATACATCTATATACTGATTCTTTTATTTCATTATTTGTATTTATAACATCAACAAACTGTTAATATTTCCAGGTGTGGATCTCGTGATCTAAAGATTGGAAATTTGACATTACAAACGTGAGAAATATTATGACATCCACGTTCCCAGTTAACATTTCTAGATGAACTGCAAATACACGATAAAATACGTTGTAATAACAGAAGCCAAACCAAGCAGAACATGTCGATTGATATTATAAAATCCTGCAGCTGAAATTTTTGGCGCCAATATTTTGATGCTTTGAGATAGGGCGAGGAACTCGGGCCTCAACGCTGAGTTCGACAATTTGTTCAAGATCAATTCGTGACAGGTCTCATCCAGAAGCTCACTACTTTTTTCTATAGCGTCCGCAGGCATAACGATGCGAAGTGTTAGAATCTGTAACAAAAAATATATCTGAATAGATCTATAGAGGTGCGTCGCTTGTGTGACTTAAATTTTAACCCTCTTATTCATAAGCGCATTATAACTTTAAAATGGATTTTAGCTTAACATGCGTTTAGAATGCGATTCGTATTTTAGGCTAAAATGCATTTTAAAGTTAAAATGCATTATGAATAAGAGGAAAAGGCATTAAGTTTAACTTAGTAACTACATCTAGAGACTAAAAGACACGAAGAAGCATAGAAGATCTTCAGTTGATGGGTTATCTTTTAGTTTTTTTTATATATGTATCTCAATTTCTTGTTTACTTTGTTTATTACTTGGTCTTATACTAAATATTGCAACGCTGTATTATTCGTTGAAACTGAATTACATTAATTTTATTATGACTGAACTAAATTGCTTTATTATTACATTATTACCTCGCATATTTTTAAACCTGTTGACATCCACTGTCAGTAAATAACCGTTGACTAATTTTCTATTTATTCTTCAGTCGATTAGAGACTTTTGTTAGTTGTTAGTTGACACTGAAAATATCATAACAATATTCGTTAAATCTGTACTAAAGTTTTGGTTTTACATTTCGAGATTTATAAGCGTTTGTGAGGCAATTTTTTAAAAACTCCTGAATGATCAGGAACATAAGGTATGTCAGTACGCGAGATGTGATAGTTTTTCATTGTGTGTGAAATTTGCAAAATTTTATTTCGATTTTTTTGTATGCCATTATTTTGTGGCTTTGTTCGAGTTTTAAATTCTTATTTGGACTTCCGTTTGCAAACTAATGAACTCCATTCGATTATGTGAAAAAAATTTTCCTCAAAATTCTATTGAAAAGTGTGATTTGGGTACAATTCTATAATTTCCAGAAAACTTTGATGTTTTCTAATCATTAGGATATAAATTTGCAATGTTTTGTTGTATTAACAATCTTTCTGGTCAGTTTTTTAAGAAGTGAACTAAGTACCTAATTTATAAATTTGGAGTTGAAACCAATGTCAATATTTGTTCTAAAAGTTATCCAGTTATCCAGTCAGTTATCCAGAAAAATTAACATGAATTTGGTCCAAGAATTAAATATTTTACCCAGTTTTCAAAAACTGTGATTTTAACTAATCACTGAAACAATAACTCAAAACAATTAATCTGAACTTGGCGACTGTTACCAAATTGCTGATGCACGTTTATATTTCGAAAATTTGGTGGCGGCGCCTAATCACCATGGTGTCGCGCCATTTTATAGATTATAGCTGAATTATAGTAACGAATATGAACGCGTTGGGAGCTTGAGTTGAAGTACCAAATACACTTAAGAAGGAAAGGATCGCCCATGAAAAAAAAGGTGAGGATAAGAATTAGTCTTATTCGATAGATCATAAGTTATATTTCACGAAAACAAAACTGGATTCATTAAACATTAGTGTTAAATTGTTCAAAACAGTTTTTAAATCGTAATATGAATAATAAATAATAGATAATTGGATAAACAAATAAGTATCTCAGTAACAAATTTTAGCACAGCGGGCTAAGGACTCTCGTTTTTCTTATCACAACAAGAGCTTCTTTTAAAATGTATAAAATAAAGAAAAGTTTCTTTTTGACAGTAATTATTCCTAAAAAGCAAAACAGTGGTTTTTTGAGTTTTTTTCATAAACAAATTACGAATTAATTGTAAAACTAGTTTATACAAAAAGGAAAAGTGATAACCAGAATCATTTAAACCAAATTACTCAATTGTGCATATTCTTATTTCGTGTATTTTGCTTATAACCCGATGATATATTATCGAAATTGGAATTAACATCAAATAACCGAAATTTAAAACCATTTTACTGCTATGTTTTTATAATGTATTTACATTTCTTAATCACCTTGACGCCATTTGGTGTACTGAATTTATTTCCTAATTGGTCAACTTTTTAGTAATTATTATATTTATATAAATATTATTATTATAATATTTGAATTACATCTAGCAAACACAATTACATTAACGATGTAGGTTAACTTGAAGTGAAGGAATATGTGGAGACAATAACAAATACAATAATTGAATTATGGAAACAACAATGAACATATTTAGGGCCTATCGATATACCCCTAAAATGAAATTGAAGAAGTTGAATTTATTATGATGTTTGGTGTTTGAATATTATGGCTTAACACTATTAAATTATTTTTAAATTATAGTACAATTCTTATGTCGTTTCAATAGGATCGTACCGATGGCTATAAGACAATGGTAGGTATAGACATAAAGCTATACAAATATATTTTTATAACATCGTTTTCGTCATTTAAACTAATGTCCGTTTGCCATACAAAACTTATCATAACTATACAACTCATGTTTATTCCTGCAAATCATGACATTTCCAGATAATGAAAATCCTGAAATGGAGTGGTAGTAATTTTATTCATTTTCAGATAGATGATATAAAAGATTCGTGAGGGAGATATGTAGTAAATTTGTTAGTAAGTGATAATTTTTTGTACAGTCCTTGGGAAAGGGCTCGAAGTCACACCTACACCTACACCTACACCTACCTGTTTTTAAGAAAAACAAATCATACCACAGTTTTAAGAATAAGTCATGAGGATTTAACATATTTTTTCAACCTGACTGTGTATATATTGAAAAAATTATTTTAATGCTTTCGAAAGCCGCAATATTTGAGTACCAAGCACCAATTTTTTTGAAAATTATTTCCCCAAGTTTTCGGTTTGTTTGGTTCATGGCCTGGAGGTAAACAATTAGTGTCATATTAATAATAATTCAATAAACCATGTCGAAAGAATGTCTGGTAAAGTACCTCTTGGATTCCCATTTAATGAAGGATGTTTTCCTGAATTAACATTAAAAATTCATTTAATTATAAATAAATCTCCTTGGTTTTCTTCGTTCCTTAAAAGATTTTCTTTCCTTTGTATAAACGTAATTGCGTCTTTCTCTTTGTTGTTCGGTTGTGCATATAATTTGAATGTATGAATTTTTCGAACACAGACCTTTCGTTGCGTTGTTGTGCCACTGTTAGAAACTTCTCGAATCTTTTTTTGGTTTGATTCAGACATCCTAATATGTTAAATCAAAACTAGAAAGCTTCTAGTTTTTACTTGAGACCATTTAGTAATGTCGTAAGGTACGAATCGGCCATTCAAGCTTATAGAAGAACCTCTGAAATTTGTATCCTAGACCCTTTTTAACGTGTAAAATTATAATGAATATAATGAAAGTGCTTGGAATATCCATAAACTATCTACATTTTCCAGTTTTACGTTCTGAAAGTTCCAGAAGACCTCTGGATTCTTTCTTCTAAATTCTTGGTATTCCGAAGTTTAAAATTGGTTTGAAACGTTAGAAATGTATTTCAGAATCTTAAAGCAATTTCTAGAATTTTTCTTCATCATCATTCAGACTTTCTAATGTTTGAAACTACAACGATAAAGCCGGTAGAAGCTATTTAATACCATTTCAAAAAATCTAGTTTAATTGTCTGTAGTCCCTCAATAATTAAACAATATGAAACTTCTATTAACTTTCGAAATTGAATTTTGAAGCATTTTCAGTAATTTAAAATTTTAAAGAAACACGTGGAATCTTTACCTAAGATTTCTTTTAAGGTTTAGAATTGAAACGAAATTGTTTGGACCTTCCAAATACTTAAAACGTTGTAGGTTCCAGATGAATTTCTGGAATCCTCCTGCAAGACTCAGGAGCGTTAAAGTTTTCTAACGATTATACGTGAAATTGAAATATTCACAATTTTCATAAACCTCCAAGAATTCAGTTGAAAATCTATTATGGCCTTTCAAAATTATGAAGATACCTCTAGATATTCAGTTATTCTACTGCTCGAAATTATAACAAAAAAAGCTTCTAGAACCTATGTGCGAACATTTATGCTTATTAAAACTTACGTTAAGCACTTAGGATTAGAACACTTAAGGCACTTTAGTAATTTGTTGTAGAAAAACCTGTGGAATGGTTATTTCAAAAGGGGTTCGGAACCTTTTCCTGGTTCAGCTGGTTCTGTAAACCTTTTTTGGTTGATTTTTATAGCCATTCTAGCATGTCTAAATGAAAATATCGTTAAATTCTACTTGTGGCCATTTAGAAAAACCTCGATATTTTCTTTGGGCGTCCGAGAATAAGAAAGTTTTATGCTAATCCTTTGTAGTCTTTTTACGAATTAATAACTTCTGGTAGCATTCCATATTTATTGTTGAGGAAATTTTTGTAGATTAGGGTTTCACGACTTCTTGAATGCTTATTTTAAGCTTGTTATCGTGTAAAAAATTAAAATTTAAATATCCAAAAAGCCTTTATCTTAAACCCATTCTGGTTTTTCTAAAGTCCAAAAAAATCATTGGCGTATCTATCGGTTTAGAAATATTTGGCCTATTTTAATCCAAATGGTGGAGCTGTAGCTAGGGAATTTATTTTAGTTTGTGACATTTTCTAATGATAATTATAATATTTGAAAATAAAACTATCGCGATAACAGTTGATATCTTCCACATCATTTTGATTTTTTATGCACGTCGTGTTCAACATTGATCAGGTGTAAATCTTAGAAGTGTTCTGTTCTAACAGTGATTTTAATCCTAGCCTGATGAGACCGGCAATGTTAAATAAGTTAATAAATTAAATTATTTTGAAATTTTAGACATTTTAACCAAACTTTGAAGCAATATGACAAAAATGTACTTACCAGGTCCATGATGATTAATCCTAGAGTGCTGATAATTAGGGGCATGTTACTTTCTATGTATTGTAAAGTAACGAAACACAGCATGAGTAATAAGTTCATTCCAGTGTCGGATATAATTAGAAATATCAGTAACTGAAAGACTCTGTTGAACTGTCGAACAGATTTATGAAGGTGCCAAAGAATCTTGTCGCAGTCGTTTATTTCGTTCATAACGATATTTTCTGATTCAAGCAAATTCGTCTTAGCTATCTTCCTCTTCAAAAAATAGTACTGAGACAATAGAAGCTTGAGCGAAGAGTAAATCAGTCTAGTTATGAGAAGTTTGTAAATTTTCACAATTTTGATGGGAACGTATGCAACTATTGCTGAATAACTATACCAGCCCAGTAGGGAAATGAAGCCGTAATATTCGGTACCTATCAAAACAAATACCAGAAATAATTCTACAATAAAATTTACTTCAAATTGAAAACTTTTGCTAATGTCTCTTCCAAGGGTGGTTATATCGGTTTTCTGTATGTTGAAGAGTAAGTTTTTCCAACCCTTTTTTTTATAAATGGAAATAAAACAGGCATTTAATAACACGGTTTGCAGAATCCAACATATTATGTCTATTATTACCATCGGCATATTATAACGCACTTTATACGCTTTCGTACGTAAATAGTAACAACTTGTATTGATTACATTAAGTAAAATTACTATAAAAATAGGGTACAGAGAAGACATGGTTTCAGATACGTTTTTGAATGGTATTAACCCTAAAATTTTATAAAAGTCGAAAAAACTACACATAGTTGCTTCGATGCGTGCGTTTACTTCATCAAATAACCACAGACTAGTAATAAGCCGAGGCTGTAGTGTTACGAAGTGAGTTGGATACTTATTGTAATACTTCCGAACAGCGCATGATGTGTACATATCATAATTAAATACAAAAGGAATCGATAACCTGAATGTGTTACAAACATCGTTATTGTATTTTGTAACATCCTGGTTCAGTACATACATCTCATATTATGAAAAATCGGGCCAAACTGTATCACTGCAAAATTACTCCAGTGTTTGGCGGTTTTTGGTTCAGAATTCTTTCGGAATAAATGGACTGACATAAAATTTGGACAGTAGTTAGGGAATTCCTTAAGGAACAAAAGTTATATCAAATCAAAATGCGCTTTAACCCCGGAGGTAGGTGTCACTCCATCTGAGGAGTTGAAATTTTTACGTAAAAATAACCAGGAATCGACAGGAATAATCAGCAGAAATCGATGGAGGAATATGCAAACATGCCAATGTTTTATTGAGTTGTTGGTGATGGAAAATGTTGGTTTTTGAATCAGTTTTTCAACAATTTCTTATGATTAACTCAGAAACTTTAGGCTTCATCATTAAAATTATTATGAACAAAAGTACAGCTAACAAATTAGGGAAGCTACTGGTTTTTGTTTTGCTCCTCTACTAGAATATGGAACAAGTTATGGATCGTTAAAGATAACTGTTTGTTTACTGTTAACTATAGTCGAACATTTGTTAAAAATCGGAAAAAAGAAAACTTTTCGACGGAAACGTATATAACTTTTGTTGTAAAGTATTTGAAAATATCTTTGTTGTGAGTGTCAGTAAAAGTTGTTAACGCAAAAGTTAACTGAGTTGTGATGAAAATAAAATCTTTAATTCGCTTCATAGAAAAAATCAACAATTAAACCAAGATTCTACCGAAGAATTATGATTTACTTTGCTCGAGTCCTGGCAATTAGCTCAATCAATAAACATTCAATTCCTTAGAAACTTTGCAAAAATTTATATCGGGAAGAAAATTTGGAATGAATGGAATATGTACGAACCGATAGCAATCCTTTTGCGAGCGGCGTGAGTTGTAGTTTGAAAAAAATTTAAAAGTTTTCAATGTCAGTTTCGTGTTTATAGCTTTTTAAATAATTAAAATAGACCAAAATGATTCCAACAAAAGTAGTAGCTTGAGGCGTTGTCTACAGAATTCATTTGAAATTTTTTGGTTGTCTCAATCTATTATGGGTGAATTTTCAAAATCAAACTTTTTGGGAAAAATTTTGGTTTATATTTTTGCTGTAGTTTAGTAATAACGAAAATTAGAAAGAGATGTTTCAGATAAATGTTATAGCTGATTTATTTACTTATAGAGTTTTATTAAATAAATATTTCATATTTCAATTCATCACAGATATAATTTTTTTAACGACACACAGAGCGAAATTCTACACAAGTTTTTCTCGCTGACTTTTATTCCAGTTCAGCTAAAAATTTATTCACTTGCTCCTTTCGACAAAACTTATCAAAATCATTCTTTAAAAATTTCCAAAAAAACATACTCTAAAAACGGATGTAAAAATGACCTCTATTTATTTTTATGTCCATATTTATATCCATTTCTATATGTATCTATTTCCAAAAAAAAAAAAAAATTAATCAATTCAAAAAAGGACGAGATCAAACCGTTAGTAATAGTATAATTCGTATGTGAATCTAGTTTCAGTCCAAACATTAAAAAAAATTTCTAAATAAAAAAATTTGTTTCTAATAAAAAAATTCTAGAAAATGGAAATTAGAGGATAATTTGTGTACGCATAAATAAACATTATATTGAACCTGTGCATGATATACTTAAATATGATCAAATGCGTTTTAAATTTTATGAAGAATTTTATGATTATTTTTTTGTCTATAAACGTTGAATTCAATTTGTAGACAAATAATATGAATTAGAAAAATTTAGGAATAGCAAAAGTATCTTTTATTTACCGTAATTTATTTATAATATATCTTTTTTAATACATGGCAAAATACTTATTATGTGAGTGCTTTACTCTTCAAAAAGTTTTTACTCTTTTACCTATTTCTACCTTATTCCCCCTTATTACCTCCATATTTCTACCTTAACTACAGGTATATTTTTAGTGTATGCAATCAATTGTACGCATCAATAATTTTATGTATCAATTGATATTCTTAACTTTTTGTTGATAGATATTAAGTTTGAAGAAAGGTACTTTTGTATTTATTATTTATTTTCCTAAAAAGAAAAAATATGAAAATGGGTATTTAAAATATGAAAATGGGTAGTAAACAAGGTATTTCCAAAATTGAATTCAGTGACATGTAGTGTCACTAGAACACACAGTGAATGGTTTGATAATAAATCAGATGTATCCTTTTTTTTTAAATCAAACTAACTATCTTAGAAAGATGCTCCCTAGGTGCTTTTAAATATTCTTTTCTATCAAAATAATCAATATGTAAGGAAGGAAGGCATAATCTGTATTTTTTTGTTTCTAAGGACATACATATGATCTTTGCAGCTTACTGAGATTTATAAACTTACTGACCATTCCTTTCATACTGCCATTACTTCATCCACTTACAGTATTATTTTTCTCAAAGTTCTTAGATACAATTGAAGTTTTTAAAGCCTGACGGTCTTATTCATAATCGCATATTAGCGCTAAAATGTGTTTTAGCTTAAAATATTTTTAGATTGCGTTTCACGGATGTAACTATAGTTTTGTTGCTTGTATTCTTAACATGATGATACTATAGTTATCTTAGTGAAACACTTTCCAACGGCATTTTAAGCTGAAATTCATTTTAGCGTTAACCAAGAAGGGTAGCAATAACAAGAAGGGAACAATTTAAAGTGAAAAGATTTTGGTAGAAGGAAGTTGATCTCTTCAAAGATTAGAGTTTTTCTCCAATTTTAGTGATACAAAACAAAATCTGCTTCATCGCTCATACTTACGAAGTCTAATGTTGAAAATGACACTGACCATGCGAATGAGTACTTCGAAAGATTGGGTTCAAGTTCCTTTACACAGATCGTTCCCAAATTGATAAGAGCACTGCTTGCTACGCTGGCGAAACTGCAAAACATAATCCAACCGAACGTTTCGTTAAACAATCTTACGCTTCTTTTCAGGCGCGTGCAAATCCTTCCTAATTCAAGTACTTCTTCTACTGATCCGTTGCTGTGTATTAAATTCAAATTATGAATAGTCAAGTGTTCGATCTGCTTGTGGAAGAGTACCAAACAGTTATGCATCAGCGTGTTGCACAACAACCTGAAAAACCTGGTTACGTGGAACGTTGTAAAGTTATGCCATGGGGTAACGTAGAATGCTTCGGAAATATGGAGATACAGCTGAGCTCCGAAAGTGCACGCGTTACATATTAATTGAAAGAAAAAATTACGGGTGAACCCAAAATACGAATTTACATCTTTGCATTTGAACAGCTTATGTTGAGTAAGTTCCATGCTCTCATGAAGCGCTATCCAACTGCGAAAAACTTTTGAAAAACTTTCGTTCACCAAGTAAATCTCCGAGATTACCAACACGGCAACGGAGACTATATCCATATCGATTTTTGTTCTCAAATATATCGGAGAAACTGCATAAAAGTAATACATCAACCACACATCGAACGACACCCAAAGACCAAATCGACGATACTTCGATAACTTGTCTTGCATATCAATGATGCCGAAGTAAGCGCACATTTTCAAAAACGGACTCAAATTTTGATGCGACATATTAAAGGGAGGACCACTCAACTCTATGGGAGTACGAGTAATGTCAGTCTCATCGATTTGTCTGTTTACCTTCGAAACATTTCATTTTAATGTATGTACTATGATTAACTCGATTTCGAGTCGACAAGTCAATTTCAATTAGTGAATGAAACTACGAAGGGAAAAATTAATTTTTTTCGATGTTTAGAATTTCAATTAGCTTTAAAAGAAGTAGTTCATATTTAATAATAATTTCATATAATATAATAATATTATATATTATATTATTATAATATATATATATATATATATTATAATGATCATATATTTATAACATCAATTTTAATAACTGGACTCAATATAATTAATTATCTAGCCAACATTTCTCTGTTTATGAAGTTAATTAGTCATAACTTAAAAAACAGGAGACAATGTTAATTGTAAATTGTAATTAATTGTTTAAATTTAATAAAAGAAAGGAAATATATTTATTCCGTTCATTTCAATATTCACGATAATTACCGAAAGCTTTTTCTTTTATCTGATACTGTCAGCTGATATTGGGTCAATCAATTAACGAAAAGCATAGCTGCAATTTTTCAAAAACAGTAGCAAATTTTTAAAGATTAGTACAGTAGTAGTAAAGATTAAGAAAGTAAAGATTGTACAAAACTGAATCTCGACAGTTTAAAACAGCCTTGACTTTTTAAGAGTTTATTGCAATATGCTGTGAATTGTGAATCACGTACTATATATAAGTAAGCTATTTAATATTTTCACTTGAAAAATTTTTTTGGGGTGTTGTCTTAGGTGTATCTTATGAATTTAGAATACTTAACTCTTTAAGTGGTTAAACAATTGGGAGAAAAATAATGAAAAAAATGACTTTTTCAAATTAAAATTGTTTCCATGCTTTATTTCTAATACTAAAGGCCTACAGTCCAAAATTTAGGAGAATACTGGTCATTATTTGTAGTTTTTGAAATACTAGAATTTTTTCAGAGCAAGAAAAGCTACTTTTCAGCTACTTAAGTAGGAATCATGAGCTCCAGAAAGTAAGCATCCTACGGAAGAAATTATTTTACTTTTGGCATCGGGAAACCTTCCTATTCTGCCTGCCACGTGAATTTTGAAAATTCGACCCCATTTTTTGAGAAAATCGCAACGGTTATAACCTCTTTTTTTCCGTTCCAAAAATACGAATTTTCGGATTTCACAGTGAAAAATGCATAAGGTGCCAGCTAAATATTAAAAAAAAAAGACTAAATACTTAAAAATAAAAATAAATGTTTTGAGAGCATACGTTGATCTAAATCATTCTTTCCTTCTCAGAATTCGGGCAGGTTTAAGGAGAATACCCATTAAAGTGTAAACACATCAACTCGCGCTATCCTGAGATCGCGTCTGGGAACTTTAAGGTCGCAAAAGTATTTTCTGGGTACACACTTTCATCCAAATGAAATGCTTTTTCTTAGAATTCTAGTAGTTTTAAGGGGAACACATTTAAAAAGAAATCCTCTGTACTGTCAAATCCTCCCAGAAACAAAAAACGACCACTTACGTTACTCTTCAAAAATTAAGATAAAACTACCGAAATAAATTGATTACGTTCATTAATTAATCGCGTGATTAAGGTAATTCGAAAGCGGGGAAATTTTTAAAATATGTGTGACTAATTAACTAACGACCTCACATCTGTTGACACCCCTAACTTGAACCGAAACCGAAAATGTCAATGTAATATTGGACTCAACAGGTACATTATGATATATAGCATTATCTACCACCAGAGAATTGAACTGGGTGGTAAATTGGTTATCATAAAGTAAATATGTTACCAATGTAAATACATTATATTACAGATATAAAACCTACTAACTAATTAGTACTATATCTAGTTAATCTTTTTAAGTACATGATGCAGTAATGATAGTTTGAACATTATTATTATAATAATACAGAAATAAAAAGTAATTACATTTTCATACCACCTTTTCATTCATTTTAATAAACTTACCTAGTATATCTAAATTCAACTATTCTGATAACTTTTGTTTCACTACTATGAGACATATTTAGATATTTTAATTTATTTGGTAGAATATTGAAATACCTAGTTGCTGTGTACATGCATGTTTTATTACTTATTGTTTTTTCATGGTTAGGTAATTCATATTCCTGGTAATAATTCTAGACGTAAATAAATAAAGTAACATGTTGTAGTGATACGTTGTAACTTTGATTGGTATAATTGGAGGGCTATTAGAGGAGAGTTTTTTTTAGTAACGTTTTGAACCTAGATTGCAACTTTTCTAAGAGTATTAATTCAGTTTTATAGGCACTTCTCCATATTAATAGTCCCCAATTTCACATTATTATATGTTATAACATGAAATTAAGTACCAAATATGACCGTCTTACAAACTTTTTAACGTTAAATAAGGAATGTAACTTAACCTAACATAGGTGAAAAAAATGACAGGGTTCCTAATAAGAGAGGGGAATCATATTGGGACTCCCGTTCTCTTATTAGGAATCGTATATATTTTTTGAATTATCAGGTGTTTAAGCTAAATACATATTATTTCTTCTTTTCATACATTGCATACATGAAGTTTGCGTATACAACTTTACCACAATTGGCTTTTGATTTTTAACTCTCAAATATGGCCAATGGGTACCATTTTCTACTATGGAAGTTGTATTATCATCTTTATTAACATTTGTGTATCCATTTGAATCCATTGTATTGCAAACAATATACTTTTACCATTTCCTTATTTCATACATTCTACTAGTACTAATTGAATAATTTATTCCTACCACCAATATTCAGTGCAATGTAAACTATTTGTATTTTAAATTTTAATCAATTAATGTATTTTAAGTACAATTAAGAGAACTGAGTTAAAATATCGGGCGAACTTATTGGAATTGCAAATACACTATGAAATAAGTGGTCATAATAGAGACTAAACGAGGTAAAACACTTCGGTTGATGTTGAAAAATCCTGCTGCGGAAATCTTCGGCGCCAGAACTTTAATGCTCTGTGAGAACGACAGAAATTCTTCCTTCAAAGACGAACTAGTCAGTTGGTTCAGGATCAAGCGGTGAACAGTTTTATCTATGATTTGGCTACATTTTTCTATGGCGTCGGCCGGCAGGACGATGTGTAGGGTTAAAATCTGAAACAAAACGTGATTACAATTTTATGAAAATTTTAAGGAATATGTGCCATTTAAAAAGCATTTGCAATCGTTTAAGGAAAAACGGTACATCTTATGACAGGAGTTCTGACAGTTTACAAGAAAATGGGAATTTCTAAGTTACTTGTTTCGATTCTCATGTTCCTATTGACTGATTAAGTAAGATAGATGAGGATTACTTATGGAGGGTGAAAGTGATTTTTTTCTTTAATGTGATAACAAAATTCTCCAATTTAGTGTATTAAAGGGTTTCGAGTATTTAGAAAACAGATAAAAGGTATAAAGATTTTATGAGATTCATAAATTTCGTGGTAGAGCAGTTCAATGGACTAGCGACATTATCCATTCAATTTTAAAATGTGAAATTGTATTAGATTCGTACTTTATAAAACCGAGACGATCGACAATTAATCACGGAAAGATCGATAAATATGTAATAAATTAATTATACTAGTTTATTCTCTTGAAATATCATTTCTAGTACGCCTATATGAGACCACAGATTACTGACTAATCGCCAATTTTTATAGTTTCTGAACAAAAAACAAACACTTATACGCATTTCCCGTCGTTTTTCTGGTTTCCTATGTCTCTAGTATAAAAATCTTCCACCTTTTCGTTTCAGCTGAATTGTTGGTCATGGGATCCAAAAGCATCTCATCGAGCATGTTAACTATTTCCAAGAGACGAAAATTACTATAATAGAAGAAAGATTTATGTCAAGATTTGAATATCAATTGGTCGTATTAAACCTTTAAGCAAAGGTGTTCAGACTATTTTCAATGAAAATTTAGCCATTTCCATTCACTGATCCTTGCTTAAAATGCGACTTACGATCAATAGATGAGACAAGTTACGCTATGGCAGCTCTTAATACAAGTATTCACCAACATATGGGACATTAAATGGCCTGACAATTTTTAATGCACCGCCGCCAAATGTGGGAAATATTAATGCACCTGTTAGCTTTGTATTTAAATTGAAACTTTTTATTTGCACTACTGTTTGTTGTGTCAAGCGATGAGTTTATAGAAGCTTATAGTAAGTAAGTAAGCTTTTTTTCCGCTTTTTTTTTTAAGCAAAATAACATTTTGGGAGAGTACTTACTATTGTAAATACTGAATGTATTTATTTCTATCGAGCCTATAGAACCTGTCGAGTGACTTGTCGTTATTAAAACATGGAAATGTGGCTTTGAAGCGTATGTCTTATTTAATGATAAAAACCTTTTTGAGTTTATCACTTACATGTACAAACAAAACACGAAAAAATCAGACGTCCGCCTTTACAACTGAGCTGCACGAAAAAGTTTCAAAACTTTGGCAGATTGGCCAGAAATTCACCATTTTATTATGTCATCGCGTCGTGAATCAGTTATATGTGTTTTAATGGAACTTATTCCTACGATAGTTTTATCCTTACCACCGTTAACCCACAGTCAGATGTTCTGTTATTCACGTTAGCTTGGCAACTATGACTGTCAGAGGATTCTTTTTGAGTGTACGTTTTTCCCTGAGTTGTTACTTAATTTTTCAGACCGCTCAATAGCCCTCCTTATGTTAATAACATTGTCATTCATGAATTTAGATTAATTTAATTCACTTCACCCTTAAGGAAATAGATATTCCTATGAAAGCTCGTATTGAAATTTGTTTCTTTCTACTTTGCTCAGGGGTCGACTTGGAAACTTGAAAATGTGCACGCATAGAGCTGTTTTTCTGTTAGCCATAAGGCTTCGTGTCGAATAACGTGAATAACGCCGTATAATTTCGATATGGATCTATTTTCGTGAACATCCTGTATAAATGAATATCTTTAAATCTCGCTATTGAAGACTCTCTATATAAGTCACCAAAGAATATGTTAAAATTTCCTACTGCTCTCTGTGTAAACACCATGGTGATTGAGCTGTCTTATGCTATATTAGGATTAAAAGGAAGACAAATTGTTCCACAGAATATAATATATTCAGAACTATTTCTTTCTACCTAATTTGTCTCCTATCTGCCAATAAATAACAGAGTGGCGTCGAGCAATCTACTAGAGTAAACAAAGTTTGCTAATGATAATGGACTTATTGCATTGGTAAGTTCAATTTTTTGAATTTGACAGCCTTTGGTGTTACATGTTTTATTGAGTCCATAATATTACACAATATTACACAATATTTATTCTATAAACAGCCTATATTTTTAGGTTAACATCACAAACTCATGGAATGCATATATCATTGATCTCTACGCTTAAGACACAAAACTTCTGGGATATTTAGTGATGTTCGGTTGTTGGGTAAATGAGTGGTACTTATAAGAATTAAGATGGGGGTAATTATTTTAAATAAAAGTGGACGAAGTCCAGTACGCCTGTAGAGTATTACTCTTCCTTTCCAGGTAATTGGTTTGATTTTTATGCAATACAGTATAATTACTACCGTAAAATCCATGGCAAATGAATCACGATTTCTTGAGTTTTAACCATTTCTCCCGTTCTTAGCTTTATTTTAGGTGACGCTCATAACTGACGCTATTTACTGAACGTAAACCGCCATCACAGTTTTAGGTAACACTTGATAGAAAGTATGTATCGTTCTTTAAACCCAGTTAAGTAAAGTTTTAATAAGTTCACGTAATGGCTATAATTACCACGAATAAGGGGCTACGGCTGACAAAACTAGGTAGTAAGTTTAACTCACCATATCCAGTACAAAGAGTCCAGAAGAATCGAAATGGATAACAGAGGACGTAGTATTCGCGTACGTAAACGAGACAAGAAAGTAGGTGAACAAGTGTAACCCGCCAACCAGTTGATCTAAAAACATGAAAAAGACCACCCACTTAAACATACAGTTGAATTTGTCGATACTCCAGAATAATAGACGGTATAGTCTGACATAACTCGTCATGTCTCTTATGATACCATTTTCAAAATTGTTCAAGTTACATTTGGTGAGTGCTTCATTTAAGAAGTAATATTGCGATAACAGCTTATTCATAAATAAATAAAGTATCCTGGTTATCATTACTTTATAAATCCTCACAATTCTAAATGAGAAATATCCGAAAAAGTGAATTTGCCAAACACCCATATCACTTATCTTATAAATCGAGGTGATTATATCGAGCAAAATCAGGATAAATGGCGTCATCATTTCTAACCAAAAGTGCCATGTTGATCGAAAACACTCATCGAGGTCTCGTTTGAGTGTTGCCATTTCAGTTTGCTGTACGTTATACATGAATATATCCCAACTTCTCTTTTTATATAACGAAACGAAAAGCACATTGAGTAATATAGACTGAAATGTCCATGACACAGCGTCTATGATTAGTAATGCTCGTCTATAAGAGGGATACCTAGTTGTACGAGCATAGAAGCTTAGTAAATTTATTATATTTAATACAACCAAAATGAAAGCAGAATATAACGAGGAACTCGTCCTGTATTTGTTCGAAAATGGAACTAAACCAAAAAGACTGCAAAAATCTAAAACATTCACCATGGCAAAGTTGGTCACTTCAAGTCTTCGGATTAACTGGGATATGATAGAATTTCATGCTGCTACCATATTTATATGATTTGTATCGATAAGCGTCTCATTACTGTAAGTGTACTATAACAGTAAAAGGTTAAATAATCAATATTGCGTGAAATGACGCGTAGCAACAATATTTTGTTCTTGATTCCACCCAACTGTCAAATAATAGAGTCGATACTACCATCAGAATCAATAATTCAAAGGTAATATGTCAAATAATGTCACCAGACGTTATTAATAAATTCATGGTATTAATGGTATGAATATATTTTATATTTATTCCATGTACTATATAATTTTTTTACGTACGTGTAATATTAATTATTAATATTATTATTCCAGTTGAATTCAACTAATTTAATCTAAGGAAGCGGTGCATCCTCAAAATTACATTAGCGAAAAATGGCTTACCAACCGCCAAAGAGCTTTCGAGAAGAATTTGTTGTTAACCAAAAACTTGCAACAATACGACAAATGAAAAGTGCATGGAAATACGAAAATTTTCAATTTTTTGGTGCGGCAATGAGATTGCGAATGTTGTTTTTCCATGGAGACTGCAATCTTTCTCTTAATTTAGATTTACCACAGAATATTCTACACAATATTAAAGTTTAGAATTGTACATTTACATACATACATATGAGTTTTGAAAAATAAATGTTTGAAAGTTGATTAAACATTTCTATGGAAAACCAAAATATACAAACAATTATCCAGAAAAAAATTCGGCTTTCATTAAAAATCAGTTTAAAATATCCCAGTAATAATTAGGACTGACAGTACCTACGTCTATTTTAAAATTCCCATAATACATGGACATGAATATCATGAGTTACGGTATATTGAAAAAAATGTTCGTCAGTCAAGTTCTGCCACTTTGGATTTCATTTCCTGGATAAATAACAGGAATTCTTATAGTAATATATAATAAATAATAAGAATAATAATAATAATAATAACAATTATTATGATTATTATTATTTTTTATAATATGTATATATATATATATATATAGTATTATATAATTATATTATAGTAATAATAATATAATAAATTTAAAATATCAATGAAGTGTATGTAGAACATTTGGAGCAACGCATACATTTAATAATATTATCGATGGACATGGAGAATAAAAAAAAATTAGTGTAATATTGGCAATTTTTGGGTGAATCATGTTTAAAATCCGTGAGTTTGTGTTTGAAATTTATTTTTGATTGCTCTTTATTTAGTATATGCTATCCTTTACTTGGTACCAATTGTATGATTGAAACATTGATGTCTTACAAGTTTTACTTCACATTTTAAACTGATATGTTTAGTTTTTAGTTGTTTTTAATAACGACATGTGAATATTCTGATTTAATCTACTGTTAGTAAACAATGTAAATATTTGGTTTTGGCAAAGTACCACAATATTAAATTACGTTTTTGATTACTCCGTCACATCGACATTTCTTGTAATTTGAAATTTTAACGTTGATGTTTTAACAATAATTCAGAAGGTTTTATTTATCTTGATATCACAATTAATTTAAATTTAAGTAATTACATATTTCATTGCATCAATTCTGTATCATTTATTTCTTTGGATGTTGGGGGCCAATAAAAAAATGTTTGAATATCCATAATAATAGTTGTTACTGTTGATATAATTTGATCAGTTCATAATATCGCCTGTTAAAAATGTCGCCGGTCCAAGTTGTGAATTTTTCTTCCAAATTCGACATATTGATTATAAAAATTTATGAAAGAAATGTCTTCTCTCAGAAATTACTTCTTTTAAGTTATATGTGTGCCCGGAATAGAGCAACAGACGACTTTCGCGCTGAAAGTCAACAAATTATACTGTTAATTACACGTATAATTACTGCAAATTCCTAGTAATTTTTGTTATTGCAAAGCTATTATCTTTTCGTCGAGTAAAGTTCGAAAGAGGAGAGTTTACTTTCGCCTCTATTTATTACCTGTAGGTTTAGTTCTGATTAGGGAGGAAATCAGGTAAAAAATTATAAGTTCCCTAATGTCCAAATGTTTTCAGCGAACCATGCCTTGTAATCATTATCGTTAAGACATAAGTCATATACATTTTTTAGGGATGCTTGGTTGACAGCTAAATGTCTGTTTCTTCGGTATTCTGGAGTTGGGATGAGTCCAATTATTTTAAATAGAGATGGGCGAAGCTAATTGTCCGCCACGCGTCTGGAGTTTCAATTTTCATTTTGTTTCAGTCGGTAAATTGGATTAGTTTCAATGCAAGAAAATGTATTTTCTACCGCAAAAATGGAGATGAATCAACGAAACCATTTTATGAGTTTTAACCTTTGGCCGGTTCGTAGCTTTGCTTTAGGTGACGCCCATGACTAACATTATTAACTAAGCTCACACTGACAACACAAGTAATTTTAAGTAATGCTTTAAAGGAAACATCAACTGTTCCATAAGCTCAATCAAGTTAAATTTGGATAAGCTTGCGTGGTGCTGACAAAAATAGGGAGTAAACTACAATTTGACTCACCATGTCCAGTAGAAAATGTCCAGTAGAATCCAAAAGGATAGGAATTGAAAGGTAGCTCGCAAACTTAAATGCAACAAGAAAGTAGGTGAACATGTGTAACCCACCAACCGCAAAGTCTAATAAATTGACGAAAACCAACCACTTGAATAGACGGTTAAATGTATTGACTGACCTGTACAATTGAAGGTACAGTCTGGCATAACTCGTCATGGTTCTTATGATACCACATTCAAAATTGTTCAGGTTACATTTGATGATTGCCTCATTTAAAAAGTAATATTGCGATAACAGTATATTCATAAATGAATAAACTATCCTGGCTATCATTAATTTGTAAAACATTACAAATCTAAATGAGAAATATATGATAAAATAATGTCGCCAAACACCCATATCACCTCCATTCCAAATCCAAACGATTATTTCGAGCGACAATATAATAAAAGGTGCCATTACTTCTAACCCAAAATACCATGTAAATCGAAAGCACTCATCGAGGTCTCGCTTGAGAGTTGCCATCTCAATTTTCTGCACATCACACATGAATATATCCCAACTTGCCCTTCTATATAACGAAACGAAAAACACATTGAATACTATAGACTGAAATGTCCATGACGCAGCGTCTATTACTACTAACTTTTTATCATAAGACCGATACCTTGATGTACGTGCATAGAAACTTAATAAATTTATTGTATTTAATACAACCAAAATGAGAGCTGAGTATAGCGAGGAAAGCATCCCATATTTCTTAGAAATTGGAACTAAACCGAAAAGACTACAAAACTCTAAAACATTCATTACAGCGAACTGGGTCACTTCAAGCCCTCAGATTGACTGGAATATGTTGCGATAGATTTTCCTGCTATTACTATGTTTACATACTTTTGCGTCGATGAGCTTTTCATTTATGTAAGTGTACTATAAACGTAAAAGCCTAAATAATCAATATTGCATTAGATAAAGTAACAATATTTAGCACTTGATTTCACTCAACTTTCAAATGAAAGAATCGATCTTACCATCAGAATCAATAATTCCAAGATAAAATGGTAAATAATATCACTAAATTTTAACACATATGTTGTATTTATTCCGCGTACCATACAAGTCCTTTACATTTATAACTAAGGCTCGGATTTTATGCACTGAAAAGTGGGAGAAATATGCGCATATATATGCACTGAATTAACTTCAACTATGCACTATAATATCCATTATATGTACAGTAATGTGTCAAATATGCATCTCCGTATATTAGCAGAAAATAAAAAATAACATCCATGGTGGTATTAATTATTTATTGAAAATATACACATACACATGTATACATAGTACAGCATAATGATTTACAATATAATTAAACACGAACACACAATTTACATTTATAAAATAGTTCATTTTGATTTAAGATTGTTAAAACAGTTGATTATCACATGTTATTCTATATTATGCATTTGGAATGGTTACCTTTTGTCAGTTAATATATTTTTAAAAATTGAAAATGAACGATCGACATCTACAGAAGTTTTTAAATAATATGTGGTTATAAATCTACAGATACTATTTCACCATCCAATTATTTTACTACCAAAGATAATGTTGTGTATCCACAATTTTTCTCCAAAATATTGTTATATTTTTGGAACACAATTTTCCCGATGTTTCCAGTTATAGTTGACAAATTTTCATAAGGTTTATTTATTAATTGTGTTAATTGTTCTAAAGGTAACTCACCATTTTCCAGTTTTAAATTAGTTTCGGCAATTATGGGATAATTAGCGGAAATAAATACTAACTGACCGTTCAAAAATATAGGTTTTGCTTGTGTTATGAATTGGCAGTTTCTGACAATTCAAAAACGAAGCTTTTAATATAGCGTTTTCAAAAATCATTATTGAAAGGCACTATCACATATTCAAATAAAATTAATTGAAAATTAATTTATTAAATTTATTAAGTTAACAAAACAATAAATAAATAAAATAATATAAATAATAAATAAATTTATTAACATTAATTAAAAAAGAATTAATTGAAAAAAATGAAGTTTCATTCATAACTTTGAATCCGGAATATAAAATACAATTATGCTATCTGGGGAGGAGCAATGAAAGCAATGGACTGGTCTGGTGCTGGGTCTTAGGAGCAACAAATATCTCGTAGGAGGCGACATGTATCTGCAAAGTGTCAAGGTAATGGAAAAGTCAATAAATAGTAGTGTAGTGGAAGCAGGAAAATACTTGCCAGCTCTAAAGAACGAAGATAGTGTCGTGAAACGCAAATTTTCAAAAGTGGCGATATCAACAACCTGTCATTTTTTTTTGAAGAAAATATAGGCATAAACAAGTTGAATAAATTCAGTGGATAATAGCCACGTAGAGGTGAATAAATTTATTCTTCTTTATCTCAAGGTTTCAAATGTTGCGATACTCTGTAAATGTCACAACGAAAAAATCTTAAATAACCATATTGATACAAAAAATGAATCTGGGACAGAAAATTGATTGTACTCGTATCATATTCAGTTATAACAGTTGCAATTCTATCCCTTTTCCCTTTCCCTTTTGCATTCAGTAAATTTCACGATTTATGTATTGCAAATGTCACAAGAAAAACAGTTGTCGGGGCAAACAAAATATAACCTAAAAGTGAGCATTTTAGCGAGTAATTTGCATCAAGGAAAAATAAAACTAACTTCAAAACAATCCGAGAAAATAATTTTAATCGCTCATACCTTACAAAGGTATTCCATCGTAATAAGAAAACGTATTAAGTATTTTTTTTGTCCAATACACCTATTAAGCCTACAGAAGTAATGACTTCTTGATTTGTTTTTTTTTTAAGTTTTTGGTTAATAAATTACTGGGAAATTAGTTTTAACTCCATGGTGGTCGATCCTGCTATTTCCCTTTGCGTTTTTTTTTCTGGAGTGCACCGCTCGCCTAACATTTCGATATATTCAAGAGTGAACAAACATAATGCAAACTATCCGATTACACTACTTTTACAACTAAGTTATTTCAAACGAACTTACCAGGTGGGTACGACTTCTACAAGAACATGTACATTTAAAGACTGTTTTGAAACAATTGCAAACATTTAACATTTGTTCAAAGATGCACTTGCAATATCAAACAATAAATGACCTAAAACAGAACAGGTACTATTTCTCTATAGGAACTCTACTAATTCAATTGCTTTTACGAATTGAAACTCAATCACAAACCAGTGCACGAATGTGCTTTATTACCTTATTTGAATTGCAAATACACTATGAAATAAGTGGTGATGACAGAGGCTAAACCAAGTAAGACCCTTCGATTAATATTATAAAATCCTGCTGCTGAAATCTTCGGCGCCAGTACTTTAATGCTTTGTGACAGGGCGAGGAACTCCTTTTTCAACGGCGACTTCGCCAATTTATTCAGGATCAGTTCGTGAATGGTTTCGTCTAAGATCTGGCTGCTTTTTTCTACCGCGTCGGCCGGCAGGACGATGCGAAGAGTTAAGATCTGAAACGAAAACAGGTTGTAACAGATGGGTAATCTTTGATCATGTTTTATAATTTGTTGGTATGGAGTAACAACTCTTCGACCAATTCTCAACAATGAGGGCATGAGGAGAGACGGCGGGAAAAATGATCTCACAAGGGCGAAATTGTTGCACATTTTCATGTATAGAACGTGTGCTTATTTTGATGCATCTTTGCGGAATTTGAAGGCCTTCCAATGAACAACGAGCATTTTATTACACCGGCCACAGCGTCGGCGCTATGATGCTGTCGGCCTGTCAAAGTGGAAGAAAGGTTATGAGTACGATCGAATATAAACAAACCGTGGTTTTTGATAGTTCTGTTTCGCGAACCTTCCTTTCGAGGGGGGCGAACATTTATGTTTGCCATTTAATATATATAATAGCCAACAAAATGCCCATGCGATTCGGCACCGTGTCCACCCAATCGCATATAAATACCCACAGAACTGAGCAGCCGACTCCCCATGTCCTTTTCCATGCAATCAGCCTCCAATAAAATGCATTGTGTCCGGTGGGCTTAAGACGGTTTTAATAAATTGCGTAATTTTGACATAGGTTGTCGAATTGGCTAAAACGGGGTTCATTAAAAAACTTTAGGGAACGATAAAATTAGCTGTCAGTTTAATTTCGTTTATAAAACGCTTTTGGTATATAGATCTACTAATTTATTGGAACTAGCACCAGATTCTACATTAAACCCTTTGTAATGCCACAGCTTGGCCCTCAAGGGGCAGGAGTAATAGTCATAAGTTAAGGTCATAAATATATTATTTATTCGCATAAGTAGCTATAGCCATTATGCATTGTCAACGGAATATCGTTCACCTACAGATATGCGACCTACAGTTTTACAATTAATTGCGATACATTAAGAAGTAAACTTTGAAGTACAGTAAGCAGTAAGCTGAGTACCAACTGAATTTACGTGTACTACTGGGACTTAGGATAAATCGTGTAGTTATGCCAACACTTGAAACGTTTCCTTTCAAAAAATTGTTTCTGCATCACCGGGCATTACAACTTTTTGATAGCCAATATTGTAGCAATATTCTCGTCTCTTCATTGGTTTCTGTCATTAAGCGAGATTATAGTGACTCCTGATATACATATGAGGGGGGTTTAAAGGCTCCAGAACTCCCTAAGCCTACGTCAAAACGCTAAAATTCGCAGAATGTCCATCTTGGATATCAGTACCTCCTAAATTTTTTGGGCAATTTTCACTTTTGGAGTACCAGTAATAATAATGTGCCATAATAAATTAAAAATCTCAGTTTTTGTAAAAGTGGCTTCTTCGCAAAATATAACATGAGAAAATTTTTTATCTTGATGCTATTTATTACAAATTATATTTCGAAAATCCGCTAGAGCTGGAAAATCCTATCACTGCAAGAATTTCAAATTTTTCTTCTAAATTCTTCTCCATATGGAAGATTTGCAACTGTTATCATACTTAAAGGAAAATCTTGCGCGAATTTCAGGATTTCCTACAAAGTGGCGTCTTCGTATTCTTCTGTAACATTTAAGACGTCGACCTGTTTCAGTTCTTTTAAGGATTACTGAGCTAGTTTCTCTTTTCCTTTGCTGTAGGATTGCAAGTGTTGCGCCAGTGAAATATCCTGTTAAGAAATCTATCCATGTATCTTCCTTTTGCTGCACGAGCGTTACAGGGCACTTCATTATAGATTAAATGCATGTCAGTACATTAGAAAATTCAATCACACTTAATAAAGAAAGCAGATTAACTTTTAACAAGACTAATAATGCTTATTTTTTGATTTCAAAACATTTTTCATATACAAACGTGATATTTTGTTGAATTTCCAAAGCCAACTTAGTATCGTAAGAATTTGATTTCTCACAAAAGACATAAAAAGTTTAAATTAGATTTTCCTTAAAAAGATATGTCAGCGATTTCAAACAAAATTATATTATTTTAAAAGATACATAATATCGTCACCAAAACGTTACAAATCTGGAAATAAAGTTATAATTAAAAATGTCCCTTGATTCCCCGTTTCAGCCCCTGGTAATTACAGAGAAACTTAAAAATTACAGCGGGCTATTGTACCTTAGAAGCTTAGTCAGCCTAGAAAGTTTCAACTTTTGAATAATTTGAGATATGTTGAAAAAATTGACTAGAATGCGCCTACTTCAAAGAGCTCCAACCACCTTATGGAGCATTTGCATTAAGGTAATTGAGGTTAAATCGACGTAAAATCAAGCCTAACATCTGGGGTTTCCATTTAGCCGAAGAGTTCTAGGAAGCGCTTCTCGCCTTTGCTCTTTCTATTTATATTCATGTTTTTTTTGTTCTTCACGCTTGTTGGTGTAAGGCGTGTCGTTTATCTCAACATTTCTCACCTCGATTGTCAGCATGTTTATAAAAGTATACGTCGCTTTACTTTGGCCTGAGCCGTGATCCTGTTTCTTGTTTTGTTGGTAGTTGTAGAAATCTCGTGGTCGTGACAGTATACCGTGTTTTCAATAGTGAATTCGCTAAATTGAACTATTGCTTTCTATTATGCTTAAGTATAGTGAGTACCTGTAATAAATATTGGGTATATTAAGAGTAAAGAGAGTAGGAGAGCAAATTTTCAAAATCCTTATATGATGATTATGAACTTTTTAATCCGTGAATATATGGATAAAAAATGATAGGTTTTACAGAAATGAGAATATTTGAAGGAAAACATCTGCATAAGTAGACAAATAAGTACATCTTTCAATTTTTCGTGTGCATATAATCTGTACATTTTGACATATTTTTAGTGCATATTTTCTAAGGCTTGCTCATTAACCAGTGACAGATAGTCTTTCAATTTTCAGTGTGATAACCGTTCGGATGATATAAGTGCCCAGCCCGTTTTCAGGGCCAAATTACAATCTTTGAAGAAGTTTTTAGTTTTTCATAAATCGACGACGACATAAATTCTTCAGAACTTTGTTACGTACATAATTTTACTGTGTTCACCAAACGAGTTTCATTTACAAAGCAAATGAAAGTTGTTGAAAGATTGTAGTCCAATATGATACGTTTAAAATGTGCGCTACTCCTTGTCTAACGTGCGAACGGAGAGCTTAATACTCGTCCATTTCTAAAAGCGCAAGAAGCCTAGTTTTCAGTGCTTGACACGTTCAGTTTTTTCTTATTAATCATTATCGGTCACCATTAAAATCCTGTTTACTTTTAGTGTAGGAATAATTTTTGCCACTGCTACCAAAACCCCCTGCGTTAGTTTAATGAAATACAAAAATTATGCAAGGGTCTTACTTACAATGTCCAGTAGGACATGTCCTGTCATGCTTCCAAATAGGACCCATTCTCCTTGAAGTGACATTTGTAGGGCTGAAAAGCTGAACATTGCGGTTAAAAATACGCTCGTTACAACGTTGAACAGAAGTATAAAATGTAACCATTGATATAACCGATTAAATTTATTACAAGTTTTGTGAAGGTGTAAGTAGGTAATAGCGCATTTCTCCACTTGTTTAACAGCAATCCTTTCACAACTGTCTAAGTTGATGGTGGGAGCCTCGCGGAGTAAAAAACGATATTGAGAAAGTAGCGTGCACAGCGATGAGTAGATCAACCTCGACGTGATTATTTTATAAATTTTTATTAATCTGAGTGACATGTAGTACACCACTCCCCACATAAACTGATCATAGGAACCATTGCTCCAAACAAATAAAATTTCAATGCCATACAGAGCAAGGGGTGTGGCCAGCTCCAACCAGAAGTGCCATTTCAACCTAAAACACTCATCGATGTCACGTCTAAGAGTCTCAGATTCTACGCTTTTTAAACATTTAATGAATTCGTCCCAGCTAGTTCTCTTGTATACGGAAATGAAGCAACTGTTGAGTAATAATGACTCAGCTACCCAAAAGTTCACATCTATTATTATTCCTGGTATTGTTAGGAAACGATACACCTCCAAACGATGGTAAATGCAATACAGATTAATTGCGTTACATATAACCATTATAGACATCGAATAATATTTGGAGATCGCCTTGGATGTGTGTGAGAAAGGAACTGTCCCTAAAATGTTATAGATTGTTGGAACATCCAACATGGCTGATTCTAAGCTCTTATACATGTCTTCACTATGTGAATCAACGAATAATAATAGAGAGTATTGCGATTACGTTTATATCGCACTACGTTACCATCAGCTAACATAATTACGAAGTGGCTGTATTTCGACAGTTTAATAAATTAAACAATTACAATGACTGACAAAATAGGGTAAACATATTGACCATAATATTCAGGAATGAGTATATAGAAATGGTATGAAGTAACACTTAACGTTTAGGCGATAAATTGATAACAATTTCATTTACTTAATTGTGTTGGACACGGTTAAAAAAAGAAGGAAAACTGTCCATATAACTTGTATTGCATTATCTTCTTATCTTAAACTGTTTACTACTGTTAGCGTCATTGTTACCAATTTAATTATTTTTCTAACTGAGTGAGGTGGTTTCTTGTCTTTTATTCAGTAAAATATTGGAATTACTATTAGGAACGAATAAAGGAGTGGATAAATTTATTTCGGGGATTTTAGTGTGGGAAACGGTAACAAAAATAATAAAGGCCAGGACTTCCATTACATATAAGTTTTTAAGCGAATGCTCAGCAAATGGTATTTAAAGATAGTAAGAATATTGTTGCCTTAGGTAAGCTGGATAAAATTGAAAAGATTTTTCTTTCGCCTATTGAGTATTCATAGCTACAATTTCATCGATAGGTGTAAGAAATATCTAATTTGTGAAAAGTAAAATTAATGTTACTCACTGCGTCCAGTAAGAAGTAAAGTATGATCCAGATATACATATATAGTACAATTTTTCTGTATTTTTTCTCTTGCAATCAAATGGTGTAATCAGTATCTCCATATTTTTTAAAATATAAACAAATTATCAACTGTTATTCAAAAAAAACATTTTTAAAACAGTAATTCTTTGTGCGTGTTCAATTTTTAATTTCCTGTGGTAAACCCCTTTTTAAAAAAAAAATGGGTTTCAACGCAAAAGTGTGAATTTCTCCTAATATTTTTGATATTTTTACCTAAAGAACGTTCGGTTATTTAGTAGTAGAAAAGGTATACTTTTACCAAGGTTTGTCAAATATTAATTTTTTTGCGAAAACGAAAAATAAATAAAGTTGCTCTTCACCTTTTCCTCGGAAATTTTGAGAAGTGACCACTACAAAAGTTGTAGAATTCTGCGTGATCTATGCTTTTTATTGACTACTTTTTTATGTGAGGTCAACTTTCTCTTGTGATTGAGTATCGACATAAGCCTTTAGAACTTTTAACCTAGAAGTCATATTACTATTGGAGTGTCGATTGTCTGTATATTCTACGTAGTTCGTATTATTAAGAATTTGTATAATCGAAAGTCACTAATAAAATTAGTAAAATAACTAATGACAGAAAACTATACTACACGTACTATACTTATAATTTATTATGCTTTTTTATATGAAATTTGTTTTTCCTCAGTCTCACCTCCCTTAATATTGAAGAAATTAGTACACTTGCTTAGAATAATGTTGAAGTGAAATTTTGAATTATTTATGGAGGTCTTAAATGAAAAATGCCATGATTGTCATATTATTTTCACTTATTGATAACGGATGGATCTCCTTTTAGAAGAAATCCTGTATATTGATGTGTAGTATAGTTCTCTGATTGAATAGTGCTGTTTTGAGTTAAAAGATTTTTCTTTCGCCTATTGAGGATTCATAGCCACAATTTCTACATTTTCATCGATAGGTGTAGGAAATATCTAATTTGTGAAAAGTAAAATTAATGTTACTCACTGCGTCCAGTAGGAAGTAAAGTATAATCCAGATATATGAAACTATTTGTTTCCAATTCTCATCTTTTATATCTATAGTGACAAAGGAAAGAGTTACTAATGCACTCAGTACAGTATCCATTAAATTAAAAAAGTATATCCACTGAAATGTTGTGTTGAAATATTCAATAGATCGGCAGAGGAGTACGTAATTGATTCCAAAGTTCTTTAGTTCTGTCTTAGTAACAGAATCGAAACTGAGTAGATTAGTGCTGGCAATTTTCCGAGTCAGGAACTTCTGTTGAGACGTTAAAATGTGAAGAAAGCACTTAACTAATCTTGCTGTCAATATCTTGTAAAATTTCATTATTCTGTAAGGAATATAGGATAAGGCCATCCACATTAAATTTCTACTAGTCAACGTTAAACAAGTGGAAACTTCTAGTCCAAACAGAAGTAGACAAAGGGCTACTTCCCACCAGAACTGCCGTGTTAATAGAAAGTGACTGTTTATATCTCGTTTCAGAGTCAGTGCTTCCACTTTTTGAATGTTGTACAAAAGTATCTTCCAGCTGTTTCCTTTCTGTATTGAAATAACACAAGCGTTGAAGTAAAACGATTCTACCAACCACATAATTACATCCATTACTAACGGAGCCGTTCCAAAAGGAAATGGTGTTTTTGATAAGCGAAACCAGATGCAATATATGTTAATTGTATTGCACCCGATAAACACACATGAAGTATAAAACGAAGAGAGTATTTTAGACTCGCTTGAAATAGGTAATATAGCAAAAATGCGACAAAACTTCAGTACATTCAACATGGTTTTATGTATGTGTTGTTTCGCCGTCGTGTGGGATACGAGATACTGTACAGACTAATTCGCTTGTAATAATGTTACTTTCTGTTATTAAAATACTATGAACACTAAAGTGTATTAAAAAACGTATGTCAATAATTCGATTAGTCAATATGCTTATTGAGTAAATGTTTATATTAAATATTAGAAATACATACAAAAAGGTGAATTAGAACCAGATTCACAGGGTGTCCTGAAAATAAGGGCCATAAACAAATCATCTGAGAAAAATTTAGAAAACGATTGATTAAGGAGATTTAGCCTTTAGATAAACGGATTTTTTTCATAAGAGGTAATAGGCGTGAAAATAAAAGTCTCCCAAAAAATCACCTTTAATGAATCAACATCTATTAAAAAAAAAACGACTTCCCGCGTTTCCTTTTAGTTATGTCGCGTAATATTGACCCGTGACATGGTCATATGCATTTAGAACATGAGCCCGTCTTCATACATAATAGGCGAATCCGACACTTTAAATAAAGAAAAGGGGAAGGGAAATAAATACATACACCTAATTGTGGGATATGAACAGGTTCAATTAGCAGTATTATTCTTATGGACGAATTTGAGTCGATGTGACATTAGCACAGGAGTTCTCAATTAGCGTTTTTCATTTCTCAATAGCTCAAATCTCAAGCAAAAAATACAGAAAACCATGCTTTCAGTGACTGTAATTTTCTGTTAGACGATGTATAACATATTTATTGTGCTTTTAATGCCATTTAACGAATATCTTTTGTTTATAGAAAATGTTCATGTTCCATGAAACAAAAAATTCTTTCATGAATACTTTACACATTTAAGACAAGCGCAGTTCAATTTTACTTACTTTATCCACTATGGTGTAACACGTGCTACAGATAATTAAATTAATTCACCAGATTTTTGTTGCGCATCACTACTAAAATAAGGGAGAATCAATAAATGTGTCACCAGGATGTCACATAGAATTGGGAAAGTCGAGCACTGAAATATTTTACTGAATATCTCAACAGATCTATAATCATAAACAGTACAAGCAATTTTCTGTCTGTGTTTTTTGCTGTCTCTTCCAAACCAACCTTGTTGCTTTTAGTTCCAAGGTGTTCAGTTTTCAGTGTTCAGTTTCAGTTCAGAACAGTTCAGTGTTCAGTTTAAATTCAGTCATTTATATTATCGAGGACATGTAAATGTTTTCAGTTGATTCCGTGGATTCGGCTTACTTTACACTAAAATTTTAATTGTTTGACCGTAGTATATGCTGCAATTATTGAGTCACAGTGCCCAGTTTAGAATATCAACCATTCATATAATTTTTCTAATAATTTACATTGGCAGTGCTGCAATTAGTATTATTGCATTGTAAAGTACGTTCTGACAAGTATTGAATGGTAGACCGATACATGTATCATCAAATAAGAATTTATTGAAAAATAGTATTTTTCAAGGGTTGCTGCTTTTGGCTCAGACAAGTTGTTTCAGTAAATTCCGACAAGAAATTAGTTAGGTCTAAAAAATGTTCCTGTGGAAACGCACCTGGGTCTTCTAGGCCATGATTTACGATATCTACAGGTGAGACACACACTTAATAGTAAGTGTGGTGACCGATTACAGTATCAATTTCCTTACCGACCGTCGCGTGCCCATTGTGGCCCTCGTGAGTTGCATCACAATATCATCTGTAGTATGGGACTGCATGCAAGCCCTCACTGGGTCGACTGCAAGTTAGGTCGTTCTGGTATGGGTCCCTCTACATATAGGAATAAAAAGCAACGAGATAGCCAACGATCTGGCAAGAAAAGGGGCCGCGAAGGAACCGAATCGTTAATAGGTGGGAATGCCCTTTGCCGGTGCGAAAAGAGAATCGAAACTATTCCTTGAGCGAGAACAGCTTGCTCAGTGAAAGACGAACAAACTTAAGCTGACTGTTGACTGTATGGCAAAAAAGTAGAGGACAGCATACACATTCCGGGTCGCTGTGCGATGGTCGCTATCCACTGGTGTTAATCCTGGGGCCACATGAAACTCAGTCTCAGAGATCTAAACGAAGTAGGGCCATTCGAACTCTTACGGTTTGCTAGGATTATTAAACAGAAGTTATGAGGCTCTTGGAACGCATCGAGGAGTGCATTAGGTCGGCACTCTAAAAATACTACAAATCTGTATCCCCGAGGTGACCCAACAGACGTTATAGGTCCAGCATTGTTAGCGTTAGCAAGTTAGTCACTACGTAAACTATATTATGATTAATGAATCTTTAATGGTGCGTATTAAAAATTATATGTAAAACGTAATTGGTGAGGGTAGGTAGACCTCCGAGCTAAGCTTATTTATTATTATATATTTAATTATATAATTAATATCCAATATCTTGTCAAGTTTACAACGTTTTGACATATTGAAATTAAATATTTTTGTAATAAACACGTTAGTAAACGTCCGATAATACTTACCATGTCCAATAAGATGTATCCAAAAGTCAGAGAATATAAAGTCATTTTAGTATAAATCGGCAATTCTGTCTGAATGTAAAGGTGGGTGAGGGTAAATAATCCATTTACCGCGACATCAGATAAAATTAAAAAATCCAACCACTGAAATATGTTATTAAAACTCTGAACCATTCTGCAAAGAAGACAGTGCATGTTGCCAATATCGTCCATGTCATTCTTGGTCACATTTTCCAATGTAGCCAAATTGATTGTGATCAATTTTAGGTTCAGTGCGCTGTACTGACACAACAGAATTTGAAGGAAAGTTGATATCAATCGCGTCATTATGACCTTACAAAGCTTAATCAGCTTAAGGGGACTATGCTTAAGTGCGGTCCGTAAAAACTCCCAATGTCCACTATTTCTCCAAATAATACATTCCAAAGTGAAAATCGTGATGGGGATTGACAGTTCTAGCCAAATATTCCACTTTAATCCAAAACATTCATAGACGTCTCGTTTGAGAATTGAATTTACTGCTGTTCGCGACTCGATTATAAATTTCTTCCAACTACTTCTTTTGTAAAGGGCTACGAAACAAGCGTTGAAAAATATTAAGTCGAATAACCAAAGAATGCAATCTATCACCACCATTGGTGATTGGGCGTGACTGTAATCATATGTACGCGAATAGAAGCAAATGGCGTTCATCACGTTTCCTAATATCATGAGTAGAAGAGAATATAGCAAAGAAATGTTTTTATATTTTCCTGAGAGTGGTATGAAACCAAAAAGGCGGCATAGCGTTAGTATAGTTGTCATTGTTGAATGTGAAGTGAAGCACTTCGTCTCTGAAGTTGATTGTTATCGGTTTGACGCATTTTATTGATTCAAATGAATATTAAAATGCACGCAGTCACTTTGTATATTAAAATTTGTTTGTTACGTACGTATATTATGACCTTGAACTTTCTAAATAAAAACAAGGTATGTTTGTTAAAATATTGTCACAGCCACAACGATCAACAAAACAAGTAACGGGATCACGGCTCAGGCCAAGGTGAAGCGACATAAACTTTCATAAACATCCGATAATCAAGGTGAGAAATGTTTCGATAAACGACACGCGTTACACCATCAAGCGCGAAGAACACAAAACAAAATATGAATATAAAACGAAAGGAAAGAGGTAAGGCGAGAGGAGGATAGTGTGGTCGAGGAGAGTGTTGTCCAAGAGGTTGCCGTGTCGGTGTCTTCCCTAATGGTTGGACGACGGGTTTAGGGGTGAGAGTAGAGATCGAAACTGTCCGGTCTAACGAGGTGGTTCGTCGACGAAGAGACCGAAGAGAACCTACAGTCCCGAAGCTGCTCACCGACCCGTCGCGCAATATGGAAATCCACAGGACCGGATAACAGCCCTCTATTATATAAATCACCTCCTTCGCCTATCACGCTCCAGCCCTTAGGATTCGCTGTGTCCGTAAATCTATTTTTCTCTTTTTGTCTTTTTTTTTGGTTAGTACCCCTGACCTATAGGTGCTCCGCTCCAGGCGAGAAATAAAACCTTTTCTTCCTTTTTTTGTTTTCGATCTGTCGTTTCATTCACAGCAAGCTCTACCCCCTGTGGATACCAACCCCCTCTCTCACTCGGACGTGACATATGGTGGAGGCGTCTGGCTCGTGACAATATTAATAATTAGAACTCGCCCCACTGTTAAATGTTGGCCAGATATTTTTCAAAAAAAAACTTAAGGAATTGCATCCAAAAATATTATTTTAATACTACAACACTTAAGTGGCGTTAATACATAAAAACAACTTTGTAGAATTAAAAAATGTAAGTATTTTATGAAAATAACAATATGTGCTTTGAAAATTATGAAATATGCTTAGTAAAGTTATGATGTTCCTTTTGTGAAATTACGAAATGTACTTAAGAAAAACATTATATCTACTTCCAAAATTAGCTAATATATTTGTTATATTATAAAGTTCGTATTGTGTAATTACAAAATACGCCAAGCGAAATTACAAAGTGCTTGTCGTTAATTAAGAAATATGCTTCGTAATATTATGTACTGAGTGTTGTTAAGTGACTATTGTTGAATTTTTGAAATATATTTGCTTATATGCGTTGTACCATTAATATAAATTAATACAGATTCATTGAAACATAAGGTGGTTTTTGGAGGATGATTCTTACGCAAAATTTTAACTAAAAGTACGTTTTTTGACTTTTGGGGAACCAAAACTGGTTCCCTGAAAAACTAATTAAATCTTCAACCGTTTCAACGTAAATGGGCATCTTAGAAATAGTAAGAATGTATAATTTCTCAAGAACTTTTTAAAATTGGCAAAGTTGTGCAGTTCTTCAAGATATTTGTGAATTTATCTATTTGGTAAAATAATATTCACATTGTTGATGGATTGTGCCGGTCCATAATGCTGAGGTTTAAAATATGATTTTATTAAATATTTAGTGAATTTTACAGTATTTTAAGGAATTCACAATGTATTTTGAATATTCAAAAGATGTGTAATTTTACCTCAAATTTGTAAAAATACATATTATGTATTCACACACATTCATCACACCAATTTTACTTTCTGACGACATTGTATCTTCAAATATTGAAAAATATTTAAAATACCTTTTAATAATGAAATCGGGGAATTGAATCACCAATAATTAAAAGCAACACCCCAAATTAGTGTCACGTCATTCACTGCAACATATTACTCAAACCAGATTTATTATTTTTAGATTTTGTTGCCTCCGCCCCTCAAATATCTTTTCCAGAAAAGTTCCTTAACTTATTAAAAATCGCAGACAATATAGATAAATTTTCATTGAACCAGGAATTCTGCTAAGTTGTGATAAGTTGACACAGGACATGTAAATAACCGACGTCATTATGAAATTTCGATAAATAAAATTAAAATTACTTACGATGTCCAATCCAACATAGAACACGACGCAGAAAATTGAAACGAATTGCATGAAACTTTTGTCGTCCACACCCACGGTAACAAAGGTAAGAGTCAGCAACGCACTCATGACGGTATCCATTATATTAAAAAATAATATCCACTCGAATGTTGCATTGAAATTTTCGATGGAGTGGCCAAGTAGTACGTACGTTTGTCCGAAGTGGCGCAATTCTGTCACAGTAATCGTTTCTAAACTGAGCAGAGTCATTCTGGCGATCTCCAGAATTGAAAAATTGTATTGAGATATTATGATGTTAAGAAAGGTACTGGTCAAATGTGAAGTTAAAATCTTGTAAAATTTCACAATCCAATAGGATATATAGCCTATCGAAAGCCATTTGTAAGCGCCTTCCATCCATATTAAATATTTGGCAGTTTCTACAACACTTAGAAACAGCAAAGTCGCTACTTCCAACCAGAAATGCCATGTTATTCGGAAACAAACGTTAACATCTCGCTTAAGAGTTCTTGCTTCCGTCTTTTGAATGCTGAAAAATAAGGTCTTCCAACTGGCACTTTTGTATATAGGAATAAAAGTGGTGTTAAGAAATATCGTCTGCACTACACACTGAATTGTATCCATTATCATCGACGCTATTCCGTAGAAATACCCTTGAGATGTTCGATACCAGTAGCAATACACATTAAGTACATTACATACGATTATAAAACAAACGGAATAGAGCGAAGAATTGGTATTAGATCCTTTTGAAAAAGGTAGCACTGCAAAAATGCGACAAAGAGTCAATATGCCCCTCATGGTTGTTGGATGACGGTTTATTTCGACTATAAGCTGTAGAATATGTAATGAAAGTGTTAGTTCCATTCCAATTATCGTGTTGACGACAACTACGTACGCATATTGATGTATGAGCAAACATCATAATGGTCGTAACCGAACATGAATTTATCAAATCAATATTTACATATTTTGATAATGTGTACTAAATTAATAATTCCTACAAGGGTACAGTACTATGAAATGTCATTTTGCGAATATTTAAACTGGGGTACTTGCATAAATGCGTAGTGACTCACTGACGGTTGTTTAGTAATTTAGATCATTACGACTTTTCATTGTATTAATCTATACCGTATTTCGCTTCAACACGAAGTAATATTAATGAGGTATCCGTCAAAAGTGGATATTGTTCATGTACCGGGGGAAAAATTTTCGCAGTTATCGTTAGCAGTCCCTACATTTTCACCTATTTTTCAATAATTGTGTGGGGACCACCCTGTATACCGATGGGAGGACAAATGGCCTGAAGAAGACGAAATCCGGCCCTTAAGCGATCGGATATCGAAATGCCAGTAGCGTTTCGCGTTTTCTACAGAAAGGTCGGCATAATGCATAATGTTTTAATTATGAATAGTATATTTCACTGTAATAATTGTTACGCAACATTTCCTTCCCACTTTATCCAGGCTTAGGATTGGCGTTTGTTAAAATTGGCGTGGTTAAAACGTTGTCTGCTTTTTGCAGTTCGTCAATACCAATTACATACTAACAATACAGTATTAAATATACAAAATTATCATTATAAATTATATCAATTTGAAATTCGTTAATAATTATAATACCAATCATCCGAAAATTCAGGGAAGCTATCATCATTATTTATTATGATAATGAGGGGTTCCGTTATTCTGTCAATGAAATTATCAAGTTCCGAATTTTCGGCCTCTTTCTTTACGGTATGATCAATCTACAACTTTTTTTCCAATTTTCGGGGATTACACTTTTTTTTAAAACTTTTTTAAAACTTAAACAAAATAATTTATATAATAAGAATTAAGTTGTTTTATCATCACTTTTCGAGTGGCAGAACAACAAAAAAAGCTATAACGTCAATGGAACTAGCCTCAAAAATAACTCTGCTCACTACGTTCGTGGCAATAAGTTGGCGAGAGTCAGAGTTTTCGTATGATATATGCAGTACCTTTGTGGAAGCAGGAGTCCCTATGGAAATAACAAAATATATTATTAAGGACCTATTTGGAAAAATATACCAAAGAATAAGCTCTCGGTGAATCAACAGGAAAAAAATAGTATTAGAGACAAGGCGTCTAATTATAAAATGCATGAAGGCAATAAATTCAGAGGAACAAGAGAATCTAGGTCTATAGATGAAAGGACAGACGATATTGAAAGGTAATAGATCCTATTGGATGCGTAGTCGCATGTATTTTTTTTTTGTTTTTTTTTTTAGCCACTTGGCTGATGTTAATATAGAGCAGTTCTACTACTGCCCCACTATTTAATACTTCTTTTTTTTAATTCAGCCGTAAGTTTAGTATGTAAATGTACTGTTGCTTGTCGCCAATGCTGCACCATACATGGAAAAAGCAGGAACAGTTTTGAAAACTCCACTTAACGTGTGTGGAGTCCAAATCCGAATTATATCCTGATAAAACTCGTTTAGTTCAATCGATAAAATTTATTTTCTTAGAAACTGCATCTCGCGTACAATTATTTCTCAAGAATTGCGATTACCTCCCAAACCCGTTTTAATTCTTTGAGTTACTTAGTTATCTGTTACCATTTTTACGCAATCCACTTTAATGACGTTGAGAAAATTATTTCTCCGTTATATGGAATCGATGAAGCATCAATAAGTTCGCAAAAATTTGTTTGAAAACAAAATTCTTAAACATGATTGAATATGTGTTGATACAAATTATTCTACGCTTCCAGTTTTAATGACTTAAATACCTTGATAAGTAAAGAAGTCTCTAGAAAACCAAAAACCAGCCTTTGGTGGTTGCCGTTGATACTTTAAATAATGCTATGAACGCTATAAATTGTACACAGAAATAATGATCGCCTTATTAAAGCAAAATATGATTGTCTTTTCTAGTACCAAACATTTAGTAGTAATTAAAAAATTTTAAATGGCTAAAGAATACATAGTTCATTTTAATTATTTAACACCAAAAGACGTTTTACCAAACACAAACGAAAACGCAATTTTACATTTGACATGTAAAGAACGTGTTTTGTTAAATTGTAATTCTAATTAGGACTTTATTTTGATAACTTGACAGTGTATTTAATTATAAAAATGTTATTTTTTGTTTTATATGTATGTTTTTTTATTATATGCCTATTTTTAGTGCCCTCTTTATAATTCTTAGTTACTTAAATGTCTGAATAATTCAAAAAGTTTTACCTACAAATATTAAGTACCTACAGGGTGTGAAATTTATGGATTGGGCTCTCAGAAGGTCCAGAGAAATCGGGTGAGGCCAAATTTCTCTTTTTTAGGGGACGAAAAAAAGAAATAACTAGCTTCTAGAGAAGTTAGGCTTGAAGTGATGAGTGTTAGGTAGGCACTATAAAATACTACAAATGTATACAGGGATCCGAGATTATACACTTATAAGATCAGCATTGTTGGCGTTTAGTAGATTAGTAATATATTGTATTTAATTTGATCTTTAATTGTGTAAAATAACAGTTATACTCTTTTTCATGAAGTGACTTTAGATTTTCGTAAGCATAACTAGTAAAAGTAACTAGTTGTACAATAAATGCGCCATATCTCATCAAGTTTATAAGGTTTCGAAGTATAAAAAGTAACTAGTTGTATATTAAAAGATTTAATAAATAGTGGGTAATACTCACTGTATCCAATAAGATATATCCAAGAGTGAAGAAATGTAGAGTCGCTTCAGTGTAAATCGGCAGTTCTGTCTTGTTACAAAAGTAGGTAAGGGTGAATAGTCCAGTCACCACAATATCAGATAGAATTAAAAAAACCAGCCACTGAAATATACTATTAAATCTCTCAACCGATCTGTAGAGAAGACAGTGCAAGTTGCCAAAATTTTCCACATCATTCTTAGTCATTCTTTCCAATGTAGCGAAATCAGTTGTACTCAATTTTACTTTCAACGCTCGGTACTGAGACGACAGAATTTGAAGGGAGGTTGCTATCAATCGCGTCATTATGATCTTACAAATCTTTATCATCTTAAGGGGTCCGTACTTAGCCGCAGTCCACAAAAGTGTCCAATATCCACCATTTAGCCAAAGAATACATTCCAAAGTAAAAAAGGTGAAGGGTATTGACAGTTCTAGCCATATATCCCACTTTAATCGAAAACATCCGTAGACGTCTCGTTTCAAAATTGCATATTGTGTTCTTTTCGACGTGATCATAAATTTCTTCCAACTACTTCTTCTATACAGTGCCACGAAACAAGCATTGAAAAATATAGAGTCCAATAACCAGAGAAAGAAATCGATTATCACTATGGGTGGTTCGTAGTAACTGTAATCAGATGTACGCAAATAGAAACAATAGAAATTCACCGAGTTTCCTAATATCATGATTACTAGAGAATATAGCAACGAAATCTTTTTATATTGTTTTGAAGGAGGTATGAAACCAAAAAGGCGGCATAGCGTTATTATAGTTGTCATTGTTGAAAGTGAAATGACCACTTCGTCACATTGGTCGATTATTATCGGTTTGACGCATTATGTTGATTCAAGTGAATATTAGAGTACGCGCAATCACTTTATAAATTAAAATTTGTTTGTTACATACGTATATTGTTTTAACCTTGAATTTACTAGATAAGAACAAGGTATGTTTGATAAAATATAAATAATTAGAACTCCCTCCATTGCTAGATTTGGCCAGGTAATTTTACAAACATCTTACTACGCTTACTACAACACTTAAGTGATGTTAATGCCTAAAAACAAGTTTGTGGAATTACAAAATGTGAGTATTTCATGAAAATACGTTATATGCTTTGAAAATTATCAAATACGTTTAGTAAAATTCCGATGTTCGTTTTGTGGAATTACAAAAGTTACAAAATATTCGACATGAAATGTTTGGTACTCGATATTGTCATGTCTCCATATTTTTGACGCAAAACTGATTATCTAAAAAAACTAATCTTGAGTTCACTAATGTGTCCTATTAACTTTTAACTAATTTGTAAATATCAATATTCAACGTGCTTTATTAAGTTTTGCAGCTACAGTCTTGAAATTCCATTTTGTTATTGGCATTTATAGCCTTCATAAATCTTCAAAAGCGAATTGTATGTAGTTTATAAAAGTAAAAAGGATCAGTTCTAATTATTCAGCTAAGATTTATTATGTTACAATTTTATGAAGAGTTTAAGAGGGTGAATTATGTGATTAATCTTATGAAAGTCTTCCCAGTTCTTGCACTTGAAGTTTGTGGTAGCGTTTTAAATGTATTTTTATGCCACACGTCAGGTATCCTCCTCATTCGGTAATTTTAAAAATTAATTACAAATATTATTTGTACCTCATACTTTTCCATTTTTCAACCTTGCTATAGTTTGCAAAAAATTCGATACTTGATAGATGGGAGAATTTTCAGATCTGTTTGGATCTTCTAACAACTGGTTTATGTATTGTTTCCAGATTTATATTTTTTCCAAGCAGTCCAAAATAAAATTATGTTTATCTTCAATTTTTCCACTTACATTGCAACTTTTGAGACCCAAATATTTCTTTGATTCTCAATAACATGTTGAAGGTGTCGTCTTTCCTCTCAAGTTCTTTGATTTCTGAGCACTGGCTTTCTACCCATTCTTGTTTCGCACATCTTGTCTTACGTTTAATCAGTCCTTGCATATTTCGGTATTCTATTTTTTTTTAATAATCTCAGGAGTTCATTTCAAATGTTTTTAAACCTTTCAGCCATCTCGGGAATAGTCGATTTTACACTTGATGGGGTTTCTTTAAGTTCTTGACATTGTTCGAATATTTTTCCAGTTACTAATGACACATTTCTTCTTTTTCTTACATCCCATCTTTTTCTGTCTTTACCTTTCTCCCCCTTTTAAGCCTGAGCCCAAATTGTCCAGAGAGAAGGCTTGATCTGAACACACATCAGCTTCTCGGTACGTTTTAGCAACTATGCAGATATTATTGTGCCTCTTATTTATTAGTAGATAGCCTGTTTTCTTACAATGTGACCTTCTTCATTCTGAGATGAAGTCCACGTGTATTATCTTCGAAGAAGCTACTTAAAGAGGGTATTCAGGATAGCAAACTGTCCCTCCCTCACGAAGTCCTGAGGTCATCTTTCTTAACCTGTTTTAATATGACAGATAATGCGGAATACCCAGTTTCAACTTCATCAGGTTTTTCAGATGTAAGTGAATAGATTTGTATTAACTTCAATTTGATAGGTATGCTTTTCAATTCAGTCCATAGTGTTCTATAGTCCATAGTTTCCCGCCATTTGAGCCAATTTCTCAGCCGCAGGGCAAATGGATGCCCTAATACACATCAGCTCCCCATAATCATAAGCTGTTGCTGATGTGAGGCCTTATTAAAATACCTGGAGGTTTGAACAATATTAACAATAGAAGCCAAAAAAAAATTTCCTACATCAGCAGTTACATAGTGCTCGACTATCTAAAGCCTGATAGCTAAAAAAATAGGCCAAGGTGAATACAGAAGAAGAACTAATAAAGAAATATTAGATAAAATGGAAGGAGAAGACATAATCCAAAGAATAAAAAACAAAGAGTCAGATGGTTGGGGCACATGTGGAGAGCGGGAAACAGATCTACAATTTACAGCATTACAGAATGGCAACCTGGAGGAAGAAGGAAGAAGGGAAGACCAAGATCTACATGGATGCAAGAAGTTCGAGCAGACCTAACAAGAGCTGAAGTAAGAAACTGGCAGGATAAAACAATGGATAGAAACAGATGGAAACAAATCTGCGATAAAATATAATAAATAGAGAATGGGGACTGATCTACCCCGAAAAACACATCTAGAGAGCAATGCGGAGATACCCCTCAAAGGGTGACTAGCCACTTAAGCTTAGCCATATATATATACCTAAAGCTGATCTATATTGCAAAATTCACACTAAAAGATAGTTTTTAGTGCAAACTATTAAATTCAAATCCACGAATTGAAATGTAAACACTCAAATCGCCGTCTGGTCGAACACAGAAAACAGAAAGCAGGCGTTATCATCTCTCGCTTTTACTGTATACAAGCAATTCTTGTAGTCGTCATCAGCCCTTTTGCGTGGAATTTTGGGAATCAAGGTCGATTTTTTTGAAAATTGGGATTTAGGTAGTATTTGTAAATTTGTTTTAATGAAAACAAACCCGGCAGTCGATAGACCGACTAATTCTAAGCAACTTTTGTTTTATGAAGTTTTTTGTAAATTGAAATTTTTCGAGTAATTCACGATTGAAACTACATTTTTCATTGAAGAAAACGGAAGTTATTTAACGGTTTTTCACGAATAACCTGAAAAGTTTTCATTTTACCGGAGAAAACATTCAAAACAAAAATGTAGCTAATAAAAAAAACAGAGATTCGTTTTTAAATGACCTCTGTAAATCCAATAATGGCTGAGGTATTGCTCGTTGAATGATGGTTAATTTTCGAGAACCCCGAAATTGAAAATATTCAACCTTCAACAACTTGAAAATGATGAAATTATTGGAGAAAACTCAATAGCCCTTTTTTAAAGTACACAAAAACCTTTCAAATGAACGGATAAAAGTCTTTTGCGTAAGAATTGACTGATTTATAACAAAAATAAAGTAACACCTTTCTTTTTTTTAAATTTAAAAATTACACCCTCGTCATTACCACCCTGATAAAAATTAAACCTAACCCACTTGCAATTAACTTTATTTAGGTATGATTGATATAATCCACGTGTTTTAACCAGTTTAGGATGCTTATTTTAGAAAAAATAATTGTCTAAAATGAAAACTGCATTTTCGTAATTTTGGAAAAAAAAATGCATTTTTCTTAAATAAATCAATAACTATTCTAGATATGAAAAAATGTTTCGAATGTTATTTGCAGGGTTTGTCATACTGAAAATTTTTATTTGTTAGTTTATTTTTCTTTGTATTATAAAAATTGAAGGAGATATGGCGGTTCGAAGTTTGCATTCGCGTACAAATATAGCTCGTCCAAGCCTTTTGAACGCAACCCTTTCTAAAATTACGAATTATAAAATCTTTTAACTAATTTGATCTTAAAGCGCTGGGAATTCCCTACAAAATGCTATTTTTTAAGTTTCTAGCTTGGAAAGTAAGGGAATTATCGTCGAAAATAGAATTGAATTTTTTTATTTCGGAGCACGAATTTTAGAGCATAGGTACAAAGGCAGAAGCGAGTAATATATATATATATATATATATATATATATATATATATATATATATAGATAGATAGATAGATAGATAGATAGATAGATAGATAGATAGATAGATAGATAGATAGATAGATACAGGATCGACTAGATTTCGACTAGACAAACTACATTTATTCATAAAAATTCATATTTTAAGTTAATTCATAGCTAAAATCAGATCTACTTACGGTGTCCAGTACAACGTTGAGGACGATGCATAAAATTGAAACAATCTGGTTGGTCCAGTTGTCGGATTCACCCATGGTAACAAAGCTAAGAGCTAGCAACGCACTCATAATTGCATCCATGATATTAAATAAAAATATCCACTGGAATGTTGCGTTGAAGTTTTTGATAGATTGGCAAAGAAGCACATACGTATTTCTAAAATTGTTCAGTTCGGTCAAAGTTACCGTTTCTAAACTGAATAGTGTAATTTTGGCGATTTTCAGAGTCAAGTACTTATATTGCGATGTTATTATGTTGAGGCTACATTGAATCAAACTCGAAGTTAGTATCTTGTATAACTTCATTGTCTTATAGGGTATATAGGTTATCATAATCCATGAATAATCGCTTTCTATCGATATTACGTATACGACAGTTTTTAGAACACTTGTAAGCAGCAAAATCATTACTTCCAACCGAACATGCCATGTTATCGGGAAGCGATTGTTAACGTCTCGTTTAAGAGTTTTTGCTTCAGTCTTCTGGATGCTGAATAATAATGTCTTCCAATTGGGTCTTTTGAATATAGAAATGAAGCAGACGTTGATGAAGATCGACTGCACTAACCACTGAATTGTGTCCAGTATCATCCTAGCTGTTCCATAGAATTGTACTTTAGGTGTTCGATACGAGAAGCAGTATACATTAAGTATGTTACATACGATTACAATACATAGAGAGTAAAGCGAACGAAGGTTTTTCGGCCCATTTGAAAATGGTAGTATTGTAAAAATGCGACAAAGTATTAATATGTCCGGCATGGTTGTTTGATGAAGGTGTTTTGCGACTCTGTGCGGTGAAATATGTACTGAAAGTGTTGGTACGATAATATCACAGCGTTTCCGAGCGATTTCGGCTTATTGATATATCGATTAAACATCACAATGTTTATAACCGATTGCAAATGGATGGAATTGAATAATGCAGAGATTAATTCAATATTCATATATGTTTTTTCAATAATAACGTGCACCAAATTAATATTTCCCACAAAATAGCTGTACAGTAGTGTAAGTTGTTATGGCTTTAAGCTGATGTAATTGAATAATTACATATATATTTATACGTATATTATACATGTATAAATACAATTTTTAATTTATAATAGTGTGATTACCCCTTAGGATAATGTTATTCATTAGATTTTTTTAATGTTAGCCAAATAATTATTGCGATATAAATATGGTCATATTTAACTGACCGATCTTATCTACCTTAGCGTCATGGTAGACATAAGCCGGCTGAGGTAGCAATCTCAAATAGATGGTATCCAGGAACGTTGAACCAAGAGGATCATCAAGCTAAGATATGGAAATGATATCGTGCCAGTAAATATGTAGCGTAAGGTTAAGTGCCTTATTAATGAAGCTCCATGAGATGTCTGATAACTCTGATATCGCAAAACTGTGCCACTCGTGAGAATCTTCATAGGGATCCTTAACATTAAAACTCGAAGATCAATGTGAGGTGTTCGTAGGAGACCATCGAATTCAGGAAATTTTCTTCATCAGCGAGAAGAATTTGAGGAAGGGAGACTGCAAGGCCCCGCTACAAGAAATAGCAGAAGTCTTTGGCAAACCTGTTACACAGAAGAATTTGGTTAAGAAACGGTCAATCTCTGACCATACAACACCGATCTCACCAAATTTACCAGTGGTCGTGCCAGGCGGCTGGGAACACTGGCACCATAACCGTCATACCTGATAACTACCGTAACAGAAAACTAGGGCTAATGAAGTTCCTAAAAAGCCTTAAGAAAATGAACGCCAAGCGCCCTCTTCTATGCTCTTGTCAGCTAAGTGGCTTAATAGCCGTCAACTTCAATGCCTTTGTGATCGATGGAAGGGCAATAATTTGGTTGGTCAAAAATTCACGGGAGACGAAAATCCTTTTCTGCTCTTCTTCTTTCTCAGCCTATCTTCGTCCTCCCCTTGACATAGCCCTTTACTAGAATATTCCATGTGTGTCTGTCTTGTGTTTTATCTTACCAATTATTCTTATGTCGTACTTTCGTGAAAAGTTTATAAATAAAAAAGGTGTATACAGATTAACATGCCTGTAGTTTCCGTTATTGGTAGTCATATTTTTGAATAATAAAATCACTTCTCCATCTAGCCAATATTCAGGCTTCGCTCATGTAAACATTTATTCAGAAGTGTAGTAATAGAGTTCCTGATGTGTTTCCCCATATTTCAAGTACTTCGCTTGTTATGGCTTATGACCCGTGGGCAATTGCCCATTTTCCTGGACATTTGCCATACCTTACGCAAGGATTGACAAGCCATGGCTCCTTCACAAGCTATTCACATGAGATAGGGAAAGCCGAAAACCCCCGGTGCCTATACTGCAATAAAATCCATGATCCGCGACACACTCCATTGGATTGTCCAAAGTGGGAGTGAAGGAAAGAGAGAGCGGACTCACGCTACCAAAGGAAAATCTCATCAAGACTATAATTGAGAGTAAGGAAACTGGGAAGTCGGGGTGGGATACATCAGGGAAGGCATACATAGGGGGAAGGCATACATCATGAGGAACAAGAAGGAAAAAGAGAAGATATATGCATAGCACCCTAAACACAGAGAGAAAACAGAATTACTAAATAACTTGTCAACTAACTAAAGCATCTACTAAATGACTAATTACCGATAGCAGAGTTGCGACAGCCCGGGGATCCGGAGAAGGACGGTCCTTCCAGGATTCTCCTCAGGAGAGGTCAGTTACAGATGGCCTCTGTCTGGGCTTGCTTCAGTGTCCGGACACGTCTTAAAAGAAGTTAATAAAAAGGTTGAGGTTCTCTCGTGCTAAGGTCCTTAGGTAAGCGTTAGCTTACGCAGCGTTAGCAGATGACAAATTTAGATAGCATTCTTCTTCTTACCTTCGATATAGCTTCGTACATTTCTTCTACATTTTCATCTTCAGAAGTGCTAGTTGGCCGATTTAGTTAAATGTGAATCATACTGATAAAAAGAAAATTAAAGGTAATGTAAACAGTTTGAAATACGTGCTAAAAAGTAAAAATAAGGAGGAATAGAGGTAAACTCCATGAAGTCAATGTCTCCAATTGTTTTCTTCCAAGTGAGCACCAAAGCGTCTAAATTTCCCCTTATTTACACAAGAAGCAAATATTGAAAAATATTTCCAAAAAACCGGATGTCTAAGACAACACAGGTTTTAGAAAAATAGATTATAAACATTGAGATAGTGACAGAAAATGACGAAATTTGTTACAAATATGGCGACCCTTCAGGGGTCAAATTATGTAATGAATGAAAGGAAAATAGTGGTCGTGACGCTGGTTATCGGGGCGTAATCACAAAGCGATTAATCTTACTTGGATTAATTACGTCTTTCAAAGTATTTAAAGGATTTTTAATTAGTAATTCGAAACTAATTTTTACAGTATGGCACTTGAATTTTGTATCTGCCATACTTGTGGTGAGGTGCCAAAGGGTTACCATGCTTAAAAAACGGTTTGTTAAGAAGTTTTTAAGGTACGACTAAACAAGACGTAAAATTATTTATTGTGTTATGTAATTATGGTTTCAGTTTCTTTGAAAACAATTGCATCTAGAAAATTATTAAATACTTATCACCATGGAACTGAAGACTGTCATACTCGCACTAAGTTGTAATGAATACAGGTACATCTTCTTATAATCTTGACAGTCATGTATAAAACAAGATTAAAACGAGCTAAAGATGTTTTGAAACTAACGTTTACGTTCTTAGCACCTTGAAATTTTATGAATAAGTTGTGCCCCATTGTTCAACAAATTATTTGAAATATGCATAAAGTGTTAAAATTTTATAATAAAAGTATACGTATTTGGCCCATCCCACGGGTATGGCATATTTAGATTTATTTTCCTAGTAATATAAATAACTGGTAACCAAAATTTTGGTGATGCGTATCGTTGTGCATTACTAAAAAATTTTCACTTTTTGCGGCGGTGTGGCGGCTATTTGGAACATTCCCAAAGGTATGACATGGCACTTTCGTAAATCATCACTCGAAAATAATTATAAATAGTGTAGAAACACTAAAAATTAATGTGACCTAATTGAATGTCTTGTCATTTTCTGTCATTATTTCCTGGTTTGCTATGTAGTGGGCGTATAACAGAGATAACGTACCCGAGGTAAAATTTTATCAGGATAATTTTAATAGTTCATTATATTAACAAATTTCTCGACTTGAGGGGTTTATGGATAACTTTTCACTTATGAAAAAGGGTGTGTCTGCGAACAACAACAACAGCTGAATGTCGATAAAACATTGATTATATATAAGCAATAAAAGTAATGTTAACTTTAATCTACGAAAAAACCGATTGCAATAACATCCAATTCCTAAAGAAATAATATATGCATGAGTCAATTTCATTAAAATAAATTTATTTAATCTAAAAATGTATCACCCAACATTATCATAAAATACATAAATACAGGTTTAATTAATTATATATTAAAATGCCCTTATTTATTATATACATTGTGTTCTTAGTATTACTTCAAAATGAGCAGAATGATAACAACGATAAAAACTACAACTTCCTTTACAAACAATTATTTTTAACAAATTCAAACGGATCAGTAGCGATACGCAGTCCGTTTCATAATTTTGAACACTAACAATAAGTCGATTGAAACGACATAACAATATACTAAATTGGGCGTTAAACGACATACTGAGCCAAAAATATAACAGATGCGAGATGTTTTTGACAATTTTATATATGCCCCAATCTTCTTTGGGTACTAGGAGAAATAATTGTGGCAATTACTGGTTAAGAGTCAGAAACAATAAGTAAGGTCAAGTAAATATAGTAGAAATTATAAAACAATAACGTCTATACGTCGTAAAAACACTTTTTTCCTATTCGTTAAATAGTAATTTTGAATAACAAACTGACAATTGGTTAAGTACTCGCATCTACATATGTATGTACAGTTTGAGGAACGCGGTCACAACTTCACATAAAAATCTATCATTTCACACGATTGTCACCTGAGGAATTATCACACGTATTCTTTTCGAATTGAATGAGGGATAAGAGAAGAAGACCGAAAAATCTGTCTACTTGTAATACTGCTCGACTTTAAATAACCTTTTCTGAGACACTCCGAAAGAAACAATTGATCCCAACAACATTTACTTGGTGGCAGTGGACAGAAAGAAAATTAATAGAGGAGACAAAACAAAAGAAAAATACTTCAAGGGTATATTCAGGTAAACATGTTCCTTAGAATTCATCAAACTCAATCTTAAAATTAAAACACTATCACAAGAATTACGAGAACTTCTGGATGATCTTCTCCAGGCTGGTCGAGGTGCCGACGATCAGTCCGAACAAGGCGAAAACCATGATGCAGCAGTTCTTGATGATCATGAGCGCTCCCCTGGTGCCCTTGAGGGAGTCCCAGTGGGTGCAGAGGTTGATGAGGGCCGGGAAGGCGAGCCCGAGGGCGGAGAGGCTCAAGGCGCCGAATAGCGAGATGAACAAGTCGATGTAGGGCACGGCCACGGCGATGCCAACTGGAAAAATAAGATATTCCGAGTTACGTGGAGATTCACAATCTACTAATAAAAGTCGATCCTTTCTACGAACCACAACGGAAGAACCAATTGGACCGAATAGTGTTTTAAACGGCGTTTAAAAATGGCTTGCTCACTTAATTTTTTTTCAAACATTTTTTTCAATAATCATTTAAAGAAATCATATTTTTCATATTTTAAAATGAACTTTCATGCGTTCAAAAGGTCATAAGCGGGGAGCCCTAAAAGATACCGCCATGTGGCTGAAAGTCACAAAAAGACCCACTTAATCAAAATTTTAGGCTCCTAAGACTTAAATTATTGGAAGAACAGCTTTTTCGAAATCATTTTTTACGGGTGTAATTTAACCGCCAAAAATATGAAAATAAATGCATAGAGGTACACGTCTCCCGATACAGTCACAGCATTATGTTCGTAAATATTACAAGGAAATATGTTTCCTCGGTGCTCTCTTATCAACACATACTTTCCTTATCGAGGACGATAAGGAAAATTAATTGACAAGTCGATAAATGTTATTGCTGATAGGTTAAGTGGGTATTCGAAAAGATTCAGTCTTATATGTGAACTCTTTCAGTTTAGATGTGTCCGTATAATATCTGTAATTTTTCATAAATAGATGCAGTTCATGTCCTTGCCTGTAATTAAGTAAGTAACTTAAATGAATTAATTCGTTTGACTGATATATGTCACGTGGCGGAAATTTTTTAAAGAAAATTTGGTTTAACTTGTAAACTCGAAATGATATTGACATTATATATATATATATATATATATATATATATATATATATATATATATATATATATATATATTCTTGTGTTCTATGATTCCAAAGATTAACTCAGACTTTATATTGTTTAAAATTAAAAGAAGTAAACTGAGAAACTTTATCTGAAATTATTTAGGAAAATGCAGTTTTTTTCTCTGGACAATGAGACCAGTGCATTTGCAAAAACTTAGATTTGGGTTTTAAGGCACTTTATGTGTATTAAAACTCTAGAAAATGCCGGAAATTTTTATTTTATGCACCTACATTGTTTAAAATGAAAATGAAATTGCTTGGAACTTGCGCAAATGGTCTAGATTTTCCTTCAAGACGCTATTGGGTGTTGAAGGTTTCAGAAGAATCTCTCATTCCCTCAAATTCTTGAAGTTTTCTAATCTTTAGAATTATACTTGAAATATTTAAAATGTCCATAGTCCTCCTAGATTGAATTTTAAACCACTTCTGGCTTTTCAAAAAATCTAAAGAAATTTCTAAAGATTTTCATTAATATGATTCAGATTTTATGAATGATCACTATGATATGAAAATCTAAATTTGCTCTTTGTGGTTCTCGGAAAGTGAAACAATTTAAAACTTTCATAAAACTCTTAGATTCGGCCATTTACAAAGAAAAACCCCGCAATTATTAATTTAGTTTCGTTCAAACGTTTATAATTAAAATAAACTTGTTTGCAACTTGTGTAAAACTTTTTTCTTCTTTTTGTCTTTCTGTCATGATTTAGACTTTTTAGTAAACGGATACGTTTCTAGATTCCACTTGAGAACAGTTACGAAAACCTAGATGTTTTCTATGACTCTTGAAAATTACAAAAATCTTTCCTCAATCCTTTCAGCTTAGATGTGTTGGTTTAATGTTCTAGTGGAACAAAAAAAATTTTATTCTAGATTCTTCGTAGCGTCGTAAATTGTATTGAAATTTTTGCAGCCACGTAATCAACTTAAAATTCAAAGAAATTTACTTTCTATACAGGGTGTTTGGTAAACATGCGGCAAAGGGATTATTCCTCGGACTATTCTAAGAATATTTTGAACTTTGATAATTTTTAAAAAACCGCTTCATTTCTAAGATACACGGTAAAAACAATTTGCGGAATAACAAAATTTATTATCAAAAAGTACATGTTAAGTTGCTTAATGGCGTGTTTGAAAGAGTTCGGCAGTCAAAGATGAGAAGACTGAATGCTTATATCAAAGCTGTAGAAAGTCATTTTGAATACGTATTGTAGATTAAGTAACTTTTTTGGTAATAAAACGTTGTAACTCTTATGAATTTTCTTCACCCTGTATCTTCGAAATGAAGTGGTTTTTCAAAAATCATTAAAGAATAAAATATTCTTCAAATCTTCCAAGAAATAACACCTTAAACTTTTGCCGTATATTTACCAAACACCCTGTATATTACCGCAGGTACTGGTGTCAATTATTTTACAAATATAGCCCATTTTTATTCCTATCAAAGAATGACAGGAAGGCCGTATTCTGTCATGTTATTCATGTTTGTTGAGAACGATACCAAATTTATTTTGCTGTTTTTATTATGTAATTATTTACATGACACGACGCAAATTATTAATTATTTTTCATTGTCATTAGCATATTTTTACTTCCTCTAAAAATACTATAAAGAATTTTCTTTAAAAACTGAAAAAATCGTTGGACTAATATTGATACCCTGTGGAGTAACAAAGGGATTAGAAAAGGGGAAAAGAGGATAAAAGTTGGACTTCCATGGACGGTAAAATTTTATAAAGCAACCGTATTCTATGTTACATTAAACAGGCGGATTTTTAGATGAATGCCTATCCCTCTTGTTTTGGATTAAATTGAATTTTGCTCTATTGTGAAATTGTCCTTTTTTGGTAATTTTTTGTCATGTCCTTCATTGCAATTTTTATTTTATAAATATATAAATATATAAGATTCTTTCTTTTATCCTCATTAAATGATTTTTTTTTTAATTATTTTATTTCTTATTCGTTAGTAGGCATTAGCCCGTGTTTAAACTTCCAGAAAAACGTAATTGTTTCTTAGTGGAATCGATATAAAATGGGGCTGTACCCATCGAAATTCTTTTTCATATCTGATTCATTTTGATAATGATAAAATTTTAAAATTAAGACTCACTTTATGTTTTCCTAAAGTTAATTTTTATAGAATTATTAAACACATCAATTTATAAGAAAGATTAAAACCGTCTATTGTTAGTGTTCATATTATTATTATATACAACGCTCAAATTAATATGTGTAACTACGAATTTTAATGAAGGTAATAATGGTGTTTCGAAATTCGAAAATAATTTCTGAAATCTGAAACCTTTAACACGTGTCAATAGTATCATTGAAAAAAAGATTAGTTATTAAAGTCCAATATTAATATTCGGCAGTAAAATGGTTATTGAAAGTTTAAAAACTTCTCGAGAAAATTTCGAAAAAATTTCCAAAAACCGAAAATGACAGAAGGAAAGTACCCGTTGAGGGAGATTTGACCAAAAATATAAATAAACCTCATTTTACACGTTTCACGGTAGAATAAATATCCTATCTTAAAAAAAATCCCAGTGTATTACAAAAAAAATTTCAAAAAACCGAAAAATGCCAATAGTAAATTTGCCTTCAGAGAAAGTTTAGTCAAAAATATTATTACTTTTTACTATACATTACACATGCATTAGTAAAATAAAGCAATTCTTGGAGCGTATTAGATTTTGAAAAAATTTCAAAATTTCAAATACTGAAAAATGATAAGAATAAACTACCCTTTTACCTTATCCGATTTCAACATAAAGCTTATTGGGGGAACTGCTGAGGCCAAGGACAAAGTTTGGCCCGTTTATGATTTTTAATTTTCAAAAAAAACTCACCACATACCATATACATACATATATATTTTTTTCAAAATCATGTTTTTTAACTTTTTTTTTTAAACAAAGCCTAAAACATCTAGAAATGATATCATCTCATAGCTTAGTTTCGAAAAGTCAACCCAATTACATATGCTTCTTCACAGTAGCTCATATGGCAAGGTGTTCCTGGTACTTTAGGTTAAGTTAGCTATAGTTAAACTTTCAAACAATTAAAATTTACAAGGGTGTACAAGCACTTTCTTATTAAGTCTTAGGCAAATGGTAGGTTTAAAGACATCTTATGAAGTAGAAAATTCTTTGTAGGCCATTAAAAGAAATTTTTGACAACAATCGGACAGTAAATCTGTGTGGAATTTTTGTGTTTCAATTAAATTCTTTCTCTTGCCTTATTGTAATAGCAGAATAGGTATCTGCTTTTACTCGTATTTTTAAAAGGGTCTTATCTCATCTCGACCCCTTTTCTTTTTTATAGTAACGATGGGAGATAAATTGGAGCAGTTCTCCTTCGACGATTTGAAGTGCAACTTTTGCGAGAAATATCTTACGATCTGTCCACCATCATGTACCTCTAAAGATGGAAAGGAATACAAGTGCGGCCGCTGTAAAGACGTGCCTACCGGGCTAGAAATTAGGAACTACCCTTTAGAAAAACTGGTTGGTCACGTGCCTCTACCTTGCAGTTATCAGGGTTGCGAGGAGAAGTTGGCGTCGGGGGAAGTGGAGAAACACGAGGAGGAGTGCCCACAAAGGATATTTCCGTGTCCGGTCGCTTTTGATTGTCAAGATAAAATGAAGTTGGATGATTTTAAATCTCATTTTCAGGAGAAACACGAAAATCAATGGTTTGAAAACGACGTCAGCTACGACTTAAACGTTAATACAAACAATTGCGTATGTTGTCTATTTAGTTCTGGTGTGTTGTTTATTATATTTATAGTACGAAAGGATCCAATCACTTATATTGGAGTCTATACGAGCGCCGACTTTAGTGCCTTCACGTATAAATTAAGAGTATCAGACGTTGACAAAGAAGTTCCCTTCGTCTCTTACGATGGTGACGTACTTAAATATAAAGAACATGATCACTGCTATAATTGCGTAGAGAAAAGATGCGCCGTAATATTTCACACAGGCAAAAATAAGAACTTGTTAGATGAGATGTTACGGTATAACTTTCGGGATGTCATCAAGGTGTTAACCTCCAATAACAAACCAATTAATAATCTCAGATATAAAATTTCCATCAGTCGCATCGACCAAAACGCATCTAAAAACATGGAACCGATCACCGATGATCAACTAAACCTGAGGAAAACCCTATTGTGCCCGAATTGCAACCGATGCCTGACTGCGAAGAAATATTGTTGTTGCCTCGGACACGTCATTTGCGAAACTTGCAGGAATAAATTATACCAGTGTTCTGTGTGTCAACCACCATTGCCATTGGTGAAGAATTACGCGTTTGAAAATCTTATAGAACGCATACAACTGCCGTGCATCAATTCTGGGAAGGGCTGTGGTTTTACAGGGAAAGTACACGAAGTTCGAAAACACGAAAGCTCATGCCCCCATAAGGATTGATATTAATTTAACAATAGGGCTTCACGGTAAACCATTTCATATTTTCGGTAAAGAAGCGAAACCCTTTTGATATCTCACTTTATACAACGTTTTATAGAATGTTAAGGGAATACAAGGATTTAAGTTTGATTGAAACTTTATGTTGTCGTTTGTAGCAGAACAAGTAGTAAACATTTACCCACATTTTGCCTTATTATAAAGTAGGCTAAGTGCTTGTTTAAGGCTGATTTTAACTACTATTCATTAATTTGTACAGTAAATTTTACTTTTGGTACTTGTTTCTAGTATGTCGTCAATATTAAGTCCGATTTTTAGCTTTTCTAAAATTAATGTGAATGTTTGAATATCGAAATCCATTCACTTTTCTGATTAACGAAAAGTTGAGATAAATAACATCATTTAGTATATTAAACTTTTATTAGATATACGTTAGCTATTGTCATAAAAGTATGGTACTTTCAGTAGTGGAAAAGTGTAAATTTAATTTAAATCGATAATTAATGTGCACTCCATTATAAACACAACAGCAGAAGTTAAAATTCATGACTAGAGAATAGAGACAATCTAGTTGAAAGTTAGAAAAACGATATAAATAATAATTTTATATTGTAGTAAGTAAGTGGTAGGGTTGTAATAAGAGCTATAAGTTAGTAAAGAATATCTAGCACTAAGTAATTAGATTGTACTAAAATATTTTTATATCCACCTCATTTCATATGTTCTATAAAGTAAAACAAAAAGGAGTCTCGTTGCTTTTTCTATTGGTTTCTTTTCCAAAGAATATAGTCCCATTAACGCCAGAGTTAATTCAGCTTCTCAAATCCGATAAAGTGCGATAATTACGAATTTGACACCGATAAACTAATAAATGTCGTTATCATTATATGTTCAAACTGTCATACTTACAGGATAGAATCACCAAAAACGTCCTGACGCTGTACTCGTAGATCGTCTTGTACGAACTCTTCTCGAATTTCGGTGACAGGTATTGATTCCATGCGATATCGATGGCCACGTACATTTGCAGGGAGTGCGAGATGAATATTGCGAAAGCTAACATCAGCTGGCACACCTGAGCCGGACTGAAAATGCAAATGAAGCATTATTCGAAAAATCCCCCTTTGTAAAAGTGTTACTTAGCGAAACCGTCAAAAGTGTATTAGCCTAACGATGATAGAAAGTGGTAATAGTGACAATAACCATTTAGTAATCAGTACAGTAGTAGTATATTCGTGGCTTTTAAATAACGACATTAGTGCAATGAAACATTTTATTTTAATTTTATAAATATTTGGTTATTATTCCCTGCAATATACACACCCCGTATATCCATACATACTCATGTACTTATACTTCATGTGAATTTCCCGTAGTTCGAAACACCACTGGAAGTCTTATCTATTTCTTTGTACTTCTTTGGCGGCTTCTACGGTCTGATATTTTTCCATTTTAATGAATATTTGGCCATGATAATAAGATAAAAATGGCATGATGCTAGTTCCATACATTTTTGCAAAGTATTTCAATTTTCACTACTTTTTTAACCTTTTCACTTAAATAACCCATTGTAGGTTTATTTTATACGTTACACCATGTCAAGTGATTTTAGTTTGGGATAGTCCAGAAAACGAAGCTTAAAATGTGGCAGAATTTTGCAATTTTTTAAAACAGCTTCGATTCACATGAAAATTTGGGATTAAGTTCAGTGGACTGTCCACTTCAAAATCTGTATTGTGTACGCTTTTCATTTTTTAGTGGTGAAAACTACCCCTTATTGCCAGAAGCTATGAAATAAAGCTTAAGGTGAATAAAACGATGTATTAAAGCTTAAGGTGAGTAAACTTTGGTTTAGATGAGTTGAATAATATTTGTTTGATGCTCTGGAACATTATATGGAACAGGTAAATCGTTGCTGTTTCCTGGACTAGAAGATTGAGAAAAATATTAAATGTATTTGTGTATTACCTTTCAATTTACGGTGTTTTAATGCAACTCCTTATGCATTGATGACTAAAATTAAAGGCATCTTCGCTCTGATTTAAAAAATATAAAATTGTTAATGGTACAAGCCATTTTCAAAATATGCCTAATATTTAACAAAATTAACTAGCAAAGACAGAAGCTACACATATTTCTAAACAATTTTACATATATCATTTTACACATAATCCTTAACAACTTTACTTCCATTCCATTTACTGGGATTCTAGTTAAAACAATTACGCAAATAGCTTATTTGATTTACGATCTCCATTGTAGTTTTGCGTAAGCAGGTGAAATACCTATAATTACCATCACCGATCGTAATCAATGTATCATTTGATGTCCTGAATGATATAGGTAATTCACCCAGCCTTAACCATAATAGAGGAATGTTTTGACGTGATCTCGTGAATCAAATCGAGCTTAGTTGGCAATTGCGTCAGATTTTTAATTGGTTTTCAACGTGCAAATCAACAGTGAATATTTAATGGCGTTCTAGTACCGTATCGCTTGTTTATTAAGTAGCTGATTTTTATTGTGAATTTTATAGTTCCAGGATAATATTGAATGTTATTACGAATGAATAAAAATTGAATCGAATAGTATAAACATGGTAAGAAATATTTTTAGGTTGCTTTTCCGTTTTTTTTTTTGTAATTCAAAGTTTAACTTATGAAGTCTAGGAACGTAGAATTTATTTCTCATTCAAGGGTTTCCGTCTCGTTTTAATTCTGCGCATTCGCCATTTCATCGATATCAACCAAATGTATCTGATGCTCTGCTTAATGCAAATGAAACGGTAAATCTATCAAAAGATGTTATTGTCATATTAACCCCTTTTTTACTAAGGGTAATTAAATTTACCTGTGGCCTCTACTTTTACACTACACTTTTAAAAATTTCGTTTAAAACTATCCTTACATTTCCTTCCCGATATTGTAGGAGATCGATCCAAGTACTGCAGAACCATAAGCGAGGTAACCTAGAAGTCCCATTCCAATGTACAACAAGATAATGGTGATCATTCCTATGTTAAGGACACCGCAGGTTCCACCGAAATATTTCGGGGTCTTCATTTCGTTCTCCAATGGTATAATCTATTAAAGAAATAAGAAATTAACTTCTTGATAAATACAAATAATTATTTTAATAGGTTAAAGTGGCACCATCACTTCTAATAATCCTTAGAGTCGCGTACGTTTCCATCTACATTCTCTAGTTATACCATCATCATATCGGTATTGTACATACACGTACAATACGTAAAAGGTAATTTAACAGTATTGTTGTACGATATACGAAATATTCCATGACTGAATTTGTTAATCTCTTTGACAAAGGAAAATATGTTATAGTTACAAATTGAAAGCTATTGTATGATAATCCAAACCAATGTAGCAGCTACTGTCGAAAGATATCTACATTAAGATAGATGAAATGTGCCTGATCGAATTTTTTTCAATAAATTTAATACTTCGAGTCTACTATAAAAATGAAAAATTTGATGACAACTGGAGCTCTTATTTCGTCACATCGGACCGACAAGTCCCAAAAATACTTAATTCTCTGCCATTTAAATGAAATACTTTTAAAAACATGGTATATTTTATAGCTATTTATAGCTTTTAGCTTTTTTACTAGAAAACAAAACAAAAATTAATACTGTTAAAATGATTGGCTGTTACCTAAAACTCAAAAATAGGTTTTTTTAAAGGTTTTTTACCTGTGTGCATCATGGAGATTTACCAAAAAACTGATAGCACCATGTTCAAAACTGTATGGACAACACATGTCAAATGTATATAAATTAAAAATTGGGGCTAATAAATGACCATAATGACTTATTAATCTTATTGAAGTTTAATCCAGTTGAAATTGAAGATTAATCTTTATGAAGTACTTTTATTAAATAAAACTTCTTACGCTGAGTTAATTTCGGGACTATATGCCTATAAAGTGTTATCAAATGATGGAGTGAAAAATTTTAAAACTCCTTTTTTTACATTTAAATAGAAACACACCAATCATTTATTATTTTTTCATGTTTTTCAGAAACAAAGCAATTTTTTTTAGAAACTCTATTGTAAAACCACCGTGTACTAAGAGTTATAGTGGCTTAAATTTAACAGAATTGTTTGAGGTTAGAAATATCCAACCCTGTGACTTGATGGCAATCATCGAGCAGTGGTTTTAGTTATAGAATATATGTGGCCATTTTGAGACACAATATAGAATTGTCGAGACAATTAAAAAAGCAATTTTGGGCTTCACAGGGTCAATATGGTACATAGAAGAGCCCAGTTCTGTAATTGAACTAACAAACTTACTTGAATATTTTTGAAAAATGGCAATTCAGCTAACTTTTAACGGTGGTTAAAACTGCAAAACTGACTGCAAAAGACTGGCAAAAATTTGGTAATTTACCAAAATGTATTGGTTTAGTCAAGTAGAAGTCTAGTACTGTTTTACATTATGATGAAACGTACAGCACTTATAACTAATTAGAATGTGGAATGATTAGGACTACGCAGATTATGTTTATTTTCATTTTTAAATGTGTCATTTTTGGAACATTGCTACATTTACAAACATACAGAGTTCTTCTGAAACATACCTACGAACTTCGATGACAGATAATTTAGGCCAATTTACCATTTTTACTAATCTAATTGGATGAGTGTTTAGTCTCAATATTAGTTAATAAAATAGTCTTAAAAATATAAGTTAATATTTTTGTGAGTATTTGGATACATATTCTTTATCTACTATCACTTTATGTTACAAATTCGCTGATGATGTACTTGTACCCTAAAAACTTATTATTCATTGTAGGATTCTTCATGGGGTGCAGGGGTGAAATCTATTGGAAAGGTGGTTTTTAAGGATTACGCTCACGATACTGTGAAATCAACAAATTAGCAATGTAAAATGCCGCTCGAATCATATCGATATCTTATTGCGTTCAGGATATGCAATACAGGAATGGCTATTCTAGTGTAATATTACGCTGGAAGATCCCCTGTTGCTCAACAACGACTTGAGCAACAAAATTACTCATGGTGAGACATATTAGCAACAATTTGGCACAAAAATATGACGCTCGAATCATATCGATCTCTTATCACGTTGAAGAGACACAGTAGCGGATATTCTACGCTGGCATGTCCACTGCTTCTCGCAAACGGCTTGAGCAACAAAATGAATTATGCTGTCGCAGATCACTAACAAAGTAGCAACAAAAAATGCCGCTCAAATCAAATCGATATTTCGTCTCGTTCAGGAGGTACAGGGCTGTTCTAACGTAATGTTACCCTGGAATATCGACAAATAGCAACAAATTGTGAGGTAGGGTCGATAGGGGGACTCTGGAATTAACGCTTTGATACATTGTTAACAAATTCTTGACTTTTGAATGACGGTTCTCGATATTTGTAAGATTTAAATATAGGGTCCATAAAAATCCTAATTATGTAAAATGTTATACTACAGAGTAATCCGGTAATTTGAATATGTAGCAATAATTTTTCTTTAACAGGCACTAAAACAATTTACTCCGTTTGTCTTAAAAAATCATCCAATGAGAAAATTTAAAAAAATATTTCTAACAACTATTATAGTAACACAGCTATTAACCATTACCAAGGCATACCATCCATATTTCCGGAATGTTTTTCATTGAAGATGACCAGATTTCTCAAAAACAATACAATAATTGCTTATATGCTTATAACAACTTATATGGAAAAAAGTCTTACGATTTATCCATTTTAAGTATATCTTTATATCTGCACCCATAAACAAAATCACTCATCACCATAATAACTGGTACCATTGCCATAATATGGCACCAGTAGGTTCCAAAAGATACGCATGAAGATTTGATTATTAAACTCTTTAACCTCCCATAGGAGTTTCCAGACTGATTTGTAAAAATTTGAATCATCCCGTATTATAATTATTCTCATCTATCTTCGAAGCTCGTGGGTATGTTTCCTTGACGATTTTTACGTTTACAAACTTTTTCAAAAACGAGCAACTTACCACCCCGATCGCTTCCAGGGCGAAGAGGACAGTCCCGAAGAACAAGGGGAAGTCCTTGTAGTCTCCCACCGCCTCCCTATCCACAATCGTTATGTCAGCCTTGATGAGATAATAGAGAATGATGCCGAAACTGGCGATCGTGACGAAGTTTGCGATGGTCGACAGGGGCGCTAGGAATTTCAGGTTCTTCACGTAGTTTATTAATATCAACGGTAATAGGAATATGAACATTATCAATCTTGCGTCGAGATAATAATCAAACATGTCTTCTATCACTAGTTGTACGTTCTCTCCTATAAAAACAGTGTATACGCAGCACGTTCCTAATTGATAGATCATCAGGAACGTGTTGACTATGTGCCTGGAATAGAAAAAGAAGTAGGATAAGATCAGGGAAAACTGGATACTTACAAGGGGTGAGATATAAGCGGTACCATCGACGTCAAACGTACATATCAATGGCAACATCTGAAGGTATATCCAACTTCGAAGCGATGTATTCTTATTACCTTACTTACAATGTGCGAAACTACAATAGTAACGTATTAGATATTAAATGCATTTATTCGGTACAGACTTATCAACAATCCAGTAAATGCTAAAGTAAGTGTTAGGTGTCTCAAGTTGGTAAGCCTGTAAGCCTTATTTTTAGTTTTACTAAAACAAGTTGTTTCATTATAAAGTTCTGCATTATCTAAAGTGTAAGTTGAATTCACTAGATTTGAAAAACAATAAGCGTCGTTAGAAAACAAAAGCTGCTGCGCAAAGAAATAAAGCAAATATAATAAAAGGAAAATTATTTAGTATTAAAAGATATTGTCAAGAAGAGATATTATTGACCTAGGATTAGGTCAAATTTTTCCACTTTTTATTAAATATTTTATCGGTTGTTTTTCGGTGTAAGGATGAATTACTAGGGATTAAAGAGGGTCAAAAGTCACCCTACGAGGCGACAAAGATATTTGTTCTTATTGGTGATCGAGTTTGAGAGGAAAAAACAACAGCTTAATTCTTTCAAATTGATAAGTTAATTAGTATTAAGGGGTGAAATAACAATTTGAACAGGCACTTTAGGGTTAAGTTAATTCGATGAGAAGTGAAAAACTAACTAGTAGAAAACTTGGAGAGAAATTTGTTAATGAGATTGATAATACCTCATACGCAAGGTGCTATACAGTGCGAGTCTCTACCTTGGAATAAGTTCAATAAATCAAAGACAGTTTATTTGTTAGAAATATGCTCGAATAGGTCGATTAGTATTTTGAATCGCGCTCTTTTTTAAATACAAAATGTTATACAGCATGTACCAAATTTGAGGTATGACGTCATCCATTATATCTATTTTAAAGTAGCAATGCTAATTTTTTAATGACTGTTCTTAAAACGTATATCTGGTTACATATGCTTATCAATTATCAAATTTTTATTCCTTGACGTTTAAGAGATATTTAACAAACATCAAAGAATTCGACAATGAAGAAATCCGATCTACTGATTTATCTGACATCAGCTCAAAAAATATGTTTCTTCAATAAACGATGAAAATGTTGTCCATTAAGTAACTGAGAGTACGGAAGTGAAACTCGTTTTGGACATTTCTAATTATTTCGGCGCAAACTGGCCCACACTCCTATCTTAGACATTGTTGTAAGTGCTCAATGTTTCCCGGTTTGGTCTTAAAAACCTTGCTTTTCAAATACCCCCATAAGAAATAATCCATTGGTGTTAAATCCGGGAGGCCATTCTAAGGGTCCTCTTCTACCAATCTGCCTAGAAATACATCATCCAGTTACTAACGGGCAGGTCTTGCATAATGGGGAGGCGCACCGTCTTGTTGCAACCAGATGTTTCTATTCGGGGCATCGGCTTCATCCGGATCGGAAAACACAGTAACCGAATTCGGAACTAGTTCTTCCTGCAATAATTTCTAAATATCCAGCTCCACTGAGATTTCATTGGATGAAAATTGGTCCTATTACTCTATCACCAACAACCCCTGCCCTAATATTGATTTTTTCTTGATGTTAAATGTGGTCTTCCCACATCCAGTCTGGGTTGTCTGCCCAATAATGACAATGTTGACGATTTACGTCACCATTTAACGTAAACGTTAATCCGTCAGGAAACAAGATGTTTTCTATGTTTACAACATTTCTGTGTACTAGACCCATAATTTGTTGGCAAAACTACAGTCTTCTGTCCGGATCATGTACGGTGAGTTCCTGGAGGTTTGTCATTTTATAAGGATGAAATTCCTGGGTTTGAAGAATTCTCATCACTGAAGGATGGCTAATTTCGAGTTCCCTAGCTATCTGCCTAGTGGGAACATGAGGATTTTCTTGAACAGAGAGGAGTAAATTCATTTTGACATCTTCATTGAGGGCACTCTGACGATTATTATTTGTTGTTCTTAAATGCCCATTTTTCTAAAACTGGTTTTTAATCTTGCTTATGGTACTCTGCGATATGGGTGGTAAATCAGGATACTTCTCTGTGAATAAATCGATAACTTCTCCTATCTCCGTAGCCAATCGTCATTAAAATTTCAATTATGTGGGTTTCAGTTTAGTACGGCATTTTGTTCGATTTTCAACAAACGTTGTTTCTTACATAAGGACAAACTAATAACTATCTTCGCTCAAAACGATGCTACTCTCCTTAGTTGTTTTCATTTAACTTTTTTGTTTGACATTGTCAACATTAACCCAGTTTGACAAAAAATATTAATACCTCTTGACATTCTATTTTTAAACTGAATTATTTTATTGAGTTGAATCAGATTCCATTATTTTTCGAATTAGTTTGTTAAATATCTTTTAAACGAGGAATAAAAATTTGTTATTTGGTACGCATGTGTAACTTGACATACCCTTTAAAAATAGTCATAAAAAATTAGTATCGCCATTTATAAAAATAGGCGTCATATCTCAAATGTATTATAGGATGTATAATATTTTCTTACATCAAAAAGAGTGCAATTCAAACTACTAATCGACCTGTCCGAGCATATTTCTAACAAAATACCTGTCTTTGAATTACTGAATTTATTCCAAGTTAGAGACTCACACTGTATATCTAAATAGTGAAATACAGTAATTAACAGTGTTAGTCGAATTGTATATCTGTGACAGTGTAAGGTAATATATAAAAGTATGTATATAAAAGTTGCATTACAGAAAGGTTACGCCCAGTTAATCAAATGACACCTGTCAGTTATCACGGTAATGTCTTGACTATAGGAGGAGTTGGAACAAGCAACAAACCTAAAATAACAATAGCAGCAGTAAATGTGATGGGCTCAAGTAAGTTATACAGCAGAATTTAGCAACCGTTTAGTTACATTTTAAAACAGATATGGATTACCTGTCATGAATAAACGTCTGTTATGAAATATTGAGAAAGATTGAGATTTCTTTTATAACATTTAAAGCTTTAATAGCACAAAGACTAAATTTCATAATTTCCTTGAGTTTATCTAACTATTTTTGATAATTTTGACATTATTATGATGATAATTAATTGAAATCTGTAATATTTGCATTATCCTAATATGACTCGTAACTTCATTAATTATTTTGCATACTTAACAAAGTATACATTTATTATTCATATTCAGGAATACTTAGTATTCCTGAATCTGAAATTTCCTCATATCCTTTACATAGGTGTTTGCCTTCTCTATCACCATTTATTGTAATAAAAAAACACTATTTTGTTCGTTGTTTAACATTCGAAACTACCACTGAATCAGGTTTTTTTGTTAACAGAGAACACCCACTGCTCTTATGGTGGTTAATTATATTTTCTTTGTTTAAAGTAACACTTAATATTGACTGTTTCTTTTAGTGTTAAATATATTTATTTTATGTTGAATAATAGTTTAGGACACACACCTACTTCGTTAGAAGAAAAGCGTTTGTTTAGACTCGTTAAATTTTATTAACTATTCGTGTACCAAGTAAATACGACTAGAACTACGTCTATGTGATTTAGATTACAAATTGTAGAAATAAAATTGTCTTATGGCTTAAGACTCTAGTCAAAATTAGTGCAACGTCCATCATAATGAACGTTTACTATATTTTTAAACATATAAACTTCTAGTTGCTGTCACTGAAGAAACATCTTTAGGTTAATTTGATAATGTGAAGTGGGAAAGTTAACAAAATTTTATGGCTGACGTCATGTAAAAGGGGTCTTCTTAAAAGCAGAAACTTTCCGTAAGCACCTTGTCCGAATGGCTAATAAAAACAAATATAAAGTTTGTTTGAAGAAACTTAATACCGTAGAACCTCCTACGAAATTTTCCATATAAAGTTCCATTAATTTGTATACCAACATTTACGGTTCCACTCATTTAAGCGAAATCGACGCAGTATGGTGCTTGATTAACATATACTAAAATAAAATATGTTTTTTGTCAGACACTCAACAGCTCAGACGGTTATAACTCATACACGCGATCAAGTTCACGGCCAGTAACTTTTTCAATGTCTGCGGCTATACAGGGCAGGATAAAAAATCTGGACTGGCTCCAAATTAACATTTTGGCAGTCCGTAACAAATTAATTAAAGAATTTCCAATACGCACTTACAAAGCACCGGCGAAAAATTTCTTTTCTGCTCAAACTGAATTTAAATAGCGATTCGGGCTTGTAGGCTGCTTCCCATTTTTGCTAATCTGGAGAGTATTTTAAAATTCCAAAGGGAAATTTTCTTCATTATAGATTTGCCCATATTTAAATTATACAAATTCAGACACACTGAAAGCAATACTCTTGTCATTACGTCATAGACATAAGTCTCCCGAGAGGAGTAACGCAAAAGGGAAAAGAAGAAGACGAAAAAACAAGAGAAGTTATGACAAGGAACAATTTTTCTAAAATAACAAAATCACCTTTTAAATAGAGTCAAGTGAACTGTACAAATAATTGCATAATATTTATTTTTAAATATACAATTGCGTATGGTCTATGCTAACAAAAGGTGTTTCATTCTTACGACTGCAAAATATTTTATCTTTATCATGAAATGAGTGAGAAAATGATCGATAATTGTGACGTTACCTTCAAAATGAATATGCAGAGTCATTAATGGAGTATAACGAAATACTTTAATACACTTTAAATAACGAAACCACATGAAAATATTGTGAGTATACGTTGTATAATATTATCTAAATATTAAATAATATGAAAAGGTCCATATAATAATAAATGAGATGGAAAAGATCACGATGTTATAATGAATAGTTTTACAAACTCTACGAGAAAAATTAAATACCTCCAAGTTTATTTCAAAAGCTTCTAATTCAATAACATAGATTAATAATCAGAACGGGATAATACAAAATAAAACTTTGAACTGAGTCAGAAAAAATATTCTTATATTGTCTTATGTTTGTAAAAGTATCCGCCTCAGAAATGGATTCATATGTTGTGTTACCATCCAAAAAATTGAAATATGAAAATAGAACAAGTGAGGCTTAAAATGATCTATATCGTGTATAAAAGCCACAAATATCGCTTCTCTTAGGTCATATCGGTATTAGTTTAGCTGTGTTGAGCTTAAATTCAATGGATCATTTTTCCTCTCCGTAATTCTTGTTTCATCCAGAATATTGTCAATTTTGTCAAAGTAGTAATTAATCCTAAGCAGTTTAAATGATTTCCGGCAATAAAAATGTTTTTTATCTGATAGAACTGTGGAATTTAATAAAGCTTCTCCGTGTGATTTTTGTAATGTTGGCTACAAGAGTATTAATTCGAATATTCAACAAAAAGCTTATAATTATTTTAATTCAAGTAATATTATAATTCTATTTATCTTAAATGCTGTAACGAATTATTATCAATTGATCGAGGCTGATGTAAACTAAAATCACATTGTTTAACATTTGCCTAGAAAATTTGTTTTACAAAGTTTAAACTAATTGAAATAAGAATATCATAAAGTTCGCAACAATTATTAAGCTTCAGTTAAGAAAATTTATAACGATATTTCAATTACTTGCCGAGGTATATTTTATTTATAAAAAGTGTCAGCTCTCCTACATTTTCTGAAGACTGAAAAATGATCGATTAACCCTAATCGTAGATTGTTTAGAGCACACAAAAACATATTATGAAAATATCGTACGAAAATTCATTTATAAGAGAAGAGGTGTTTACGACTGCGACAAGGATTCGAAACCAGATCTCTCGGAATGTATATAAGATATAAGAAAAATCTTACATCAGAAAAAATCATGAAATAGTCCTCCGAACTGCAAGAAACGGTATCTACCGACGTGTTTCTGCTTATTAGCTTCGTCTGAGGATATAACCATATTTAGGTAAAGATGGCGGCCGAAAAATTTCTCGTACACTATGTGTCCGCCATGTGTTTTTAAAGTAAGGGATTCATATTCAAAGTTATAATAAATTGAGATTATAAATGTTAACGAAAAAGCGCGAACCTTAAATATGAATCATCCCATATAGTTCAATGACTTGAGTAATACTATAAGCTCATATGATCAAAAATGTTCTTCATGACATTTCATTACATAAGTATAACCAACGAAATTTTTTATTTTTTGTGAGGTTCTACTACTACTACTATTCACTGAAAATTGAGAAGAATTAGAGCTAATTTTATCATAAATTCGTTTTCAGAATGCCTGAAAAGAAGATATTACTTCTGGCTCATGGAATGACTACATGGAGCGATATTCGTCATTTTTCTAAAGGCTCCATAGTGCTTTGCTAAAGACTGAAAAGTTACACCTAAATTCTAGCTACACATTCGCACACGAAAATAATAGGATAGAACGTACTATTCATGAAGTAAGTACAATCACCGAATTCTTCATTTTTCAGAAGGTTGTTGAACCTTATGCTGAATTCAAATGGCACATTCGTATTCAGTACACAAAAAAAACCCATGGAAGAACCTTTTCCTCCCAAAGCGAGTACCCCTATCGAAATTTTTCAGGAATTTATTGAAAACTAAAGAGTGATGGCTGAATTCTGATGACATGTCCATATTCTACAGGTAGAATAGAATACAACCACTACTTTGCTTTCAAAATGAGTACCACAATCCAAGTTCGTTACTTTTCTAAAGGTTCTTCGGTGATTTACTGAAGACCGGCTATTCTGATCTAGGATGTGCGCTCTTGCAGACAGAAGTGCATAGGATAACAAATGTGGCATATAAAATAAAGACAACTTTTTCCCCCTTTTCAGGTTATGTATAGAATGCTTGTTTATTGTCCAGTCAATTTCGTTATTTTTCCAATAATCTATAACGACTTAGCTTTGATTTAAGAAAGTCTTACCTTAATTTCTCATGGAGATAAAAACTTTTGAGAATTTTTTTCCGGTATTCTATAGTACAGCTGTTAAGTATAGTTTTGATTAATTGTACTTAATCTTTCGTCGACTGGCTGTGCCTGAGGTATTTGAAAATCTCAAGAAAATATACTAACGTCGATTTTATTTCACTAATGTTTTAAACAGCACGCTAAATATATTTTCTATTCCGTCAATATCTAAAGTGAAAAAAACATCTTCATGGTTCACCCTGTATAAGATTCAGACTTGATAAGAAGGTCTGAATTGCCATTTTAAAAGAATTTTGTAACAGTGATACTTTTCCTTATAAATAAACAAATTTCACATTTGGAAAATTGAATCAGTTTGTCAACAACTATTTCAACAATTTCTCTGGAAAAATAAATACTCTGTATTGCAACTTTATATACACACAAGACAAATTCCGAAGTACCATTCCATAAATATAAATATTATTTATTATTGCAATGTGATCTGATACCATGTAACTTCTGTTGTGAATTAATTTCAACGTTTTATGGAATCACTTGGCACTTGGTCCAGATCCTCCGGAATTACTGGAATAGAACCCCCATCCTGGGGCACGCTATTTGTAACATAAGATGAAAGCTCTTAAATATACCACGGCCTAATGAGAAAATCGTATACTTTGGAAAATCACGAATTAATTCTTTCAGATTTAAATGTTTGACAGCGAAAAGCACTTCGACATTTTAATTATTGTGATTAAACCGTCCCAGTATTCTGCAGAGACGTGACAACATGTGGAATGATACTTTCCAATTGCGGGATATGCAGATCGTTACAGCATGAACTATAATTTATATTTAACCGTACAAAAAATTCTTACTTACACTGAGTAGGGCGCTAGCCACTGGAGAAAGGGGGGCCCTTCCAGTAACGCACATTCGGCGGTCGCGGGATAAGTGAGGCTCGGGATCTTCCGCCTCTTGCACAGCTCGTATTCGCACTTTATCAGCATGTGTATACAATACGTACACAAAAGTCCGATGCACGCCGTCGCTACTACCCCCAAGACGAAACCGGAATGGTAGAAGGCCAGAGGCATCGCCAGGATGCCCGTGCCCAGGCTCCCTTTGAGGAGGTGGAGGAGCGTCTCAGAATTCCTGGAACAGGAGTAAGCGTTCATTTAATAACTTATAACATTCTTGAAGTATAATTCTTCGTTTTTTATTTGAGACTCGAATTGTGGTACGCGTTACCCAGACCCCGATCGTAAAAGATTATAAACGAAGAAGATGAAGAGGCTTAAAAATTGTTATCTGTCGTAGTATCAGGGTATGTACATAGGTTAAAAGGACCGTACTTAGAGTATTTAAACAAGAACAGGGACTTCAAGAACTTATAAACTTGGAAAGAACTTATTCTCATTGATGAGTCGTGGTGTAAATTTAAATTACATAATAACGAGGTAAAATTGTCTTAACGGTGGGTAAGACAGGGACTGAAAATATATTGAAATGGTGTACTAAAATAAATTCATTTTACTCTGATCTTGAGTAAAGTGTTCGTTTCATATTTTTTAAAATGTGGCGGCCTTGATTAAACAGAGAACTCGAAATAAATCAAGAAGCAGGTTCAGATGAAGAAATAGCAGTGGATGAAGATATGGGAAGGATCAGAATTAGGCGAGCAAGAATTGGAAGAAGTCGACGACATAGAACCGGCTTACACACTGTATGGAAAAAAGAGAAAAGGAGGTGATTTAAATTTTTTTATGGTGTGGAAAAGATTAATTTATTTGTGATCATTTAAAAATTCCGGTACGGTCCAAATATCCCAGACGACCATTCGAAACCATCTCCTAATCGGCAATAAAGCACTTCACCTTTCTCCATTCAACAGATAATTTATGACCTTTTATCAGGGTGTCTTGTACCACGTTTACTGTAATTTTGTCTCAAATGAAATGCGACGAGTACGTCGCATAGTAATACGTAAGAACAATCTAGTTAAAATTTACATGAAGATAGATATAATAAATGGAACAGTAAAAGCAACGCACATTTTTAAATTCGATATGGATTTTGGGGGAATGTAAAAACGTTGGTCAATTTTTTTGAACCGCAAACATTTTCAGTCGCGCCCATATATGATATTTTTCTACAAAGAAAATTATTCATACGACCTCGTACTTATTTCACAAGTTATGGCGGATTCACACTCACGCCGAGAATTCATGGGTGGAACCCTGTTGAGTATGGAAATTGACACCTAATGGTTATCGAGTAAGGTGATGCCTTACCATTTGTGGTTTAGCATAATATAATTATGAATATATTTCCCAAGAAATAAAAGACGTGGACTAAGAAAATAAAATGCTGGATGACACTGATACACCTTAATAGGACTAGCAGTGTAACACTTCCATTTATTTACTAGATACAATATAGTTACTGCATGTTCTTGTTAATAATAAGATAGTTAGGGTAAATGAATTAACTTAAGACGAGTGCAATATTTGACTAGAACCAAGAAATACGTTTGTTGTCTTTCTAAATACTGCATTCCACCACATACGTTTATTGAGACATTGAGGCGTAATATAAAGGAGGGGATTATCACTATTAAGTGTGTTCTTAAGTGTTTAATACTGATAGGAGTTGGTAAAGATAACCTATATTGTCCATGTGCTGAATAAAAAGGAAGTAAGGAACAATCTCGTTAAGGAGGTTTTAATGTTTTACTAGTTTCTTTCTCGTAACTTCTGATCGAATCCGTAATCACCGTCAAAACTTTCCTTGTCTCATGTCCTAGTATTCATTTTTTGCGTTTTTATGGTGTTATTTGAGACCCCAGAATTCCACCTTTTGCAATTCTATTCCACATCAAGCTTGTTTCCTTGCAGCTTCAAAAACCAGTCTAACAGTAAGTTCTTTATTACATACTTTGTACTTTCCCCTCCTGTGTTAACAAAATAAATTCTAGACGTCCAGGCGACACTTTTTCCGTCATCTTGACAAATTGTCTACTAGCGGTTTTATTTGTCTTTTTCTGACTGTATCTGTAGTATTTTTCGGTCTGTAATATATAAAAGATATCTCATTATTATATGTGAATGTCTGTTGTTTCTAGTAGATTTTTTTATCTTTTTTGCGTAATCCTAAAATATCCTTCCAAACTTTCAGATGATTATTGTTTATTTAATGCTTTAATATAAATAACAATTTGCGTTTTGAAATAATTGTAGAAACATTTTGAAAAGTTTTTACAAACTTCTTTTCTATACAAGTGTTTCACATTTTTTCTAATTTCAGAAATATTTAGGGAACATCGGACACTGTTATTATAATGCTATAATGCGCATTTAGATGTTTTAAGAGTTGCAACGCCGGAAGACTAGCGACTTTTATTTAAACCATTTTTCCATTTCGTTCCAGTTTTCTAGTACTCCACATTTTGACTACATCCATTAGCCGTCGCCTCGATTACAGAAGACAAGACGGCAAGTTTATTCGCTATTTGACAATTTACAGTATGTTCAAGCTTAAACTAGTGTGTAGAAGTCTGGTCCTTGGGGTCCGAGTTTGGGGCCGACCCTTGACAAGGACTTTTCCACAACCTACTTTCATTAGATATTCATTTTCTCCAATGTTTATTATTGCATTCCCCAAATTTTAGCGCTGTGTAGTATTTGTGAAAAATGTTAAAACTTAATAATATTACTACATGAATTCTAGCAGGTCGTTGATGTATAAATAAATTTAAATAGTTTAGAAGCTATCTTTAGAAAATTGGACAGAGATAAACGGTTCAGAACTCATCATTCAATTATTTTCAATTTATAATCAATAATGTTTATCGATTACTATGAATTAAAAACAAATGTTTTATATTACTGAAGTTAACCGACACAATTTAAAATATGTTGCTGGCTTAATTGACCTTATGTTGATATGGTGATATGAAATTTCTTCATCCTTTTATCGTCATAGTGACCATGCCTTATTGTGGGAAATTGTTCATTAAACTGTTCCTTGCATAAATGTCTTAATGGTAACAGCATTATGGTTATGTTTTGGTGGGCGTCACTTAATATAAATGGTGAAAGAGCCGTGCACTTATGCCAATGACATTATAAAATATAAGTACGAAACAACATGCAGGCACGTCAGAAATGTGCTACTTCTACTAAACCTCTTTTCCGTCAAAGGGTTGAAATCCATTAAATGAAAATTTTATAAACACATAAACTTCCTGAGCTCCATACTTTTGAGTAAAGTGGTTCTACTTTCCAGACCTTTTTCTAATAATTTCAAATGCCTATTTTTATAAATATAATTTCGTTAAATTTGCGGAAAAATATTTTTTAAATTGGGTTGATTATGTTACAAACCCAAAAAACTAAGTCACTTGTGTGACTAATAATATTGAAGCGAAATGATTGTCAACCTGGTCGGTATTGTTGCCAAAAATAACAGAAATGATTACATAGAGATGAACATTTTACTTGCGTGTGATGCGGTATTAGGTCTTAAAAAAGTTGTCAAAAATACGATTCGTCGAATGTCAATTGATCTAAGTGCAGTTCATCGAATAGAAAACTGGTCGAAAACATAATTAATAGGGGTAATAAAGTAGGCTGATACGAATGTTGCTTCTATGAACTGTTTATTCTAACACTGTACCTGTAAAACACATGTAAAAGAACTTCCTTTTGCACCTTATCCAGATTTTAGACCGACAATATGTCAAGTGTATTTCATTTTAAATGTAGTGAACTTGCTATCTTAGTGTATTTAAAAGTTATAGCTAGTTATTATAACTACGCGGTAAGTATTTTTAATTAGCAGAAGTGCTTTGTCAAATTGTTTTTATAAATCATTCGCTTTCTTTTAAAAAGAAATTGTATGTAAATGTCACCAGTAACTAACTCCTAAATATTCAGCAAAGTTTCGCGGTTACAGTTGTTTACCAAACTTTATATTTTTTCTTAATGTCTTAGTAGCTGCGCTCTCGCAAAATATGGTCGATTTTAAAAATAGAAAAGCTCTCTTCGTACTTTGATACTTCGTGTATATCTTCGAAAAGTTTTGGAGACCAGGAGAGGGTTTTTCCTATTATTTCGACTATCCATGTATCCTTAAAATAAGTTATTATGACTTCTACAAATCTAATTATAATATTCATAATACCTGGATTGCATGCACTACGTCATTAATCAGTATAGAAGCCAAAGGACTGAGCATCTTACCACCTGCAGAACTTATTACATTTTGATCCCTTGAATCCCCCTGATTGTATTTTTTGATAGAGGTATTGTCCAAAGGAAAAGAAACAACCTTTTATGCGGCAGTTTGGGGAAATGTCGTTCATAGCATTCACTATAGCTGTTGAAGTCCACCATAACTGTTTTCAACGATAAATCTGTGTTTAATTATTTAAGTGCTTGGGATAGTGTGTACGTACGGTACGTATTTTCTTATTTGTTCGGAAATAATGCGTATACTAATAGGACTAGGAGAACTAGTTAATAAACGTGAAAAATAGTTTAACAGCATTTTGGGTTATTTTCATGTATTAGGAGCTTAAGTGAGCATAACTGCGTTAAACCCCTAATCAAATAAAACTTTAATTTGGGTTGCTTTCCATTGAAATCGTTAAATTATTTACTGAGATAATTGCAAAAAGTCCGTAATTTTTGCAATTATTTAAAATATTTATAAACTTTATATTATTTAACTGAAATGTTCTTTAGTGCAACTATCGAGTATCTCTGTGGAGTCTTAAGATGTGTGATCAATTTCAGCTAGTTCGACAGTATATGAAATATTCAAAATATTTATCCCTTGTAGTCCCATTTTTAATCATTTTTGTGGGTTCAGAAAGTGCTCGAAGTGGTAAGTCTTATTGACCAATATATACTTCGATATGTTGTGCGAGGCCTATGTTACAATGTTAAAAAAAGAAATAAGTCGATTATCTAAAATATTCGCTAAAAGATGGTTTTAGGTAATGGAAAATTTTGTCAGTTATGAACAATTTTTACATCGGGCTACGATATTTAGTGTTTAGCCAGTACCAAAAATAATAACTTTTTCTCCACTTACAGTCTTTGCGTATTCCTCAAATAAAACTGTATCTCCTATATAAGGAGGAATGGCAAGGTTGCTTCTGTTCTCTCTAGATCTTAGATTTCTTATTGGTCGTTTAGTATTTGCTGTTTTTGACTCGATCTAGACTTGAATCACATTCTCTGAGGAAGAACGTCTACTACTTCTTGCAGCTTGTCGAATTTCTAGTACAAATTTTGCAATTTCCACTTCGAGCCTCCCTGTATCATTTTGCATCACTTTCAGTTGGGCACCAGGTACAAAACTACAATTGTAATGATTTACTCGTACAAAAAATTTAAACAGATTGGTAAACAACAAATAGTACATTATTAATTGCAAGAGCCTTTAGTATTAATAACTATGCACTAATATTAGTTTGGATACGATATAGGATATTTAGTATCCAATTTAAAACCGAAAATCATTCGTAACCATTTTTTTATCTGCCTTAGTTTCTGAGTTATTATATTTTAAATTCTACTATCATTTTTTTAAATTGATGTCAGTTAGCCCTGCTGAATGACAGAAAAAGAAATTGCTGTACTGTTATTTGTCATAACTGCTATTGTAGTCTATTGAATTTATATTTTTCAAAGTATTTCCAAAGAAAGGATATCGGTAAAATTATTCAGTTAAACTTTTTAACGGTGCAGGCTGGAAACAAAAAAGTCAGTGCCATGTAAAATAATTGATACGCACAGAAGAAATTAAGAAATCGCACAGTTTATCAAATTCGTTAAAATTAAAGGTGGATTGTTTGGATTTTATTTGTTGTTTACCTTCATTTAATGTATATGGGCTTGTCAAACAAACAGTATAACATTTTTCTGTCAGCCTTCCACGCCAACTGCTAAAAATTTTAAGAGAAATTAGTGGATGAACAAAGAGTTTCTTGTTTTCATTCTGATGCTGGATATAAAAGTTCATTTTTCGCTTCTTGGTGTGACTCCCCATGTATTATGGATACCCAAAACTTTGTAAAATTGACAAAGTTGTGTAGCTTGAAAAATTGATTAGGATGGTTCTTATTTTGTGTGATATTTCTGTTAAATTTCTCCGTAACACTATTGCTATACGAATTCCTAAGGTTTCATTGACGAAATTAAGTAATTTCACAGTTTGCATGTGATTTTATATAATGAGTACAGTAGTAAATACATTTTCATGAATACACGGTCATGATGTGTTACCAATTTATTAGCAAATAGAAGTAATACGCTTAGTAATTACAGTAATTATAGTCAAGAAAATTCCTAGAAATTAATTACCATAAACAATAAATTACAAACGTGTATAAAACTGCATTTAAATCAAATCACGAATGGAAAAAATAGTACAGATCCGTTACCGTTCTTTACTCCTCATAATACGTACTCCCCGGCAGTAGTAAAAACGATATTCAGAACTATTTTCGTCCAACTTTGTTGCACAACGTACTTCTCTTGCCCTCGTTTCCCAAATAATTTGGAATCTTTACATTTTCTTAGTTTATACTTTCAAAAATTGTATTAGGAATCGGTACATATTATGGAACGAACTAAAATAAATGCAAAAGCAATTTTTTATCTATCAATATAAGTAATGAAATACTTGGAACATAGTGCCAGTACAACAATTAAGAATATGAGTAGGTCGTAAGTTTAGTTGCAAATAACTCTTAATTGATCAGTTACAAATATCAATTTAACTACCAATTTGCCGTCAATATTGTTAATGGATAAAAAGTATTATTGAAACATGTCAACCGTAATACTTTCTATGCATACAAATTCAATTATTGTGTAAAAGTTTCCTGTTAGTAAGACGTTTGACAATTTTGACAGCTTCAGTTCTGTAATGAACATGAACAAACGAAACTGTCAATAAGTATAGTGTCTATAATTAGCTTAAAGAACGTGAGATCATTATTTGTATTATTTTTGTTTTCCAGACGGTCTAATCTTTAGTTGAGTAAAATACAAAGGTCTTTTTTTGGGTACATATTATGGTCGAGTTGCTTTACATTAACGTGAACCAATACTCGATATATTCAGATATTTTAACGTGCTGTAGGTAAATATATAAAAGGTCACAAACACACGTACCTCCAAAAACTTGCTTAAAGAGAATAAAAACAAAGTTGGGCACAGTACAAACATTAAACTATTTACATATGCTGTTCCATATTTCCTTTGCATTTAATACTCTTTAATACCTTCGCAGGATTCTTTATTGTTGAAGCAGTTACTTTTCTTCACAAACATCGTGAGACTATGGACTCATTACGTTACGCACACTTCATTACCACTCCATATTTACATATTATTTTGATTTAAGTGTCTAAGCATGTATCATAATTGTCAGATTTATGTAAATGGCAAGAACAAATCCCTAGCGTCCGACCTTGACGAGATATCTATGGCAGACAGTATCGAAAACTGTGAGACAGGAGATTAATATAAAATGAGGTGACGGTGCACAAAATGGGAATATCAATTTTTGATTAGCTTGTGTGTAAACACTTAATATCGTACAACCTAATCGCGATCAATGAAATCTGCTAGTTGATTAAATGGAGGTTCTGTCAAGGCTGGTGAAGGATCTCATTCATCCCACATTTAAAACTTTCACTCTCACTGAATATAGAATAAATGATCGAATATATCAACCGCTTCAGTCGATTTCATGAAAAATTAATTCATTCGATGTGGGATCATTACCGTCAAGAATCGTGATGGTGAACCAAAACGATTCCGCTCGATTTGCATTGAATCATTCAATTAATCCAAAAGTGGAACCGTTTAGGCGATTTACACTGTGACCAAGTGTGTCAATGTAATTTTTTCATTGATGAACCCGACGACAATGCTGATATCATTATTTTTTTCATTCAATCAAACGTCAATTTGCGAGTTATTTTTAGACGTATTTTAAAATTACGTTAACGACCGGTAGAGAATCACGGCGGATTTATTTCGATGACCCGAAAAGCGTGGCGAAACCGGTACGAATCAGTTTTCTAGTCTCGTTCTGGACAAGAGCCCATCTTGCCATTTTGTAGAGCATTAGGTAGTGCAAATGTATCAGTTCTTTTTTGCATACGATCCCAAGCCTATTTATAGTTATGGACAGGATATTATGGCAATTGACTTTTTTATTTTTTGATTTTGAGACAACTTGATTTTTGATATTTATTGTAATTATTTTATGAAAAAAATGTGATTGATTGATTTTTCGACATTTTCCGAAATCTTTAGATGGTGTCATAAAAATGAGGTAATTTTTTACTTTCTCACATGAGGTACTCATAGAGTGAGAAAGTATTGTAATCTGATCGATTTTCGATATTCGATATATTGGTTTTTCTAAGCATTTTGAGGCTTCCTAACCCAAAATCATGTTTTTGAAAAACTGTATGTGTTCGTTTTTTTTCCTCAGAAACTGTAGCTGATCAAATTTAACTTTTTATTTAGACTTAGTCCCCTGAAAACTAGAATCCATGTGATTTTGGTTAAAATCGATTAATAGCAAAAGGCATTTCATACCTATCATTCTTGTGGTATCTCAAAAACTAGTGCAACTTTTATTAATTTTGTATTGAAATACAAATTTAATTCAATTGAATTAAATTAAATTGAAATTAATTAATTGAATTAAATTCAATTGAAATACAAATTAATTAATAATTAATTTAATAAGTTTATTCCATATTGGCTATCATAATTGTTATTTTTCTCAGTTTTCTCGAGAACGGCTTTACATATTCTTATTTTCACATCTTCCTAAGATCACCCTAAATGGCACTTTATTCTTTAACACATTTTTCTAAGTGTTTGTTAATTTATAAGGAGCGAGTGCCTCCTCATATGATAAAGTTATACGAATGCCAATTTTTGTTGTTAAACTTTCCTGATCGTATGGGATTCTCTGGGGTAGCGGGTAGCATATTTCTACGATACTGGTGAAAAACAGGCTACTACAAGGTTTGGCGAACCTTGCCCCTACGTAAGCTACTGATTAGCTCCTATTACCCACATCAGGAGCAATCAGTACTCAAACCTTCCCTTTCCATCAACTCCAATTTATTTACCCTTCCCTACTTCCTCCCTATATCCATCCATAATTATTGCAAAAAAAAATGAGTTCTCAGAAAAAAACCTGTGGATATTCACTGCTCTACAGGTACAATGCACAATTATTTTACAGTTTATTGTATAGGCTGTAATTTGTACAAAAAATTTCTAAAATTCTTTTCTTTAGATTCTTACATTGCTTATATAAAGTTAATGGAGAAACACAAAAATAGACAAATAATGCTGACACAGTGTATAATTAAAACGAAAATCAAAGAACAACAGTATCTTGATTTATGTTTTACTTTGACAGCTACCAACATTACGTTACACAGATTAAATAATATTTATCTTTAAAATTATTTGGAAACATATGTAATAGCTACATTCTGGATGAAAGTACGTTGCGAAAAAATTCTTTGTGGGAGTACTATAAAAACACAGTAGATGGAATGCAAGAAGCCTTACAGAATCAATACATATGTTTAGTAATTATCTAAACTCCAAATTCTAAATATCAGTTTATATCATACTAAATGTTTGACTAATTTTAATTGGAATTAATTGTTAGGATTATGCATTGCCAGTTTAAAAATTGGTGTTTTAAACGGCAATAGTCATGTGAAGCCTTTTTTAACAACATATAGACAATTAGAAATAGTAAACCACGCCTGATTTATTAACGAAAATATTAGTTAATTTATTCTCTATCTATTAATCTATTAATATTAATAGAAATTATCAAATTTAAATTTTTTGAAGAAATATTCGATAAACAAGGTTGTGTTACAACACTTCTTCACAGAATTATTTTTCGCCAATACTTTTCTTTTCTCTAATTAACCTTTTTTGGTAATTAAACTATAACCTGATTAAGTGACTAGGGTACATAAATTCTTTGTATAAAATTTTATTTCATAACGATATTTTACTGTTCTGCTTGGGTTAACTACCTAAATTATGAACTGTACTAAAGCTCTAAGTAATTTATTTAAACACTGCTTATTACATTGTTATTACACTTAATTAATCGTAATTTATATACGTCTTTATGGTACTTCGACTGTTTGAGCTCATTTTTATATGTATAGCGTTCTGCTCTAGAATTTTCAATAATCAGCCAGGGGACACGAGTGAAGCTTCCAAAAGCCTAGGTATTTCTTTAATTTATTTCAATTGGAGTAATGGAGCTGAAACTCACACTGTGGGTTTAGAACCTTCTAAGGCACATATCCTACTAGTTTCATACCGAAACTACAAAGTTCCCATGTTGAAAAAACAGGAAGGGATTTTAATAACTTTCGATTTTTGTCAAAATAGAGGTCATGTTAGATTTTTTTACTTTTACGCCACACTTAACTATGAGCATTTCATCTACTAAACACAGGATGGCGTTAGAAGCAATTTCATTTCGTGTTTTATCTACTGGGCATACGATGGCGGTAGAGCCAATTCCATTACAATATACTAAGCCAAAAGCCAATGCCTCTTATTCATACACGCATTTTAACGTTAAAATGATTTTAGCTTAAAATGTGTTTAGAATGTGTTTCACCAAGGTAACTATAGATACCTCCATGTTAAGTATATACGGAACAAAACTGTAGTTACATCCGTGAAACACATTCTAAACGTATTTTAAGCTAAAATCCACTTTAACGTTAATATACGTTTATGAATTAGACCGTGTCTTTTAGGGACCAATAAGGTTTTATTTTATAACAACCTTTGTCCTCATTACATATTGGTTACCCTGTATTGAAATGAGAGGTGCCTTCGCCTCATTACGCCTTTATAAATCATAAAAAATAGTTTACCCAATTTTATACTATGAAGCACTTAAATATTCAGCAAATGTTTAAAATTAAAATGTTCGGACCTGTTGCTATTTTTTTGGGTATATTTCGAAATTTCAATGTTTAAATCGAAATTTCGAAGAATTCAAGAATACTTTGCAAAAATTAGCACTAGATTTAATAGGCATTTTAAGCCAGAATATAATGTCGAAAGAATTATCAAAATTTGGTCATAAATTTTCAAGTAATTTGGTCCAAAAAATTTCATTAGATACATACTGATAGATACTGTATTCAAGACCCTCAATATAAGATGTATTATGAAATAAACCTTTCATAGAGCTTTGTTGTTGGTTTTACGTGAAGCACTTCCTTACATAGGAATTACTAAAAGTTTGTTTTTATTGAATTTGAATACTGCCTACTGGTAAATTGCCATTTGGGCCAAATTGACTACAAGCAATTCCCCTTTAACCGAACGGCCAAGGGAATAAATCACACTTTCTATGGACTTTAGTGTAGTGCTTCATTCTATTCCTTTTCAGCGACCTTTTCGTATCTCCCGACTTTGACAAAGGGTAACAATAATCGTATCACATATCCGCCCACATAATATGTAAATTATTACAGTAAACTTAGTTACATAACTTTGAGTGTAATGATACCAGTGCCTTGGTTTTCGTTGATGGTATAAGCAATAAAAATATGAAAGTAACGTTAACTACTTTATGCAATGAATTGGAATGATTGAAAAGTCCCATTCCTAATGAATTTTACACAAATGTAATTAACAATTAATGCTTAGTAATTATTTATTTTCTTACTTTCACGTAAACCTTCAAATTTTGTCGTTCATTAGTAATAGTCTTTCTGAAGAATCATTGCAGTCAGTCTCTGCACCTACGGTTTTCTCATTGGATTTGAGTGGTTCTGTTAATAGTAAACCCCATAATAAATTTCTGTCATTCACTGAAAACCCTTATAGGTTTTGGTGAAAATTGCAAACCGTTAAATGTTTACTGTTATTTATTCTAATTTCAAAACAAAACCATAGATTGATGATAACACACGTGATATTCGCAACGTAAATAAATACGCGACTGTCTTTCGATTACAGCAACCAATCTGGACTCGATCCAAAATCGAACCTGTTATAGGATGCCGGACTTTATTTTTGTAATGAGCGAAAAGAATGTTGGCGCTTGGCATCCGGTGACAAATTTTTACATTGACGTAAACCGAGTAAAAAAAAATATACGTACTTTCGTGATATCGAAATTACCACCGAAAATCGAGGCGAGAGTTATATTTAGTGAAGGGGAACGGGAAAATGTATTTCGGACGTTTATTACTAAACACTTCTGAGTTATAACGATAAAGGCTTCGGATATGCAAACATTTCAAAACGAGTTTGAAAGGTCGCTTCGATGTTAGAGCAAAGGAAAATAATGAATTTTTTGAAAATATGATATGAATTTAGGAGTCGAATCGAAACCAGTGACCAGTAACAGTGCGTTAGGAATTAAGGGAACATTACAATATCGAGGTACATACAGTATTAATAGTTTAGTTAATGAATAAGGTAGTTGATTATCATCGTGGTAACGAGCATAATAAATAATTAACAAGCATCGACTGACAGATCTAATCGATATTGACTTGACTTGACATTAACTTCAGAACGGATACTCACCGCCTCGTTGATCAATTAATCTGCGAGAAATCAGTTTCCAACAGTTGTGGAATGACCAATTTTCACAACTAGTAACTGAAGAGGAGGCGCATCAATATTTCTATATGAATATGATTGGATATCAATTGTTTCTGCTTAATGTATACGATGAAACACGCGGGGAAAAGAGGCACGAATAAAGTCGCGTGCGACAGAAGACACGGCATAATTTGGAACCACGACAAAATGATGCATAGACGAAACCATAAATATGTCTAGCTCTGCAAGATATCTATTGTGCATAAAATTTGTTGAATTTACATTCTGTAAAAGTGTATAATACTAACGAGTGTTTATTTCTTTTGGAAAGCACGTGTTTAATTTCGTTTTAATGATGAACCTTGAGAATTTTGAGTTTAACACAGATAATCCCCATACAGTCACATATCCTTAATTTTACGTAGATTACCGCAGTCGACTAAAACTTTCTTAGAAGAAAAAAGTAAATGTCTTCACCACGTACTAGTCTGGTATTTTAATGTCGTAACTATCTCATAGACCTCATATAGAGCCATATTAAACTGTGCTCGTAAAGTAACATACTTTAATTGGTAAAAACCCTTAAAAATGAAAAAATAAATTCACAATACAAGACAAAGTATCTTCTGTAGAAGTCGTATCGGTGAAGTTTACTCCCGCGTCTATTTGATATGTCCATGTAGCTGTGTAAAAAAATACCTGGAAAATGCGCAGAATAAACCGGGGTCTTATCGTACAATAACTCAACCCGTATGTAAACCCTTGTATGTATAACATCTCTTATAGCACAAGCCAAAGTGAAGTTATATAAACATTTATAAACGCGCTGACTATCAAAATGCGAAATGTTTTGATAAACGGCACATCTCATATTAACAAGTGCGGAGAACACAAAACAAAATACGAATATAAATAGAAAGAGGATAGGCAGGAGAGATGGGGTTGTCCACACGGTCGGTCTGACGGCTGCCCGGACGACCGGTTGGGGAAGACAGAGGGTGGCTAGCCTAAGAAGATACTCTGCAGGCGAAGAGACCGAGAAAAACCTACCGCCCCGAAGATGCTCTCTGACCCTCCTCGAACTGTGGAAATCTGAAGGTCCAGACAACCGCCCTATTATAAGTCGCCACCCTCGCCTCTAACGCTCCAGCACCTAGCATTCGCTGTTTTCGAATCTCTTTTCTCTTTTTTTTTTCACATTTGTATTTTTTTTAGTGCTCAGACTTATTGGTTCTCCGCACCCGGGCGAGGATAAAAGCTTTTCTTATTTTTGTTTTTCCGTTTTATTCACTGCAAGATCTATCCCCCTGTGGCTACCAAACCCATAACTCACGTAGCTGTGACCATATCAAAACGTTCGTCCAAAGAGTCGTGCACTTGCTCTAACCATAATGGGCACACGGAAATGGATACATACACTGTGTGTCCAATAGGGACAAGGAACCCTAATAAACCCTAAAACTAAAAATATCAAAACCGAGTATTGTACGGTCATCAAACACCAGAAGAAGGTAACGAAAAACTGCTGAAAACATACCAGAAAAAATGATACAAACAGAGCAAAAGAGGAAATCTATAAGCTAAGAAATGTTCGATCTAAACAGCTGGACTACAGTCGAAATAATAAATAAATAGAGAAGAATTTAAAACATTAGAACAGAACCAAGCAGTGATGAGAATTATTTAAAATTTCAAGGAATTTATATGAAGCGGGATTCAAAATGTAAAGTAGTGAAGCATAGATTTATTTCTAAAGAATGTTTTTTAGGCAGTATATGGTCAGCAAAGTGGAAGGAATAGATAATCCGTGTCTTTAAATTTGTTTATCCACTCTTCGAGTTTTTTTAATCTGGTTGCCAATTGTCCACTAATTTGGTCAATGAGAAAAGAAATACCAAACAGACGATTGAGCTTACAATCCCCTGATTTCAGAAGTGGAGGAATAGAATTCTTAGCTCTCACTATAAACGAACTTAAGTTGTTACCCGATTTAAAAGAACTTACAACACCAATTTTTCTGAAGAATTGATAATTTCAATTGAAACAGTGCAAGAGTAAGTCATTCTTTCGAAATACGATAATTTATTGTTATCAAAAAAATTGAATGTTAACTAAATTTGTAGAAGCATTTCAAATAAAGTTGATCTATCATTTTCAAAGAATAGCCATCGTTTACACCGTCAACAATTTCATAATTTCTGACCCTTTTTCAAAGGCAGACTTCGTTAGGGGAATGGAGAAGAGTCTGTGAAGATGTGAACAAAACGCAGCCAGTTTATGAGACCACCGATGATTCGAATCACTGAGGACATGGGAATCTGTTGCGGAGTTTTTCCTATAAATGTCAAAATAGAGGGTGTTGTTATTGTATTTGTTTTTGTTGCTCTAATAAGTAAGTCAAGCATCACGATTTCAATTCCAAGGTGAAGGAAATATTGGAGTGACGAAGGTTCAGAACAGTCGTCAACATATCTACGACAAATCAAAATTAGAACTTTGAAAGTTTAGATTTGGGGAGGATTTAAAAATGTTTTTTTCTAAATAGAACGTAAAGATTTTCGCAATAGAGATCCATTGCTTGAGAGAAGAATTTTTCCAAATCGTAGAAAATTGACAATGCTATGTAAAACGTTTCTCTTTATACCCCTCAAATGAAACGAAACCATTGTACTATGGTGGAATGGTTCAACCTCAACAAAATGGCCGACGTTTCGGCCTGCCAATTGGGGAAATAATCATGCCAATATTATATTTCTACTTTACAAACACGATACAGTCTCGAGGGTCAATTGTGATCAGTCCTCACATGTGATATCCTTGATGGACTGAGTATGATTTGCTTTGTATATGTGTTCTCATAGTTCAGGCCTGAACATTCTTTCCATGATGGATCAGGGGCCAAAATGGATGACTTACATCTTCTGATACACAAAAAGATGGTATCTGTAACATTGAAATGCATGTGGTGTGTGTCATGGATATTATAGATCCCATCTTTTTGTTTCTATCAGATTTGTATTGATGTATATCATCAATAATGACCTCTGTTCCACCATGAAAAGAATATTCAGGTCTGAATTATGAGAAGACACATATAAAGCACATCGTACTCCGTATATTTCTTTTTGAGAAAATATGGTGCATAAAGTTTCCATACATGCGCTAATGTTTTAGCTTTAACCTGCTTTTGATACATAATTCGCTTTTATATTCAACAAACCCCTCCCCCGGGATCAGCTTATGCAGTAATTCCTAATTAATCGTCTCGATCCCCAATCAATTCAGACGTATCGTTCCGAGAACACGCTCCGATAAAATCAATTGGAAACGCACCGGTTAATAGGAACGTAAATAAACACTGCATCCGTAATGACGACAAAACGATAATTTTAATTTAAGAAAAATTGCGCCGTTTCGCGACATGCGTCTCGTGACGTTTCCAAACAATAAATACGTCATTGGCAACGCCCATACGATCTGCCACTTTAGATTTACTAATTAAGGGAATTGGGAGGATATTTATAGAGAGGTATGCGTGAACAATAAAAGAAATAGGGATAATTGTGGTATCGGTACGGTTTATCATTTGTTTAAGTTTTTTTTTTTAAGTTTTGTTCAACGTTTATACAGGATGTTTCATGGATGTATTGAAATAAAAATCCGGGGTGTTCCTGAAGCCAAATGAGAATTAACCATATTTGCCGATATTCCAGCAGGCACTCATTCGAAGACATTTTTTAAAAGTATCACTGAAGAACTATAAACTAAATGTTTTCAAACGCACATATCGTACTTTGATTGAAATCATGCTACTGTCGAAATTAAAGCAAAAAGGAAAGCTTTTGCCCATATTGATTTATGGGCAATTGATCTCATTTTCTTTCCGCTATCTTTTTAATTTTTAATTGTGTCTTAAGTTGATCCATATTTTTAAATTCTTAGGGTACTTTACTTTACTATGATACTTTACTGTAGAAAATGCAACTGATAACGCTATCGCATTCATGGGGATCGAAAATAACGGCGTTTAATGGCAGTTTTTAATTGATATAATACTATACATAATACTTTATCTAATATTTTACCATAAGTACATCTTTAATGAACTTCTGGCATATGAGCCTGGGTAATTGTAATGCTTTTAAAGCCGCTAAACGACACAAATAGAAACCTGGGTTGATTTAACATTCGATTTGAATAAAACACACTATTATGTTTTCTATCCTCAGGATCTCGTATCTGACAATATTTTTGACCACCACCTCCAAAGGCAAAGGGTTAATAATAAATAATAAATCAATGCATTATGGTGTTCCTCGTAAACTTCTACGTCGGACTATGTTTATTTTGTCCTAATTATTTTACTTTTTAAGATTTTCCAAGAAAAGATCTATTTCTACTTTTTTGTTATTAAGAACTATTATACTTGCAGGTATTCAATTTTTTCAATTGTTTAACTTATTTATGCTTTAAGGGCTTTCGTGTGAAAAAACATGGTATAGAAATTAATATGTCTATTACTGTGTGTATCCATGGCCAATATCTCTGAAACCAATATTTCAAGTTAATGTGAAGCTTAAGCATTTTTGAAAAATTGTAGTATGCTGAAAAATTGCATTAAGATGTTTGGTGAAACTTTACAGTTGCAAAGTACGCAAAGAGATCTTGTTAGTAATATACATAGCGTTTTGAGAATTCGTTTTAAAGCGAGTTATATTTTTTCTAAATTTCTAATACATTTTTACCTAAAAAAGGTGAGATGAAAAATTCATTTTTTAGAGAAATAGAATAATGGAAAAAATCCTGAGACAGATCGATTTTGTTTTTTAAAATTCCATACTTTCGACATCATAAGTGTTTTGGTTGTAACACGAATTTTTCCAATAATGACGTCATATGTTTATTTTCAATTAAAATCATCTTTTTTGGTTTGTGTTTTAGATAGAGGTCTTTGTTCCGTACACAGTGACAATTTTTCTAGCAAATAATTTATTTAAACAAATGTTCAGCAAGTTAATTCTAACTGTATATTACCACTGTTTAATTGTGATCGAATCTCTATCAAAAGGTTAACTTTAAATTTCTGGGGTGCGGGAATCCAATACTTATGTTCATATCTTCATACCACCTCAAAAATTCTTTGGTAATTAACCAAAAATGTTTCAATTTATTTCGCCAAATATTTAAAATCTGCGAAGCAACTATGTTTATTCAAATTAAATTGAGGTACATTTTCTGGAAGTTTTTTTATCCGCCCATGTTTGTTTTAACTATCAAATGCTGTAATGTCAAAATGTGAGAATATCGAATGCCTGCCTGAGTGGGAAACAACTTAATTACGCATCACTGTTACAAATAAAAGTAATTTTCCTAACAACACCTACATTTATGTAACTACAATCGGAGTGTTCGAGAATTCAGGCGGAAATTTATTGTATGGACAAAAATTTATTTGAGTTTTAAGTGAAACAGAGCTTTTAGAGTTATTGTGTAAATAAATTAACATTAACGTAAACATGTTCCGAGAAATTTACTTGATCTTTCACGTGTAACGCGGTTTGTGTGTTGTGGTATTTATTCTGTGAAGTAATTGGAAAAGTGGGAGTAAAATTTAAGAGAGTAGTTATTTGGATGTCCCTGTTTAAAAATAATATAAAAAAATCAAATTAGAATGAGTCGTGATGGTTTTTTAATCCCACAGGAAAAAAGTGTATAAGATTGCAAGTATTTCTAACTACACACGTGTTTAAAATACGAGTGTTCCTATTAGAAAAATAAAAATTTGTTAATAAAGCCAAAATTATTTTTAAAATCGGTAACATAAATAACAACAGTCAAAATGCGACTGTAAATTTTTGATCCAGTCGGTGAAATATCGTATCTCTCATCCAGTTGATTATAGCAATGCCTTCACTTTACATTTGCTGGAAATATCCGCGATTGGTTTGGCAAAAATAATGGTGAGAAATGAAGCATGATCTGCTTCGCAGTATGTCAAGGCTGAATTACTGGGAGAGTCTTTCAAAGCCGGAAACTGTCGATTGGACGACAACGTAACCGACTAATTACACACATACTTCGCATGGGATTTAATAACAACTTCTCGCCGTTTTGTAATAAAGTAATTCCACTCTCAAAAGCACTTCCACGCATTTCTTAAAAAAAATTTAGAAAATTTAGAAAAAATTAGAAAAAAAAAGAAATTTATAAATTTTAGTTATGTTATATTTCAATTTCCATTAAATTTTGCATTGATTTCGCAGGCAACAAATCGTTTGCCATTCAAAAAAACTCATTTGTCAACGAAACTGTCAGTTCTTTCGATTGTAGTGAACGGGTCTAGCTCAGTGAATTGCCCTTTGTCTTGCTCGTACGGCCAATCGAAAGCACCTTCATGTACTGCATAAATAATATATCTTTTCTTCAAATTTCAGCTCATTCCACGTCACACATAACCTCAAAAAATAACAAGGTATATGTTAGATTTTTTATATCGCGTCCTGTGGTCATAATTTTTTTTTTTAATTTGTATGGATTTTTAATAGAATTTTTTCCAAAATTTTGCGAAAAATTCGTGAAAATGGAACTAAATATTTTGCCGGAAAATACATTTTGTCCTTCATATGTTAAATTATTGCTTTTTTTCAGGTGGATGTGAGGTGTGGAATAGTGTAACAAAACCACACTTTAGTCATTCTCACAATCGTTACCGGTACTAATGTTCATATATCCAAGAAACACTTACTACTGGCATATTTGAGAAATTCATTTGATCCTCATTTATTTTATTATTGATGGAGTAAAATAAAACATAAATCAGAGAAAAATTCCCCCTTCTTAAGGCCAAAGAAAAAGTAAAGATTTTTTTAACATTATTCAGAATATGCACTTAGATTTTTAAGCTTGGTACATAGCTTTTCATTTGTATATAGGCTAATAAGCAACGTGCATTTCAGCTCTATACCATACTCTATCCTAACCGGAAAAAGTTCTATCTGTCTGGATTTTGGAAGCATTAATGCTATTATCCATTTCGTTCATCGGTTTTAGAAGAACTGTACAACCTCTGCAAACAATTTGGTGTTTCAGATAACTAGGCTTAGGTTACTTGACAAATCCTCGTTATTCCCTTTATCAGAATTCCAGACTATATATCCGTAGCGATCCCAAACGGAGAAAATCGATAGCATCAGTCCCGACACATCGCTTGGTCAGAGACCGATTAAGCGTTGTAATATAGGAGGGATCACGGTCTGATCTCCCCTCCCACTATACTACACGCGTGCGTCTGCGCAGAAGCGCCATTATCAGATAACACTTAACTATTTTGTTGCTACTTCTTCGTTGACTTTCCTTCAAGCGTCCAATAAAAAGTACCGCTTTATAAATTGCGTTTCTAGAATTTCTACCATTTTAAAGACTTTTTACGTTTTCTACGTTTGCACGTTTTCTATACACGTGCTATATATTCTTATATTACCCTAAGGAGTAACCCTCTTTATTTCTTCTTTAGTTCTTTACCTGTTTAAAAGTTTTCTATATTTTTTTTTTTTGGTATTTCCATCAGTATTTTTATTGTTAACAAATTCTGTTGCATTGCCTGTGTCTTTACTGCTGCTGAACTGTGTGTCTGATGAATTTTTATCCATTTCATTTTATTTATTTCTTCTTTCTACAATTTTTACCTACCCTAATCATACCACCATTATTATTCTTTTTGTACTCTTCTCGTCGCCTTCTCTCCATTGACATTAGATCCCCCAAATATATGTGGACTGCGTTTTCACTGAAATTTACGTTCTTTTACTCGCTCTGTTTATTTTTGTGTCGAGACTTCTTGTAAGTTTTCTATGCGTGATTTAAGCGTTGCGATAGTAAACGCCAAATAAAAAGGCAAACGACGTAGGACCGCTTTTGAGATGGCCCGCGCAGCTGCTCTGCTGATTGGGCAGATGCATTGTGCACGCCAACAATGATAAAGGCAAATCAGGTAGGGTTGTAAGATTGTTGTGAGATAAGCCCCAAAAATGATTGACGGTCCCATTACTGTGTGCTCTGCCCTGTAGTATCAGATGCTTTATAGCTTCTACAGTTCCTGGTAGCTTTAATATATTTATTTTCAATCAATCAATAATTAGTCTGATATTTGGACCTTCCATTAGGGGACACCACGTCGCCTTATAATATACATGTAGATCTTTTTCAAACCTCAATTCTCTTTTGTTTCATATCCTTCCTATCATCTTCTCTCCTTTGCCTTTAGATTTCCCTAGTATATGTTAGCTGCTTCTTTCACTGCAATCTGCATAAATTTCCAAGCTGTGTGTTTATTTTCCTTTGTGTATGAACCTTTTGTAAAAATTATGCCATACCTAAAATGTGGTGAAACGCCAAATAAAAGGGGGATCGACGCAGACATGCTTTTGAGATGGTCCCACCTAATTGTTCTGCTGACTGGGCTGATGCTCAGCTGTTTACATCGGTTACGCCCAGACTGTTTCAGCCATGCCTCCCGTGATAGGAAGAAATTAGGTAAAATGGGATCGCTGTTATTGCCCTATGCGCCAAAAATGATTCATGTCCCCATTTCTATTTGGGTCCCTTTTCTAATGACCTCTAATATTCGATAATTTATAGTTTCTACAGTCCCTATTATGTTTATTTTCCAGCAATATATGTTCAATCTCTTTTTTGGACCTTTCAATAGGAAATACCCACGTCACCTTTTAATATACATTTATATAAATCGAAAGACGAACTGCTTACTTCTCATTTCCATCAGATTTAAATTGCAAAATGTTGCAAAATGTAATCATAGTTTTAGTTTACTTTATTAGACTGTTCAGACTGTGTCTTAAGAAAATGAGATAATAATTTGCCACAGGGAGAACAAAATATTTTTTCTCGGTCGAAAAGTTCCTGCTCAATTTCAAAATAAAAAGTTTCATGAATTTAAAATCGTTTTACGCAACTCCATTTCCCTGCCAAACATCATGAAACAATGAAGACAATATTACTGTTGGTTAAACGGCATATTTAAACTACTAATACCACTTTTCCACATTTGAAAATTAAAGGGAAAATAAATTTATCGCCTCTAAATGATGTACGTCTAAAAGCACCTAACGCAACTTCCTCCAATAAAATTTACTTAAGTCTTGATTTATTGGCAAAGTTACTAAGAATACGTTTTCCAAATTTGGATGATATATTCCGAGTTCACACACAAATTAGTTTAATCTTTTATTTTATTTATTGCACAATACACTGAAGTAAATTGCCGCTCAAAAAAATTTTTTAAATGTGATTTACTGGAGATTCTGCCTGCTAAGGCAGGATAGTTATGGCATTTTATATGGGTGGCTATAACGCCCTATGATAACCCTGAAATTCACGATACTTACGTTGTTGGATGCTCAATTTCCCTAAAATCGTACGGCTCATAGTCTCCTGCTTCGAGAGATTTCTTCAAATCCTTCAGTTCCACAGTATGTTGATCTTTGCTCTTATGGGTCAGTTGCTCCGTTGAACTTATGGCCGCCGAAAAACTGTAATACAAGGACATAAATCAGTCTAGTTGCCTCTCATAATATAATAATCCAAGTTTCAAACCAGAGTTCAAGGTATCTGTTGGGTTTAGCTATATATAAATCAATGGTTATGAGAAATTTATTGCAGCGAATTAGACAGGGTAAAGTTCAAGTCTAACATAAATACAAGTGAAGTGTTAATGTTACATTAAATTTTGGGTCGTGCATCAAGAATTAATATTTAAGTTTGGGTTAAACCACCAAATTCGTATTACAATCAGATATACTTTTGCACTCATATTTCCATTTGTATTGTTGATAGAACAGTAGGTGATAGACTTACCATGTAAGCCAGCACATTCCAGAGACTCTGACCCAATAGAATATGTTTTAAAGAAATTCCATACTTGTAAAAATACCTAGCTTTTCCTTATGTTCAGTTTGTTATGATCAGATTTGCAACAAAAGATTAGAAGTCAATGTATTCTGAATAACGTAAAATAAATATCGCTTTATCAGATAATTTTCTCGTCACTTGAGATTTATAACGTAGAACGTGATAATCTCAAATTTAGTATTAAATATATTGAGTAACAACAATGACGAATTACCTTCTAATGTGCCAATCACATTTTACATATACATACATATTTACGTATGTGTGTATGACTGTCACTAATTTCATTGACAAATCGCTTTTCAAGCATGTACGATAAGATTTTATCTACAAAAGTATACGTACGTCATTAACAGTTTTAGTAGAATACATACGTTCGTTTGTTACCTGATGTTTCAACCTATTGTCACATTTCGTTAACTTGAAAAAACGAGAATTTAATTCATTAATAACTATCGACTAATATTTGCATTTTGTATGATCGAAAACTTAACCGACGATTTTTTTCTCTTCAATTAATTCTTGCATAACACATCCTCAAGACCGCACGAACATCTTACATGACCGTGCCATTGGAAAATTTTATTATTTGTATTTCCAATTATGTAATTATATACATTTGGCATTCAAGTCAGCCTTTCTAATAACAAGTTTACAATCGATATTGAATCTAGATCCTGAGATACCAGACGATACATTTGTATGTAAAGAATGTCTCGTTTGGAAGGAATAATATCGATACGTTTTATATGTACGTCAACACTGAATATCATGTATCGATATATCACGTACACATCTGAACAAATAATTGTATTAAAAATCATCATTACTATTTTTTGAAATACTACAAGAATTCTTGAACTTTATTCTGCTTTTCTTGCTTGTAAGTCATATTCAGTTAAAATTGCAATAAATGTGCACAACAGAAGCACGCATTTGTTGCAAAAAGTCATCAGAATGTTGTTGTCTATTTTCTGTATATTAATTGTATTTTAACGAACAGTAAAAAGTTAATTGAATCGTAAAATAAACGTTAATCTCGGAGCGATTAGCTAAAGATGAACATCTACGCTAATTACGTATCGTTATGTAATCTCTTACACTGTGCTATATTAAAAAAATCCACCGCTTAAGTCAATAATTTAAGTTCCTGTTTATGGTCTATTTAATCTCATGATAATTTATTAATACACTTTCAGGACCTACCGCGAAATCTCTTTCCCATTTCATTTTGTTATTTTAACATTATACGTATCTTGCGTAAATGTTATTTCAGTGACACTTATTTATTGCACGCATTTTCGAAATAAACAATATATCTACATAAATCTATCCACATTTGAAATATTAATATGTCCTCTTAACTTCGATATTTACAATACAAATATTTTTGATTCATGAAACACTTTAACTAGTCCATGAAAGGAGGTTTTTGTAGAAAAAGGGGAATATTTTTATATTACTAAATTCATTCAAAACTTTTATTTGAACATCGATTAATTTTTAGGTAACATCATTGCTTGCTATAAACGAATGCTTCATGGAAATTAAACTAAAAGATTATTTCTACATTTATTATTTTGTTGTTTTGAGGAAAATTTACTATTGATTGTTTGAATTGAATTAATTGTATTTTTCAGCAAAGGGTACAATTCAGGCATCTCAAAGGGAAAAGGAAATAAAGAATTTCTGTGTGGCTGTACACATCATTGTCTCTCCCTTTTCTTTTATCTGGATTATATGTCTTCTTTTAACGTGCTAAATAATTTGTAATAGCGGTTAACTCAAGTGATTACTAAATATATTTACAATTTTTAAAGGGTTCTACTAGCTCACATTTCCTTAAAATCCCTTTGTATTTTTGATACATTTGAACTTTGTAGTTTCTAAATGAAACTAGCAGGATATATACTTTAGATGATTCTAAGCCCAAGGTGTAAGGTTCAGCTCGATTACTCCAACGGTTTTGGAAATATAGAGATTTGTCTAAAATGCGAAGTTGCCATTTTCCTCTAGGCTATAACTCCAAAAGTAGAGGTCGTAGGAAGGAAGCAATGTCATTTCTTTCACTTGAAACCGGGAATTTCAAAATCTAAGCTGATTTCTACTTTGGAAAAAATCGAAAGTGATTAAAATCCCTTCTTGCTTTTTCAATATGTGAACTTTGTAGTTTCGGCACGAAATTTGCAGGATATGTGCCTTAGAAAGTTCTAAGTCCGCGATGTAAATTTTAGCTCGATTACCCAATGGTTTTGGAAATATAGAGATTTGTTCAAAATGAAAATTTGCCATTTATTACTTTAATTGATAACTCAGATATGATTGTGTTTGCATCCATAGAGGAATTTTTATATGCATCAATCACACCCTGGTAATACCTACTTTCTGCTAATCTTACATTTTATCTTCTCTTTTCCTTATAAATATCTCTAGCAAATGATCAGATGTAGATTATAGAGATCTTTTATGCCAACGCTAGATTTCATTATTTTACTGTTCACTCAATTTTGCCACTAAATTCAGTTCTGTTAATGCTTATTATTCATTTTGAGAAGTGCTGGTTGAAATAATACAAAAAGGTACTTTGAAAAAACCCATAAGCGCTGTTCATATGTACGTATTTCTCAATTTTTACCCATCGCTCAATTTCAAATTCTGCTATAACTTTCTGTATTGTCTAGCCTATATAGCAAATCAGTTTTGCTATATTGATGTCATTTCTAAGGAGAATCGTTACTCCTCCTTTCGAGTTATTTCTACAATGACTCCTCCGAATTACGTAGCTATTCAAATAATGTTCTCCCTACATCTAGTTTCAGTAAGGCACATTAAATTAGCATTATAATTTCAAGTATACATTAAGGATTGGAAGAAAAATTTATGGTGGAAATAAAACAGAGAATTTAACAGAATAACAAACGAAGAAATATTTACATAAAAAGACAACGGAGACCGGAAAGTTTCCCGAAAACAATTAACTGCTGGAAAATTTCCAGAATGCAATTGACCGATAAAACAATTGAATGGAGCATTCCTTGAATGGAAAAATGGCCGAGCAGCAATTGATCGATTGGAAAACTCCTCTAAAAATACACTGTCTGTTAATTTCTCTTATTTAGTACGGATTATGCTAAAATCATAAATGCCTTGTATTATTTAATTTTTATATTACTACAACTTTTAAGTATTTATTTGTACGTTTAAAATGCTGTAACATTAGCGATCCTACGGAATATAGTAATAGTGCTCAAGTAACTAGCAAAATTTGAAAAACACTGTTGTTACTGACTTTAACCTAATGGTAACCTTCATGGAAAGTGACTGTCTCGAATACCTGGCAAATAATTCTATATACCAACAACACTATTTTAGCCGTAAATTATACAAATAAAATTGTTGTTTATTGTAATAGTCTATCCGAGAGACGGCCTATAAACATTAAGACCCCTTTTGTTTAAAATTCATCTTCAGCGAAAAAAAAATGTGAATTAGTAATTATGTGGAAAAGTTAAGAGATGTAAATAAAATTAATGGAAATGTGATTATGTTAAAAGACAAGTGCGGAATTCTTGCGCGATGCAAGAAAATGGAAAAATCTTAATTAACGAATACTGCATCACACTGTCCAATAACCACTACATCTGTTGGACTTATTCAAGCTATAGCAGTCATTCCCTAACGAGCATTAAGTTAACTATACAGAATGTACAAATTACTACTACACCATAGAGACTGAATAATATTCATAGACAATAAATGGTGAAATATTCTGAAAGTTTTACACGAGTTGAAATGACTAATTTTATTGTAAAACCAGATTTTCTTGTCCTATACTTGGTGCGGTCTGATCATTGGTATACTGATGATTTTTCCAAAAGAAAAACAGTTGAAAGGATTGTGAAAACCTGGGAAACTGACAGTGAACCCCAAACCATTGCAAATTGCCTCAAATAGCTCAAAAAAGTCTGACAACACTCTGTTAAAGAGGAAGATGAATTTGTTTTAGTATCCATAAGAGAAAATGAAGTCGATCATTATAGCTAAATAAATGCGATCACTAACCTTAAATTTCAATATGTTCTATCATATAGTATAGTATATAAATTTATAACCCAAAATATGAGTAAAACTGAATGAAACTGATGAGATTAGTGATTATATTGGAGCTAGACAGTAACACTTCTACATAAGATTTGCGTAGGGATGAACACATATTTGGAAAAACATGCGTCATTGCCTGGAATGCAAAATAAACATAATAGAGAAGACATAACATAGAGAGGGTTTTTAGTGCGCGACCCATAAATAAATCAGAGACCAGTGGAGTTTAAGGGTGGGTTAAATCGTATTCGGAAAGGATACTCAAATTTTTCTTAAATTTTCCTTAGCTATGTTAAGATTTTCCTTAACGGTGAGAACGACAAAGATGTAACCATTTGCATTCAGAGAGCCAGCCGACTTGGAAATATCTTGGCTAAGAAATATTTAAGGTGAGATTTTTCTTAGCTAAACAATATATGAGATGAAATTAGTCCGAAGTAAGTACTATTCGTTTTATCCAATACTGTCGAAAACATAACCTCCAGTAACCTATAATGTTTAGTAATTATATTTGTTTTCATCCAACAATTTCATTAGTAATGTAGAAACGGTACTCCTCCTCTTAAATTAATCGTTAAGAGACTCCTATTAATGCTAAAAGATAGTTTTGCCAGAAATATTTTAGGGTTCAATTTATTATAGCCCCATTTCAAGAGTTTATCTATCAGACAGGTAGCAGATTTCTTATAGAAGCAAGTACATATCACTTAAGTATGTACGTTTTCCCCATTAATATTGCCGAGGGCAATTAACTAAGGCCAAAGGAGTTGGGGGCATTCCTCGTTGGTCTCCCGTTTCTTCCACTTCTGTAATTAAAAGCAGAATAACATTGACCACCAAATGCTTGGTAAACCTACAGCTCTTTTTAAATTCGAAATCTTCCAGTTCTTACAACGGCGTTTCCCTATCATTAAAAGCGTCGTTCTTTTCATATATTTTTGAAACTGCTATAACCTCAACCTTTATGAACATAACCTCGATATAATGTTTAAGGGAGATGCTTTGCTTCCTTAAATATTTCTTAAATAATTTTTTGATCTAAAAAATCTTCACTAAGGAGAGTTTACAGTTAAGTAAAAAAATTTTTAATTACGTACTATCCTAAGGAACCTTTTTGAATACGAAATCCGAATTAAGTGACCATTTAGGTTAAAAACAATTTTAAGGATCGTTTCTGAATACCACCTTAAATGTTGCGTTCATTTCTCCACACAGAAAATATATCTGTAGAGATGTACAAGAAGCTGAAGAATATGGATTTTCAGTTGAAGTAAATTATGCAATAATGTACTTTAAGCAATATATAATGAATATACGATGTTATGAAAATGAGTATAGGGGTAATATGCATAATATATAATTATGCAATATACAGTAAAGAATGTTGATGTTATCTAGGACTGTTATTATGCAGTAACCGTGACACGTAGGAGGGGAGCTGGTTTGTCCTCTTACAAGGATATTCCAATAAAATACTTGAAAACCCAATGATCACGTGTGACGGTGTCGAGGAACGCTTCCGATACAATACGTGTAATGTTTTCATAAGTGTTACAAATAACTGCAGTATTCCTATTACTGAGTGTTCTACCTACGGGATAGTACGGGTTAAGTACAAGTATGTTATAGTCAATATACGAGTCATTTTTAACAAGTCACAAGAGGTTTATTAAGTTTTATTCATGTAACTCGTATGTATCGAAGTAAATAACCCAATTTGTCAGATGCCTGTTTTTAATGGGAAAATTCTTACTGAAATAGCTAAGGCTTTATATCTATATGGATATCATATATGATACTTGTAAGATTTCAAAACATTGTGGTTTCTATATTATCGTCATAGTATTTTCTATTGTATTTCCTTGATTGCTTTCAAAATAGGCGGAAAAAACAAATTATTTTCTAATTGTTCTTCGACCATTCTTCTATTTGAAGAATTTTGTATCTATATAGATATCATATATGATACTTGTAAGATTTCAAAACATTGTATTTTCTATGTTATCTTCAGAATATTTTCTATTGTATTTCCTTGATTGCTTTCAAAATAGACGGAAAAAATAAGTTATTCTCTAATTGTTCTTCGAGCATTCTGCTATTTGAAGAATGCAAGAATTGATTTTCGTGCAACTGTTTTCTGACATTTTTCCTAGTTCCATAGGCAACTATTGCTAAAAGAATAAACAGCCAAATTACAACGTTGTAAGTATTGAACGTTAAATATTATAAACTAATATGAGCCCTTAAAGTTGTAATATATGCATAAATACAGCTCAATCTATGAAAAAGTATTAACATTGGATATAACACATAGAACAACAGAACAAACTTGCGATTGGTCAACTTTTTGGTGTATCTGACGCACAGCATTGATGTCTGCTGTCTTTAGATGTCAACTAAGAAAGTTGATGTCCATATCTTTATTTTTTGTCAACGATGTTAACAGTTTATTTGTAAGTTTTATAATCTAGCAAATTTATGTTTCATATTCGGATTTATTAATACGTATACGTGACATATTCATATCCTTTGAAAAATATAGTCATGCTTTAGAAAAAAATTAAGGGCATCAATCATTAAAAGGTATTTCAGTAATATTCAGGGCAAAATAATAGAAGATTCAAACGTAATAACTATGTCATTGAAAATATTTACCCATAACATTAGTGGATCTAGAAGGTTTTTCTCTACATGGACCATATTTTTGGGAACCAAATATTGATTTCTTTTGAAAAATCTCAAAACGCATCACTGGAAGCTTCTATGATGATATCTTTAAATAGTTTTTATGTTTGTAATTGTTGATGTTGTACATAGACAACTACTATTGTTTTTCCATAACAACGGCTTATACGGGGCATTCGCTACAGTACATTTAATAACCCTGTTTTTAGGAAACGTTTAAAAAAATTCGTTGCATATTTGCCGCTCCTTAGTGATGACAATAATATGATAACAACAAATAATAGCAATGACGATGGTTTTATGTTTTTGTATGTTTTCTTGAGGACCTAAAGAAATTATTATTAGGTTTCCATCATCAAGTATTCCGATAACGATTTCAAATTTGTCGCTTATTCACTCAAAAAATTCCGAAATTCACTCAAACTTCCCAGTTGAACCTTAAGGTGTCACGTGTCGAGAGTAATACCTAGTGTAGCTTCAGGTATTGTTCTTTTGTGGTATGACTTCTGTTATGACTGTGACCAATATCTTTTTTCAGGGCCTCATGTTAGTAGAAGACAATATTGGTTCCGGGATTATCTGTTCGAAGTAGGCTGGTTTTGCCGTTTCTACATCAATAAACCTATTTCCTAATCGATTAAATTTGGCTGTCGACGAAATTTTGGAACGGCACACTTTGCTTAAATCACTTGACATTTTATATATAATTCGATGGATTCTAACTGATATACAGTTTTGGAATTAACACATCATTTTACGTCTCTACCTTCTTGACCTCAGTTAAATACCTAGGTGGTCCAACAACACGGCCCGCTGTCAAACTTTTTAAAATTTATTCAAGAATGCCGAGGGAATCCCTCAAGGTTGTGCGAAATAGTTGTTTTTGTATTGAGCAGGACCAGGCCAGATTGCGGATTAAATTGCGGACCGATGGCGTACGTACAAGCCGAAATCGGTTTTTGTGTGTCGACAAGTTTCCAGGTAGCTATGACGGCATAAGCATCATGCCAATTATTCAGGCTGTTGACCCATCCGTCTGAGTTCTTCAGATTTGACGAGACGTCGGAATATTCCGGCGGAGAGTCGCAGTAAACGTTATAATAATGGGTGATAGTCCCAAAGGGAAACGTGGTGTCTTTCGTGCCAACGGTTTAACCTCATTTCATTTTACATCGCAAGGGAGATGAAATCGCAGCATCTCGTGATCACCTATCGTTTCGCGTTTGGCTGAAGGGTTAAGTACTTGAAATCCATGACCATAAATGTCAGCTCTCATGTAATTTTTACCCCAAAATAGTATCAGCAGTCAGTTATTCAACAATATCCCAAAAATACCCGAAATATCAGATGTGAGATAATTAGAACTTCACTCTTAACTCAGTGCCTAAATGAAGGAAACACCTGTTAAAGGAACATAAGAAAATAAATGAAATATAATTCGCCGCATTTTATTTTAGACTCGAATAGTGGTACGAATTACCCGGACCCCGATTGTGGAAAATTATAATAAACCAAGAAGATGAAGAGGCTTGAAAATTGTTATCCGCTTGTAGTAACAGAGTATTTACATATGTTAAATGGACCGTACTTAGAGTACTTGGACAACAACAGGGGCTTCAAGAGCTTATAAACTTAGAAAGTTTGACTCATTGATGAGTCGTGATGTAAATTTAAATTACATGATAACGAGGTAAAATTGTCTTAATGGTGGGTAAGATAGCGACTGAAAATATATTTAAAAGATGTATTAAAATAAATTCATTTTACTCTGATCTTGACAAGTGTTCGTTTCATAATTTTTAAAACGTGGCGGCCTTGATTAAACAGAGAACTTGAAATAAATGAGGAAGCAGGTTCAGATGAGGAAATAGCAGTGGATGAAAACATAGAATATGGCGAAGGAGAAGAAAATAAGGTGAGGAATAATAGGAAAAAGAGGCGACGACATAGAACCTGCATCGCAATGGCCTAGACACCATATGCAAAAGAAAAGAGAAAAGGAGGTAATTTTAAATTTTTTTATGGTGTGAAAAAGATTAATTTGTATGTGATCATTTAAAAATTCCGGTACGGTCCAAATATCCCAGACGACCATTCGAAACCATCTCCTAATAGGCAATAACGCACTTCACCCTTCTTCATTCAACAGATAATTTATGACTTTGTTAAGGTGTCTTGTACCAAGTTTACTGTAATTTGCCTAGCAACCTTCTAAAACTACCAGTGCCATCTGCAGAAGACAAGGGCAACTGGTTAGTTGATTTATCGTTTTGAGAATACATATGAAACTGCCAGGCTACATGTAAACGAACCCATAAAAATTTGAATAAATTACAGATGAAAATATATTTATGAATTCGATCCTACTTCTCAAACTGTTTCAGAAAGTCGCCACTTGTGGGCGGAATTAATAATGAAAATATTTCGATTAAAACCACATTACGTTATCGTTTCCTGTAATCCTGTCAACGCTGCCTTATACTTTCTGATGGGAACCAGATTGGACAGGTGGATAAATATCTAGAAATCTAAGTTATTCACGCAGTGTATCAAGGACAGGATGTTTGAATTGACACAAAAAAGTATTTTTAAGAGGGAAATATAATTGATAAACATTTAGTAACTCAACAAATGTATAAAACAGTGACAGATATATAAGGACCACGTGAGTACATTTCACCCAGTCACCAGAAAATTTAAGATAATATGTAATGATTTTTATCAAACATTAACAGGGCTCTTGTACAGATGGATGTTGCCCAACGCCTCAAAGGTACTCAGTGGGTTACATTCGGCATCAAGAGCGGTAATGCTCTCCACCCAAACCTGAGACTTGACCTTAAAAACAATAAAATGTAAAAATCGATTGGTCAGTTTTGGTTGCAGATATTGCCTTTTCTTTATTTCAATAAACGACTTTCTCGTGCTTTACAATCTGATTTTGATAAAAATATTTTTGGCGGGAGTTTAAAATTGTGGGAAGAGTTTGAAAACTATAAAATATAATTGAACATTTTGATAGGTAATAGTCCATCCGAAAAAAAACAAATATATTGAAATACAAGGAAGATTATCGCGAGTTCCTTGAGATTGTTTAGTATGGTATAAAATGCAAGAAATTATTTTTGCTATTGTTGGATTTTTCAGCCTTATCTTTCAATTATACTTTAAAAATCCACTGGTTAGTATTTTCACTGTTTCAATAACGTCGAATTTGAAATATTCCACGTATTACAAATGACTTTTTTCGAATAGGGTATTCCTATACAGGATAAGTCATACCAGGAGACGAAAAATAAACCACCATATTCACAATTAAATTTAGAACAATAAATCATAAATAATTCAGTTCTTAATTATAAAGTTTCTAAAATATATTGTTTCGTTTTAAAACTCATAGCAGGTTCTGATGACTGACGGAAAAAATGCTGCTCTTTTATTAATAAGTATTATACTTTTTTAAATACAGGTAGATAATTAAAATAAATAAACGAGAATGTAAAAAATCTTGATACAAACGAATTTGATGAGCTGCGTTTTTAATGGGAATTCCTAATTGATTGATATATAGAATTTTTTTAGCATACACCAATTTTTACATATAGCATTGAGGTTTTTGTTTTCCACCCTGCACTTTTAAAATTTCTAAATTGAGAAATTTTACTGGGATCATCCTTGTTTTTGGTATCTGTATCAGAAATATCTTGGAAAGTTGTCAGAAGTACCTCAGAAGAGAAAATTTCCCAACAGATGGGAGTCGTCCAGAATAAAAATTTATATAATTTTAATTTGTCAATCAAACCGTACAGCATTTTTTCTGTCACTCGACAAAGCCAAATAATGTGACCCTTAAAATATATATCATTGGACAGTCGGCAGAAGGGAAACTTTAAAAACCGAATATGCCGCCTTGTTAAATATCCTTTAAACGACAAGGAATAAAAAATTGATATTTGTTACGCATGTGTAACTTAATATACCCTTTAAGAATAGTCATAAAACAAATTAGTATTGCCATTTTAAAAAATGGTCGAAGACGTCATATCTCAAATTTGGTAGAACGCTGTTTAACATTTTCTTACATCAAAAAGAGCGCAATCAATATACTAATCGATCTGTCCGATCATAATTCCAACAAACAAAACTGCCCAAAGGGTAAATCAAAATTTACCGAATTTATTCCAAGTCAGAGACTCGTATTGTATATATAATAATCCATAATCCATTAATAGTTATATAATACAAAATTAATAATATATAATATATTAATATTATATAATTAATAATTGTATAAGCCAAAAATATTTCTGGATTTTTTTTAATTCATTCCATTTTAGGCTTTTGATTCTTGGGCCAGTTTCTGAAACAGAAATTAAGAGGAATGTGTTTAGAACCAAAGGTTTTATAATTTCGACATTTAAATTTTCAAACTTTATTAAAAGCATTATTTTCCATTTATTATTCCACAAAATTCTAAAATCCTCTTAAAATTATAAAAACATATTTCGCTACAGTAGAAATGCATGGTTGATTTAATTTTATTTCTTGAAAGATTTTCTATTTTTCCAGAATTTAATGAATTGAGAATTGCGGTTGTACTTGTATGTATGGTTCCTGAAAGTGTTCATATGAAAATGTATTGTGACGTCTGTTATTTTGACATTCAAAGTTCTGAATAACATTTCACTTCCATATTCTTCAAAGTTACTTGAGAAGCTTTTAAGAATCTACATAAAATGCTAGGTCGAATTGTTTTAATTTCATATTTCTTAAAAATCTTCAAACTTTCTATGGTCTATGCAATGTTTTAATTTTATTCTTGTAGGCTTTATTTTTATTTCAACCAACACGATTCATTCTGTTTTATTATATTAAAAAGGTTTCATCCAATCTTATTCCAATTTATATCTGTACAGCAGGTCTAGAACTGTATGAGATTACTGAAGTTAAAACAGGTGGCTTTGTGAACGACCAAAGTCGTACTTTTCATACTTCCAGAGTTCAATCATACCTGAACGGCATACGTATCAAATTATATTAATTGAACAGTATGTGCCTTAGGGCAAATTTTGTATACATAAAGTTTTTTTCAACAAATATATGTGTCAAATGTTCACTAATGAAGTGTTACTTCTCCAACTCTGTACTATTTCTAATAATTTATTATGTGTGATATAATGCATATTCTATCCAATCCATTTACTGAACCGTTTCCATATATTTCATATTCTGTTTTAGTATGATTGAAATGGTAGGTAACATCTGAACTGAAACTGAATGAAATGTTCTTAAAGAAAGTACGAAAAGAATTTAAAAAATGGTCAGATTATGAGTTTTTTGTGTTTTAAATATGTAAAGAAAATTTGAAAAAATTTATCGTAGCTGTACATACCTTCAACACATTACTGAATAAAATGTCGAATAATAGATAATAAAGAATAAATATTTTTGATGAAGAGTGCTACGTTTTCTTTTATTTTGACACAAATATCCTTATGTGTAATTACTTTAAACTAATCATCTCGTTTGTAAGAGTTCTGGTTTATCACCTAACAAACTTTTAACGACAACGTTTTTCGTCTCTCTTTTTACACAATTTAGGATCAATTAAACAAAAATGTGCTTTTCACTATTTGCATTCTCTGCCGTCTGACTTTATTCCCAATCCACAATCAAAACTTTTATAATTTTATGTAAGTGTATTTCCCCCAAAAACCCCCGTTATCCACCTTTCACGGTTTCTCTTTAGCGAGTTAAGATTATGTAAAGTGTGTTATGTTGAAATAATATTTGTTTAAAAAATATTTTTTCAGCGCAAACACAATTCCTCACGGATGTAACATTGTAATAAATTATTGTCATTTATTTTATCAGTTTGCGTTACCTTTAATGGGTAACCACCCAGTGTTTTAATTTTTGAAAAAACCGTAAAAATTTCCACATCGCTTCACCTGAATATGATTTGGTACCATCTTGAAACCGTATCGATCGCGATCATAATTAGTAGAAGAAAAAGTGATTAAATATTCAGAAATCACAACACGTTAAACGATTAATATATTTTCATCAATTAAACTACGTTTAAATTCAGGGGAAACTTACACATTTTAAATATTTTGTTAAAATCGAAGATTCCGCTTCCAATTGTTTACGTAAAAGATTAGTATGCCAATGTAAACCATTATACAAAGATCAAGCGTATGACAAAAATACGAATGTGCAAAGATTCGTCGGACATAACAAGCAACAATTTGTTATGCAAACAAATTTAAGAAAAGGACCATGATTTGACACTAAAAATTACTCGATGTGTTACATGTAGAGATTCATAAATTATGCTCTATAATTAAAAAGCAGTAAAACCTCCAGTGAAATACCATAACACATAATATCATTCATTGTTACCCGATTCGCTAATCATTTGAATTCATTTCATTACAAATGCTAAAAAGCGTTCCTATAAACAAATAACAGCAGGTGATAATTTTCGACACATTCCACTGAAAAGTATTTTTCCGTTTGTTTTGCTGATTTTTTTCAATTAAACAGCACACTTGGTTATCGGCTAAGATTATTAAAAACTACAGAAAATAAGTATTGCTTGCGTCAAACAGTCGATCCATCGAACACTCATATTTCAATTTAATGTTATGTTACATGCACATTACTTATCATTCCTCGGCTAGCTCAAAAATGACTGGCAGATCGAAACTACATACAATTTGCAGGCTTTGCTTAAACCTTTGTGGTAATTCAGGCTACAATTTTGAGATAAGTTATTTATAACAATAACCAATAAGGCATCATTTTTCCACGTTTTGGAACCATTTTCTTAACCTGTTGTTAAACCTGGAATAGTTAGTATTATCCTAATAATTAGAAGTATTCGGCGAAGTAACTCCTATTGTGGAGGTTTTTTGGAGAAAATTTGTAAATTTTCATTCTATCAGCTAAGGTTTTCATGCTATAGAATTGTTGAAGATTTATCAGCTGTAAGTTCCTATTTGAGTGATATATTTCCACTTTAGATCAAAATTATGCATAATTATTAAAAATTGTGAAGAAAAGAACACAATCTTATCAAGCCTTATCATAACGATTTCATATAAAACTTGAAAGCAATACGTTTCAAAGCAGTTCTGCACAATATTTTCAATATTAACTTGCTTCCTGGGTATATTTCTGGGATGGTTCACTGACTAGAAAGTTTTTGGAATATCTAAACTTCCCATTATAGTTCTAAACGTTCAAAATCTTAAAATATTTGAAGTAATGATTCTAGAAGTTTTTCTGAAACTCTAACCACAAAAATTGCCTGTGCAAAGAATCTAGAATAAAAATTCCTAGTTTTTCTAAGTTAAATCACTAAATGTGTCTTGAGGGACTCATCCCTTTTTTGAATTTTTTCATTGTGTTTACAAATGTTCATAATGTTTTAATTAAATCTTCAAAAATTCTTTCAAATAATCTCACACCGAAAGTTCAATGGACTTCAGTTTCCTTGAACCACATCTATGTGAGAAAATGGTTAGGCGATAGCTCTGACAATTTCAGCTCTCCTGCTCATCTAAAATATATATAAACCCAAATAGTATTTTAATCGGTAGACTTTTCGCCATAATTGCAACTAGACCTGAGTCAAAAAAGTGAATAGTTTATTTTTGGCAGACTTTGAACGTGAAATACACGATTTTCGTCATATTTTTAAACTACGTAATTCAACTAGATGAAACACACTATGGCTGATATAACAGTGATTCTACTATCCCCTAACCTATAGGTTCTCCGCTCCAGGCGATAATAAAACCTTCAGTTGAATATTCTTTGAGATGTGGCAGCAATTTTGATAAACATGAAACGTTTTTGAATATGCCTGACACTATAAAACTCATGAGTTACCATCAGTTTGCTTTGCTTGCTATGGTCGCTAAAACACTTTTCAGTGCTTCCTAGAATTTACTGCAAAATCCCTTATTCCTTATTCCCTTAATCCCCTATCATTCCTGGGATGTTTTACAAAACAATCTATCGAAACCAATTTGACCTCCTAATGTACTGTCATCTCTTTCAGAATTACTTTGAAACCTTCACTGAAAATTTTTACAGCCAAAAAAGTGGCAGTTTCAGTAATATTCGACCATGAGTTGGTTTTGAGCTGAAGCCCTAACTGAATTGAGTTAATTATTAACGGAAAAAATAAAAATATTCTTTCCGTTTCATTTTTCTTCTTGTTATATGTATAAGAATCGAGTAGTAAAGATTTAATTTTAACTTAAGTAAATAAATAACATTGTGTATCACTCGAGAACCACAATCCTGTTATATGCAGTATATTTTTCGGTAAATCTTAAAAGATTGGTTTCATAACATTCAGCACTTACTCGTTGTTTCAAGTTGTTTTACTCTCCAAGTACGATATCGTTCAAATAAATCATGATTTTTCTAAATGGACCCACATAGCTCTTTCCTTAAAATTTCAGTCTCATTAACCCTTTAAAAATCGTCTATAAGTTCCCTTAGAACTTTTGAGGGCTTTAATGGGTTTAAAATTGGAATGTTAAGGGTTTAGAACTCTGCAATTTTAGTTCTAAATAAGGTAGGTATTTCTTGAACCTTCAATTTACTAAATTGCTGTCAAAGAAAATTTGGTTAGTTCCAAACCAAATCATTTTAATGTTTAAATGTTAGAGAAATCTAAGATAAAATTTCTTATATCCTATTCTAATTACTGAAAGTTCCTTAAAACTAAGAATGCAAATTTCAAACCGTTTAATTCTCTAAGAAAAAACTAGTCGACTTTCCTAAAGGGTCTTACAGAAGTTCCAAAAGGTTCTCATGTAATATCAAGCTTTAGAATGTCTAAATCATGCTGAAGAAAAACGTTAAAACTTTAGAATGTCAAAATAGGTTCAAAATTTAACCTAAATGGTTTCCTAAATGATTTAAGGAAATTGAAAACGTTTTAATTTTGATTCAAAAGTGGGTAAATTTCAAAAATCTGTAGCGAACATTTTTTTCTGAAACCTTCAAGATCCGAAATTGCTGCAAAAGGAAATCTGTACGATTTACGGAATTTCCAAACAATTTCATTAAAATTTTAAAGGTTATAAAGATGCAGATGTTTATTTCAGACTTCAAATAACCGAAATCTGTACAATTTAAAAGTTTTTGGCCGTCAATTTCTCTTCCACATTCCCTGTTTTCAACACATAGTGCGTAAAATACCGGCAGTGCTTAAGGATCTCAGATACGGCAGCTCATAAATTCCCCTAATTTTGCCAACTCTATAAATGAACTTAAATTCAGTGGCTGCAGTTCGTTTAGTTGTTAGCCTTGTCTGAGATTCAGCCTTGGCCTTTGGTTTGTTAGTCTTGGCTTAGTTGTTATCCTTTCTTCGGTAACTACAGAACTGAGAACTATCAGCACGCATACGGTCTTCAAAAGTTTTGATTGCAGCGTGAGTACAAAACTACTTTACTTACATAGCCACTTAAATTGGTTCCTGAAAAATTGTATAATATAATTGAAGAATGAAATGAAAGGAAAAGATGAAAAGTATGGAAAATCGATACCAGAGAAGAAGAGAAGAAGAAACTGACCTGACTTCATCAAAACACTTGTATCTGAAGCACTTCCAAAATATTCTTCTTCAATTCCACTAATGTGTGTTGGGCAGTGCAACAATGATTAAAATTATTTAAGTATATTTTCATGTAAAAAATTGTTTGTTACCGCCTGAATTCCTATGTATATATTATAAACTGTATCCTAAGTTGCAGCTGACTTAACCAGGCGAGGCCAAGGTAATCTTATATAATTTTCTACATACTTCAATGTGTATAAAAAAATTCTAGTCGTAATTAAATCAACAAATGCTAACACTTATTACGAGCGTTGGATGTCTTATTAAATCCGCCGGAATCCGTGTAATTATTCTTAATTGATTGAGGTAAAAAACGAGTATCTTTATCTAGTAAATTACTGGGTTCAGTGTTAATCTGCCCCTGGAGTCCAACATGTAATTTTATTTTAATTTCAACATGAGAAATGAAGCATTAAGCGATTACTTAGTTGCAGTGCGGGGTTTAAAACGTCCGTTATCAATTGAGTAAATAAACGATCCATTCATAATTATCAACTAATTAAGTGACAGGAGCATAGTTACTGATCGTTTTAAAGCAATCCATGAAAAATTTCCTGGTTTTATTGCACAGTCATCGACAAATCTCACATCCGCAATTTAAGCCAGTTTACAAAGTATATTGATCCTACTGAAATAAGATTAAGATTTAAATGATAATTGATTAGAGTTCTATTTGTTGTAAGATTAATAAAGGATTAATGCAATGGATTATTTCAAGTTTGATATACTACCTGTCTAAATACGCGCGTAACTACTGAACAAACGAAACCGACCAGAAATTAGTTTTAGAGCCATAGGAAAACACTAATTACGATTAATGTTTACGGTGCATTAAAGTTAAGGATTTGCTTGTGGGAAAATTGGAACATTTCTTAATCGATGAGCAAACTACTTATGGTGGTTGCCAATGGCTTCGAGTGATAATAATCTGAAGCTAAAATGAACGTAGATGTCCCCAAAATAAGTCACGAGTTAATTTTTTCAATGGATCGTTTAAGATTGGAATTACATTCAACGTGTTCATCGCCAGAATATAGACACTGTGTTAAGTTTCAGATCTACTACTAGTAAAGGGCAGTTACTAAAATACGTGACAAAATTTTAGCAGGATAATAATAGCCGAAGCATGTTTAGTGGTAAAATAACAATAATCTGTTTATAAAATTTTAGTGCCTTTTTTAAAGAAGTTCAACTCAAAATTTGAAAAAACTGAGATGAGCAATGTTTAGAGCAACTCTTCTACTTACAAAATACATATTCAATATGTTGATAGGGTCACTCGCTGAGGTAATATAGCCCTTAAAAAAGGGCTTCCTATGGTTTAATTGCAATTTTCCAATAACTATTGAAACTATGACGCCCATTTTTTTTGTTTCATTGAGCATCAATAGGTCAACGTTACTGCTTGATACGAAAGCTTACTCAATGAAATTGAGCAAATTATAAATATTTAAAAGAAAACGTTTTATCTTTTATTTAAATTATCTAAGCAACAAATCATCGAAATTAAGTTTAGCACAACCCATTTTACAGGTTTTTCAGTTTCCTACAACTATTCCCATAATAGCAAATGCGGTTTTACAGTCAGATTTTGCGCAAAAAAAAACAACAACTAAATTTAACTATAACTAAATAGCTTAACTAATAATAGCCGAAGCATCTTTTAGGGGTAAAATTACAATAACTCGTTTATAAAAAATTTAATACCTCATTTTTGATCATTTTTTATGGGAGTTCAACTCAAAATTTGAAAAAACTAATATAAGGTATGTTTAGAGCAACTCTTCTACTTTTAAAATTCACATTCAAAATGTTGATAGGGTCACTTGCTGAGGTAACATAGCCCTTAAAATAGGGCTTCCTATTGTTTAATTATAATTTTTCAATAACTATGAAGCTACGATATTTTTTTTTTTTTTTTGTTTCATTGAGCATCAATAGGTCAACGTTTTTGCTTGATATGAAAGCTTCCTCAATGAAATTGAACAAATTATAAATATTTAAAAGAAAACGTTTTTTATCTTTTAATTAAATTATCTAAGCAACAAATCATCGAAATTAAATTTAGCACAGCCCATTTTACAGGTTTTTCAGTTTCCTACAGCTATTCCCATAATAGCAAATGGGGTTTTACAGTTAGATTTTGCGCAAAGCAAAATCTATATTTTGAGTATTTTTGAGGTTTTTAGCTCCAAAAAGAAGTTCTCTGACTCTCTAGTTGTTTATCTGACACCGTTTGCACTGTCATTATTATCGTTATTAATTTCATCAACATTGAATGATATTTTGAAATAACAAAAATTATTAGAATTATTCGTAAAATTCATCACTACAACGCCACCAAAAATATTCGCATAATCATACGGCCATAAAATTTTAACGACCATAGTGAATCCATCCTGATACTCGATACAGACATGATATTAACATTTCTTACACTCGGTATAGTCAATTAGAAACACGCTGGTCCTTTGTTCGATATACTGTGCTTTTGTGTTAGGCAAAAATCCACTTTTTAAATGAGCTCGATACATTTAAAATGTGCGGTATTTTGTAACACGTGTGAATTGAGATTTTATATGATGTAATATAGTTTTGAACTTTTTTTAGCTCAAGAAGTAAATATTTGGCAAATGTAAAGGCCAACACCCAAGTGTTGACTTAAAACTTTTACAAATCGTCGTTTTGAGTGCACTGATTACTAACGTCTATTGCTCCATCGACTCAATCGACTACCTATCTTTTATCTTCGTACATTGTACTCAGCAACAATTCTTGGAAACTTTCCTATCGTTATTGGTCTCACGATGGAGTTCAATATTTCGCCTGTTTACAACAAGATCGAGTTCATTCGTTGAGTATGTGTACATACTTGAAAGACGCTATCGTAACGTTAGATAATGAAAGTATTCGTATCTCAAGCCATTCTGTAAAATTACGTTACCTTGACACTAAATACCTGTGCAATGCTCTCCGGCCATTTCGTACTTTTTATTTCCAGCGTTACGCCAATTAACCCAACGAAATAAATTTTCCCATAAAATACACCAATTCACCGATACGGAAAGATGGTAAAAAACCTTAAACGCTCGAAACTGGCGAAAAAGCGGCTATGCTCTTTTTCACCTTGACACCTGGGATGGCTGCTGGACAAAATTCGATTGTCTGTGATTTCGATTCTCGTGGTAATTGTTTTCGTCACGAACCAGTACTTGAAACCTATTTGACTCGAAACGGATTCATCCTTATTTCAGCCATTTGATGGCTGTAAATGTTACTATCGTCCTCGTTAGCACCTTGTTTTGGATTCTGAGAAGCAGAAGTGGAGGAGAATGAAGGTAATGTCGAATGAAACACGAGTTACCTGCGACATACACATATTTTTAAATATGCCCATGGCATGAAAATGTGTACAAACTAAGAAATTTATGCATTTGCATATTGAAAGGTAAAAGGAAATTTCCAAATTGGCGCAAAAAATTACGAAAATTTGGCTAGAAGGTAATCTACCTTTTTATTTTATGGGAAAATGTGATAGTATGTAATAGTGAACACCAGTTACAAAACGATGACGATTAACTCGTATCTAGAAAACTACGATAATATAGTACTTCAATTAACATTATAACTAAGTTCTATCGCTGAACGTTATGTATCACTTTGCATATCTAACGAAAAATGTAACGATACTGTAAAATTTGAAAACTTTAGCTTGTTTAAAATTATTGCAAATATGACGATAAGAGGTTAGAAATTTGAATTTGGAGAGAATTTTTAACATTTTGTCATTTCAATATCTCGTAACGTATATTGTTTTCGTTTACAAAAATTTGACCTCATAGTTGAGTAGAAGTGTCGATTACGAACACTCCGTATTTTTATTAAAACAATAATCTAACTTAAAATTCAAGGATCAACTTAAATATCTGATTAATTAACAATTTATCGCCAATTTCGCGGTTTATTTAAGGAAAACACCCGTTACCTTAATCAGTGATATTTTAATTCTGGAAGGTAATTATGGAATTTTCCAGTTCCTGGCTGCTAAATTGAACGTTAAATTTCACTGACCAATAAAGAAACATTTTATAAATAGTACCTAAGTCCAGTCCAGTCTGAATTGGTCCAGTTGAAAAAAAAAGCAATCACATTTAATAGCCAACCTAGCGACACACAAAGACCGAGATACCAATCCATAGACGTGCCATATTTAAAAAAATATAAAAGCTTGTTAGTCAGTTGTTCAACAAAATTGTATGACGGGGTTCATGTAGTGGAAACATTATTTTGGAGTTAATTTTTTGACATAGGAATTAGTAATGTAACAAAATAACTGAAATCAGTAACTAAATAAATAAAGTATCAAATAATTTCATTGTCCGGCGAAGACCACGAGGAGCTGTGAGCAAACTTTACTTGGATAGGATATACTATTGCTATAGTTATTAGGAGAGATGGTGGTTTAGTTGTTAGCAAAATAAATGCAAGTTCATTTAAAATGCAAACTGAAAAAAGTTAGTGTAACTAATTCAAGATGAATAGCAACAACAGATAAATTAAGCATTTTTTAAAAATATTTTTTAATTTATATATATATGACTAATGACCCTAAATGACTAATGTCAGGTAACCACAAATGTCCTCTTGGAGATTACATTTTTGAGTGTAACTAATACCAGTATATCTATTCCTAAATTAATCCGAAAATTCATCTGAATAGGAATCGAGGTTATAACTATCAGTTAAACAGGTGCGGAAACATGTTACTCTTTTTCTCGTTGGATTACATGACGAATGCTGTTTTTCCAATCAAGTTTAAAGGAGTCGTCATTACAAACCGTGCGAATATTTTCGAAAACAACATTTTATAGTGTGAGGGCAAAGTTATATTTTCCCAAACGGCCCTTTATTGTAGCCCAAACTAACTGTATAGGATTAAAAAGGCAGTGATAAGGTGGCAACCTTAAAACAGTGTGTCCGTGTTTCGCTGCTAAATTGTCAATAAAATATTGCAGTTTAAAATTATGATTTTTGATAAGGCCTAATACAACTTTCTTTGTTGCTGCATTTGGAACTTCTAAACCCTTTGAATTCATAATATCTAATATTTCACCTTTCTTTGAAGTGGAATTTGGAACTTTCTCAATTTGCCGGGAATCGCACGGTGCATTATCCATAACAATTACCAAATTTGTTGGAATATTTGGTATAAATTGTTCAGCAAACCACTTTTCAAACAATCTCGCGTTCATACCTTGATCGTAGTCGTATCGAAATAAATATAAAATAAAAATTCTTAGTTTTTAGCAAAAAAAAATTATTATGGATTTTCTAAATTTCGGTATCTCAAAAATGGTCTTTTTTGGAACGTTTCAAAACTCATTTAAAAAAAAAATGAATTTAACAATTTGTATTATTATTCTCGCAGAAATTTCGAAGAAAATTTACCTTATAATTTTCATTATGGCCGGGGCTGCAGGCTCTCAAAGCTGGTAAATAATTGAGAGAAAACTAATTTACATATCAATACTGTGTGAAGACTACTAAGATAGCTTCAGGTGTAGCTAAGGTTTTATTTTTACTAAACAGCATATTTGTATCTACAGTAATTAACGCGTTAAAAAACTTTCTAACGAAGAGTAAAGACTTTTGAAGGATTATTAAGAAATTTTTGCTATATAAATTTCAATAAGTCAGCTTGCCCTGAGACACAGTCGCAAAATGGTGATCTTCGAGCTGCATTTTCTAAAGTGTTGCATCACTTTATAAAACTGGACAACGGTGTGACTCTCTTTAATGAGACCGTACTAATAAGATATCTTCACTTTACCCCTTCAGTCATTCCCTCTATTTGAATTATACCCCCCATATTTCAACAAAATACTTCTATTAAATTCACTGTAATGTTTTATAAGAATTAATTTTGATTTATTCGCTCTACGCGGTTTTTTAATTCTAAAATATATGTAAGTATCAAACTTATTTCTGTTAGTATTTTAACCTTCAATATTTTATAGAAAGGCGCCCGCGAACATCGAATTTTCCGCGGAAGTTTATCGAATCAGATTACGCCATCCCAGACCATGGCATATTCTGCCCTTGACCCAGAGACGGATCCATGGGGTGCCGATATCAAGTCATTAATCCACTCACCCCCTATTCCATAGGGCGTCTCCCCCTGCCTTCACCCCTTTCCAATATTAAATTCTATCCTATCCCCCCTTGAATGTATATAAACACAATATATGCAAGTTGAATGATTGGATTTGAACTTTCGGGGAATCCCTTGACGTCATCTAGGCTACATTTGCATTTACGAATAATCGCGTTAACTTTTTCTCGCATATGCTTTCAAAATAATGGTACTGAAAAGTCGTTGATTTCTCTAGGGTTTTCCCCGCTAAATATCTCGATTAGAAACGAATCGGGGGTAAAGCTACTTTCGCGTACCAATTATCCGAAATTCACTTTGGCAAACTGAAATTCAAAGTAAAGTCGCGAGTTATACAAGTAGGGTAACACTTCTTAAAAAATCAGGTAATAACGATATGTTACGTATCTATTCCAGATGTGAAAATTACTTTCACTTCATGAAGCACCTTGAAAATGTATCCAGAATTTTAAAATTTGAAAATGTCTCCGATCTTCTCCTAACTGTAAATTCGCATTTATTATTCCGCCTACAATAACTTATCCGTCAATAGTTTTCTCAAGGTAAATAACCTCAGTTTCTTCCATAGTTATAATCATATTTTATATTTAATAGCTCGTTGTGCCTAACCGATGATCAGAGGTGATAGAATAATAAATCGTATTTAATTTAATGGGTGTTAGTGCGGTTACGTTTCATCAACCTTTCTTATGTGCGAAACTAATTAACAGAATTAATGTGGAGACAACACACACGTCACTATCGAGTCACGAAGTTTCTTTACGATCTTCTTGAGAAACGTATTTCTTTATTTAGGTTCTTTGAGTTTTTATTGTAACCGCCTGTAATATTCGGCTAATTCAAAACCATCGCCTTTGTTAAACATTAGTTGTATACGTATAATATGTCCTTGCATGTCGTTCAAATTTTTGTTTTTACCATATAATTCCCAATTAGCGCATATTTTAAAGTAGAAACGTCGGATCTTAGTAAGAAAAGTAATAAATCATGTTGCTAATGGTTCTATACAATGTGAGAGTATTTAAGAAACGTTAATATGTACATCTATTACAATAACACTCTTTTTTGCAACAAAGGACTTGTAATAACATGCAGTACTAATTTGAGCTCATAAAAATTCTCCATTTTTTCGTGCGTTTTACGAATGAGTCATGATATCCTTGAACCTGTAATTTTTGCTCTATATTACACAACTATTTTTACCTGTACATATGGGATCCTTAATAAACCACGTATCAAAAGCGCTTGTTAGCCACTTTGGGGGAGGAAGAATTCCAGGCTTTGTCACGTGATTTGAAGGCACGATGTACAGGTAGAAGTTCTTCGTGTTCCTTAGCTACCTTGTAACTTCAAGAAATAATTTAAATGTCTGTACCATTTGGAAAAATAAAATTTCACATATATTTAGGGGTTGTTAAAATATGTCTGTTTTAATTTAATATATACTTGTATTTATATGTTAACAGTTTAACAGTTTATTGTATTTATTTTTATTTTATTTATTTCATTTTTTCATTTATTATTGTATTTTATTTATTTATTAGTTAATTATTTTTAATAAAAAGTGATGTGACATCATGGGGGAGGGGGCTTAAAATATGCCTCAAATAGAGCCACGTGGTTTACGAACGATCCCATAGATCAATATCAAACAACAATAATGGAATATAGACTAGAACCCTATATCGGTGCATTTGTTCACAAATTTTGAAGTGCTATTCACAAATATTTTATGAATTGAAATAAATGTTCTGTTAATATTAGTTCATTAATAACACTGAGAACTTGACTTAGTACTTAGCAGTGTGTTGTATAATTTACATTCGAAACATGTTTATTGGAAATTATATAGCTGTCTTCTTTATGCATCACTTAAGAGGTTATTAAAGAAGAATAACTAGGCAGACGTGATGGTACAGACATTACCAAAAAGATATCGCTCTGGTACCTAACACGATTGGCCAGCGCGTGTTTCAAATTAAAGAGACGTAGGTTGTTCGACTTTTCTCTCTCCCTTGTGTGTCTCTGTCTCTGCAATGTGTCCATCGTATAACTTTCTGCCTAGATCAGGCAAGTTTATATAAGTTTACAAGCTCCTAGAAAATTCTCAAGGGTGAAGTGCCCTTTAGTGCAATTATAAAACAAAATGTCTCAACAAGTATTTGACAGAAAAGTACAGGTATGAATTTTGAAATAAATTATTAAAGTTATTTTAAGTAAAATTAAGAATAACTAAACATTGTTAAGAGCAAAGTGCCCTTTAGGGCGTTTTTAGGAAAAAAAATGTTTGAAACAGAAGTTATAGCTATTAAATAGGTAAGTCACATTGCGGAGGCTGAAATAAATCACTAAAGCGGTTTAGGAGAAAATCAAGAAAAATTAAAAATTGTCAAGGTGAATTGCCCTTCAAAGCGCCTTAAAACGTTTTAATTGAAGTTATAGCTGTTAAATAGATGAATCACGTTACAAAGGTTGAAACAAATCGCTAGAGCCATTTAGAAGAAAATGAAGAAAAATCAGAAATTCTCAATGGTAAAATGCTCTTTATGACAATTTTCGAAAAAAATGTTTCTAACAAAAGTTATAGGTATTATTTACTTAGGTCAAATTCTGAACTCTGTAATAAACTACTTAAAAGTTTCCTTTTAGGAAAATTTAAAGACTGACAATTTTCAAGAGTAAAGTGCCTTTTAGGACGCGTTTGGAGAAAGATGGCGGAAATAAAAATATTACATTGGTAGTTCAACCAGTATGATTCTGTGAAACGGGTTTGGAGAAAATTGAGAAAACTTGAAAATGTGAAAGAGCAAAGCCCACTTATGGAAGACCAGTAGCGATTATGATATTCAATATATACCTATAGTATACAAAACGTCCAGAAAAGCCGATCTTAAATTTATTCTTAATATATATTTTAAATTTCGAAAATCGACCCGAAAACTACTTTCTCATTCAGGTACAGATTTCAGTTTTAAACATTTCAGACGATAAGTATTTGTATGTTTCTGTTGTATGATCTTATATTAATAGTTGTTATTATTATAAAGTGATGCTTACAAAATTAACCCTGTATGTACAGTAGCAATGTTGTATAGAAGAGATAGAAAATTCAGTGAGGATTACCAGCATTCCCACACTGACACAGTGTTTGGCATTTTAATTTATTGATTTGCACAAAATTCTATTCGACTGGTCTTTAAATAGTTAATTGCTTTCAATATCGGAAACTGTGAGTATCATCCAAGAATCTTAATTATTCTTATTATTAATACCGTATCCAAGTCGTCGATTGGTGCCAAAATCGATAACGGATGATTATTCGAATGTTATCTATCGAGAATATCATCGCATAATACTTTTAGGTTAAATTGATATAAATTGTAAAATAAACACAGATTTGCTATATCTCGTTATTCATCAAAATTGGCTGCATTTAAATTGTAATCGACATCCGTGATTATATTATTTAACTCGTTAACTATATGAATAAATTTCTTAAATACGACTTCACATAATATAAGGATATTAAATTGCCGTTGACGAATGTTTCGATTTTTAACATAAGTAATCTTTTGTTTTCTTTATGTTGTTCTATTTTTGTCAAATTTTGTTCGAAATTATTTTGACGGTCGTAAAGTGTCTGTGTATTTATTTAACTCTTTGTTTACATGAAACAACAATTTAAGAGCATCTTAACTAAGCACCTTTACGACTAACAACGATCTGATGACGCTACAACACCTACTACAACTGTTGTTTAATTAATTCAACTGTGTTAACACATAAATGAATTTTAGCGTTTAATTTCTTTCTAACAGTAAGCAATTAAAAAGTTTTAAATAAATTATAAATAAAGAACCTGTTTATTTTTGTTGCATGAATTAGATTTCGTTCAGGTTTTTATTGTAATCGGAATATATTACTTTCAAAAGTTCTATAGCTGTAAACAGAAACTGGATAAATTTGGTAAAGGATTTTGTTTTATATTGCGCCCAGTCTGTGGTATCATGTCAAATTGAACGTTCTATTGTTACAAAAATTGCGAAAGAAGGGTTTGTAAACTCAAAATAGAAAGAAATTGATCGGTACATTTATGGTACTAAACTGTTATTTTGTTAAAAAATTATTTTGGGGTTTTATAATGCCCTTGACTTTAAAATAATTTTCTAATAATCTTTTTTTTTTGGATGAATTATATAAATTAGTCGTGAAAGAATGTTGTATTTATTAAATGTTTTCAAAGTAGTTTTACCAAGTTAAATGAAAATTTAAAAGGTTTTATTTTTAAAATAGCAGTTAAAATTATAGTCAGGAAAAATAAATCGTATGTACTTGGTGTACAACGGAAGTGAGACCATGTGTTTATTTCATAACTAGCTGCAAAAAAGTTGTCAATTTTAAATAAATTTTAGTAACAGTTTTATGAAGATTTTCACATTTAAACTGCAAACTTGTTAAATTTCCAAGATGATTTTTTGGAGCTGTTGTAAATACCAAGGAAATGGAATTTTTGTTAGTACAAAAAATCTAAAAAACTTGAAATCCATGCCACTCATAGCAATTGATTTGTACGTTTTCAGTATTTACCTGCTATAACTATTGTTCCTGGTGTCATCCTGAAACCCCTTGTTGCTCTCTCCCGCCTTCATTTTTCAAGTGTCACATTTACCACAAGGCGACCTTTTTTGAATGTTCGAAACGTTGATCGCTCCAATCCTCGCCTTACTGACAGCCGACTACCGCACTCGCATCTACAGCACACCCGACCAACTTCACGTGACTGATATCAGAAATAAACTATACCAAAAGGTGTAAATATATGTATGAACACCACACTCTTCTCCTTTTCTCTCCAACTGTCTCTCTCTTTCTTTCACGGAAGCAATTTTTTACACCCGCTCTTTTCAGAGTGCAGATTTTTTTTCAGTTTCGCTTTATTTATATTTGCCGCTCGCGGTTTTGGCGATTTGTGTGTGTATGTTCAAGTGTTTATATACGCGGGGTCGTCGTTTATCCCCTCCTCGCGTCAGATAATAACGATCGCAATCTTAGTCTTGATTAAAGAATTGTTTATGGCTTCGAGTTTGGGACCGGTGAAGAGGTCGCAGGATCCGCAACCACGTGCGCCGGGAACAGGAAATGAGAGGTTGGTGATTCGGTGCTTTAATAAAAGGGTGAAAACGCCGAAAAATTTAGCTCGAAAATCACGAGAAATTGCAGTATTGGTCTTGATAAGACTGATTCAGTATACTGTTCGAAATGGACGGAACTATTTCAAACTTTTAAATCAGTGCACTAGCCGACATGTATATGCAGCTTCACGAAATCTACTACTACCGTAACGTAATTCCACTTTCTATCTGTCATCTTGTTGCTTCATTTTCACTCCCATTTCCATCCCATCGTCAAGTGAAATTCGGGATTTTTAAATTTTTCTAGCCCCTAGGAAGCCTAAGTCGCTCTGGTGCAAAGCTTAGAGTTCCTAATAACTCAAAAAGTACCTCAGAGTAATACGGACAATACATTTCTTATCCTTTTTCATCCTTCCAGGACGTGAAGCTCCTGATTATTGAATTTTTATGAATCGTTTTTATGAACGACTATTTAGTGATTATTGCATAAATTTCACTGTCTTTTGCACACCACTATAAGTAAAATTCCGATGGAGACGATATATAATATATAGATATAGAGAGAGAGAGAGAGAGTTAATCACGTTTTTCGACATGAAACATTTTGGCTAAAGTAATTGATTTAAAAAAAGCTTTTCCCTTAGGATCGATACGGGCCTGTTAGCGCCAAATTTTAAAAATATTTTCATGTTGTACAAGATGTGCCAGGAGTCCTAAAAATATCAAAGCTGTGTTTTTTTAGATAGAATACCCTGTATATTATTACATTTTCGGATTTTAATATCAAAATGAAGGTACATTTCATTAAGGTTTAATTCACCTAAACCTTATGGGTTTTGAAATATCTCTTATTTTGTGAAAATGTAGTATCAGTTTTAATGCTTAAATTTTCAACTGGTGTTTTCTTGTTTTTAACCGAATTAAACTGCACAACCTCCCATGTCCCACTTGTGAAATATTTACTAACTTATACGAGGTATGTAAAAATTAAGGCAAAATAATTACATTCTTTGAACGGCAATAAGTTGTTTAATTCAAATGGAACGCCCAGTATTTTCTCAGCGGCAGATGTCAAATTTAATTGTCTATCGAACGCAAGTATACCTATAGCTAATTCTTCACGTTTTCAGGTAAAATGCACATTTTCATTTTGCAAACTTATTTTGAGCAATTTTTTATTTATCAAGTCGACTGTGGCGTTTTGACGAATCAGAAATGATTGAAATAAACACCTAGATCTAATAACGAATGGGTATATTTTGGATATGCTTCTCAAAGCCAACATTCACTATTATTATTTGCTTTCGACACACCATTTAAAACAGCTTCAAAACGATTCCACATTATACGAGCAAATGGTGGGTTCCTTCGTCTGCGTTTTCTATCCATTCAGCCTATCCATGTGTCCTCAAAGTAATCAAGGATTTGTTGAATTTCGTCCGAAAAGAGATCCTAAGGTAGCTGGAATGACTCCACTGTGTGATTAACATTCCATATATGTCATATCTTCTTTTAAAACCTTCACCTTGTATTTTCCTGTATCATCACCGACTTTGTCGACATATTAATATCCAAATGCTTTCAAAATTTCAGAGTTTCAAAAAGTCTGTGATAAGTTAGTTCAGACTTATCTGGCAATAAAGCATAAACGAGCGGAATGTTTTCAATCAAACCGTGGACTCTATACAATTGTGGCAAGATTTTGAATATTCCATCTATAAACAATTGCTAAGATTTCGTCACCGTCACCTAAGGATCTTCTTGTTTTCAAAATAAATATTCTTGCCTCAATATTGCCTAAGCCGAATAGGATGAAGTTCTGTCCACTTGAAGTTTGCTTGTATTGCTCAGAAATAATAATGCCTTTACGACGAATATATCAATCATCAATATTCATGATGCATCAATACATCTGATGTGTTTGATTGTCTTTTTAAGATTTTTTGCTTTTGGAATCTTTTGGGAAGCGTAACTTGTATGGTCTTGCGATAATGACGATATGATATAATGAATTATGTAGCAATTTCCCTAACTTTTTCCATAAATTTGCATGCCTCAACACTTGCAGACTTTTCTCTATAGTTACGCTACGTTAGATTTTTATAAACAGACTTAACAACAGTGATTCATCTTGCCCGGCATTTCGTTGACTGATAATGATAACATTTTCAACACATTTTTGCTGCGAAAGAAGTTCATTTCACACTGTGAGTTGTGTTCTTTGGATTCATACATTTTTCTTCGACTTGCTTATCTTTTATGAACATATTTCCTTCGACTAGCAATTTGTGTCGGTATTTTTTCCTCGCTACAATCTCCATCTCAACCACTGAAGAACTGAATAAGCTTCTTAGTGTTGCCGGTTTGTAAGTTAAAGTGGATGCCGATTTTAGATTATAATTGAACTGTTTTTAAAAGTCGAAATGTAACTATTTAAAACTATCAGTAACAACCCTTCTAAAAACTCACAGTTAAATAATAATTATAATAGTTCGGTTAAATGGAAAGATGTCGCTGATAAGCGGTAAATAAATGGGTTCATTTATCATTATCCTTTGTTTCTATGAAGAATTGAAATGACAAATGAAGTAATTAGTTCATCCATACATACTTTCCAAGCCGTCAAAGAGGAAACAGATTTTTACTAATATTTCAGTATTGATCTTGATTCAAAGATATTTTGAACAAGTTCTTATCAAGCGAAAAACATACATTTGATTGATTTGTAATTTTGGATTATTTAGCCTATATTAAATGAGCTTTACATTAATTTCCCTAAGCCTATATGAAGTACTCATATCATAAAAAGGTGTATTATTTTCGGGTCGATTTTCGAAATTTGAAATATTGTTACTTATCTTAACGTTTTTGGAAACACATCTGTGTATGTGTGTATGCGCGCGCATGTATGTAGTGCGTGAGGGTAAGCGGGTTTTTTTTTAAAGTATATTCAACTTTCGAATAAACTGCAGAAGTTGTATTAGTGTAATATTATTTTAATGGAAATATATACGCTTAAAAATGAAATTAGAAATTATTTATTCGAGAAGTTGTGTATGAATGAAAACTAAAAGAATAATATATTGCTAATATTTACTGAGGTTCTGATGAGCGACTGATGGGACTGCCGGACTGTATTTTCGCATTCTATTTCTTCCAAAAGAACAGATCGCTGTCGTCATCGTTCTTAGTAGTGTAGCTGACTTTATATTTATATACTCGTATTAGCACGCTGTCGGGCACTGTCCACCTAAAATATTTCATGGTACGAAACTAGTTGCTATTTACATAGTTGTTCTAAAGTGGGCGAAGCCACCAAACTAAATATAATTCGATCCATAATATTACATCATTAAATAAAGTTATGAGTTATAACTCAGGTATGCCTCGTAATCTCTGTTCTTTTGTATTGCCTTCAACATTATTTCGAGTGTTTTGAAAGTATTTTGTTGTATTTTTGTAGAATAAAGGAACAAGTATGCCAAAGACATTGTCTGTAAATTAAACAATAGAGTTGTGCCAGAGCAGTGCTTGATATTTTGTAATAAAAATGATTCCAGTTAGTATACAAATTTATACAACTGACCTCAAAGCAGAAAAACACATTTACTTGTTCGTGTAATAAATAAAATGTAGAATTACAATCGCTGTAAGTGAAACTTCTGCAGCCTAGAAAATTCTTCTATTGATGTAACATGAGAAGTTAGTAAACACTGGAGAAGACTAACTTATGTTTCATACACTTGAACTCACCACTGAAAATATATTTTAATGCTGCAAATTAAGTTTAAAAAAGTTACATAAAGTTAAATGAATATATTGTACACTACCCTCTACACGTTGCGCTTAAGAAAACGTCACTGGTTTCACTGGAGATACCAAAATTTGCATTCAATAGTCCAGAATTTTCAAAATTACTGTAACTTCTTTATGTTTTATAGATCTTTAGAATTCCCAAATTACGAATGAATGGGTAAATTTTTTGAGAAAAAAAATCTATGTGGAGGTGCTTGACAAATTAAAATAATGAGATTAAAGAATATGAAAATGGACAAATAAAATATTATGTTGTATTTATGTTATGTATTTTACAGCGTCTTATGTTTTCCATTGTATTTCGTGATCTTTTTTATTAATCCAACTTTTCTATTAATCTTCCACACAATTTTCCATTTCATGAAATTCTTAATTTTAATATTTTTTCGATATTCCTATAAATTGAACTTAATTTTCTTCAAAACATTCAAATGATTCTTGACTTGATATTCTAGACAAATTTAGAAAAGTTTTATGAACGCAATTTTCTAGAAATTTACTGATCCAAAGATATATCGTTTGAACCAAATTTATCATATTTAATTGTAACCAAATTTGTGACTAAGTATTTAATTCAGTAGTTGCCCAAAAGTTTATTTTAGCTATTTTATTTAGAAATTCACATAACTTTGATCCTATTGTCAAATGTTGCTGTCATCTCTATATAAATCTAAAAACTTATATATAAATTTGGAATTTTCGAATTTTGGGTTTTTCTTTCAAATATCATATGGAATAGAGAAAATTATCCAGAAAAACTTACATGGGGAGTTGTTCAAAAAACTATATTCTTGTTAGTTCTTCAAAAACTGAACTCAACTTTTAAATTAAATTCAGTTGATTTCGGTAAAGTGTAATCTCCCTAATACTGATAACTCTGTTAAGTTGTCTAAAAATCAAAAGTCTGATCCGTTAGTCTGTCTTTTGTACCTAATTCAAAAGATTAAGCTCGCCACAAATCACCACTTCACAAACGAAATAGTCTGCATAAGTTCATTTATCCAGAAATGGAACTTGTAACGAAAAAACTAATCCATAAATCTGTACTTTGTGATGATATGACATTTTGATTATCTCAAATGCTTCTTTGTGGTAGATACTTTCACAAAAGAAAAGAATACTTTTCTATTCGTGCAAATATTAGAATTCTTAATATTGAGGCTTGTTGGTCTGGATCTGTTCATAATCAAGACATGCCAAGAATCAGTTATTATTGCCATTTCGGAAATCGTAGGTGTTTCAGAAGCTTCCCATGCCCAAGATGTGTCGTTTATATAGAGGACCTTACGAACATTACGACTCCATTTGTTCCATTATCCACACCTACAAGCTCTACAAGCTGGAGGTGAAGTAGAAAGACTCATCTGTCGTTGAAGGCCATTTTAACAGATTAAAACAGATCCAGATTTTTCGTCCCATAGTTTGCCATGATGAATCTTTTTTAGAATAAGCTGTGCTACTAATTTTCACAATTTACACCAATCTTGCTTGCAAACTCCCATGCAACACGACAGTGAGCCTTCCAAAGAAGATTTATAAGTTTCTGGGGTGCATATTTACTGATCAACGACTTCCCTTACCTAAGAAGTTAAGAATAAATGATTATTTAGAGCTCCTTATTGGTAGAATGAGGGTACTATGGGGTATGGTACAAACACAATAAATGTCCATCACATATCGCGTGCCAATTAATTGCATGGTTAAAAGAAACATTCAGTAGATGGGTGGATGGATGGGTGGATGGATGGATAGATGGATTGGTAGTAGTAAAGTAGTTCTACTTCTGCTTATTGAGATCTATACAAAAAATTGTGTATGACACTGTAAGTGATTCGTTCCCTTCATCTGAATGTACTCCCTAGATGCCATGTAATGATAATGCAGCTAAGCAGCTTCTAAGTCAGTTTCTCAAGACATTAGCGAGTGATGCCAGTTCCATTAATACTTGTAGCATAAATGATAACAATGCTCACAATATCGCAGCGTTACAAGCACGTCTTGAAACTTTCTTCGATTCTATTGAAACGAATATCAACGATATTCCTGATAATTGTGAAAAAGCTGTTCAACCTTTGCAGCATGATATTTTGCATTTTAAAGCTGCTTCCAGTAAAATGATTTCAGGTGCTAAGCAATCAAGTGTCCCAAGAAGAGTTATTTAGTGAATTTAATTGGATAAAGCTGCTTTAATTACCTAACTTTCTTCAAAATTCCTGAAAACAGCTGTTGTAGAAATCCGCAAGTTGATCTTAACCTTGACCTTAAGTGCATGCTTTTAAAAGAGGCTCCTGCCGTCCCTTATTAGTGTGCTTGTATGGAGCTTGTCAAATCGTTGTCAAACCTGCACTGCTGCAGAAGGAAGGATTTTCTAACATCTTTTACAGTACTATTATTTATTGTTTCCATTATTACTTCAACGTTTTAAATTATTAGCTGTTGTTTTTTGCTTCCTTTTTCCTTTTTGTATTATTAATTTATCATAATATATCATTAATTATTTTTATTTTCTTTATTCAGTTCAATAGTAAAATTAATATGATTTTTTGAATGTTAAATTTGTCAAAAAAACAAGATCATCTTAAAACAAACAAAACCGTTTACTCTTTTGTATTTTTAGTAGTTACAGTAATTAATTTTTAAATCTGCCATCCATGACATGGATGAGTTTAGGCCTTTCCTCAAAAGTATTTCTTTTTTCGCGTACAAATTTTCCATTAACTGTTATTAATTTTAATTAACTTTTAGTCATGTGTTCTACTGCGCAATGAATCCGTGATTGTATTGGCGCAGAGCCATTGTTCTAGCAATTGTTTCACGCAGAAACTCGTAAAGAAGTTTCGCTCCGTTTTTTGAATGGTCTTATTTTATTAGAAGCTTGTAATATGAGCTTATCTCTAGAATTTGAAATATTTCTTCAAGTCTCGCCATTTCTGCTTTTTGATGGTTTTTAAATGAACGAATGACTGGATGATTTCCTACAGTACTTGAAGTCCTCTCATGTCTCTTAACTTATATAAAATTTCCCTATTATTTATATGAAAAACCCTATCATTTAGGAATAGCATGAAATACTTTACCAAACAACGCCTTTATAGTACTTCTACTAAATTCTACCAAGGTCTTAAAAATTTAATACATTATTTTTCTTAGACCTTACCAGGTAATTATGAATGTACAGCATCCAATAAGTTAACAACTGTATTTTAAAAGGAATTAGCTCGTATGATAATCATCAACTCAGCTTTGAGTATAAATTTCTAGCAACGCTCATTGTTTTAGATATGAAAACCGTTTTAAATAAATTATGTATGAACAATCTATAAGCTGAAAGAAATAAGCATAGATAGATTAAATCTGGTGATTTTATCTATTACTCTCAAAGGATATCAATGTCGGATTTGTATTCGAACGATCCCGAAGTTGATGTTGATTAGGTAATTAAGATATAGGCTGATAATAAAAACACATGTGCGTAACACATATTGGATAATAAAATACGTTGTAATATAAATTTAATATGTGCAATACTCATTATGAGTTCCCGATGTTAATATTCGTTTATAGTTTCTATCTTAACGACTAATCGAGCTTTATATGTTAATTAATGTACAATAACATTTGCCAATGCTGTTAATAAAATTTTCCAAGGAAGTGGAGCAAGTTGTCAAGTTTGAGGAAGAGAAACAAATTTTTTAGAAGAATGGGAATTATAAATACTAATCTAAAACGGGTATAGATAACAATGAACGATTGGCAACAATAAATAACAAAATTAATACGTAAAAATGGAGACAAAGTCTTCCATGTGGAAGAAATAACAAATACTATCGAAGAGACCATACAACTGTCAATGAATGTTAGACAATAGGAAATCTTGCATGACAATGCAGCAAGCAATACATTGGAGATATTCATAAGAAATAAAAACTGCAAAACACAATTCCAAATATTGTTCATTGGATGGACTTACGCAGATGAGAATTACGTCAGGTCAGACACTAATGTAATCATCGTAAAACAAACACACACAAAATATCTACTGAATAATGATAAACCGTAAGTCTGTACTTAATAACTTAACAAGTATCCTCACCTAAAGAGTGGCCAATAAATTAAATAATTAACAGTCCTAGCAACTAGCAATTCCTAGCAATTCCTTTTAAAATTTTCAAGGGCAGCTTTTGGAAAAAACGTCGATCTCTTGAATCTTATGTTTATTGTGACATTTTCTTCGAATGAAATCTAATACAAGATACAGAGTGATTTATATATAAGGCCGTCGATAATTTTTGTAAATGCCAAACCCTAACCTTCAGTAAGATTATTCTGAACATTGGTCAAATGAAATAAGAATGTCGATCTAGGAATTTCAAATTACTTACATCATAATTTCAAATATTAACCTAATTAATTGTTTAAATTTTTGCAGATTAGGCTACATGAAAATAATCATGACGTTGAATTAATTTTTTTCTAGACATTATCGTTAACTTTAGAATATGTAGACTGCATCTCGTAGCAACTTCACACATGTGTGTCAAAGGTCTGGCGGTATGAAGCATAAATAAGACCATAAGAATTGACCCCCCTTTTTCTAATCCAAGGTTTGATAGCACCACAGGTTTATAGGGTGCTTTAGACTAGCGTGGTACTCTATTTTCTAAAATTGGAATCAGTGCTTGGAAAATCAGTTTCCTGTTGATGCCAAAATCTGCAAAAATAAGGTCGCATTAAAGGAAGTTCAAATATCTTGTACCAATTAGGTTTTCAGATGTTTCAAAAAATGGTGAGCGAAAATTCTTCCGTTGACTATGGCCAATCCACGGGGAACATGGGGGGGAGAAGCAACGATCAGGGATACTCCTCTGTTTGGCGACCTGCAACCAGCTAGAACCCCCTTCTAGAGATAAGAGGCGGATGCGTACCTATCAACAAGTTCGACAAGAACTATCCCATAGTTCCTCCGGAGAACATAATAATGGAGCATGCACTGACCTGGGCCACGGATGGGTCACATACGGAGCAAGGCTCCGGGGTAGGGGTAGCAGGAGCCAAGTCACGAGTATCAAAAACTCAAAATCTCAGAAAAACACAGAACCTCATTCAAGCTTCCCTAGAGTGTCAGAGCACCTTAGAGGAGCTGGCTAAGCGAAACATATGGTCATGAAAGCGAAAATAATGGCATTTAAGGGAAGGAACGGGCTGATCGACGGGCCCGACTAGGGGCGGAAACTCTCTTCGCTGGGCCCGAGCCGGCCTGTGGAATTACCAAGGTGACTACAGTGGGACACTCCAGAAGGCGCCTACCAGCGAATTTCGAAGAACACTGTAGTCAACAGGATCGCCTTCGACAATCAAGGGATTTCATTGATGGACCCAACCAGAGGAAAGCGAGAGAACTGCCTAGTTTAAGTAGGAAGCATATACGCACGGTAACCGGAGTTCTGACCGGGCACTGGAAGCTGAACTACCATATGCACAATATGGGGCTGAAAGACGACTCATTGTGCAGGTTCTGTTGGGGGAGGAAGAAGAACCCTCCTATGTTATCTTGTGCGGCTGCGAGGCACTTGCAGGGGCCAGGTGGACAATCTTCGGAGCAGACAAGATCTCCCCGGAAGAAGGGAGGAACCTCTCACTATGAAGCATAAGCACCTTCATGGGAAACGTGCAACTAGGCTGAAACCTAAGCGACGGGGAATGACACAATGCACTCCAGTCTAAGTGTCGCCTGAAGGCATTCATTCATTCATGGCCAGACCACACATTTTATTTCAATACAATAGTCCAATATCCATTGAAAATTCTGGTTAGCCCATCAACGACAATCTTTTCTATTAACATGGCCGTTCAATACAAAGGTAACCTCTTCAGAAAAAATTACGCTTGTTACAAAATTGGTATTTTTAATACTTATCTGCTACATTACCTTGCAAAATTTAATTTGAAGATTAAAGTCGTTTTCGTTCAGCTCATAGATGAGGTATATCTTATAAGTCTTCTATTGAATCTTTTTTACATATATCTGTTGCCAAGGAAATATTTACATTGAACTTTTAATCTTCCTGGTAAATTTGCTTCTTAAGAAGCCATCACCTGACAAGCATTTAACTTGACTACGGGATACCTACTATACCAGAGGTAGAGGTAGGCGTGGATCTAACGTCAGTTCTCAGCTACCCAGAACTGACTGAATTTCAAATCTCAAGCGATTTTCTCAGCGTTGCACACTCTAATCTCGGGATAAATAATTTATATTTGCATTACGTAATTCGTTTATTAAGAAATATTAGAGGCTGTGTAACATCACGCTATGATTTATAGGAGCGAAACAGTAATCATGAATTTCCAGTCCAAGTCAGATTGTCATGAAGGAAATTCGTACTTCAGCGAACCGATTTTTTAAGTGCTTTTATCGGCTTAATGAAATAATTTCATACGTTTTCTTTTAATTTGTGAGATAGGCGTACTTGTAGTTCAATATACTTAAATTGTTGGTTATGGTCAGGTTTAATAAATCCGGTCGTGAGGTTTCTTTATTTCGTAAGTAGAAGAAAGACGTTTTGTGTCGTCATTTCTTTTAATGATTGTGGTTTCGTTTTTTCGAAAAACTCTCGAATGGTTGATGGTACACTTTATCACTCATCATGTGTGAAGCCGCGTATACAAATTTGTAAATTTTTAATTTGTAACTGGAATGCAAATTTTCCGCGGGTGAAACCGGGAGGCGCGGCTTCTATTAAATAATGTCAAAAATAGAGCAGATTACGCCAGCAATTTATAAAAATTATCACGACACAACAATGCGTGTTGTCGCGAATTGTCTGGGATCTTTTTCTGCACACGAATAGATTCAATAGACGCAAATGCAATACTAAATTGGACGCATTAACCCAATTAATGGAAACCGGTACACAAATAATAAAATCTCTGTTGTTATGATTTAATGGCGGCTTTCGTCAATGGTTGTACGAGTAAGTACGTGCGTATTTTCGTCATGATGGGGACGAAATTGACGAACAACAAGGCAATTAGTTTTCAATTTGGTTCCAGAAGGAAACGTTAAAAAAAAATGATTGTCATTACATTCGCCTCGTGTCGATGTACGTCGTTTATTTCACGATAACCACCTAAGATATGACAAATGAATATTAATAATCAAAAATTATAGATCCTTAATCACTACTTTATTATAGCGATCATTAACGAAATCTCTCTGAGAATGCTTCGATCTTACTTTTTGAATAACCGTAGTGGTTGTTTATCAATTTCAATTCGTGTACCTACCACCTAATCCATCTTATCATTGCAGTTAAAGCCGTCAAAAGAATTTTCGCGGCTTAACTGCATTTGTATTTAAAAATTAATACTTATTATTTCCTCTGAGGATTTATTCCTAAACTTATTTCAAATCGTTTTTATTTTATATCAAACAATCCGAGTATATCATTTAGATCTCAAAATCTAATCATTGATTACGATGGTGTACCTCCACCTTTTTTTTTTTGGTAACTAATCTCGATTAACTCTTAAGCACCTCTTCAAATTTTATTTTTCGCGAAATTTTTAGATGCAAACTGTATTTACTTATCATTATCTGCACATCTCGAACAGATCTAACGATTTAGATTTGTATGGCGATATAAAAACTATATGTCACACTTTACTAGTTGTAGAAATAAAAAATTAATCGAAATTTAAATCGATCTCTGTCATTACGTCGCATTTGAAACGTTTTTAACGCTTAAATTGGCTAGGTAATTTTGATTGAATCCGATATGAAACGCTTCACAACATAAAAATTGTTCGTTTCTTTTTGTAATTCATTCGTTCTTTGATTTTTGGTATTTTCTACGTTATCTGTTTGTAAATCTTTTAGTAATGCATAACACTATAACTGAATATGAACTCTATTATTATCTGTGTCTGGGGCTCTTATTTGTTACACGACACGTGCGATGCATGTGCTGATGTTTAGGCAAATTTTCTTAATTAGGGAATATCATCGTAATTTCTAGTGTAGTGACAATGAAATAATGACACTAAATGATAAAACAGGATGGATGTCTGGTGTGAGATCGTTTAATTGGAAAATTTGCAGACGTTCTTAATAGTTCCAGCAGCATTAAGGATTAGAAGTGCAGGACACGAGGATTTAATTAAATTAGTTTACAGACGTTTCTCGGGTGGTTTGGTGATAGTGCATTGCATTGATAGCAATATATCGTTAAATAATCTGGCACATAATATTTACAATAGTATTTCGAAAGATTTCGATCCATTTTTTTGGCCTTGGTAATTTTGACTCTTACATCATCAGCTCTGACAAATTTAGTCGTTGCGAGCACATAAATATGTATGTGGACATCGTTAATTTTTTACGTATTCACATTTTTTTGCACTCAAACCATTATTAGATGTAAATGATGATTTATAGATAAGGCGTTTGAATAAACGCCTACATAAATTATTATTGAGCAAATAATTACTAGCTGTGGAATTTTTCAACATTTTGTTACCCAACTTGAGCAAGTAAAAGACTTTTATGATGGTCTTAACTGTAAATCTCACATGAAACATCTTGGTAACAATCTATTCAGTACTATTCTCTAAGTTGGAATCGATTCAGTAAATCAAGGACATTTTTTTGTCGGAAATGTGCTCGGACAGGTTGATTACTGTTTTAAATTGCGCTCTTTTTGATGTAAGGAAATGTGGTACAATATAGGTTGTACCAAATTTGAGATAGGAGGTCTTCATCTATTTTCTTTAAGTGGCAATACTAATTTCTCTGTGACAATTCTTAAAGGGTGTATCAAGGTACACATGCGTACCAAATATCAAATTTTTATTCCTCGTCGTTTAAAGGATCCTTCCTTCCTTCCTGCAAGAATTCTACCTATCCAGCTTCATTGAGATTTTCTTGGAAGAAAATTGGTCTATTATTCGATCACCAACATTGACTTTTTCATCATCAAAACATTGACTTTTTCTTGATGTTGAGTGTGGCCTTCCCTCATCCAGTGTGGTTTGTTGTCTGCCTAATAACGACAATTTTGACGATTTACCTCACCATTTAACGTAAAATGTTGATTGTTTGACATTGTCAGCATCAACCCAGTTTGACAAAAAATGCTAAACAAATACTTCTTGACATTCCAGTTTTAAACTGCCTGAATTATTTTATTGAGTCGAATCAGATTCCTTAATTTTTCGAATTAGTTAATATTTGTTAAATGTCTTTTAAACGACAATGAATAAAAATTAGATATTTAGTACCCTTTAAGAATAGCCATAAAAATTAGTATTACAATTTAAAAAATAGTCGACGATGTCGTATCTCAAATTTGATACACGCGGTATAACATTTTCATAAATCAAAAAGAGCGCAATAAAAAATACTAATCGAACTGTCTGAGCATATTTCCAACAAAAAAATATCTTTGATTTACTGAATTTATTCCAAATTAGACACTCGCACTCTATAGCTCAACATTAATTCTACCAAAATCAAAAGCTATCTTGCCCTATGGGCATTTTGAAACATGTTGGGTATCCATACTATGGGGTAATTCTACTACTGAGATCATCGACATCATTTGCCTTCAAAAAAAGTTATGAGATTGAAGCTAATGTGGATCCATTGAGAACAACGTAGACCTTCATATATTGTTCATAAAATCCTGGGTCTTCCTTGTCTAGTTACTTATTTTTCATTGCTGTACGTTCATTAAAATTTACAAAAAACCAATCAAGATCGAAGTTATCACTAGAGTTCAGAAATTAGATTTCCAGTTTAATCAATATTTGCATTATTTAACCACCTACCTAATGACTGGAAAATGTGTCTATGCTTACGTTTTAGAAATAAAATAATAAAATAAAAGTCCTGCAGCTTAAACATTGTTTCTATTCGATATAGCAGTTCCGGCAACATAAACACAACTCTTAAATTTACGTACTAGTTTATAACTGTTGAGGTAACATAATGAGAAATTAGGTAATTTCTTAAGTACCATTCAGTGTGTTTTAAATATCCTAGCATAACGATACACTGAATGTAAGCTAGGTGATATCGCTAGTTATTTTCAATGTGGCAGTGGTGCATCATGTTTGTTAAACGGAATCGCTTCTAGATCCTACTTGCGACCGTTTAAGAACAATTTTTCCATGGTTTTAAGAGACCTAAAAAAGGTAGACACTTCCACATACCTTTTGATCAAGGCACTTTCGGTGATTTGAAATTCTGGATGTCTGGAATTTCTCTTCTAGACTCTTTATAACGTGTCAAATTAAAACAAAATTGTTTGGAATTTCCATAAACCATTTACACTTCATTTGGAGACAGTTTTTTATGTGGAAGTTACAAAAAGTGCCTCTTGAATTTTCCTTTTAGATTCTTGAAGTTTTCTAGGGCTAAGAATTAAAATTAAATAGTTTAAAATTTCCTTAAACATCTACCCATATACTCATCTATATACACGAGCAAGACCACTAACATACTCTCTTAGCTTTCCTCACAGCCCCTTACATCCGCATCTAACACCTTTCCTATTTTCCTTTTCTTAAGTACATACGCTTGACTCCGTGAAGGAAATTCATGGCTGAATCGTTGTGGCAGCGTAGGCCTACAAACTAGAAGAAGAACAATTTCCTTGTTAACTTTGCGTTAACACAGATAACGCCCACCTTACAATCCAGGTTAAATTTACTTAGGCTTTGACTCAGGGTTTTTTGTAACTTGGGCAGAATAAATGCTTAATATTGACACTTTACTATGGGCCAAGCTAACTTGCCCCCCACCGGGCCCTAATTTTACATATGACGTAGTGGGCCTTTAGAAAATAAATATTTTCTGAATGTCCATTCGAACGATGAATCAGTTACTTAATATATTAGGATTCACGAATATAAAGTGGCGTGGAAACAATCGGTAATGGCGCCGCCACCAAATCTTCGTCTGTAGCCATAGTCAGAACGATTTTGTAAATTTTTACAGTATATACCTCCAAAATTTCGCCCTGTATATTCTCAACAGATAAGTTTTTATCAGAGTAAAATCCTCAAAAAGAAAATCCTCAAAGGATCGTTACAAACAATAACAGGAAAAGATATGGTTGGGTTTTAAACAGGCGGTTTATTTAAAACACTTTGTATAGGGTAATTCTGGTGATGTAACATTCTCCATTGAACTGTTTAAAGAAAAAAACTTTAAACATTCAAACGAGCGAAGCCGCTGGGAAATCCTTACCGCAATATTGTAGGTTTTTTTACATGCATTACGAATTTAAATTAAATTGTTATTTAAATTGAGTCAGGTATAAGAAACATACCTGACAATTTTAACATAAATTCATGTTTATACAGTGGAAATTTTGGTAAATGGGTACGTTACGTAATCCACAATTCATTAAATTAATTGACACGCAATAAAAACAAATTCCGATTCAAATGCTACAATATCAAACAGAAATTTATAGAATAAAAATACATCTTATGTAAATAATCCCAAAGTGGATATATGGAAAAGAAATCTTCTAGGAGAGTTTGTAGAGTTTATTATGAGAAAGTGAGGGTCCTGGTGATTAACATTTTTAGAAGAATATGACTAAGTTTACAATGTATTTTTAGGAATTCAGCCTGACAACAATTTTGTAAATGGCACCTTAGAAAGATGCATTTATTGCAACAAGACGAAAAATGGAAAAGTGAGTTTTTTATTTTAAATGTCGAACACTAGGCACTTGTTCAAATTATATGGAAAGTTCTTACTCAAGGAGGTTAACCTCCGTTTTGCAAAGTTGTATATATTTACAATACAATTATATTTCGTGTAATCATATTGTACATATGAAATTATAAATCTACTAGTAGACCAGTAGAGTATTTTTTATTTTTTCAAAGCTCGAAAGAGAAAATTTTCCTAGTATAGAAATTGTCTCTGTAACAGCCTTAAGAGGCATCCTTAAAAAAGTTCCAATCCAAATATTTGTCGAGAAACGGTCCTATCGTACTTTTATACAGCCAGAGTCTCTAACTTGGAATAAATTCAAATAAATCAAAGACAATTTTTGTGTTGAAAATATGCTCGGACGGGTCGATTACTATTTTGAATTGCGCTCTTTTTCATATAAGAAAATGTTATACAGCGTGTACAAAATTTGAGATATGACTCCATTGACTATTTTTTTAAATGGCAATACTAATTTTTTATGACTATTCTTAAAGGGCATATCAAGTTACACATGCGTACCAGATAGTAATTTTTTATTCCTTGTCGTTTAAAAGATATTTAACGAGCAACATATTTCCATTTGAAGACGAAATCGGTGCATTTGTCGCTAAAATGACCTATGAGTTCCTAACTGAGAACTTTTCTACATTTGATACTTTTGTTTTCGTTTGAATTTAGCATTTAGAAAATATTAGACGGTCACAAAAATCGCACTAAAATAATTTAATGAATGTAAAACTTTTGCAAACAATATAAAACCCCTGATTTCGAATAACTTCATGTCTTCTTTATAGAATAACCTGAGAAAAATTTATATTACCGCCAAAGGGTTGATGGTTCTCAGCTAGACAGAAATTTGGAGAACTGGTCAGGTGAAATGGAATGTTTGAAATTTTCAAATACAAAAATTGAAATAGTTTCTAGATTTCAAGTTTAAACACATTCAGAAATTGTAAAAGAAGTTTTTCTTTATCATGACTCGTTCTTCATATTGTAAAAAATTATAACGATAAAGCTTCCAGAACATATCTAGAACCATTTAGGAAAATCTAGTAAATTTTTTGTGTGATCCTCGCAGAATGAAACAATTGAGAATATGCGCAAACCCTCTAGAACACACTTTCAGTAATTTACAGTTCTACAAAACTCCTGTAATCTCTATTTTGGATTATTCATGAGGTTTAAAACTAAAATGAAAATGTGTTGATGCTTCTATTCAAAACTGTTTTAGCTGGCAAAGCTTTAAACAAATTAGGTAATATTTTAACGAATGGGAAATTGTAGGCTACAGTGTTGAAATTTGAAAAATTTCACAATATTGTACTTAAAAAGTCGATATGTTTCCGGCCCTTTTCATAAATTTTTAAAAAGAAATATTTACTTCCTGTCATAAATTATATCGTTAAACATTTTCTATACATTTGGTGCATTGATAGATTGTTTTATAATTTTTGCATCCATGAGATGCTTCCTTCTCTATGACAACTTGTGTGTAATCCACTGATTAGAACGCGTTTAGAACTCCTGCTGGGACAAATCATGTTACGTCGAACTTCCTAGATTTCTACTACGTTACTTACGAGAAAAGCAAATGAATGTCAAGTACGAGTCGGGTGTGAGTGAGAATTTAATTTTAAAAAATTGAGTTATACCCTTTAAAAACTGGTTACATTGAGCAAAATGGTGAGTAATTTTTGTTTATAATGTGTTTCTTATAGAGTCGTTATAACTGCTGTAAACTTTCATTTCCTTTTATCTGTTATCCTGGAGATAGAAATAAATTTCCTATAAGCTCGATAATACATTCAAATATAAGAAAAAATATTTCACCACAAAATTATTTTAACCGACGCAATGAATAACCATCCAATTTTCCTTTGTGGTTTCTAAAATACTGATGTTTATAAAAAACAACGCTAATAGTACTACTTCGAAAGGAAAATCTGTCCTCAATTTCATCAAAGACACTCCAAATTTATTCAAACCAGACCTATCATTATTCATTGATATAGGCAGAACGTTTCATTATCTTCCGAGTATCGAAAGTAAATATGTCATCGTCTGATGCAAATATGCTTTTTATATGAAAGAAATTTTAATCTTGGGTCACTTTTGCCACACAACAATTAAATACTAGAAAATATAGGTTATGGACTTAAAACCTACCTAAACATAAACTATTGTTTACCATAATATATTAAAATAAATGAAATATGTATGCTCAGGAAAAAGAAAGAAAGTTGTAGAAGAAACACAAGTCACTAAACGTCCAAATGGAATACTCTGAAGACTAAAGTCCATTCCTAAATAGTTAATAGCACAGCACCTCATTATAAATTTAAAAATGTGCCTAAAGCACTGTTGAATGATTCAAGAAGGTAAAGGGGATCCTAAACGTTTCTCAGTTAGAAATGCATGAATAGGTGGTTACTTTCGATATGTCCACCCTGTTGATTAAGAAGCAGGTAGGAAATACAATGAAATACGAAGAATAGGTTAAAGCGAAAACGAAAATCTTTTCTGACCGTGTCGCATGATTGGGTATAAATGAGAATTTCTGTATGCTCACCACATGAATTTTATTTTAACGGGATAAATTATAACTAATAAAGTTAGGCAAAATTTCCTTCCCACCTTTTTCGTTCAAATTTTGCTTAATGGAAATCCATCAGTAATATAACTAAATGAATATGTAAATACAATAACTATATATAATATGTTATATATATAACATAAAATTCGATAAAATATCACAAAACCTACAGTCTTTATAACTACAATATATCCTCAATATCATCAGATGTTTCGTTATTTAGCGCAATGACAACAGGTTTTATTACATGCTCATCAATAAAATGGACTAAATCCCATTACTTTTCGTTCTTCTTCATCACGTATTGTACAAATTTCTTCCAATTTTCCGCACAATTTATTCCTCTACAGCTTCATGCATCAGTCTTCTTACATCTTCTAATTTGAATATACCATTTGTTCTCGCTACTTTACATTTTACTTGTGCCCATATTAACACTATAGAGTTCAATTGGCAATGGTATGGGGGCAAACGAAGTACAATTATCCCGTGGTCTTTGGCCATTTCATCGATTACATTTTTGTTATAATTTTGTTTGTGAGGCTTAACGATATGTCTAATTTCTTTTGTAACCATCATGTTATCAAATGTGATCTTAACGTAATTCGCTTTTTATAGTGCAACTAAGTCGTACAAAAATGCCTTTGCCCGTCGATTTCCTCCATGCTCCTTTGGAAAAACAGAGAAATGGCCATAAGAAGGGGCTAATCCAATATCTAAACAGCTACTTCATGGACGTGAAAAGCCCCGGTTGCTACGCCATCTCAACGATCTTCTCTTTTTCCAAGCAAGTTAGTAATTCTTCCAGTGACGCGAATGGTAACTGGCGTTATCCAATACTATGACTCAATTGTGTAGTATGCAAGTTAAAATCAAATATTCCTCAAACGCGCCCGCAGTCATTTCCTCATGATAATCTTTAAACAAGTTGCAATGAATTCTTGCACAGTAATATTTGGAGTATTACGAACCAACGCATCTCGCACATTCACTACAATGGCCTTTTCCCGTATGGGCTATGAAGTTTTTTACAAGTTTTCTCGGGGTTAAAGTTGACTTTGTAGGACACAAAGTGCGCAACACGGTTAGCGTTAAGATATACAACAATCACACTGATAGAGGTATCACAACACAACTGACTTGGTGGTATTGCTTGGTGCCTGCGCAGTTATAAAATGCGGTCTATAGTGTATGTACACCTATGTAAATTTTATTACTTAAGTAGAGGACGACGTTCGATAAGAGTCGTTTAATAACAATGTATTTATCACCATAAATCCACTTAAAACCCTTTAACAAGGATTATGGGAGATTGAGTCACGAGACTGGATATTTTCCCTTGTAGAAAATGAGTTGAAAATAGATACCTACTTAATTACATATACAGAGATACATCGGACACTTGTGAAATAAATTATGGTTGTTAAAGGGATACCTTGTAAGGATGACCATATTAATTGGCATTGTTGCTACAATTTGCTTCATGAGAAATGTTGCGCCTATGATTTATTCCTGATGAGAGTATGTAGGCCAAGATTCGTGGTATCAACATATGTTGAAATGGACTATGGTAAAGGGGTGTAGAGAAATGTACAACAGTAGATATAACACACATAGAAATGCTTATATAAGCACATATATAACATATATAAATTCCTATATTCACTTTTGAGATGTTCCTAATATATAACTTTGATTTGCCACAAAGATTTATTGTTCACTTTTAGACTCTGTTAAATTATAACAAATATTAGCTAGTTGGCGTCGTATTTCTAGTGTCGAATTTTGTAGGGGTCATTTTCATCATTTATATCATATCATACCACGTCATATCATTTATAAAGATAGAAATTATTTTTTAAAATTTTATCTTTTCGTACAAGAATCAATGTCCTGACTTCCTTTTAGATCCATCTGAAATTTTGTTTGTTAACTAGTTCTCTTTAGGATGCTGTTACAACCAAAACTTTCCTTTTCGATGCTAAACTAAAACGACGCAGTAACTTGTAAATGCTTTATTAAAAACATAACAAGTAAAACATATCTACAACAACCGAGTATTACGAAAATGAGCATTGTAGTGTACTACACAAGCAACTACCTGGAGAAAATCTTTGTACTGCGATTGGCTGTTCAATGAGCAATACGTACTCGTACACGATTTTAATTTTTATGCGATCTTAAGAAGTATTTAACTAACGAGAGTTAAAAGGACACTTTTAGCAATTGTTGGTTATTTTATATTTTCTACAGCCGTCGAAAGTACTTTGAAAATAGGTATCTACTTAGTTGTGGCGAAATAAAGTTACATGGTCTAAAGACTAGTTGCCTGCTAGATATTTAAATTGATTTGCAAGTGAAGGGGACATCAAAAACATAAAACAAGTTTTCTAGCTCATTGTCTATTTGTTACAATTTCTATTTTACTGATTTTTTCTTTTGCTGACAACATTTTATTGAATCCTTAAATTTTCCCATGCTTTTTTAACCCCTTCGCGACTCTCAAGACATATTGTTTATGAAACAACATTTTTTTCGGTAAATACTATTAAATTTACATCTTCGTTAACGTAAATTGTTAATCAATAATTATGCCATCTTGTATTACTGCCCTCATAACATGAAGTAATTTAATAACAAAATTTTTAATGATTTCCTGATCAATACTTCTCCAACCCCTTAAGGAAAAGTTTTTTTTTAACTCTAGTAGGAGGTCTTTTATTGTAATTGTCATTTTTAATATGTCGCAAAAAAGCTTGGATGGATTTAACACTGTGCCTCGATTATAGATACTATTCATTGAAACAATCTTAGAAAATCTATTCTTTCTCGTACGATATGCATTCGTATTAAAATATAAATATGACGCGACGGTCTTCTATATGTTTTATATAAGTAAAGTTCAAAATGAGTTTTGATATTTAATTTTAAAGTTCAAAAATTTGATTAGAACATCTTTCTGATTGCGCAAATATTTAAGTTTTGCCACACAAACTTCATCAAAATATGTTGAAATATACGAGTCAGTGACGAGTTATCTGATTTGGTAAGTAATAAAATATTAGGCATTTTCTACAAACCCCTAGATAGGTTCCTAATATAGAAAGCTTTAAACTACTGCCGTTTTATGCTAGCGCAACCTTAAGCCTATTTCAGCCCACTGTACTTGTAGCTAGAGCAGTCACTTTTAAACGGCTGTAGAAAACCAGCATAGAGTCGATTTCACCGACGCCAACCGTACAGTGAATTCGACTGACGATTGTCTTGGGTTTAACCAGCCGTACCTCCTAACCGCCAGTCAAATTTATCGGTTGGTTAAGCGTTAACTAATTGGTAAAACTGACCATTAGTCCCTTTACCCAACATATTTCTACGCCACAGTCGTGAGAAAACAACTAGGCGGAAATCAAAAATCATTAAAAAATCTATAGCAGTACTATAATATTAGTAGTCTATTGTGTAGTAGCTGAAGTCAGCTGCCTGACGATCTCGAAAATGCAGCTATAACTTCCAGCCAACAGACCTGAAAGAATTAGCACCATTAAATATATAAATTCACGTGCTGATAAGATCGTGGTACCTATGATTCCGATGACGATGAGAACAATGTCTTTCCAGAAGATCCACCTTCCTGGACCGAGCCTATCCGGCCAATAGGCGCACATCTCTATGATAGCAGGGAAAGCGATGCCGAGCGCGGAAAGGCAAAACGCTCCTACCAACGAAATGAACAGGCCCAGGAGGGGAACGGTGATGGCCAATGCAACTGTGAGTAAAAGTAATTGACTTAAAACAAGTTTCGAATAGTTCTGTAATCTAGATTAGGGTAGTAGTATTTATATTTGTTTCACACAATTCATTGAGGAAATACCCCGAATAGGTACTTACATGTGAGAACAACGCAGGCTAACCGCAGTAAATATTCGTAAAATAATTTTTTACTCGTCAGTCTCATTTCAATGTAATTTGTCCAGATTATTTGTACAGGTACGTATCCTTGAAGACCATATGATATGTATATCGCGACTGAATAAAGCACCATGATCGCCTGGGCTAAACTAAAAATAAGCAAACCATCAATTCTCCATTTCAACAGAAAACGATGGACGCTCTTACGGTTCTTCCAATGGGAAATTCAGTGTTATGCTGGATTGGATATCCTGTCCATACCTCCAATAACCCATCACGGCCATAAGAACGTAAATGACTGTCACCAGGCCCATGCCGACATTCAGAACTCCCAGAGGTTGCCTGAAGTTCTTTGGAGTCGCCATGTTGTTCTCTAAGGCTATCACCTGTGTATAACAAAGCGTTGTTAACCTTAACCGTGCAAGTTCATATATCATAGTTTTATACTATGAAGGGGAGTAAGTATAACGCTATCCATGGAAAAATAGATTTTGAATCCTTTAAAGCACCAGAATTATTCTCAGAAACATTCATCAGGTGAGTATGCTTCTTGCATAACTTTCTAGTTTTCAGTATTTGTTCTGAATCTTTTTGTCTTATGTGACGCTTTTTTAACAGTCGTAAAGTCATTAATTGAATTATTTAAAAGACCCTACGAAACTAACTGGTTCAGAACCCAGAAAGCTTTCAAAACAGTTTTTAAAAGCTATTTTTGATTTTAGAAAGAAATTGTGCTTGGGAAGACTCTTTTACCTATAAAATTAGTTGACTACATTGGTTACTCTTTGAGGTTAGAATCTGATTCTTTCATATTTGAAATGTTTTCAATGTTTTAACAATGTTTTATTCTTTGATATCATATAGCTTAGCGTCATTAGAACCCACCTTATTTGTTACCCTAATCTGTCGTAAAAGTTTATCTGGCGTTAACTAAATTGAAAGTGCAATAATTTAAATAGAATAGGGAAGTTTTATAATTTATGTTTTAATATTTCAGTTTTCACTGTGGGGGTTCACTGAATCGGGGAGCTACAATACATTTGTTCTGATGTTCTACGCAAGGAAAGAGGGATGGAGTGCAAACATTTTTGCTCTCCAGATTTTCCTCTCTTCCCTCTGATCGTTAGATTTTTAGTTGAAAATGAAACTTGCTCCTAATATCAGTAGCTTCAAAGCAACTTCTAGATCTCTAGCGTCGACTAGTGAAGCAATAAGTTAAAATGTTTTGAAATTGAAACCGTGTAGATTTGGCAAACAAAGGACTACAGTGCAAAGTAGAAGATATTTCTAAGGTGAAAATCGTTAATTTCAACCATAACTTTGTCCTCTATTTGGATCTGCATCAGCCACGTTTAACTGTTATTTCATTCTAAACTTTAATAACGTTCCACAATGCATCAACAAATTTTCCCAGTTGATGGCTGATGAACAACTATTGGTCAATCACCATGGAAGCTTGTTGAGTAAGAAGGATACGAGGTATACACGTACGTAGCACATATAAATTTAAATCTGCCCTTTTCCCCGGATACTTACTACACCGACGGCTTGAAGAGAAAACAGCGTAGTCCCGAAGTAAAGCGGATAATCGAAAAGCGTTCCACTCTGCGGAATATCCCCGAAGTTCGGTAGATTTTGGCAGACGTAGTAGCCGACGACGCCAAAGGTGATGAAGGTGATTATGTTAGCCAGCACGGAAAAGGGCGCGAGGAGCTTCAGGTTCCGGATGCAGATGATCAGGAAGAAGGGGATGAAGAATATAAGAATGAAGAGGGTGAGTGATATCGCCTTTTCCGGGCCTAGGTAGTGATTGGCGACGCTCTGCATGTTCTTCCCTACGAATACGACGTACACGCAGCATATGCCTAGTTGGTAGAATATTAGAAAAAAGTTGGTGATTGCCCTAGAAAATGTCCGAGCAATTAACATAAAATAATTTTGTAATACTGTGAATTAGCTTAAGAGAGAGATTTGATGGACATTACGGGAATAAGTATGTGGTGTGAAAACTTTTTAACGGTTTTATTTTTACCAATTTTGTTGAATGAATGGTGATGATGATGAGTTCAATTTAGTTCAGCCGAACAACGCTCCTCGTTTTTTAAATAATATCTACATATAGTAGTTCTTTTTCGTAAGGTTTAACCCTTTGTACACATCTGTTGTCGTATCTTATAGTCGCCATAATATATTTTATTATTATACATATCTTTACATTAGTACTACGTTCTAACTCTTCTTACAGTGTTTTCTTTTGTTTGTGAGTCAATTTGCACTCGTATATTGCCTTTAAAAAGTATACAATCTTTACCCACATCTCGCCCTCTTGAACAGTGAAATTCTCATAAGTACATTGTACGACTGTTTAGTGTCATCAGTTCGTCATCCCTTGCTTAGAACAGCTTTATGAGTTTACAACAGTCTGCAACAACAGTACTGTGTACAGCACCGGTAACCTACAACTACAGCAAAAATAAAACCGTTATAACTTCAATGGACAATATTATTGGTGGGTTTCTATTTTATTCGCTATCCAAACTCAATAATTCTTTGAAATTATTATTTTATCAAAAAAGGTTATATATTAAACACAAAACATAATTTAATAACAACAACATTGTAATACCTAAAGAATCTAATTTTTAAATCTAGAAAGTAATTAGGCACAACCAAATTAAACCTTTTACGGTAGGTGCAACACGCTGTGTGCCTTCGATGTAGATTTTACTACATTCCGTCACCGAATCCCCATTTTAAATTACAAAGCACGTCAAATGTAAACTTCACTTGTTGATGTGTAAACATCTTTGCTAGAAATAGGACAAACTAGTTGGTTGGAGTTTATCAGCATGTCTCAATACCTGCGCACGCATTTACTTATACACATGTCTATACTGCGTATAAAATTAAGTAACAGTTTATCACTTTATGACAGCAAACAAAACCGTTCCAATGAAATATAAAAAGAATGGAGTGCATGTTGAGAAAATATTTATATGAAAGTGTTATCGTTGGTTGTTACACCCTATAAGAAAAAAGCAGGAATAGCAGAGAAATTTATTCCCTCATAAGTTTGTTGTAACTTGTGCAAGAAATCCGCCAATTATTTCCCGATGTGATTGTATTAATTTTTAAGGTAAAGAAAAAATTATTTCAAGCGTATAGGATGATTTAAAAAAATCTGTTCATTACCCCCACATTAATAGAATTGTGTGTAGAAAGTAAGAATACTTCAGAATATTTATTCACACTTAGAAAAACTGAGAACATCGTCAATAAAGAGGGCGAAAAGTTTATTAAGACGTAATCCTTAAATTAGCTAAACATTCACTGTTGCAAATTATTCAACACTTCCGATAGTTTAGCAGTAACTACTAATTACTGAATTAACCTACTAAACCTACCAAACTGAGGTATTGTCACCCACCAATAATAAAATAATTAATTTAATTTTATACATCTCTCATATCCGATTGTCATTTTAGTCCATGTCAGTATTCATAGAAATAACATGACATCTATTTTTCGGTAAATATACTAAGAAAATGTTTAAAATGCTAAGGTTTAAGTTATAGCTCTTGAGATTTTTTGATGTTTCCTCATATTAATAGTGTGATGTCACTACTGTAATATTTTTCTGGTAACGACATTTTTTAAAAAGATAAAAATTTCTTATGGTAGACTGCCATATGAAGCAAAAAACTATAACAGTATATACGTGAATCCAATATCTTCACACACGCAGACGAGCGCTTTGAAGGAGAACAAAATTAACAAGATTTGGTTTGATAAAAACATCGGTATACAAAATAGAAAACTTTAGCATTTGGTTTGAGAGTGACAACAGACAATATATAAAGGAGTTTCTTTACTTATATACTTTTGTCCTTCTGCCTCTGCCTCTGTGTTGCGTTGGAATTAGAATTTGTAAAGATGTTTACCATTTTTTTTAAATCTCTTGTTTTAAAAATGTGTTGTTTTGTAAATAATGTCGTTTTACAATCTTTTTAGAATAAAAGAGTCCCTGAAGATGTCCCAAAATTTAAAACGAAATGTTGGAAATCCGTATATGACAACAGAAATTGTGCTTCTTTTTTTTTTTTGGATTTGAAAAGAGAATATTACACACGTCCTTCCTTCAGTATTACTGTATTACTTTAATTTTGATCATGTAAGGAAAGATCTTATAACACAGCTTTGTACGTACTTCTATAAAATATACTTACTACAAAATGTTATACTGTATATACTCTTATACAATAAAAGAGCAGTAAAGTGTGATTTGGTCAGTTCCGGTTTTTGATTTATTATAATTATTGTACAGTTTTCGTTTTGTGCTTGGAATTGCTATCTTAACCTGAAAAGGGCTTTGCTCTGACTTATTTATTTATGTCGAAAGAATTTCTATGAAGTTAGTATCTCAAAGCATTTATTAATAATAATACATTGAATTTTTTATAGTTATTTACTTATGTCTAGGTTAATTTTAGTTTTAGTTAAAATTTTTTGATATAATATTGAAACTGCGGTAACTTCACGCATTTTTTCTCTTATGCATTTTTACTCCAAATAAAAGTATGGGCGCTAGCCATTATTTTTATCATATATCGCTTCTCTTCGCTACTGCTTTAAAAGAAGATAAGAAAATTGAGCAAGGTCACGCGTGCTGGAATTGATAACTATATTTTTTGGTTACATGAACCAAATTAATCTAAATAAAGAAAATATTAATTTTTAACATTTACCTAAATGTAAAAATGACAAACAAGAAAAGATTGTTCTTGTCTGCGCTATGAGGAGATTTTATCTTATATTTTTGTCTAATTTGATCAAGTTGATTACAAAATTAAATTATCCATTTTAAAGAATTTATTTGAACAAATTTAGGATACTTTTACGGATTACCAAAAGTATTTAAATTGTGCAGGTAAACTACATAAAAGTATAAAAAAATCAATAATGACATAATAAATTCACACGAAAATATTCATTACCTTCCTCATACATATGGCTATTATTTAGCATGCAACTCAGCTACGAAATGCTATTTGTTTATATTCTTAAGAAATGCGTTAGTAATGTGAAAGGTGAAGGGGAAGGTGAAGTTTCATGAAGCTGTAGGTTTTTGACTTGTCCAAAAATATTAATTTTTTTCTAAGTTATGAGTGTACATTGCCTAAATCGCAAAATTTTATTTTTCAATCGCTTGTAACTTTTAAACTATTAACTTTTTGTAGTTGACATATACATCTGTTTTTCTTGTTTTGAACCATATTTTCTGAAAAAAAAAGATAGCTTTAAATTTAAAAAAATTATATTTAGAATTTTTTTTAAATAATTACATTTTAAACAAATTCTACGATTTTGTGGCAAAACTAACCACCAGACTCGAATTCTGTAAGAAAATCTATAATTGATCATGGGTTTATTAATATTCGTGCTTCTGGATTACCAAAACTACTGCAAAAAATCTTGTGTTTAAACAATTTACCGGCTTTCATTCGGAGAAAAAAATACTTTAATAGACAAATTGTGTGAAATTACCTCTCCTTCAAAATTGTATAAAAAAAATTAGCAAGAATCAAAATTAACCGAGATATAAGCAAGTAACTCGGAAAAAAAATTAATTTGTTAATAATATATTGTATGCAGAACATTTGACATAATGATTTATTTTGCACCCACTTATAACCATTTTCTGGGTATTTCTGTCCTTGCTCGACTTCAAATCAAATTTGAAATTTTTGATGTATTGAGAACTAATTAATATTAGTTTTGCGTTCAGATATTACGTAGTTTATAAAAAATGTTACTTCAGTAATTTATCATTATTAATTAATACTCATTACTTAATCAATGGGATCATTAATTACCTAAACGTTGTTAATTCCGACTTCAATCATTAACTAGATATGACCAAGTTATGCAGGTATCGTCAACACATCTCTAACATAATTAAAATTTAACTGCTAATCAATAGATATATTATTAATTATTTAACCAACTGCACATTTCCATCACACTTTCTTGTACTATACTCGTTACTTATATTCTATTATATTAAGTCCTCAGAAAGTCAATTGTCGTAATACACAATTCGAAATTACTTGAAAGGAATAAAGCATTTTTTTCCTTGTCAATTATTAGATTTCGTGTCTCTCACAACATACGATTTTGCTATTTATTCCTATTGAGGATAAATACACACCCTTTTATATCTTAAGGTACTATAAAATTAACCCATGCAGCCTGGATGTTCACACATCGACATTATATCATACGTGCCATGTACCGACCGAATTACTTTACAGATCCACCACAAGAACCCAACCCAACCTCATTGGAAAGAAAATCATTCAACTTACGGGGCATATGGACCGAATCGTCTAAGGCACGTTGGACCAATCTCGCAGGCGGTTTTCATCGACTCAGGATAAGTGAGCAGCGGCACCCTCAACTTTTTGCACATCACGTACTGCGCCCTTACCTGAAACCGATGTTTTAGAATATTCCCAGGTGCGAGTCTCTCTTTCACTTACTAAAACATGTAGGCAGTAAGTACACAGCATACCTATGATGAACGTGGACACTATTCCTACAGCCATGCCGGAAAACTTGAAAGCCTCCGGCAAGGCCAAAATTCCGGTGCCCAGGCAGCCTTTAAGTAAGTGGACTAGAGTTTCGGTGTTGCTGGAATGGAAAGAGCGTTTAGAATGTGGCTAAAGACATTTCAGGCAACAGATAGCATAGAAAAGTATTAACTTTGGACATGCCGTTCCTGCTTTTTGAAGTACTGTTGACCAGTCCACCTGGGATAGTTTGTGCTAAACGTGTTTGTTATCTGAATTTGTGTTATTCACATCACAGTTTACCATCACCTTTAACTTTTCCTACCACATTCTAATTAAAACTAGTCCAAAACCAAGCTAACCATTTCTCAAATTTGAATTAATAAGAGTTTAATAAGCATACATCTAATTAGTTACAAATACATTTACTTTAAAAATCAAACAAAAAGAAGGTTATTAAGTCTTATATTATTGTTACTATTATATACACACTTACGTTGTGGGGTTTTCGATTTCTCTGTATAGATGAGGATCGTACTCATCCTCCCCAATCTGACTTGTTCTATTCGCAGGGCCCCTAAAAAAATTGGAATTAACATTTGTCAAGAGATGGTCAACCAATTAATGAAATTGGTACTGGCTATAATTACCTACTTATTCAGAATTTATACAAGAAAAGCAATTTGCGTTAATGTGCTAATTTAAGAGTAATGAACCCTTTAATTGAGTAAAATCATCAAAACAAAATTTCAAAACAGTTGTGAATGAAATATATAAGCTGCTGTATACATTAACAAGTGAGTGAGAATAATAGTTTAATTATCCAATTTAAGGGTTGTAAGCATAAAACGTTGTGTTGTCAATGTGTACCAAATCCTACTTTTAAAGAATTAAACATAAAATATGGATTACCCCATTTCCAAAAGACTCGAGCTTTCGGTAATCTGTCTGCAAAAAATTGTGTCCATTAAGCAAGTTCCTTTAAACAGAATAGTATTGTAGACTTTCAACTTCACATATCAAGATATTAACCCATCCATCTAGGAGTGCAAGGTCTCGCCACTATCTTTTTTCCTTGTAAACCTTAATGGTAAGTTTTATTCGTCATTTTGATGTACGTAGTAACCTATTTATTTTTGTTTCATCAAATATGTAAGTAAATGTATATGTCTGGTGGTGTTAACAAAGGAAAAACAAAACATCGATCCTGCTTAAACGTATATAAAAGTACCTACTTGGAGTTACCGATTGGTTCTAATTTGACCATGTTGTCAGCCATTTTATTTGGTAAAAGGTGTTATCGCTTAACCAACTAGAAATTCAGGAACTATTGAAGTTGCATCGTTGGTGATTTCACCTGTAAACCAAGAAATACATATGTAAGAAAAACGCAATAATATGTAAAATACTAAAGAGGACCCACTTTCCTTCAAAATGTATTCAAGATATTCAATTTAAATGGCTGTATATTCAAACAAATTTGAAGGTGCGGGAGTTTATTTGCCTTTGGACGTTAATACAAGGTGGAAAACTGGGAGTTCTGTTAAAAACATGTCTTAAGTTATGGTTGTGGTTAATGACTTATGCTAGGTAGGATCCTTTATGGTGATACCTCATAACATGGGTTGCCTAAGTATTTTAAATATTAAGGAGTCAACCCACTTTATAAGGTTATAAAAATCGATTTTCCTTTTTTTATAGCTTTTGAAAATGTTCATCGTGTTGAAATTTTATAGTGATTGGAGCGCTCTAATTATACTTCTATTTTTCGTGGCATTCACCTTGTTGGCTTTAAATTCGTGTTTGACTATTATTTCAACGGTAGTTTCACTCTAAATTTCGGAGCGAAACTATCTTCTTCCATTAGCCCAGTTTATAGAGCAAAAAAAGCTGTTTTGGTAGATAAAATGTAACAGCAGACGGACCAAAAAACTTTGTTTAAAATTGATCAAAGGTGATAAAAACCCGAAATCTAGACAAAGCTGAGCTTTTGCGTTTTTTTTTTAAACAATAAAAACTAAAAAAAATAGATCGATTTCGTTTTTCACCGTAGAGTGAAAATTATTGACGAAAATGCAAAACGTGTGGAGACGATCTGTCGAGAATTAAAAGACCTTCAAAATGAGTGTTTCTAAAAGTTGATCGAAGCATTATTCACCGAGAAAACTTGGAAAATCCGTTGAAATGGGCCCTTTTTAAATAATTCACAGTTTTGCTCAGTTTAAAGCTGAATTACACAATTACGTTATTAACAATATACATCGAAATCTTGCAAAACTCGGCGTATTAACTGAGATGGGCCAATTTTAATTTTTCAAACGGTTTTTGAAGGTGGGCATCAAAACCCTTCAACTTGGCTATCTTGAATATTCAGATACGTTTGGAGAAAAGTGCGAAACATTGCCTCAAACATTGCGCGGAACGCGCGATTACCCATTTCGAGCTGAGTGGTGGGCGCAAGTTACTGTTTCATGCTACTTAAAGCCCGTTTCCAAGAATGTTCGAGGCCATTTTTTGAGGCAAACGTATATAAAATCCAAAATAGCCAAGTTGTAGGTTTTAATGTCCTCTTTCAGAAACCGTTTAAAAAATTAAAATCGGCCCATCTCAATTAATACGCCAAATTTCGAAAGATTTCGGTGTACACTGCTAATAACGTAATTGTACAAAAACTATTTATCCGACATCATCCAAGTTTTGCACGCTTAAAGTAGACATAATAACCTAACATTTCACCCAAAATTAGCGCTTCAGCTTTAAACTGGATAAAGCGGTGAATTTTTGAAAAAGGGTCTGTTTTAACGGTTTTCCCAAGTTTTCTCAGTGAAAAATGCTTCGTACGCCTTTAAGAACCGCTCATTTTGAAGGTCTTTTAATTCTCCACAAATCGTCTGTACAACGTACTGCATTTTCGTCAATAATTTTCACGTTATGATGAAAAAATGGAAAAACGACCTATTACGCAACCCCACAAAAAAAGTCCGGATCTGTAGATCAGACATGTGTTTTGTTGTGTATTTTTCATCATTGAATTCGAATCAGAGGTCATAAAAAGGCCTGCACCCCTGAAATTGGCCCCAGAGACCAAAAATGGCCCCTATAACACTGCCCCAAAAAAAAAGTCCGGATCTGTAGGACAGGCATGTGTATTCTTATTATTTTTCATCGCTGAATCCGAATCCGAGGTCAGAAAAAGGCCTGCACCCCTGGAATTGTCCCCAGGGGACAAAAGTGGCTCGTATAACACAGCCCCACAAAAATTTTTGGCCTCTGGCGCCAATTCCAGGGGTGCAAGCCTTTTTCTGACCTCGGATTCGGATTCAGCGATGAAAAATACATAAGAACACAGGTGTCTGACCTACAGATCCGGACTTTTTTGTGGGGTTGTGTTATTTATAATTTTTATTTAAAAAAAAATTCAGACGAGTTACGAGAGCCGCTTCCGCAGAAACTGCAAAATCATCAAAGATCACATGACGCTGCGACAGCAGACCATCCTAAGATTACTACATTTTCTGTTTTTAATTCACTTTCTGTTTAGCCTCCTCGCGATAAACATCTATTGTAAATTAGTCGTGAATAAAATTCTTTTTAAAAACAATCTCTGGATTGCCGAATTTATAACTGACGCTCAGATTAGTTTACATTTTGGGTTTTTATCATGCTTGATCCATTTTAAACTAAGTTTTTTGGTCCGTCTGCTGTTAAATTTTATCTTCCCAAAAATACTCTATATACTGTGATTACTCTATATACTCTTTTACGCGCGCATTTTTCTTGAACTCACTTTTTTATTCAATAACCAAGTGATTTCTGCGAAACTTATCAACCAATCTTTCTGAAATTTTAACCACATAATCGTCACATATGAGGGCATCGTTGGAACTACTATTTAGTCCAAATTCGATTACTTTCTATTTTTCCCCCGCGAAATTATTAAAAATAACGACATTTTCGATAACACCTGTTCAGACTATCACCATTTTATAAATTTTTAAATAAATATTATTGATACATTATTTAAATATCAGATATTAAATAAATGACTGATTTATGTAGCCCAATAACGTAAACAAGGAGTGGAAAAAGAAGGAGAGCCAGAGAAGGAAATTGTGAAGAATGTTTCATTCAAGCCAAGAGCGGTATGAAACCTAATAGTAAATACATGAAAAATATCTTTAATAAAAATTCATTTAAAAGCGTGGGTGTAGTGCAAGGTGCACAACTGTTGCAATAATATAAAAATAAAGTTTGAAATGGCACAACCGCAACATTTTCTATTTTAAACATTCTAAATATACGTACGTAACAATGTAATTGTCAGTGGTACTGAACTATTTATGTCTGGACTTGAATTTATTTAACTATATTTATATTTATTTTAAAACAATTAAGGAATCATCAACACTTCAACTGATATTCAGTTTTATTTGATTACGCATAACTATCAATGTAAACATTAATGGATAGAATCGCTCAGATATGTTTCAATTATTTTATTCCATAAAAATGATGGTAACAACTAGTGAAATTTTGACCATAAGAAAATCTCTTTAAACTACCGTTAACAAACGTGAGAACCAAATAACAAACGACTTTTGTAATCTGAGCGGATATTACAAATCCATATGATAACATGTCTACTAGACAAGTTTTCGATAATAAAATAACCATCAAAGGTATGTAATCGGCTTGTGTAATGTGTTTTGTTTATCGACTTGACCGGAAGCGTCGAGCAATATCTGCTTATCAGTTTTACATAAAGTTATTGTACTTTGTCTTATTTCAATATCAGAACGTATTTGGAACTTTGTATGGGGCAGATTGGATAATGAGTATCTAAAGGTCGAACTGAGAGAACGTTACGTTACAATAAAATTTCCCCCTCGTCGACGATGCCAACGCCTAATTTAAAAACGTACGTAAGCAATAGAAGAGCGACCCAACACGAAAATTTCAATGGAAATAATTCGATATGAGCGTTCTTAATAGCTTTTAATGTGATTCGTTTAAGTGAAATTGTTTGCGTAGGATGGTTGTATTGGATTAATTGTGAATTTTTGTTTGTGTCACAATAAACCGTTTTTGGGGGGAAGTAAAGTAGATATTTTTCAGTTCTTATTTCCTGTAAGAAGAATGGAAAATGTAGTCGTTTTAAAAATCAGTTGATTTTCACTTCTGTACGCAAAGAAAGGAAAACTAATTCAGTTAGATTTTGCTACCGAAAAAACATTACAGTAACACTTATGAACAGAAGAGTTTTCATGATACATTAGTGTTTACCAATTTCTTCTCATTTGCAAGTAATTTTGGTATTATACAAGCCTGTTAATAAATATTAAACTGCTCACCCCAGAAATAAACTGCCAAACGCCAGGAACTCCTTTACATTTACCACTAACCTCCGTTTTACTTATCCATGTACACAAGTAGGCATGTAATGTACGTGTAAATTTTTTGTTTGTAACACGAGCCTCTCTTTCACACATCGACAGTTCAGACTGGTGTAGTATGTTGTGAATGCGTAGACCTCTCGGCCGAAAGCTAAATTAATCACTTTAATCAGTTTAATGTTGTGTATGTGTGTGTGTTCTACCCATCCTTCACTGATGCATTGGAACAAATAACAAAAACTGAGGACGGTCGATTCCTCTCGTTTTGGTGCAGATCCGTTTCTAAATCCGTAGATTTTGTGGGGCGCGATAAAAATTGACCAAAAGGTTCATTTTGTACTATCAGTAGCGGTTAACTGGTAACAGGCGTTAAGATTGGATTAGTCCGGTTTTATCGCTGTTCTAATGGATTAATGGGGAAAAATTAGTTTGTCCTTAAGCCTTCCTACGACATTATTATAAAATATGATTTATATTTGTTAAGTGTCAGAGGAATATTCGTATAGGAATCACAGTCAATCCGTTTTGATCAGCTAGGAAAATTAGAATATAACAAAACGGTTAACTGGCCCTCTACAAAATTTAATATGTCTTTATCACAAGTCATTATACGTCCATATAATATATATATATATATATATATATATATATTTGATTTTCGATTTTTCGTTTTTTGAAATTTTTTTATTTATCTACTAGATCTTTTGACTTTTTCATGTGAAGTGTGTGTCTCATGTGAAAATGTAATGGTTTTCGAGTCGACATTCGGACTTTGAGATGTTTGCTTCTCTAGACGATTTATCAGAGTCCGAAAAACATGTTTTCGGTAGGATGTCTATATGTATATATAAATGTATTTATGTATGCATGTTTGTTTATACATGTGGTCCGATTTTTATCAGACACTTTAAATAATGAAAAGCTGAATCTTTGCATTTGTGTTATCTCGAAAACTAATCAAATTTTTCTTTTAATTTTGTTTACTTAACCTACTCTTTCATCCATATTTATTGCCATAATCATTATCATTAATGGTGTTCTCTGAAGGGCGCTTTGCGGGTGTTAACTTTAAATTTCTTCATTTTCTACAGTACGAATTTACCTATGCATATTAAACTTTATATATGAACTATTACATTAAATATCTACCCCTATTTGTATCATTTTTTAAGGGCTACTAAATGTCTAAGGGTCGCTTTACTGTTGAGAATTTTTAGCTTTTTTTAATTATCTTAAAAACGTCTTCAGTGACTTATAGCCAGTTTCGAAACTTGGCGTACCGGTTTAATACCGACACCTTTTATTCGAAACATTTTTTTAAAACCTCCCTAAAGGGCACTGTACTCTTACGAATTTTTAATTCCTCATATTTTTCTTCAAAACATCTTCAGCGATTTACTACAACCTTCGCAACTTGACTTACTTATCTCTAATATATAATATTCTATAACGTTGTACGGTATGTGACTCAATAGGGTAACTGTAGGTACATCTGTAAACACATTCTAAACGCATTTTAAGGTGAAATTCAGTTTAACCATAAAATGCGTTTATGAATAAGAGGGATAGTCTATAGCATTTTTCTAAAATCGCCCTAAAGGGCACTTTAGAGGCACACAGAGGGGAGCAAGAGGAGAAAGAGGAGGATGTACATATCCCCAATTTTTTAACTTTGAATATTTGTTTCTCTATCGAATATGTACAATACAGTTTAATAATGTTTTTGAACACATCTTCTCTCAGTGTCATTTACATCTTCTAAGGTGTCATTTACTATGGAATTTGTACAATAAAGTTTAATAATGTTTTTAGCTACATTCTGAGTGGCATTTCACACTTATCGTTTTTCGGTTTTTTGAAATTTTCTGAAAATTCCTTGCAAGAACTCTTTTTAAACTTTAAATGTTTGCTCCACTATCGTATATGTTATAATATAAAATTTAACATTTTCGGCCAAATTTTCTTCGAAGCGCACCTTATACTTTTGGACTTTCGGTTTTTCGAAATCTTTTGAAGAAATCTACTTATAAATTATTTTTAGTTATAAAAATTTATTCTACCATCGAGTATTTCACACATTTTGACCTCTATGAAAGGCACTTTACCCTTGTCACATATATGTTTTAAAACTTTTTCAAAATTTATTTCAAGCTTTTGTTTAAACCTAGAGTATTTACTTCATATCAAATAAATGTTTAATGGCATTTTCTCTCGATGGCAGTTTACTATTGACATCAATTTAACATTTCAAATTTTCAGGATTTTTTGATGAATTTCGAAGGGACATTATTATTTCCTTTGAATCTTCGTAGCTATGCTTATTATTTTAACATTGTATATAACAGTAATATGCATTAAATACGTATTACACATTGGCTATTTTAATCCTATTTACTATAAACTTCTATTTTATGCAGTAAATATTTGGTTTTAAATTTTGGAAAATATAGTGCGTGTTAGCTCTACAAAATTGTATGTACCAATATTAAATTGTTGATTGAATGTTTGTTGTGATAACTTAAATGAATCACCACGTCTTGAGTTGAACTCGTTTATTTACAAAATTGACAAGAGTGTGCTAAGCACGACGACTCGTAGGTAAGTAAGTAAGTCTCCTTTGTGGAAGGGGCGAACAGTGAGGGTGAGAAAATGGAGAGTGAAAGTGAAAAGGGAAAGTGTAAGTGAAGTAACTACAATGACATTGAAAAAACAAGAGAAAATTTCGGGCCGCGCGATGCACTTGTCGAAAACCTTCACATCTGTTAAGGGATGGAGTACGGACCTATTTGCAATCGTTTTCTACAATATTTACAAATTTGCTTCACTCGAGTCACTACAAAATAATATACAGTTGAGAAAACCTGTCATAGTTAGGCACCCTTTATTAATAATTTCACAAAATGTACTCTTATAAGGGGTGTTTACTACATACTGCAAAAAAAATTCGAAACGGTACCAAGAATAATGCATTAACCAAATTTTGATAAATAGAAAAATTTAAAAAATCTTTATTCAAGCAATAATGGATTAGAAGAACATTTTTTAAAAAAAAACTTGAGTTGTTCGTATTTTTCTCTTTCATACCAAAAATCGGGTGCCCTGATAAAAAGCTTATTCTAAATGGCTTTTTAAAATAAAACTGCTAAATTTTTAATTACTCAAAAATGATCTAAAATCATACCTAATTAATTTCCTCATTATATAACAATGTTATACCTTCATCGTGCTAAAAATATGAACAAGTCAAAACCAATTATTTTATCTTAAATCAAACGTAAACATAGGTGTTACTATTTATTACATAAATTGACTTCCGAAATCATTTCATTCAAATTTTTACTAATTTCTTGACTTTACAACTTGACGAAAGTGTGAAAATAAATTTTTCGGCGCTTGCTATTCAACACAGCGGAAATCCGGCGTTAAGCTGTTAATAGTGAATATATTTTTTCGGATGAAAGCGAGATTCATCGACTTGGCAGTAGAACAAGTTAAAATGTCATTAGATTTATAAACTTGACGCCAGAATCGTCGCACGACCAACTCCGTTTATTTATGAGTGTTACAATATATCCAAACTCATAAGAAAAGTCATATATCACTGAGGAAAATGGCACATTTAAATTTCCTTAATTTTAATGAAATACTTATATCACCATCAAGGGACGTTTTAGGACTGCCTAAGGTTTACTCAAATAATTTGAAGAAAATTTAAAGAAAACATCTTCTTTAAACAAATTTCATTTTCAATATTTAATTCAAAGTTTACCAGCAGAGGCGACAGGTAGAATGACAACGAAATTAATAGAAATATTGCGTGATCACTTACTATATTTAAGGTTTTAAAGTTTTTAACTAAACTTTTATATAATTTGTCCATTATGGAGCACAGAGAAACATGATCGTCTACACTGGTTGTTGGATGTTGATGTTTAATCGCATTGTGGACTTTTAAAACTACGAGTTTTCCGCGTTGTACGCAACTTTAACTCGAGCAAGAACTCATATCCAATGAAATGTATAACTTTTCATCCCCCTTTTATATCCTTCAGTTTTAGAAATTCACAGTACCTACCTACTTCTATTGGGTCCCTGTATTATTGCTAATTAATTATGGCATTCAAACGACATTCTCTCAAAAAATGGTAACGTTTAGATTATATTTCTCTACCTTTATTTGATAACATATATAGGTATTTAAGGCGGCGCTAATCCCCATACCCGTAATTCCTTCAATAGCTTGGGCCGTTTAGGGTGCTTCGCTTTCCCAGAAATGTTTTCCTCTTCACTATTAACGATTACCTGTCTAGGAACCAACGACCAAAGTGACTCCTAATCTTCACCCCAAATATTAAATCTTCACACAAAAGAGCAGTAAGTATGTTGACACCTGTAGGGGTAGGTATGTGAAAAATATAAATTTTAATTTCCCCAAAAATAAACCAAAATAAATGGTTTGCTTATGGTACGCTTATGGTAACGTTGGATTTCTCCGAAATTTTCTGATTTATTGCTATTTCCTTTTACGAATAGCGTTATAATAGCGAATTCATATTTTTAGCGTCGAAAAGTGTGTCTAGTATTCTACCTACTAACAAGCCCGAAGATCAAAGGGCAAGTTCCTGTAAACAAAATAAAATGAGTACAACTATTATTGGACAGTGATTTTCCTTTTCATAGAATTGGCAAGCAAGTGTTTGGAATTTTCCAAAATGTATATGTAGGTACGTATGTATAAAGAAAGCTTTACATATATTAGAAATGCACCATTATAGAATTGAAAAAATACAAAGGCGCAATCGTTTACTTAGGATACAGAAAATTGCTTTAAGGTTACAGTTGGTTACAATTTCCACACTGTTGTTATTAATTAGTAGGTATAATGTTGATTGTCCTGAAATTTATTTTTTGGCCATCGACATTCACAGTGACCGTAGACCAAAATGAAAATTAGAAGTGGTGTACAAAATTAGGAATGTATCATTTGGTTCAGTCATTGGTGTTGTAGTCATTCTCATTTAAGATATAATTTTTGCGTCACTTCGACTTTTAAAATACCTTTCGTAGGTTGTGCAAATCTTTTCAAATAAACCATCACATTAATATTTTCATCCAACAGATCCCTTAAAGGTGACATAACCGAACGTAAATTTCCGTTAGGATTCCCCCTGTTCTCTTTATCTCTTAATCGAGACCGCTCAAATTCAAATCGGATTGGTGATTGGTCTGAACTCTTCCGCCAATTATCGATTCGATGTAGGTCACTATCCCGTTACGTCATTCTCCAATTACGAGATTTGCCCGAATTAAATTTAGAGTCGTCCCCGATGCTACACTCATATGCAAGCACATGCACTACGTTAAACGACACGTGGTGTACATACCCTATTTTTACAATTATTTTAGAGCCGGTGCGGTTCATGAAACACGAAAAAAAATTATAAAGGGATAATATTCACTTACCGTGGGTTCTCGGCTAATTTATCCCGTGTCGCGCTCGTATGGTTTCAGTCCGGCTGATGCACTTGTTTTCAGGAACAGTTTGAAATCGTGACGTAATCATTTTTCAGCACAATTAGTTGTTTATTTGAGGAGACGCCGTCCTATTAGACCGATCGACCGCGCTTAGAACCGAGCGCCATCTCCGCGAGGCACGCGGAATTGACACGTGCTCGTTTGGTTACACGTGCGCAAGAGAATGACGCAGAAAGAAAGTGATGAATGTGGCGGTTCGAAAGAAAAATCACCGATCAAAGGACGTAGCAGTAATTCAATTGGTAGTAACAATTGATCAGTTAAGAGGTTAAAAACTACGGTCGGAAATTTTTCTGTAGAAAGCGTAGTCTAAGTTGGCCAATCAACTTAAGGACGCGGGGTTTCCCACAAGTGTCATTGGACTGATTTTATTCACTAGGTTGCAAAGTTTATTTTATTTATGCAAAGAAAGGAATTCAACAATATGTCCAATTTTATATATATTCTTGCTTTAATTGATAACATATTCAAGAGAAAAGCAAACGAAATCCAGACAGCAAAAGAAAAATATAGCCTCTTAGGATGCAAAGATTGTTTTCATTCACTTTTATTTCTGTAATAATCTACGATATATATTGTATTTCGTGTAAAGAAGCTAAACAAGAAGTCTCGAAAGTTAAAAAAATGTTAATAACAAATGTATATTAATAATATAAATAATGTAATATACTCTGTTGTCGCAGCAGTTATATGAACTTCCTTGAGCTCGCAGTTTCCTACAGAGTGGCCTTTATAAGACACGTAAGAATCTGCGAGATATAACTATGTACACATAAGAAATACTTATAAATGTAGGAACAACTTGTGGAACTGCAAAAATATGTAGAGGTTTTTTTTGTTGAGACAGGAAAAAGTGTATTTACAAATCCTGACAGAATGGCATCAAATTCAAACATTTTTTTTATTGATCAGTAATAACCAAAAGTACAAATAATATGAAAATAATATGAAAATAGATACAAATTACTGAATCATTTTTAAAACATACTATAATGTTAAAATGTAAAATTATAAGTGTCATCGTTGTCACGAATTAATCAAAAGCGCAATTTAATATTGTTGTATTTTACCAAAAGAAATATTTACATTGTCTACTAACAATTAACAGACAATAAATAAAATCAGACTATTGAGATCAGACAGTAATTGAAAACAGGTAATGACTAATAGAAATTGAAGATTTCATATTAATATAAGACTTATATGCAATGTATTTCCTTTAAATATTCGCCTATATAAAGGGGAATTTTTGGGGAATATGCAACAAATTATAAATATATGCAAAAATAATATACGCATTCAGAGTGTGCAATATTAAACAATTTTAATTACCAAAATATATTTTATTCAGTTGCAAACTTAAACATGGATACATATAGCTACATCTACTTATTTACATTGTTAAAAGTGCAAATGATACGCTATGCTTACAGTGTTTCCACAGTCAGTTTGCAACAATAAATAACCATATACACCTGTGATAAAATGCACCGACTCCCATAGGCGTGCTATTTAAAAATCTTTTAGCCGAATTAGTAAATATTTTAAGAAATGTATCCCCTTAGTCGGTGAAATGTTATGAAAATGAGTTTACTGCGTTAAAGAGAGATCCTACAACATGCTGTTTTTTAGCCTGTTTTTTGGACGTCGCTAACAACCTAAAGAACAAATATAGAAATATGTTACAAGTACCAAATTACTCGTAATAGGTAACCAAAGGGATCATCGCTTTCAAAACCTTACCATTATTTAGAGGTTCAAAACTAAAAAAATTTTTAAAAATTGTAACAAATTTAAAATTTCGTGTATTTAAATCAACTCTTATCTACCATGAAAATTATGATTTCGCCTTTGTAACATTTATTTTTTAGAAAAAATACAATGAAAAGTTATAATACAATGTAATAATTTCGGTTTACTGATCTTTTTGTGTTTTCAACCTCTAAATAGGAATAAATTTTTGTAATTTTCAAAAAAGAAAAGCGTTACTCATTTTTTTTTCTATTATGAGTAAAAATTTTATTCCAAGGTGCTAGCTAGTTCTGACAAATGATCCGACTTTAGTGTGACTATTAGTTGTTCATAAGAACTCATCGCCCAGCAAGGACCAACAAGGAGGTGTGAGTACCCTTTTCCAGGATAAGTATAGGTGGAGAAATAATGGGGAAAGAAGAAGAGATAACGCTACAACACACAGCTCCAAGATCGCAATGTTGCCAAAATGTGAATAAATACTTCCATATAGCTTGTTTAAAGTATGATAATTTTACATGTAAGTTGTAATTTACTAGTCTGTTGTGTTTAGTGGAGAAATTTAATATTTTTTTGGCTATGGAATTGGCTATGAGAGGACCATACAAACAGTTTATTCATTCATACGTCATTCGAGTTCGAATTCGGGAATAACCACCCTGGAGTATTTGAAATTCCTTTTATTATACTATTAAAATATCAACACCACTCATTAATTATAGCCAAATGGACGATACTCAGTCGTACTCATACCTATCGGAGTTCGGCTGCTGCTTGAGCTTCCTGAGCTTATCGAGCAGACCGGGCTCGGTCTTGAGCCCGGTGAAGAGCGACTCGAAGAGCGAGTTCTCCTGGAAGAACGCCGGGAAGGGCATGTCCTCGAGCGCGAACACGTGCACGTTCCCGTCGACGTCGCCGACGATCAGCGACTTCCCGGACTCCGTGAACTGGACGGTCGTGTTCCTGAAGCCGGTCGGGTTGACCGTTATCGACTGCGGCCTGTACATCTTCCGCTGCATGTCCCAGATCTGGATGTGGTGGCCGCGGATGTCGACGAGGATCGTCGAGTGCGTCGGGCTCCAGTCGCACCCCTGGATGCTCTGCTGGTTCACGAAAAGCTCGAACAGCGGAGCGGAGATGCCTTACGGGAATACAGGGATTCGATTATACTAGTGCCAAAGTAGATCTAATATGTGCGGTTAGTGGAGCCTCGCATTTAATGTCTTTAGCACAATTTTGGTCCAATTATCTAAGTGCAAGGGATGAGCGGGACAACGCTGCAGGCTACTGCTATACAGCAATTATTAGGTCGCTGTGTCCAGCAAAATTAAAAAGGTGAAATTAGCTTTTTTGGTTAAAAATTGTAGAATGAATATAAGACATATAGTCCAGTCATCAGCGGTAAAAAAGCCTTAAAACTGTGGAATTTTGGGAATCAACGTCGATTTTCATGAAAATTTGGACTTAAGCTGTACTTACCCTCTTCTTCAAAGTTGGACATGTGTCGAAGTGTGGTTTTTATTTTTTAGAGGTGAAAACTGCCCCTTATTGCAAAATATTATAAAATCGTAGATTTGCGTAGAATCGCATTTGGTTAATATTAAGTTTAAATGTTTAACGTTCATTATATTATAATTTGATTTAAAGTTTTGGACAAATATATACGTATTTAAACGTACGGATTATATATTTTTTTAATGAAAAAATATCAATATAACAGCTGAGCAATATACCAAAAAGATGAACTCTAAAAGAGAACCGTATATGATTATATTTAAATTAATTGAAAATTATGATAAAATATTTGTTTAGAAAACTTACCGAATATGTTTAAATAGTCAAATAAATTTCAGTATAAAAGCTGATCAATGCCAAAACAATTTTTAAACAATGATTTTTAATACATATAATATGTAATACAAGGCGAAGAACAAAATAAAACATTCCATACATGAGACACAATGTATACATATATACGTATACATGTATATATAAACTACTGTACACACACAGATTAGAAGAAACCGTTATAATACTTTCACTGTATGCCAGGTTTTGCTCGCTTCTGCCTTTGAACCTATGCTCCAAAATTCGTGCACCAAAATAAAAAAAATTCAATTCTATTTTCGACAATAATTCCCTTATTTTCCAAGCTAGAAACTTTAAAAAAAAAACATTTTGTATAGAATTCCAAGCGTTTTAAGATCAAGTTAGTTAAAAGTTTTTACAACTCGTAGTTTTAAAAGGGTTGCGTTCAAAGGGCTTGGATGAGCCCTATATTAGAACCTACGTGAGTGCAAACTTCGACCCGCCATATCTCCTTTAATGTTTATGATACAAAGATAAACAAACTGACAAATAAAAATTTCCATTAAGACAAACCCTGCAATTAACATTTGAGAGATTACGAAAATTACAAACATGCAATTTTCATTTTAAACAATTATTTTTTCTAAAATAAGCATTCTAACCCGGTTAAGCCATATGGATCATATCAATCATACCTAAATAAAGTTAATTACAAGTGGGTTACCTTTAATTTTCATCAAGGTGATAATGACGAGGGGATTTTTAAATTTAAAATAATAAGAAAAATGTTATTTTATTCTTGTTATAAATCAGTCAATTCTTATGCAAAATGCTTTTATCAGTGCTCGTTTTAAAAGTTTTTTTATGTACTTTAAAAAAGATCTATTGAGTTTTCCCCAAAAATTTCACCATTTTTAAGTTATTGAAGATTGAAGATTTTCAGTTCTAGAGTTCTCGAAAAATAACCATCCTTCAACAAGCAATAACTCAGCTCTTATTGGGTTTACAAAGGTCATTCAAAAACTAATCTCTTTGTTCTTTTATTAGCTACTTTTTTGTTCTAAATGTTTCTTTCTGATAAAATTAAAATTTATTTGTGATAAACGATTCAAAAACATTCGTTTTTCCTATGAAAAAGGTGTAGTTTCAATCGTGAATAACTCGAAAAATATCAACTATAGAAAAAAAACTTTGTACAACAAAAATTGCTTAGAATTGGCCAGTCTATCGATTTCCGAGTTTATTTTAATTTAAAAAAATTTACCCCTTAGGAGTGGCTTCCACCCCTAGAGAAAAACCACACTTCGCCACAAGTCCAACTTTGAAGAAGGTCATAAATACTACCGAACTCCCAATTTTCAAAGAAATCATTATTTCCAAAATTCACGCGAAAATGGCTGATGACTGGACTACTATACTAAAACAAACCACCTAATTTGCCTAAAAGGACTTCAGATTAAAAGTTTTTCAATTCTCTACGTTTATTATGTACAAATCAATCGTGTGCAAATCTGTTCCTGGCCTCCAGAAGCGAAAAAATCTCTTTGTCAACTTTAGACACCCACCATTTGTTACATAGGCAGATTATGTGGTTTATTTTAGTATGGATGTCTTCTATTAATTCTTCCCTACAACTGACACAACGCTTGTTCATCCAATAATTTTTTTAACGAAATCGTCACTTTACAAGGAATTAACACAGGGGCGCTTCTCTACCTATTGATAAAGGTCAATTTAAGAGTCCTTTCGATGGCTCACCAAAAGTGACACAGGTTACGTACCTTCCGCAAATATCCTCGTGTGCCAGTCATCGCCGCACGTGGCAAAGATCTTCTTGCTGAAGGGCGAGAACTTCATTTCCCTGACGGGCCCGTCGTGGGCGATGAAGAGACTCTGGTGCCTGTTGAGGTAGTTGAAGGAGCACTTGTGGATTACCCCCTCGAGGGTGCCGACGTAGTACATGCTCTCGTCCTTCGGTCGCAACCTGACGAAGGCGGCCGTCATGTAACGAGTGATCGGTATGTCCACGCTCGGGCATTTCTTCATCACGTCTATACCTTTGAGTTTTCCCTCTGCCTTCGCCACCATCATTAACTGAGAACTCTGGAAGAGGTAAAAGGAATGGTTACGGTAGATGAATTTACCATTCTGTTGATCCGAATATTAAATTCTGAAAGGTTCTAGCTGATAAACATTCTTTGTAGCAGTTGTATGTCACCTAATTACCGTGAGGAAGCCTAGGATATACCTAGGGTTCTACTTTGTGGGTACATTGGAGATATTCTGAAAATAAGAAAAAAATATTTGGTTAGGCCACATGATCCAACACAATAGGACAACAAGAAAAGATCCTAACTGAAAATCTAAAAATATTGTGTGATAATAAAATTAAAGAATCATCATCATCATTAATCAACCATTCTCTCGTGTCCACTGCTGGACATAGGTCTCCCTCATCCTTCTCTTGTTCTCCAGTTCGCTTATCAACGCTTTAAATCATCAGTCCATCTTGTTGATGATCGGCCTCTATTTCGATATGCGTCCTGTCTTGGTCTCCCCTCCAGTATTCGCCTTGTCCATCTATTATCCGATAATCTAGCGACGTGACCTGCCAAGTTCCACTTCAGAGTCGTTATTCTCTCCATTGCATTCACTACTCCTGTTCGTCAGCGTATTTCCTGGTTTGCGACTTTATCTCTAAGGGAAATGCCCAACACCACTCGTTCCATTACCCTGTTCTCTTTGTCGGTGTTAATGTTTCACGCTGGTTAAAAGTCATTCTTTTAAGGCATACTGGAAGAGATTATTTGAATACATAATTTAGCTTGCCGAATGCTACCCATGCTAGTCTTAGACTATAGTTTGGTTTTCTCTTCCAATGCAGATCTCGTGTCCCAGATATTTGTATGAATTTGTCTGGTTGGTGGCTTCTCCAGCAATAGAGATGTTCTCACTGGGCACGAGATCGGTCATTATTTGGGTTTTGGACATGTTTATCCTTAGTCCGACCTCCAGGGAGAAAAGATACAGCCTATTGAGTAGTTCTCTGGGTTCATACAAACGGTCACATATTAGGACAATGTCGTCTGCAAACCGAAAATGTCCAAGCTTCTGTCCGTTCACATTTACACCCTTTTGTTCAGATTTGCCTTCTTACGTATATGTTCTAGGAGAGTAATGAACAGTTTTGACGATATAGTGTCTCCCTGTGACACCGCTGTATAAGAAATTTATTGGCTTGTATTTTACTGTATAAAGAATAAACTATTAAAGATATAAATGAAGATTGTCATGCAAGATCACACCACTGTGGACCTGGACTAATTGCCACGCGATAAATAAATGGAAGAGAAACTTCGAACTTTTTAAGCTATATGAACAGATGTACCAGTGATGCATTTATCAGCATACAAATTTTTTCAAGAATTAAATTAGCTAGCACTAATATAATACTGGCACCACGTCCACAGTACCGCCCATAAGCCCAGACTTTCCTGGCGCTTTCACAAAATTTGTGACAAAATCCCGCCAATGATAATATATCTTTCGGTTGAATACCTCCATTTTCTTCTTGATAGAGTACGACATGATGCTTCCATTATCGAAAGCAGCGATGACCACCTCCTCGTCCTTCTCCCTGTTCTGCAGCCAGCAGATGTCCCAGGCGGCCTCGAAGGTGGGCACGTTCTTCGCGACGATCAGCTTCTCCCTGCTGACGATATTCAGCACGATCACCGAGCCGAGGTAGAACCCGACGGCGAGCAGCATCGGATGTTCGGTGGAGAACTTCAGCGACGTGACGGAATCGATGAAGGAGTAACTCCTCTCCGGTTGCACGGGGTTCTTAATGTTCCAGATCAACACCAGGCCCGGTATGTTATCGGAGAAGTAGAACTTGCCGTAGCCCACGGCCAGTATGTCCTTGTTCAGGGGGTTCCAGTGCAGGCAGTTCACGCTTTTACCTTAACCTCCAGAGTAAAAATTTGATTGCTACGCTCTACGCAACTCTCACCTTTCGTACTCTCATTCGCGAAAGTCCACAACAACCTGAGGTTGTACTTGTACTCGATATTCTCCCGGAAATCATCCTGCGTCAACAGTCCCCTGAACACCTTCTGCTGTTCGCCGTAGCAGTTATTCGCGAGTATCCTCTCCATGACGCCGAGCGCCTCGAGGAACTTCGTGTTCTTCATCAGCTTCATGAGCTGCTTCTCCTCGTTCGATACCTTGTAAGCGTCGATGGAGGAGGCGTCGTCGATCGGCCTCAGGTTGACGTCGTCGTCGTCATCCTCGTCGACGACGACCACCTCCTGTTTCTTCTGGTAGGTGTCGTACATGTCCCAGCTGGAGGCGAACGTCGATCTCGAGACCGTCGCCGGCCTCTGACAGACGGTGCTGCGGCTCTTCATTATCACCTCGACGGTCTGCGTCTCGGTGTCCTGGACCTTCCTATTGCGGCCCTTCCCCGCCGTTAGGTACTCGTAGAACTCGTTCTGCTGCTCGACCAGGTTACCTGCGGAGGTGATACAGTCCTTAGGAAAAGTTCGCTTCAAACGCGCAATTCTTATCCTGCTACCGGTTCAGGGAGAGAATAATGTAAAACGGTACCTCCTTAGAACGTATAACAACAGGGCAAGTGGGGAGCTGGCTAAACGATAACTGGGGTGATTTCTAGACACTTTCCTGACTCGAAATCCGTTTTGGCGGTTCTCTCTAGACTAATTTCGGAAATCACTATTGATTTTTCTTTATGAAATGCTTTAAGAGTAAGGTGTAAGTCTGGGTAATGTATGCCAATTACTAAACGAAATCGATTTTGCCTTATTGACGCTATTAGTTCCGTAAGAGTTGTCTCCTCATGTTGGTTCCAGATATTTACGGCAAACTGCGGCGGGGCAGCACTCCTTCTTTCCTCTTGATATGATATATGCCCTATGATACAGGTTTCACCGAAATAATTTATGATGGTAAGAAGAACGTTTGACACACCATCCTGGATCATTTGAAAGGCACTTTCAAAAACAAATGCTAGCATCATATTCCAAGAAACTGTGAGGTGATGGTTAGGCGGATCATCGTTGGGCTCTTGCAATCTCCCAATTTGAATACGACGATAAACCGATTGACCAAGTTATACGAAGTGGTGAAGGCTCTTACTAACAAAAGTAAATTGTGTTAAGAACTCTGTTATTATCTGCGTACCATGTATTTCAATACTGTTTATATAAGTTTTTGTTAGGTTTGTTCCAACCACCACGAAAACCGTTACAGAACAGTTATTTTCAGTTCGTCAAGTGTAACTTGTCAATTATCTTCTCATTGTCCAGACGACAAGAGAAATGCTTCACTGGAAATAACCGTTCCACTACGCTTTTCATGACGGTTTGGTACAAACTTAATGTATAACCATCGGACTTGGCCCGTTCCTAACTTTAGATAAAAATTACACGTGTTTAGTACCAAAAAAATAAGGTAAGCGTAAGTTAAACATTCACATCAGTTATTATTAAAATCAAGTGTGCGGTTTAGAAATTATGAACATGAACTTGTTTTAAAATTTCAACTTTGCATGGAATATGAGTCCAAATTTAAGGACAAAACTAAAATCATTTATAAAAAAACTTGATTATACTGTCGAGAGTTGATTATGTAGTTACCAGATACCCTGCATATAAAACAGTGTATTTTGTTTTCAAACATATTGATGATAATAGAAGGCACATTGTAGCTATTACCGATTACAATGTGTCCATATCCTTTGAAGGCTATTAAACTAATTTTAAGCATTTTAGTCTTTAAATTAACTGTATGACGGCCAGGTAGGTGCAAATAAGAGCTACACTCAAATGTTAGGAAAATGGATTGTTAATAGTAAAGATATTCAAAAATTTCTCGTGCGGAAAAAAATAGAATATATTTTTATTAAGTTATTAAAGTCTATTTACTTTCATGTTCCAGTTACAAATAATCGTTTGAAACAACAAACGGCCCCTATATACATATATATATATATATATATATATATATATATATATATATATATATATATATATATATATATATATATATAAAAACAAAAATACAACATGATCAGACTACCAAAGTAACCAGTGAGGTTAAATACACGTGAAATTTCCAAATATTTGGCGTCGGTGCTTCAACAATTGTGCGTCCGCCATTTTATAGTACACTTATTCGGTATTCCAACGAAGTCCTTTTTAAAAAATAAACGTGTTTTGAAACTACAACTTAAAACTGAGTTGAAATTTTAAGAGCTAATATTCATCATTAAAAGTGAAATTTTCATAGATATTTTTCATTCAAATATAATTTGTTATTAAATAACTATAAATTAATTTCATAAACAAAATTTGAAGAATTGCACTTTTAGGAGGAATTCAGGCAAAAATGTTGCAAAATAGAAAACGTTTTTTGTCGTTAAACGAGCAAACGTCCTATCCAGCGACCTGGAAACTTTTGATTCAAATAATCACACATTTCACGACTAATGCGAAGGTCCTGTTGCAATACGACTTTCTCTTTAATGTAGGATTGTTCTCTATAACATTAGTTATAGTTATTAGTTAGTTATTAGTTAAAGCAGGATCAATGGTATTTGAACAGACAGACAGGACAGAAAAAGAGGACCAACAAGGCAATTTTTGAAAATATCAACCAAAACGTTTAATTTTTATGACCTCATGAAATATCCTCGGATTTGAATCCGCCCAGTAACGGCAGTTGTGACTATAACCATTTATAACCATAACCATTTAAAGAAAAGGTAGACTTATTCGAAGCTTACACCTTACGGTGTTGTACATTGCAACTTGGCCCAACACTGCTATTTCCACAGGTTCATTTAATACCAGATTTTCCCCTTTTTCTTTTTATTGTAAACACAACCAGTGTTCCGAAATTTCGCCACCAATTCACTTACGATTTTACCACAAACACTTGTCAGCATGCCATTAATTTTCAATAACTCTGCGCGTCTGTTTGCACATTCACCATTTTTTTTTAAATAAAATTCAATGATTTCCACTCTTCCTGGAATAGTGTACTGAGCCTATCTCAAAGAAATACCTTTTGGCAGACAAAACAGGATAGTTCCTTACACACTAAAATCCATCAAGGAGCCGAAAATATCTGCAAATCAACAAAACAGAAGAACGGGCTCATTGGTTCTAAGGATTAATTTTCACAATTCACCTCAATGATACTTTTGAAGGAAAATTGATTTAATTACTGTATTTTTCGAAAACGTAATTATTGACATTTCAGTGCTTCGCCTCTTGTAAACTAGAAGACCCAATTTCAAAAAAAATCAGCAGTGTATGGGGAATCAAAAATGTTTTCCAACTTGACCCGCACTCCCATTTGAAAACATTTGAAGGATGTCACCCCCGTTTAGGAGGTTAAAATTTGGGCTATAATTTTTGCGTCAAAAGTTGTCCCCCCACAATCAAAATTGACGTGTTTCAGGTTTTTTCAATATGATTTTATTTTGACAGTTGTGCCTTCCGGAAGGTTTTCGATGGCCCACCCTGTATAACTATCGTACAATCTAATTTGACTTCGATTACAGTGTGGATGCAATTTTTTTCAAAACAGTTTCTTTATATTACATTTCCTTCCATTTGGCTTCAATTAATAATAAGTCCGTTTATTTCTCTTTGTAGGCGAGAACTTTTCTTGCCCCTAAAGTAGAGTAGAGTGTGAAACAGTTGTTTAAAAAAATAAGGGATGCGTTATCCCGATTGAAGCCTGTGTTAAAAAACAAAAAGGAATTGGAAAAGATAGTTGGACAGCATTTCAAGTAGTGATGAAAAAAAGACCTACTATTTATGTCAGTTAAATGTATCACAGGTACCTACTCTAAGCAATGATGAAACGAATGGCTTCTATTCAAGTTGACAAAGATTTTAATTTAGTAACCTTTTTAATGAGTTATTTCCAAAACTCCAACTGGCTATTCGAGGATTATTTCGACTAGTTGTAAAAGTAACGGTAGGAATTTATTAACACTCATATTTAACGGTCTCGAAAATTTCCAGAACAATCATCAAAAAACAAAGGACCTTGTGGATTAGTAAATCACCGTTCTGATAAAAAGGTAATTAATTATGTAACTCTATCGGAGCGCCCAGCGTAAATCAGTATAACTCGAGAAGCGGTCACGGTCGGTCCTTTTAAATTTTTCGAAAATTGCGTGAGTGCTGTGGTGTTTTGTAAATCAGTGCTACGATTGTGACTTCTTTCTAAAGGAGTTCTCGAGTATTTACGTCTTTTGATTGGCAAAGAAGAAGAAGATGTGCTCAGAAGCGTTAGCAGTGAGACTCGGGCCTGGAAACTCCAGGGTAAGTGGTAAGTACTTGACGACAGTAACATTTAAGTTTTATTCAAGAATTGATGTTGAATTTGAATTTTTATTGTCTACGTGAAGTCCTAAATAGAAAGGTAAAGGTTTTTCTTACTGTAGTCCGATCTCAAGAATGGCAATTTTATTAATAAAAAAGGACAGTATTAGGGTGCTGAAAAAAATAATTTTAACTTTAGGAAACCAAGAGTTTTTGAGAAAAAAAATAAAATGGTAGAATTTTCGTGAAATTTGCCGGTTTTCAAAGTGAAATTTTTAAATGTTTTCGTTTGTTGTTCTCATGGGTTAAAAGATAATTATAAAGTTTGTTTATTCAACTTTACGCCGATATTCAAATTTGGCCCTGCCAATGGGGTAGTTATTCTACAAGTAATATGTGGGCGAGTCCATGTCAACTGTCGTGAGGTTGGCGGGTCATATGTTTTTCCCAACCAAAACTATTTCATAGTATTGAAGGTTTAATTACAAGTACTTAACCAAATTTTCAGCCCAAAATATTAGGCCTAGCGTTTTTTACAGCTAATTTTAGTTATGAAATTAATTTGAATGAAGTTGAATTGAATTTTTTTTCAACTTTTGCACTTTTTCCTCGTGCTTTATTCACCGTTTTAGGCTGATTTGACCATTTTTTTTTTCGTTTGTTTTGGCACTTAAAACCAAAATACACACGGGAAAATTGAAAGTACCCAGAAGTACACTATAAACCAAACATTTTCCGCCCCTGCAAAAAAATCCAAAAATTTATTTCCGCAAGTTAGAGCAAGTTAAAAAAATTGTTTTTTGGGATTTCTCGCAAATGGAAAAATTTTAAGCCAATTCTGAGAGCTGGAATGGATTCCTTCGAAAATTTTACATCTACTACGTGGACTGTCAAATTTTTTCAGCATGTGGCTCTGATAATGTTTTGGTGTCGAAAGCAGAAAACGCCAAAAAACCTAAGATTGGCTGTAAAAAACGCTAGGTGTAATATTTTGGGCTGAAAATTTTCTTAAATACTTGTAATTAAACCTTCGATGCAATGAAATAGTTTTGGTTGGGGAAAAAATATATGACCCGCCAAACTCACGACAGTTGACATGGAATCGCCCATATAAAACTTTAAGTAATTGGGAAGTTCTTTAATTTCACCGAGGATGGATGATTCCAGCAATGCCCACTTGCAAAATTTTTTGTTGTTTTGTTCCGTTTTGTTGCTTCGTCATTTTTCTTGATTTTGCTTTCTATATTTCTTCTGTTAAAAACGTTTTAGGGAACAAAACGACACAAATTCAAAGTCAAACGGACAGTTGCATTATATAACAAGGATTAATACGTTACAACGTTATTACACCTGTAGATACCATGTACCATTCAATGTCAAATGTACTTACATAATGAATTAGGGATGGTAATATGACTTCATTATCATCTTCTATTATTCATCAATGAGTAAAATTCCAACAATGGAAAATAAGGCAAAGTATTTACCTGTTATCTGAATATTATGAAACTCTCACCAGTTTCCAACGGAAACTTAGAGAATGAACACTTTTGTACACCATTTTAAGCAATTCGTCATTCAATTTTCAAATAAACAACTAAATTTTTATAGTTTTAAATTTAATTGTCGATGGAAATTCTTTTCTACCTAACAATTAATCCCTGTTCATTCTTTTTACAGAATACAATCATCGCAGAGCGCCTTCGCACACTACCGAGATGGAAGACCTGTTTAAGGATAATTAAGGTATAATAAGAGAATAATTTATTTTATTTTCAGCCGCTATAAAGTTTTTTTCTTTATTTTCAGGTAGGTGGACCCTTTTTTGATGGATGCGTCGGTTGTAACTCCGTCGTCGCTTCGCAACCAATTTGGTACGGCTTGAATGCTGGTGGAAAATTCGAAAAAGTGGAAAAGTTTTAGTGTTCGTGATGCTTTTAGTGCTTTGTGAGTAAGTTTACACATTTGTACCAAACACTATCCTATTAAATTTTTACTAACAATACTTTGTTTTATTTACAGGTACACCATTTTGCGGAGAAGGATTTTTTTAATTGCAGGTGCAGTGCATGTTTAAATTTTACTTACATTTAATTTTTTTCATGTATTAACCATTACTTATTTCAGGTACAAGTTTTTTGCAGGGACTTCTCAAGGTAATCTTGTTTATTATTAGTGGTTTTTATTGTACTTTGCACTAACCCGGTCGATAGTCGACAACACTCGGATTTTCACGAAATTTTCAGAAAACACTATATAAATGTCATACATACCGTTTTTGGGCGTGCCAGGAGGAAAATGCCTAATTAAAGAAATATATTTTAATGTTTCCAGTTATTGGTGAATTCGCAATCACCCCGCACAAACATTCCAACTTATGGTGAATTCGCAATTTAATTTTCTCGCTCGCGGCAGACACTATTGTCATAATGTAATAAATATTGATATGTTATGGATTCAGATTTTTCTTTCAAATGAGTGGTTTACTTGAAAAATGGGTCAAACATCTAGTACAAAGAGTAAACGGTTAACATTTTTCTTACCTCACCGCGATTCGAAAAATGGCAAATTTTTACTAATAGAGGACAGTATCAGGGTTCTTGAAAAATTAATTTTAACTTGAGGAAACCAGTAGTTTTTGAGGAAAAAAAATAAGATGTGAGAAGTTTTGCCAAATTTGCCGGTTTTCAAAGTGAAATTTTTAAATGTTTTCGTATGTTATTCTCATCGGTTAAACGATAATAGTAAAGTTTGATTATCCAACTTTACACTGATATTCAACTTTGGTAAAAAGAGTGTGGGAAGATAAGTGAAACAACGGTTATAATCTGCGCGGTTTCCGCGCCTTCGCCATTTTGAAATTTTCAATGCGGGTGTGCTTAGGGGAGATAGGGTAGTGGCTAAAAGACCGTCGTCACGAATGTTGCACAAGTGTAAGAACCTTCAGCCGACTAACCACTACCATTGTGTCTATGTTTTGACGCTTATTTTGGTGTTCCATGTGAGTTTGTAATCAAAGTATACATGTCCACAAAAATTTGTTAATTTATGTGTCATTGTGAAATATCGTGTGAAAATTAGTGCGACACATGGAGAAGATATCCCGCGGATGTAGTAGAAAGGAAAATTGGGGTTTATTCATACTTGTCTTATCGACTACAGGTCGACGAAATAGCCGCTCGGAGAAAAGTGAGGTTAGATAGAAAATAATTTTTTTTCTCAAAAAGTAAGAGGAACGGCGAAAATTGAATACGCACATCGTTATCTATGGTTTCTTATTGATCATTGGTGATTTTTTGGTGAGTTTTTAATTTCCACGGTGTCAATCTCTTATAAAAAATCGTATTTTCACAAGGCCATAACTTTTGAACGGATCAGTTCATCACATTATTATTGATGTTTTCGAAGTAGGTATTTCATGTACTTTCTAGTCATCACTAGCTTTTATCAAAATTTAAAGTGAGGTAGGGTAAAGGTCAGCCGAGTAAGCTTGATGTCGCGTATAAATACAAATATATTCTCCCAGAAGGTGTCCTCACCCAAACACCTAAATACAATACACTCAGCCCTCATTTACTTGAACGCCGTACTCTGTAACACTTACAATTACCATTGATTTACATTCTGGCATAATTACATAATGATAACATTAGTAGGTTAAATGATGGAGCTAGTAATTGCTAATAAGCCTTTATGTTGGTAAAACATCGAGTGTATTTGTCAAAATGTATGTTAATTTTGTAGCCCTGAGAAGGGCAATGCTAAGCGCATTCGCCATGTTTCAATAAAGTTATGACAATTTTGACAGCTCACATGAAGTATTCCAATGAAACAGAAGAAATACTGCGAGAGACAACGCTCCATGCTCGTAATTGTCATATTCCGTGCGTTCCGTCCCTCTATGATGTGAACAATGGCTGATTTGTAAACATTCGAGGAGCAGAAATTCAAATTGTAATTTTTAAAACAATACTGGTTTTGCTCACCTGGAATGACCACCAATGGTATCAAGACCTTATAGTGTTTCCTGAAATTTCGCGAAGATCCGAATGTAGTCGACTATCCTTACCCTGCCAAAATTTCTAATTTCATGTCCAACCTTCTTCCGTGTCCTTCTCGACCGTAGCACTCGGTATGTCCAGCAGGAAGAACGTACTGGTCTCGTTCAAGACGAGCTGGATATGACTGGGCGGCTTCGTCGTCACCACCACGTCCGTCTTCATCTCTTCGGCGTCCTTGCGGTCGTCCAATTCGCCTTCGCTTTCGCTCGCGCCCTCCTCGCTCGTCTTGATGCTGAGGGTGTCCGAGACCGTCGACTCGAAGTTCTCGTCCGTGGGCGGCAGGTAGATCCCGCTGAACGTCAGGCTGCCCCTGTGGCCGCCCACCTCTAAGCCGTGCCTCTCCCTATCGGAGCTGTCCTTGAAGCGCACGATCGAGTGCGTCCTGAAGACGGTCATCGTCGACACGGACGCCCTCCTCTCGGACTTGTCCGACGTTATGTCGAAGGCGTTCAGCTGCCATTCCCTGCCGGCGGTGTAGACCTCCGGGTTGAGCGGTCTCGGCGTCACGTCTTTCCCATCGGTCACTATGTAAAAGGGGTGGATGGTCCTGCGGCGGTAGCTCGGTTTCCTCTTAATCGAGCCCTGGTAAGACTTCCGGACCGACTTGAATATGTCAGTATCGTGCGACATTTTTTGATTTATCTCACTTACCTACTTGATGGTGTTTTTAGGATGCCGAGAACTCCTCACAATTATAACCACGTAGTCGTCGAATCGCCATGGAATGTTTGGTCGATATTATCAAGACAACTGAAGGTAAATCATCCCCTTCCACACACAGAGAATTCTACAACTAACATCTCGTGGTATGGATGAAGCAACTGTCCTTTTAGTACTCCATGAACGATATTTTTCGATACTCCTATTTTCCTACCAACTGTGGATCTTCTTCGACACGTGTTCTAATATTTCTTCTTGGACTTCGGCAACCTTTTCAAAGCGCTGACTTCCATAATCAGCGGTTTTAAGAGCAAACTATTCCTCAACTACAGCGAACGTTTTTTTTTTCGGAGTTCATAATGACACTCTATAGGCTAAAGATTTTCCTTCACTCGATTCGACCTCAAAAATGAAAATTTCTTTACCAACAGAAGACAGTATCAGGGTTCTTGAAAAAATAATTTTAACTTGAGGAAACCAGTAGTTTTTGAGATAAAAAATAAAATGTGAGAAGTCGCGCCCAATTTTCCGGTTTTCAAAGTGAAATTTTTAAATGTTTTCGTATGTTATTCTCATCGGTTAAACGATAATAGTAAAGTTTGATTATCCAACTTTACACTGATATTCAACTTTCGTAAAAAGAGTGTGGGAAGATAAGTGAAACAACAGTTATAATCGGCGCGGTTTCCGCGCCTTCGCCATTTTGAAATTTTCAATGCGGGTGTGCTTAGGGGAGATAGGGTAGTGGCTAAACCACTGTCGTCTTTTATATCGTATGTCTTTTATGTCGTACTTTATAGAAGTTCCTATAAATAAAAAAACCCAGAACCAAACCGCCTAACCTAACTCTGCTTTCCGAAGGATTCTACACAGAAATATTGGTACTTTTGAATATTTCTAAACGGAAAAACTAGCAGAATTACAAATTAATACTGTTTCAATGCGTTCGCCTCGGTCGATTAACCATTAACATTTAAGTGTCATCGTCGTGTGGCAGCCCCGCAATTATTTTGACTCCTCCTATGAAAACTGAGATGTCTTTAAAAATTTGTTAATTTATATGTATTATTGTGAAATACCCTGTAAAAAACTAGTGCGACACATGTAGAAGACATTCCATGAATGTACTTCTCATACTTGCCATCGGTTAGAAGTCGACGAAATGGCGGTTCGCGTAAAAATGAGGTTAGATGAAAAATATTTTTTTCTCAAATAGTAAAAGAAAAGGCAAAAATAAATTGAATGTGCACATCGTTTTCTACGATTTTTTATTACGCCTATTTTATTAGTCTTACGGAAAATCACATTTTCAAAAGGCTATAACTCTTGAACGGATCATTTCCTCAAATTATAATTGATATTTTTGAACTAATTATTTCATGCTCTTGCTAGTCATCGATAGCTTTTATCAAAATTCCAGCTGGCCAAAGGTAAATGTCCTTACCGACTTGCCCATACGGTAATATATATTTAACCAGCAACCTAGGATATTGCAGAATCAGCAATTTCATTGACTAACTTGACTGGTATTAATAGTAGTAGTAGTGGTTATATTGAGTAGTAGTAAGGATAATTTTTGAAGCACACTTTTTCCAGGGAAAGTTGGGACAGGTATACAACCTATGACAGCCATTTGAGCTAATCAAACATGCCATGGAGGGCGCGCCAGGTCGGTTCAAAATAAAACGTTCCTAAAATTTTAATAACCATAGTGGTTACTGTGTAACACGATGAATATATGCAATTTCTTATGCTCTATCTGGTCAACTGAATGATTTGTCTAAGGATCCATGCACAAAGTATCCATAAATACATATTCATTTAGTATAAAGCAATAAGTCACTTTTTAAATGCGCCCAGTACATTGATATTTCATGCTTCATGTTCAAATAATTCGTGTTTATGAAGCATTTAATAGCTGATTTTAAGAACCTCGGTGCTTTTGAAATTTTGACAAAAATATGTTCTAAGCTGTGGATAGAAATGCACTTGAATTTTCTAAAAATGTATCCAATATTTTGTCGAAAGTTTCCATATAAGGTGAACTAGTGCAAAAGCATCTTGTTGAAATAGACAGACCATGAGACAACAAAAAGTGGGATAGTTCGCAGTATTTTATTATTTATAGGGGTAATAGTACTGGGATCCCTCCCAAGTATCTTATGTTGCTTTGGCCTAGTCTAGGGATATTTTAAGGGCAGTTATAAACTACGAATATGAAAAAAAAGAAAGGCAACAGCACGTGGTGTTCCCAAGCGGTCACCCATCCAAGTACTGACCACGCCCGACATTGCTTAGCTTCAGTGATCAGACGAGAACTGGCGTATTCAATGTGGTATGGCCGTTGCCGTACGTTGTTGTAATTTCAGGCCTTTTCAACACTTCTTTTCATGTAATCAAATATAAAGCATCGGCTATTTAAATCATTGGATAGTGGCAATCAAAAGAACAAAACAACTGTTTTCCTACCAGAAAAATTGTGCAAGCATGAACATACTTTCAGAAATAAATCGGTAAATAAATAGCGACACTAGAGATATGGAACACAAGGAATATTACAGGGTAGAGAACAGGTAATGAAACCAACTAAACTTCAGCCCTGAAATAAGGCTGCAATAGTCTTAGGTTTAGATAGAAGCTTGGAGACACGTATCTCATGACGTTTAACGCGTTATAACTCTATTAATATAACATACTCGTAGATATATAACATGTTCTATCTCGAATACATTTGGATATTTTTCAAATGATACCACTCTCGGTCGAATCCGTTTCAAAATTTTGCAAATTTTTGAGGGTGACGGACGGACACCACTAGTTTCTACATGAGGTTTCGTTGAGGCAGTGTTGCCAACGAACACCCAAGCATATGGTTATATTTATTTCCAGAATTACATTTTTCCTTTATAATGATACTTTACAGGAAGTTGCTGAATTGACTAGCTGCAAAATCTCACTCTAATTTGACAAGTGTATTCTCTATCTACATTTGACAACGTCGCGAATGACGATAAGTGTAGGTATTTAGTACTTATTTAGTAAACGAGCCGGCTGTGAACTTGTTAGTGCGAGAGAGTGAAAAAATGTGGGCAGTATTCGCCTCTTTCTTTAGTGTTTATTCAGCTGATCTCACAAATGTAAACTCTTTTTATTTGATCCATTATATCTCGTGATTTCTGTATCCAAAACTAATTTTTATTAAATTAATGAAAACGGGAAATATTTTATTATCAACTAGCTGACCCGGCGAACTTTGTTCCGCCTTAATTGCAATAAATAAGCAGGTTTTTTTTGTTTTTTAATTGGAAAAAATACAAAAAAATTAAATACCTACATTAATCATTCATAATTATTTCTGTATTTTAGTGCATAGTTGCTCTTCATTTAAGTACCTTGTGATACACGACATTTTTTGTTTTATTATCAGGCGCAAAAACAAACAACGCAGATGGTCTTCCGACCCGTGAAAATGCCACGTATAATTGACCATGAGAAAAACATGAATGTTCTAGATTTAAACCACAAACTTTTAAGGATTGGCCTTGTGATTTGTTGATGGTCATGGCAAATGCAATACGTATCGGAAATTGAAGTCTTTTAAATTCAAACGGCATATCGTTTGGGATCATCGGTATCCTCAGGGCAGTACGATTAGATTGATAATGCATTTGATTTGTTGCATTTCGGGTTCTCCTGCCTAAATTTGCCCGCCGCCTTATAGGAGGCATATTTTTAGTAAGTCACAAACACACAACACTTTTAGGTTTAGTAATATTATAGATGCACAGCAAAGAGATATTTACATTTCAATTGACATTTTACCACAGACAATTTACATTTTACCATAGACAACAAAAAAATAAATATTGACAAATATTGACATTAATATTTATACGATACTAACGTCACTCGATTGTTTTGCCTTCCCGGAACCTCTCCACTAACACAAACTTTATCGTATGGTATTAAAGTTCAAATTGACTTTTAAGTATTATCACAAATCTTTTGTATGGGAGTATAGAAAAGTGTTGTTTTTAGACTTTTTCAGGAAATTTAAAATATTTTTTTTTGAATTTTTCTCTCCGTAAGAACCATCCTCGTACTTCAAGGAGTATTTTAAAAAAAGAATTAGCGAAATCGGTCCAACCGTTCTCGAGTTTTGCGCTTAGCAACACATTCAGCGACTCATTTTTATATAATAGAAGATGTACCAATTTCCACATAATTCTTATTATTTACAGTAAAAATATAATGCTTGAGGTGCTGACTCCCATAAGGTACCATGTTAATTTCGAAAAAACTATGAATTTTATTTTTCTTGATATCTTCAGTAAGGAGCTCTGAATCGTCTTGAAAAGTCATATGGGTTCTTAACATCTCTCATTTAAGGAGTCCTCGCATTTCGGAGTCATTCTCAGTATTAAGTCGTGTTAGACTCAAACATCCTTAAATCAAGTATGTTCTTCTTCCCGGTGTTTCAATTTTTGTTTGTGTTCTTCTGCTCGTTATCGTAACTTCTATTTATGTTCTTCTTCTATATGTTCTTGTAATGATCTTGGAAGCTCATGAGGTGTATGTAGGCGCCTAAATTTTGTCAAATGGCCATCGAAGTGAGTTTTGTGGGCACTAATATTATCATATTTAGCTTCTATTTGATTACCTCAATCAAATCTGGAGGAAAAACTAGTTGTCCAACTTTCCAGTTAATGCCAGACGCTATTGTCAACAATATATAATGCTTGTGTTTCTTTTTAGTACTTTTAGACTTTTATTCTGCTCTATTACTCTAACTGTCTCTTGTGTGTTAAATGCACGAATATCCTTTCTAACTCCTTTGGAGACTCATATGTCCAGCTCCCTTAACTCCATACGGGTTCTATGAATTTCTGTTTCAATTCCCCGCGTCTCTTAATTAATTCGTTTGTATTCGTTTGTATGTTTTGTAATTATTAATTCTTTCGCTTCTGATAATTAATCATACAATGACCAAAGGATGGAACAAAGAAAAAGTATCACAAAACAACAATAACTTCGCAGCTAACCGAAATGGACCTGATCGCCTGTATATAAAAAGTCCCCACGTTCAACGATAATCCAGGATTATTGTGAACTGAAGTTTAACTGTTCGCTATTCAACCCACCTTAAATTGCCTTGGCTTGTGTAATTTTATAAAGACATTTGTAAAAGACATTTTGTTACATCAGATTATGCTAATCCCAATTTAAAAATAACTGCCTGCATCAGTACCTAAATGTATTGATAACTGTAACACAAGCAGTATTATTATACTATAAATTATGGTAATATTTACCATGATACCCTGCCCACTCCTTTAGAAGTGAACGTCCCTATTGTAAGTGGTTCTGATCATTTTAGTCTTGATATAAATCAAGAACATGAGATTTAATTTCTGAAAACAGAATTTCTGAAACAATTGAATTTAAATAAATCAGATTCATCAAGTCTTGAAAGTAAAATGTATCACATACATAAAAATGCAGGTAATTATCTAAACAATGCAAGCTTATTAAGTGATGAGAGCAGCTAATCGAACACTTTAAAATTTATACGAAGAGGGTAGGTTCAAGTTTATTTAACTATTTGTTTCTAGTTTTAAGAAACTATCGAACGGAGAAAAAGGAAGATAAACTATGTTTCGTAACATGTCCATGATTTTTACTCTAATTAGGAATTTGTTTTAGGAATCATGCAGTTCAAAACTAAAGACGGAGGACGACAAATCTTACTGAAAAGCATTAGAATTAAAGTTGTCGGTCTCTAATGTTAGAATAATTTCAGTTCTATTCTCTATCACTAAATATAAATGTTTTGTTTGAATTTGTGTTTTCTTTGTTATTTGTCATTCAGTAATACTGCATGAAGTGGAAGTGGCACTTATTCATTGGTTTATAAAAACTTGGGATCGTTTACACCAAGCAATATATAAGATTACTTAAGATTATGGAGCACTTATTCATAGAAACTTTACAAAAGAAAGCGTTCTTGTAAGTGTTACATAATTTTAAGTGAACTTATATTTTGTTTGATGTAAATGGACCAAAAAATGCAATAATAATCAAATTTCAAAATTCCCGCCAATTTCAAAATCCAGCAATTTTCGAATTTCCCGCCAATTTCAGTAGTAAGTGGTGGGGAGAGCAAGGAATAAATATGGCGGCAAATGTCATCGGTGTCTCCTTAAAATAACCCGGTAGTTACGCTTCTCTAAGGTATATGTTTTGTGTGTGTAATCCTTCATGGAGGAGTCGTGGAACGGAGAGAAGAAGAGGACCAAAAACAAGCGTATTTGACAGTGACAAAGGGAGCGATGACAGTTCGCCGTAAGTTGTCATCGTGCGTTTTGCACTTTAGAACCGAAATGAAATTACGCAAATAGAAAGAAAACGGCTCGTTGTCTCCATTCCGAAACCCTCAGCACGCGATTATGGCATTCAGGCCGTTAACGGAGGCCGAGTGCGGCCAGCCGAACCCCCTGTCGAAGCTCGCATCGCACGTAACGCGCGATCACACTTTCGCAGAGAGCCATGGCCAGGTCTTCCAGAGCAGCTCCGACCAACTGGTCGAGCAGTTCCTGCAGGAAACGAGGGCTCTGCCGCAGACGTTCAGGATGGACGGTGAGTGTTTACATCCAGACCCTCCGGAGCGCCACTGGACGTTTATCTTTTTCAGATCTAATGAGGGAGATGCACGAGATCGAGTCGCAGAGATCCGTCCTGCCACCGATCCCCGCCTCGACTGTCAAGGATCACCTCATCGATGACTCATGGGCCCTGCAGTACATCGAAGACGGGAAGAGGTTTCATGTAAGGGTAATCAAACCACAGCCATTAATTATTGGATCATTGCTCTTCTGTACTGTGTAAAAGAATCAAGGGGAAAATAAAAGAATGAGACACTCCTTCACTTCTCGCCTTTTAGCACTGTCATTCTATCTAAATTATTTCAGTTTGAGGATAGCACACAATACATTAAAAATATGCTATACCAAATTATTTTTTGCAAAAGTATAAATCTCGATCACAATATTGCACCCCATAGGTTGAGTAAATACCTTTCTGCATTCAATTTCATTATAAAGTACAAAGCAGTTTAAATATATATACAATCTGGCATTCTTCTATACACATCACATCAATAAGAATAACATTCTCCATAGATCGAGAATATCTTATTGCTTAGAGGAGTTGATTAAAAACTGTGGCTGATTTTAAAACTGAATTTCTCGGAAAATTGAACTCCAGTTGGAATCCCTACTGGATTTTTTCTTGCATTGGATGTATACACTACATTTGATTATTTAACATTAATATTACTGCTTTATTTCTTACTTCTAATTCTATACATGATGGCATTTTCCATAATCTATTGTTTTCAATAGATTCAAAGTTTGATAATAGTATTTAATGTCACCAGACACTTACCTTCAAGTGTAATGTTCGTCTTCTCGCATGTTTGTTAGTTTTTTGTTATGAACATAAGACCCTTTTCCCAAGATGAATTCTCATGATATTTCAGTGGGAAAACTTAATAAGTTTACTTACACTGACAGTATTATAGAATCAGTGAAAACTTTTTAACAAGACATTTCCACAAGGTTAAGGTAAAGTCACTATTCTTTGGTAAATTCTAGGTGGTTTTATAGCTACTGTATTTTTCTGATAACATTGTTTTCATATAAGGACACCTAAATAGATTTTGCAAATAATTCTTGCCTAATAAACTTTGACCCTGGTAAAGTACTTTTTATAGGCTTGTTAATATGATTCTCAGTAAGCTACTTGTACTATATAAGTTGTTAGTACAATCAGACTTGATAACAATGCTTCAGTAAACAATGTTTGTTTCAACAATGCTTCAGTAAAACCTTCAAAGTCTCAGGGTGCATTGTATGAAACTATCAAAACTTTAGATCGTTAAAAGCAAGTTTTGTTCACCTTGAATGTGTCAATAATATAGTACAAAGTCCACTATGATATGCTTCCTATATGTTACCTTTCACCACAAGTCTGGCTATTCTAAAAGTAATTAATTTCATTTATTTACATTAGTTAAAGTGGCAATGTTTCCAACCTTTAATAGTACTTTATTGAAAGTTTGTGGTTACGTTCTATGCAACGATTATGTTTTATTCTACTATAGCTATTACATTAAATGATGAATTCATACTTCTGAACTAAATAAAAGCATTCACCCCCAATCACAATGAAAATTGATAGAATTTTTGTATCAAAGGCAAAAGCTTCTTTCCATTTCAATTCCAAAAACCATGATTTTTACTTCAAAATTAGAGAAAACCAAGCTTCCCTACTAGCTAGCAAAGATTTAAACTAATCTCTTATATTGGTTTCTATAGCAACATTATTGCTGGATAGATGCTTTAGCTGAGGAGTTGTGGCGTTTTAAATTTACATTTAAAAATTGTGTCATATTCAATCAAAACAGCGGTTTTTTGTTGAAAAATACCCAATTAAACACCTAAATTCTGTTTGATACACCTACAGAAGAAATATTCCCGTAATTAATGGCTACCACATACATAGTAGCTTAACAAATTTTAGATTAGATGCAGATGTTTCTACTTATATTTACTTAATCTGCAAGTTTAGAATTGTTTGGCTTTGGCTTATATTCATTATCAAATCCCTAATCATAACAAAATTTTAAAATTATAAAAAATTGTATTATTGCAATAACTTCAGGCATAACTTTTTCTAATCATATCGCCAATTATCTCTAGTAAATGTGATAACCCCCACACATAAGTTCACCGCATGGATTTGACATTTTTTTGACAGAAAACAGGTTTGCTTTATGCAAAATTAATTATCGTAAATGATTTAAAGACAAAAAACAGAAATGTCTGATTGAACGGAACTGCTGTTATGCTGAACCACGTCGAAATTTATTATCGAAACTGGAATTTATATCGGAATGCACAAAAATGTATATATAATATAAGTTATATTAAAAACTGATCAAGCTAGAGGTGGACAGGTATAAAAAATAAAATTAAATATTTTAGTATTAAAGTCTATTTAAACTAGATTATAATTTCCTGAAAATAGTACTGCTGTAGTGAGAAATTTGACGCCCTGTTTTTAAATTTTATTTTGATACTAGTAAAGTAGAAGTTGATAGGATGCCAATTTTAGTAATACTTAACCTTGCATTTTTACCGATTTCCAAGACATTTAAGAACAGAACAATATGACGAGCAGTAACAATTTCCAAATTGAAAGATGTAACCTTTTTCTAGAAGATAACGACAAACAATAAAAGTTCCACTGCCTAACTAAATCCTTATATGCCCAAAATGGAAAACTGCTGTAACCACTATATTTACTACAATTTAATCTGTAAGACAAAGCCAAACGAAACATTGAAATTTCATGTTTCAACGCCAGAAACATCAAGTTAGGTCTGCATTGTCTTAACAGTCAAATTGAAAGAATGTCTCCATTGCTTTCAGCAGGTGGATAATAATGAAGCCGTATGGGCGGAAATAGCCTCACAGGAACGAAATCAGATGGATTTAAAGAATTTAGCTGATACCTGGAGTTCAGAGATAATCAACACTCCAGCTCATTCAAGTGATGTATATTCCACTAATAACATATCCGATGATCCAAAATTCGTATATTCGAAGGTAAAAAAGTTGCGACATTTGAATTTACATTGACAGAAATTATTTTCCAGTTTATGAAATTTATGACGGCAGAAGAGGAAGGCAAAATGAATTTGGAAGAAGGTAAGTTGACAGAACGCGAAGCAGAGGAATGGGCGAACCAGTATTTCGATAAAGAGGTAAGTGATAACACTGGAGAGTTGGCAGGCGCATGGGCAAAGGAACATAAGGAAGACATTACTCGAGGTAATCAAATTCACCTTTCAATTATTCCCTAATAATAGATTGCGATTTTTAGAGGAAGGGTTTAATTCAGAAGCTTGGAATGCGATGCAGGAAGAGTTTAAGCGTATATCGGAAGTAGACGAGTCACAGTCGTGGATAGACGAGTTCAACACTTATTATAATAGCCCACAGAAGGTAAGATTTAGAGTTATGTTAAAACTTAATATTAGGTTGGATAATAAGCGCTATGGCCTGAATTTCAACTCGATAGGAACAACAGTTTTCGAAATATTGCAATTTTTACAAAAAAGAAATTCTCCATTCTACCTTCCATATCTCGGAAAGTAAACGCCGTAGGAAAGAAAGTTCTTCACTCCCGGCATCAGGGAAACATCTCCTTTCGATTGGCAACCTAATTTTGGAAATCTATTTTTTGCTGTTTTTGGAGAAAATATTTTTTCGACTATTTTTCGGTCTCAAAAAGTGAACCTTTGAATTTCTACATGAAACTCGCGGGGTAGGTCCGTTAGGAGATTCTAAGCCCTATGGCGTTAATTGCAAGTCGATAGGCTCGACGGTTTTCGAAATATCGCGGTTTTTCCAAAAAGGAAATTCCCCTCCATTGTACCTTTCTTTAATTCGTTTCACTAGAAACTAAATTTTAAATTTTCTGATCATATGGTTTAAGAGGAAATATTACTTATTTTCCATATATTGCACACTCAGGGAAGTATAATAAAAATCCTTTGAAACAATGCAAAAATTGATGCATGAACTCTGCTCTGTACAGTTTTTGTCACATACACTGTGTCTACGGATGGAGTTCGTATACTTGTAAAATTTTAGTTTTCATTTTCTGATGAAGTCATTCTTTACGAGAAGTTTTGTTGTTAAATCTACTGTAAATTAAAAAATTTAGTAATGTAGAATTAAACGTAAGCAAAGTTATTAGTAAAGTTCGTTATAAATGCTTCATGCTAAACTATTAAAAGGTATTATTTTGGGTTCAGCTTCGCCTTGTATTTCGATATGATCTAGGTGTTGACACAGCGATGACACTGTGTCTCGTGTTCTTCTTTAATGCCTCTGCAACAGCCTTCGTTCCTTGTTTTATCACAGTGGTCATGGTTAATGGTAGGTAATATTGCCAAATTAGGTTTTTAAAAAATGCGACTTTCTTTGCTGAAATAAACAAAAAACCTATTTTATTTCCAGTTGAGTATAGGTGACTATAATTTTTAGCGAATCCTCATTATTGCATTTTAAATGTAAAATAAGATTATATCTATTTAGCCGAAATCCACGTAACTCCAACAAAATTAAACCAGACAAAAACAAAACTTTAACGACATCCAAAAAAAAAGCTAAAATATGAAGAATAAATATGTAAAAAAAACACCTTACATGTATTAAATTTTACGAACTATTAATATTGTTTAGAAAATCTGTCATTTATGGCATGTAAAATAATATGTATTCTGGAAATATTTTGTACTCAACTTTTTTGTATTGCTGTATCGAAAGATATACCGCCTTTATTGCTTTGCCTTATCAAACTATTTACAGCATCTCCCTTGGGGATAGCAAAAAATCATAGGATTATTGTTAGGGAAATGGTTGATACAAGACCTTTACTGTAAAGGAAATCTACCCGGAACCACAGTATTCAGATTATAAGTAAAATTTAAAATAATATATACATTTTTAATATAAGTTCATTGGTTAATTGGCCCATTAATAATTTAATTTTTTTATTTGGGTATCATTTTACAACAATGTATGAAAAGGTACACAAAACATTTTGGAAAATGGTTCTACTTGAGCTGTTTGTTTGTTGAAGAAAGCAGAAACATTCGATTCTGTTTGTCGATTTGTCGAACATGTCGATTCTGTTGCAGTTGGAGACATTCGATTTTGTCTGGATTGTCTTTTCAACATATATTCTGCAAAATACTTCACTTCATATAGTTTCCTTTTTGTAATTAACATTTTGTAAAGTATGGAAAGTAGTACATCAACAAATCGACCATGATACTTGACACTAGCACTTTACATAGAAAAGGCTTTCGATACCATGTGGCATGAAGGTCTGATCTACAAACTAATAACACAAAACATACCACATTACTTAATACTCATCACACAGTACTACATAATGCAGAGATATTACCAAGTTCAAATAAACGACACAACTTCCAATCCCACATCTATATCATACCTCAATTAACAACTAGGTTACATACACCTTTAGATTTATAAGGAAACATGGGAAACAGTAAACCGCAAATAAAATGAATATATAAACAAATGGTTGAAGTATACGGCATCGCATGATTTCTGTACCAAGCGTTAATGCTTGGTTAAGTATTATTTTTCTCCCGCTGGCCACTCTCAATATCATTAAGAACATCTCAATTCTCAATCTGATGATATTTCCAAAACCATGTCCACAATTCTTATATCGGAGGTACGAATAGATCACCACGAGACGGATGTGTTAAAATATAAATGTAGATGGCCCCACTTTGAAATTCAAACAGATTCATCTTAGGTAGTGTAGTATGTTTTGTACGTTAATTTTCCAACCTTCCAGCTGAAACGTGGATTAAAGATTAATTATAAATTTATGTCCTTCCTGGATTATTTTGAATAATATTTGAAAATTTTGATAATAATAATATTGTTCTATCTGAACTTTTAATTTGAGTCCTGATGCAATAAATTGTATTGCAGTTGGAGACTTTCGATTGAATCATCAGGCATGCCGTTTGGTCGTTTATTTGCAATTACTTTTTATGTCTTGTGGTTTTCTTTTTGAAGTTGACGCTTTGGAAGGTCACTTTTTCAATATGTTATCTATATATATGTATTAGAAAAATGTGACAAATTATTTTCCTGAACTTTGCAGGAATATGAATTTACTGAAGATAACCCGATGGCCGAGATTCAAAAGCCTCTCGAGAGGGGTAAACAATTTTTAGAAGAGGGCGACCTACCTAGTGCTGTTTTGTGTTTTGAAGCAGCCGTTAAGCAAGAACCTGAAAATGCCGAGGCTTGGTTACTATTAGGAACAACCCAAGCCGAAAATGAACAGGTGGGATGGGATGCGCAAATTATTGGGTTTCTTTAGCATATTGTTACATTATGGTCTTTTTCAGGTGTTTTGTGTTTCTTTTCCAAGCCCTACACGATCTTTGAATATCAATTCTGTCAAGTACATACATAATATACCGAAATGAAAATTCTATATAACTTTAAGTACTTTCCATTAATTATATATCTGCACAAGAAAAATCATGCATCATACATTTGCATGGAATCGTTACATCAATACTAACCCAATTCAGATTGAATCTTAGTGAATAAACCCCTAAATAAAAGTAGAAAGTAACCATAACTAATAGTTACATTATCATCTTACATTTATTATATTTAATGGTGAAATTGAAATGTCTTAATAAAATCAAGATATGTGTTCTAGGATCCAATGGCCATCATAGCTCTAAACAAATGCCTTCAGATCGAGCCAACGAATCTGATGGCACTAATGGCATTAGCCGTGAGTTACACAAACGAAAGTTACTACAACCAGGCGTGCACAATGCTATTGAACTGGCTGAAACATAATCCAAAATACTTTGATATAGTGCCGCCAATGAACGACGCTGATCTTTATGGGCAAGTTTCTAGTCGTTTAGTTGAGTAAGTTTGTGTCTAGAGGGCGAAGGGCATGATTGTGAACATTGAGTAATATGAGAAAGAGGTACATTTGTTTCGAGTACTTTAATGCTGTGTTTTTTAGAAAAAACAAAAGGTTGCAGTTGTGTAGAACTTTGCTTACTAATTTCATATTACTCGCAATCAGTCTTTAATACAAATATTAGCGTAATTTTGTTCTTTGCTTTGTATATATAGCTCTAATTCAAAACGTAATTATCCTGTCTTTACTAGCTTCTTTGCTTAAAAACTAACTATTTAATAGTCATTTTAATTTCAGACTCATTATAATTCCAAACTTGTTTTAAGTTGACTCATTGTACTCATTTCTCTCCATTTTACAGTAGTCAGCATAAAAAGGTTCAGGACCTTTTTATTAAGGCAGCTCAGCGGAACCCTAACGCCATTGATTGTGAAGTACAATGCGGGTTAGGTGTATTATTTAATTTAAGTGGGGAATTTAGTAAAGCAGCAGACTGTTTCCAGGCTGCATTATCTGCTAAACCAGACGTAAGTAATAAGTTTTAAGTTTTTAAGTTTCTAAATAAACTAACCATTAATCAGGATGCTAAAATTTGGAATCGTCTCGGAGCGACGTTAGCCAATGGTTCCAAACCAGAGGAAGCCGTAGATGCTTATCATCATGCCTTAAACTTGGCTCCCGGTTTCATTCGAGCGAGGTACAACGTCGGAGTGACGTGCATCAATCTACATGCTTACAAGTAATTGTTACATTATTTAATTAGTTACAAGAGGCTGTCCTTAAAAATTTGTTTTTTAACTCCACCTACTGTAAGAAAATGTCTGTTGGGTCCATTTTCTGTAATCTGTGTTTAAAGCAGATAAGAATTTCTTTTGTGGGGTACCTAATTGAAACAAGGGAAAGTAATAACTAATCTCCAATATTTCCTGGAATGGGGTAAAGCCGCTTGATTGCAAACAACTTTTTTAGTGTGCTGGATTGAATTAACTATGTATAAAATACACAAAAGTATCACCAGTTCTTTTTTAAATCATCCTTTTAAGGAAAAAAATAAATTTCATCGGTTTAGCTTGTTGCGTGTGGCAAGTGCGACGCCATTCTCATAGCCAATGAAATGCATTTTGTTTTGCACACTATTGCCAGTTTGTCGCGTCTCGATTGTGGACCGCTGGAACGCCTAAAATCAATTGTATTGCTTCAAAACAAACAACATTCATCTGAACTAGCCTCGTCTTTCATAAATGAAAAATTCGTAAAAACAACTCATTGATGACCATGGCAAATATAATAGTGTGGTAATGATGGTGGTGATGGTAATGTAATAGTTACGTACGTTAGTTGGAATACAAAGGAAATTCTGCATCTTTCTAATCTCAAAAAGTGGGTACGTACATCTGCATGTGAAGTTTAAATGATCTAGAATCCCCTTCGTATTTCTACTTACCCTTTGTAACCCTTGGAAATCTAAACCGACTTTCTTCTTCATTTTTGGATGAACAACCACGAACAGTACCTGAAAAGTTAAACATATTATTTTCACCAAAAACAGTCGACACTACAAGCTACGAATACAAATTACTATTCACACACACCCAATAAAAATAAATCGTAACTATGACACACTCAGCGTTGCCAGTTATCACATAGTTATCATATTTTAACATTTCTGATAGAACCAATATTAGCACGTATCTGTAATAAAGAATAAGAAGAAGAAAATTAAAGAGTGATGGCATCAGATTAGCTAACTGACAGATATTGTTGCAAAATTTAAGTTCGCAAAGTTGAGAATGTTGATCTAAGACAAAATAACAAATAATCATTGTAGTGAAAAAATTAATGGATTGATATTGGTAAGTGGCTGCACAAAGAAAAATGTAATCTTTTCAAAATGAATTAAAAAGCATTACATGTAATCATTGTCATTCATACATACATTGTATTGGTGGATTTATAAATTCACTTTTGGATACATTGTTCTGATCTTATAACTTTATATTTTTTTATAAACACTACTTAAACAGGTGCATATTTACAGTAGTTAATTAAATAACAATTTACGTTTATAACATTTAAGTTACAATTTTTTAGGCAATTGCTCTTAAAGCTGCTGCTTAAAATTGTGTTATTAATAAGAAATAGACATTTTCTTGCATTAAAATACCTTTCCTTTGAAAAATCTTGCTTTTTGAAAAAAGAAACCTTTTTCTTTTAGTATAACTTTTGAAGAAATCCAGTAATTTCAGAAACATTTCACCATAATTTCTTGTCTGGCCACGAGCAACACTGGCTGTAGAATTATCAACATGACGCTTAAGGGGCCCACAGATTGGTTTATTTTGTAGGGTTTTGGATGAACAGTTATAACTGCAAGGTTTTGAACGAAAGTGACAAACTTCCACTACACATGCTATGCATTGCACTGCAATTAAAACCAATGTCTGTGAGCTCCTTTAAGGGGCCCACAGACTTTGGTTTATTATTTCCGATTACTATTTAATTATTTTTCCATGTCCAGTGTTTCCTCTGGATTGCTTTTTATTTGCTTCTGCGATTTTCTTATGAATGATTACTTTGGTCATAAGCTAGGTATTGGTAAAACCTGTCTTTGGGACCTTTCCGGGGAACCATAAGATTGGAAAGAATTCAGCATTGTTAACTATTGTCCCTCATCATGAGCAAAAAAAATTTATATGCCGCTTTTGTGCTTCCCCTTAGGTATAATACACACCGAATCCTAAAGGGACTTCGGACAGTCCTTTTCAATATCACACACCAAATATAATCGTAAGGAAATGTGCCTTATAATGTTAAACACTACAATAAAATCTTCTAATCTGTTATTGCTAACAGCATTATTTTCTAGGGAAGCTGCAGAGCACCTCCTGACTGCCCTTAATCAGCAGGCGAGGGGGAAGGACGTTTTAAATTCAGGCTCAAAATCCCAGATGTCAGACACGATCTGGTCGACGTTACGGATGTGCGTTTCATTAATGAACAGGGGAGAATTGAAACCACTCGTTGACAAGAGGGACTTAAAAGAGCTCAATAAGGTGTTCGGGGTTGATTGAAACGAAAATAATCGTTTATTTACGCAGTTCAAATGATAAAAAAACGAAGAATAACTATTTTTATACGTGAAATAATTATTACATTTATTGTGGGATTTTGATATTTTTACGTCGTAATGTATTTGGAAGGTTATTGTTATTGTTTTTGGAAGTGTATTGTTTTGAAAATGTTGAAGTTATATTACCGTGTCTTATTCTTATTCGTAAGGTACTCAGTTTACCTGTTAATTATATTTTGGAATTGCAAATGAACAAAAAAGGACGAAGTAGTTTTAGTTAACCTTTATTCTCATTAAATAACTAAGTAAATCATATCGCCTAATATTACAAAATTTACAACTGAAATCTTCCTATAATCTATAAATAACATTGTCAAGGATCTACTGATATAACCTTCGACAAACTTAAACCCTACTTTGTAAGTAGGTTTAAATACAATAAAATTAACCTTAAATATTTTACACAGCATTAATTATAAATAAAGAAATTTCTGTTTATTCAAAATGAATCAAATTTTGGGCAATAAATCAAAAAGTAATAGATGGGTATAAATTTATATTCAAAGGCAATGCTCTTATAACTGTTTAGTTCTGTGTTCTTTTAATATAAAATTAACAAATTCACATCAATTATCGCTGACGTTTGTTTCTAAGTTTGTACCTTTTTTGCGTTTTTGGGCTGTGATTTCTCGTTCTAGTCGTATTTGCAGATGTGTAAATAATTTATTGGAGTCCTCTATGCTGGCCTGGAGAGAAAGACAAAATTAAAATAAAGTTGATTCAGTAATTTACAAAAATTACCATTATGAGAAAAACTTTAATTTCACCATTTGCGTCCAGAGCTGTTAACCTAATGCTCCTCTCGCTGGCCTTGTCTATGGTCATCTCAGCCCAAATCTACATGAGAAATAAAAATTGTGTTATAAAAGTGAAAAGTAACAAATTACTATCGTAGCATTAGAAAAAAAAATAATGGAAAGCTAGAAATTCATCCTCTGTGAAAACAAATGGTTTCGTTTAGTCTTAAAAATATACCTTTGTGTTGAGGATCACTCTTAAGCTTCCAGTAGTTCTGAAGACTATTCGGCTAGCTATGTGATCATCCACTTGAAAGTCGTTTAGTCTTAAAGTTCCTCTACCCCTCTCCTGCCAACTGCCAGAAACTTTATCAAACGAGAACAACTTGCATGAAACTTTCAATATATTGTTTTCATTTTCCTCTCCCGTGATGACCTCGACTTCCTCATATTTTCGCTTGGAAGTTCTAGACTCTTCATATTCCCTAGCTGATTCACTGAGAGATTTTACTTCCTTATCTTTTGGTACAACCTCGTTTTTGTTCTCACACTTTATTGCACTACTAAATAGCATTTCACTGGTAACCATTTTGGTACCGTTAGAACTCGCACTAGAAGATGATGTTGGTTCAGTAGATTCCAATTCATTCTCATTAGCAATAACTCTGTCTTTTAAGTTTTGCCCGAAAACAAAACTACAATTCGAAACACTAGCGGCAGTGCTTGTCGATTGGTGATTTGTCGTGTTTGAATTTGACGGCGATTTTCTGTTCTCAGACAATAAAGGTAGGAACTTGGGAGGCTCGCCATTTGTCGCTATCCTTAAGCCCTTATCACCGTTCTCCGTTATCAACTTTTCGCTGGGAGCTTCGCTAGTCCTTGCAAATGGATTCAACTGAGGTACATTATTTACATTGAGCTGGGGCGGTTTCAAGATGCTCCAAGGCCTAAACGAGGGGCTGCAAATCTTTAAACCTTCTAACGTTTGCTCCGATGATTCTTTCTTCTTATTATCTTCATTTTCTGAAATAACAAATAATCGTTCCATTAAGACTTTAATTCAAGGCAATCCAACAAATAACCCATAGGTTCAATTCAGCACTTCAATTTAGTTTTGTCCAAAAACTGTCAATTTAAGGCTGCCATTCTAGTAAACAAATGCAAGTTTGTGACAATTTATTTGCAAACAAACGACAGGTTGCTTTCTTTAACCAAAGCCTTTCACAAATCAACCCAATGTAGTAACATAGACTGAGCACACAATCAATTTTGAACGGCAACATTATTCAAGACGACAATATTTCATTAGTTTTAGCCTCTCTCGTTCTCTCGTGATGATGTGGAATGAGAACGCAGCATGTGAGAAAGAAAGAGAAAGAACTTTGAATCCTATACGTAAGACAAAGATAGAACAAACAACGCAAAAAAACATGATGTCCTCACTCGGCTAAATGAAATCCTTAGTTTATGTGTAATAAGGTAAATGAATAATGAACACTAAAGCTTTGTAGTGCATGCACATTTCAAGCTTCGTTTAACTAAACTCAATTTGGTTAATCTAGTAATGAAGAATTGGGACTAATCGGAAACAAAGTAGCCATATTATGCAGTGACTTATATGACTTCAGTTACACTAAAAGTGAACTGCATGGATATAATTAGTCAGTCATTATTAAGTATAGTTGCCACATCCTTACAGTATTTTTTTTACTATCGATCCACTACTTAGTAGATTCAGTAGATTGGCTGTTCTTTAACTTAACTGTGCATTTAATTGAAGGAAAAAATCATCTACTATACTACTTGCACTTTGTCTGTCTGAAATATATTGTATAATATCAAAATTTGGTTGTCAAACAAATCACTTGCAGTTAGATTCAAATAGAATAAAAATGTTGTGAAGAATTTGTGTGCCCGATTGAATTTAGTTTGGTTAGTAACACAGTCATTTTCAATCTACATTTACTCTCAGACATGGAATTTGTTTATAGCTTACTTTAATTAAAACAGTATATAAATGATACATTTCTTTCATCAATAAATAATGGACACCATTATACGTTGCAACAAGTGGAATAAATGACAACGGCTGTAATACTGACAGTATAGCTATGTTAATTTGTTGTATGAACATTCTAATTGAGTATGTAATGAAGTGATTTTTGTACTCATATCACAGACCTATTATGGGTATATGTGGGTGACATACTGTGATGTACATACTATATACACAAGAATATTACTGTTTGCTCATTTTTGTAATACACTATCTTAAGACTGTCAAAACTGATTGCTTTAATGCTTTTGGTCTGAGGAAAATTATAAATTCCGTTTTGTAAAGTAAAAGTAAAAAGTAAAAGTAGCCTCAAATGTTGTCAGTGTCGGAACTAATTCACTATTTTTTCACATTTGTGTCTTAGGTAGGTAAAATTTAAATTTTCTTTAAGTTTTAAGCTTGAGATCAACTTCTCACTAAATGTTTCAATGATAACAATGTAAAAGATGTTTAAAAATTTAAAACACATTTAAAGTCACCCTTTTATTTATAAACATATTTTAATGTTAAAATGGATTTTAGCTTAAAATACGTTTAGAGTGTGTTTCAATAAGGTAACCTATAAGTTAATAAGTTCAATAAGGAACTTATATGTTAAGAATACACAGAACAAAACTGTAATTACATCTGTGAAAAACATTCTAAATGTATTTTAAACCAACATCCATTTTAACATTAAAATGCATTTATGAATAAGGCCATAAGTTGTTTGTCGGTTTTGCTAAACTAAATTTTTGAATAAAACAAAAAATTACTTCAAAGAATATAGTAAAGAAGCACGAAATCATGACTAAATGGTGAGTAACTCTTGAGTCATGAACAACATAATATGGAGTAATAGTCAACCTTTTCTGTCCAGAAAATAGGCAGGATTAATGGAAACCAGATTGAGCAGAAATTATTGTTTACTGTTTACTTTTGCTTGTTGGGCAGAAGTTGTCAAAAGTTAGTTACAAAAGTTGATAACTGAAAAACAAGTTATGGCAATCATTTCAGCTTTTGCAAAAGCATTAAATTTAATTTCAGCATAAATGCATAGATACATTTGCTAAAAGAGCACTTGGAAGACTTCATTAAAAACTGAACAGTTGGATAAAATAATAAAATTAACTATTCTAAAGTCTACAATTTATGTTACCCCTGGGGTAGAATTGCTGACAGAATTAAAAAATATTCCAAGTTATAACACTGCATACTTTTCTGAACCCAACTGAGATTGGAAATTTTATGGTACCACTATTACAGCGGGTGATTATAAACTATACCTATCTAAACTGTAATGGAGAATAAAATAAAAACAATGATTCCATACCAACAGACTGAAGTAGGCTTCCTCATAAACAGATATATTTAAAATCATCTATTATATAAAGTAATATGAACTTATAATAAATAAGTAAACAAATGAACCCTTATTATAGAAAACTCCACCCGTTCACCATTCAACAACAGCAATGTTGTTTAAATTCTCTTATTCAGCAATGTCCTATGAATTATTGCAGACCTTATTGATCTAGACTTGAGGAAAACTTGTCTATATTAGTCAATTCAAGATTAAAAGTAGTTATTATATATATTATTTGATCAAAATTAATTACTGAAAGTTTTTTGGTGTAGGTGCAAACCTGGTTTTTCTCACCTTCACACTTTACAGGACCTCTAAAAAGGTGTTAATTGTGCTGTGGCTACATGGTGAATTGTAAAGTGAGTTGTGGACCTTTCCGAAATTCATGTTATGTGCAGTTTGGTAATTTAGTTTTTCACATCCCTACCTTCAAATGAATTGAAAATGGTTGCAAATTAATGCGACATTTGAGTGTTCCTGACACACAACTCCACCAAGTGAAATCACATGCGACCACTAGACACCAACCCTATTGGTTCTTAAATGCCTTAAATACCTTTTTTAAAACGATCCTCGGGGGGAGCATCGACTCTCATTATTATTGGAGACTGCAACACACTAGGTTTGATAATGCTATCACTAGCTCCTGAAAAACGACCCATCTGTTAGGAAACATCGCCGTATCGACCAATCGCGGAATTAGAAATGCGTCTCCGTAGGTAACAAATATGAACGACGCTATGAAATCTTACATACCTTTACGAGGCTCCGCCATTTTTGAATTTTCGTTTGTAAATTTACTTGTTTCCATTTCTCGCATTCTTTACAACTACAATAGAAGTAGTTCGAAGCGTGTTAGGTCAAATGTACGGAAGGAACTCACGAGACACAGAAGTGTTTTTCGATTTTAAGAAAACATTCAATAAAATCGTCAACGTCGTTGATTGTTAACACTTTAGTGTCGATGATCAAAAAGTTAAACTGTTTGTTATAGCACGAATACTCTTACAAATGATGGAAACGTTTACTTTTGCCAAATGAACTAATCGACGCGAATAAGTTCCAGTCCTAGCTAACTCGTCTACGTTCGTGTTGTTCTACGTTCTATGCCGCACCACATCGTGTCTGTGTTGATTGTTACACAGTGTAAACACAAACAATAATACAATAGGATGAGGTTAACGCTGATTGCTTGTTGATGTTGCCTTGGTAATTTTAGTGGGTGAGTAACACGGGCGAGGGTAGGCAGCGGACATTCGTTAACCGATAGCCATGGGTTGCTGCGATTCGGAAGAAAATGAAGAACAGGGCGGTGAACATGTCGATAGAAAGTGTACGGACGTGTTCTGGTTGTGTTTGTATGTCCTCTTCTGGTTTTTAATGGTAAGAGAATTTTTGCATGATTGTTCACGTACCTGTAATTACTCACAATTACTGTAGGTAAAACTTTTAAATGGCTAATATGAGGTTTCAACCTCTTACTTCTACCTTCATCAAATTTCATCGTGGTATTTATCAGGGAGTGACAAATCAGGTGATTCTAATTGTAAACAAGAGGAGATGAAGGAAATTAATTGAAAAGCATTTACGTGACTAATTCCTAAACCAAAGCAAGTAATAGAAAGAGAATGAATACCTTAAGTGGGTTATTCTAACATGACAACCTCATCAGCTTAATGTAGATAATTGGTTTTGTGAAATTTTCAAACACGCCTGATATTATCTGTGGTGTAACAAATGATATTCTGATTTATGCTACAAATTTATAAGTACTATGTGCTTGTCAGAGACTATTAATAAAATTCAATCAAAGTGATGTTAAAACGTCAGGAAAAAATATACAATTTTCAGTAATCAAAATTAAAATCGTCAATATTTTAGCAAACAGAATACCCTTAAACTGGGAGGGGGATGCTCCAGTTAAGAGACTCTGATCGAGTCGGAACATGAAATTGGTATCTTACCATATCAGCATAAAGACTTTACAATAACATTCGTGGTTCGCCCCATATGATAATAGTTCTATCTATCTCCATAGAGAATCCTCTTCTATCCATGTTTTATATACTTGACATGCCACACATATCAGAAAGTTGTCCCATTTCTGATTATGGCAAGTATCCCCCGCAAAATAGCCAATTTAACCATAATCTTTTCAAGGTTTTGACTCTCATAGGTACCCATTCTCCTTTTTCATTGTCTCGATATGTTCTAGAAAAGTTTATTTATTATTTTTCATGAATTTTGTCACAATCTTTCTTTTCTATAATATGTTCCATGTAACTTTGTATAAAATCTATCGATTCATTTCTCGCTTCGACCAAAACCCGGGAACATTTAATCAGACCTTTCTTGGATCAATATTTACCTCTAGTAAATTTTATTGAAATCTCTCTGTTACTCTCTCCTTAACCAGGGAACTTCTGTAAGTAATATACGGTCATATAGTAAATACTTACCCTCTTATCCATAAATGGATTTTAGCTTGAAATGCGTTTAGAATGTATTTCAGTAAGGTAGCTATAGTTACCTTCATGTTAAGAATACACGAAACAAAACTGTAGTTACATCCGAGAAACTCAAGCTAAAATCCTTTTTAACGTTAACATGCGTTTATGAAAAAGACTGTTAATAGATAATCAAAGAAATCACATTCACATAATATGTATAGTTCACCAATAGTTAAATGGTTTGCTTCTATAAGTAGCTTTGACGGGGGTTGACTGTTGCTTCACTTTGATCCTGTCAAGGGACAGAAATACTTAAAAATGGTATAAACTCTGATATCGTCAAAAGAGAAAATTAAGGGAAAATCGTGGCACAATTAGTAGTGGACAATTTTAGTAGAAGTATATATATATATATATATATATATATATATATATATATATATATATTTATATATATTTATATATATATATATATATATATATATATATAAAACTATATTATTTATTATATTATTATTATTATTATTATTTTGCATCTTTAATCCAATGTGGTACATATGTACAGTTGCCAAAGAAACTCATGCTGAAAGTACTGTTGCTCTGGATATGACTAGCATTTTATACATTCATAAGTAACATGAAAATAATGACAATAGGAATTTTAAGCATACAGTATTTTAATATGCCAAAAGTATTTTAAGATACGCTAAAAATGTATTATTATGATTACTATTTGGGTTCATACTGTGATTTAATTGATTACATTGTAGAAATCATAAAACGCTGCTGGCTTTGTAGTAAAATGTTTACTTCAATGTTACTTAAAATGAGTATGAACTGTTCTTTATTAATTCATTCATCATATTCGACTTCTCTTTTACAAAATCTAATTAAGAAAAAATTAAATGTACTAAATAGATTTATGAATATTTCAATATATGAAGAATGTCCTGCGATTTATAATAAATTCAATGATTTATTTCACTCGAAAAATATGTGATATTTCTTATAACACATAACAAGCAGAATATTTACAAACTATCATAATAAAATCGTAAAACACTACAAGTATGAGAAGAAGAGGGTACGTGAAAATATGTGATACATAGTAGGAGAAGTTTTTTAAGAATAATTTTATAGAATTCGTGACTTGTTTAGCAAACGGCAGTTTTTGATTAAAATACCTAACGGAATCAAGTGAGGATATGACCAATTGCCAGCCATATCCTTCCGATTTTCTGTCCCTCATTAAGGAACATGCATATGCTCTTTGGACATTTAATCAACATATAAAAAGACAGCTTTCAAGTTACCAGTGCATAAATATAAAATCTATTTTGGAACATTAACAGTAGTATAATAATTAAATTTGATAATTTCTTTTCAAATATTATCGTTACTTTTAACAATTTATCAACATTGTTCAGCTAACACTTTTCAGTAAAAACTAATATTGTAAAAGAACTTTTCCAGGAAATAGATTATATACCCTCAAATTATCTGCTTTACAACATCCTGTGCTCCTGCAGGAAGTTGATAAGTTCCCTATTTGGAGTAAATTTTTTGTGTATTTTTAATCAGTGTGCTAGGATTATGTTATTTTATCACCAGAATCTGGGATTCTTATTGGACTCTCAATAGTAAAGTTGTAACAATTTGACTTGCCTTCAAGATGAATTTTAATTTCTTTAAATTGGTTCTGAAGTTTCAGGAAAATTGTTAAAAATTAGGTTTTTTGGCAAAATTTATAAACGATCATAGATAACAATGCTGATGATGGTCATAATGAATAAGTGAAATTATACATAGAGTAATTACGTTGCTGACAATATTTTCTTGAAAAATAAAAGAAATATTTTTAATTTTAATGAAAGATGAGAATGTTTTGTCTCATTTAGGGGTACTAAAAACCACATCAAATAACTAACTATAACATACTTCTGGAAATCTTCTTGTAGCCCAAAAGCATTGATTCTCTCTTTTGCCGCCTGTTTTCTCTCTTCTGTCCAACTACTACCCTTTTTTCCTCATCATGGAAGCCCTTAAATTTCAGTTAAAGATCAGATCTTTCATTCATCCTCTTAATTTGGTCCATTGCTTTCAAATCCTTCCTCATTTCCTTAAACTTTTTTTCAGAGACTTTCGACCTGTGTCCAGTATAGTAAAAATTTGCTTCGTTATATTTGCTTCATTTGCTTCATATACTATTCGTCTGTTATCTTAGGACCCATTATTTTGTGAAGGATCTTGCGTCGAAACTTCTCGACTTTTCACTTAATCCAGCCTTTCCTGTCATTCTGGGGCATTCACTTAACACACAGACATTCGGTTTTTACCTCTGTGTTGTAGTGTCTGGGTTTGTAGCTTTTCTTGAGATTACCTTTTTCTTGTATAAAACGTTACGTCCTATGAAAAGTAGCAGCTGTGTTCGTTCTCCTGCTGTGTTTTGCTTCTCCTTCTATTTTACAGTACTGTGTCGCTAAGTGATGAAGTGCTGTTGAGATGTTTGTTATGTATTTTGTTTTCTTGAAAGGAATTTAGAGCTTTTCCGCTTGTTACTTCAAGATATGTTTTTTGATGGAATCTCCAGATGATCAACAATAGCAAGACAGTTGACTCTGACGCCATTCTTTGAACGTCCAATGTAAACTTTGTTCAGTATTTTTTCTCAGCTAATTCCTTTTTCCATTCTCGGATAACCTTCTCTAACGTGGAGTTGAAGAAGACTCACACTTCAATTTTGATTAAAAACTCTTTGGAGAGTTCTTTAGTGAACTTTACACTGTTTTATGGTCGATTGCATCAAGACATCAAATAATATCTCCTGATTGATTGAATCAATACTTTCTTAAAGTCAAAGAAGATTACTACCAAATCTTTTAATTATTTACTCACCAGTAGTATACATGTACAGCATTAAATTGAAATCAAAAGATTATATTTTTCACACCATACATCACATCCTCCATAGGTAAACATCATTACCCAAGTGATGGACTGGTTAAATCACTTCCCTAAGCTTCACTTTAAAAACATCTGCAATGGTTTTCCGTTTGTCTTCCACATCACAGTATTGCATTTGATGATGTCATTCTTCTTCAACTTTGATTCAGTAATGCCTCAGCTGAGTAATAACTTGGTTACTTTTACTTGGACCGATCCTTAATGCCTATAGGACGTCCCTTATCAGCCAATGAGACGAGCTATGTTGAGGACCTATCTATCCAAGTCCACTTTCTTAAAAGTACTGAAAGCCCCATACTCAATTCTGAGACCTTCAGTCTATACCATGCATAGTGTATATGTAATATTAAAAAATTAAAATGCTTAATATTTCCAATACAGATTGAGCTACACTTAGAGGGACTAAAAAACAGTGACCAATATATTTAAAATTAAAGTGTTCAATTTAATTATTCCAGTGCAATATGGCAAATGACACTCATTAGTTTTAAAGTAAACGACAACATTATAGCAAAGTGTTTCACTCATATTCATCATCAAATATTGATGATAATTCTAGATTCTAGATTAGGATTCTAGTCGATATATTTCTTGTGTAATAGGTTGTTACCTCTCCAGTAACATTTTTCAATATATCAATACTGCTAGAGCAGTTATTTTACCGAAAGTTAGAGTCTCTTATCGTGTTAACCAAAATAATTTGTACGGGGCATTTATAATACTATATTCTAACTATTCTAGCCCTCCTTTCCCCATACATTTGGTATATTCAAAAGTATTTAATTCTTTTTCCTTTTTAAGTTAATTGTTTCTATTAACTCATTTCTGGTTACTTGTTCACTACTTTTTATTGTACGATTTATTTCTTGGTTACTCTGTTCAGACCATTATCACATGTACTTAGTAAACAAACTTGATGGATGGCAACAATGACTTTTCAGAACGGTTATTGATTTCTGTACATCATCAGTTTTTACTCGTACAGTTTAGTGATTGATGACGTATTAATGTGCCTCACACTCCAGGCCATAATCGATTTCTTTATTAATATGGTTTATGTTAAAATCAATTTGAAATACCAGGGGTGCAAGAAGGACCTTTTTTAAAAATTAATGTTGGATTCATTCTGCAATGAAATAAATTGCATGAGATAATTGAGGTCTTCAGTTTTTCGATGATAATTTTAACTTGTAAATTAATTTTAGTTTTTCTATTTCGCAGGTTGTAATTGCAGCCTTCTCATTTGTATATGGCAACCCGTTAAGAATCATCAACGGCAGCGATTCATTTGGAAACACTTGTGGAACGAACAAAAATAAAGTCATGGGCGACATGGCTCTAACAGGCATCGATACTTCCAATAAGCCATACTTGTTATTCTATGATACGAAGACTCTTAAAGAATCCTTAAAAATATGTGTCAAAGAATGCCCCAAACAGACCTTATACACAATTCGAGACATTTATAATTATCATTTGCAAGGTATCGATTTGTGCAAGTATTATTTTAACTATGTGGATCTACAGCATCCTAATGCCACTACTCTGAGTGGACCGTTTGGACCATGTCCTGTTTTGCCAGTATATGAAAGGTTTGTATGTTGAAATATGAATGGTCATGTTAATTTACTTATTAACAATATTCTAGTACTCCGGTGTTAAACCGTTGTGTCCCAAAACCCGTGAAGGAAGTGACAGAAGCCATACTCAGTAACTTTTATAGAGTTTTGAATAGTTGGGATACCATTAGGCAAATTTTAACTGATTTATACAAAACATGGAGGGAGATATTGGGTTTAACACTTTTATCTTTACGTAAGTATAGTAAACTTATTTGTTGACAGAATATTTTAATGGTGTTATTAGTTGTTGCATTAAAATAAATCTAAATTATATTGTTTGTTATAAAAAGCTTGAAATTGTTCACTAACTTTATTTATGTCTAATTTTCAGTTGTTTCCCTTATCACTATCGCGGTTTTACATTGTCTAGCACATATAGTTTCTTACTTCATCATGATAGGCTTCTGTGTGGCTAGTATAGCAGGTACAGCTTATTTATGGTACACATATTTCGACCTGAAGCATGGGTTAGATAAAACTCCACATCATTTGTTATTAATAGAGTCAATACGAAACGAAACTGCATTCTTTTGGTACTCGATCATAGCAACTGTGATTACCGTAAGTGACTCGTTGGGTAAAAAGTGTAGAGTAGTAAAGTATTTATTTATTTTCAGGTCATAATTATTCTAATCATTATTTTCATGAGAAAACAAATAGATTTCTTGGCGGACCTTTTCAGAGAGACATCCAAGTGTGTGATGCACCTGCCGACTTTGTTTTTCCAGCCGATATTGACTTTTCTCATCCTCATACTGTTCTTTGCATTCTGGCTCTTTGTTGTGGTAAATTCAATATACCGACTTTTGAAAACTGAGCTTTGCGCAAAATACGTCTGTTTTAGTTGTGTCTCGCGACGGCCTCATACCCAGAGAAAACCGACGTAACGTCCACACTTACGAATTCCTACATTAATCCAACAATTTTACCCACTGGAACGACCCTAACACCGAAGAGCGTGGACGCCTCCATAGCAGAACGGATAAAGAGTAATTTTCAAATAATTATAGTTCTCACGCACTAATCTCAAATGCATTATTGTGGATACAAGGATGAGTGATGTCAATTATTATTTTAGCTGTTTAGTAATTTCGGAAACGTTTCGAATTCCGTTTTAATGAAATGATGTTCAGTAAAGGTTGTTTGTTGTTCTTGAGCTAATTTAAGTATTAATTACCAGAATAGTTTTGGTCACAGAAAATGACATCAGTTCTAAATTTAAATGCAGTATATTAGATAATTGTGTGAAGAAGGCAGATTTTCATGTCTATTAACAATGATCAAAAGTAGTTTATTTCTGGGTATATAATTTACAACTGCATTTGAATACATGAAAGAAAATAGAATGAAATTAAATGAAAACTAAGAAAGCACTAATTTTCATTTAAATATAATAAATATAGCCTTTAGCAGTAAATATTAGCTCAAGTTTAAATCTCACGCATTTTTGAGCCGTGAAAAATAACATGAAAATATATGTGGTTGTCAATTAACAATATTAATTGTTAATGAATACCATTTGGAATTACAGACAATCATTGAAGCTCTTCTTTGTTTTCAGTCACAGTCGTTGAATATGTGGATGCTTCATGGGTGAAAGGAATGTGGTGGGTTTATTTCATCGGGCTTATATGGACATCTGAGTTCATAATGGCCTGCCAGCAGATGGTGATTGCAGGTTCTGTGGCACATTGGTTCTACAGGCATAAATATAAGGATAATGGCCATGTTTGTTATGCGACCTGTAAGTTAATAAAGTACCACTTAGGATCGGTAGCACTAGGCTCTTTGGTCATAACCGTCTTCAAAATTCCCAGGTTGATTTTCATGTATCTGCATGAGAAGTAAGTACGTAGATAAGATGAATTCACTTGAAAGAAAATACACCAACTTGAATGTTCCTTACATTCATTTTTCGCTACAGGTGGACCAGGGGTAAAGGCAAAGGAAGCGAATGTGCGTCTTGCGGATTGAAATGTTGCATTTGCTGTTTTTATTGCTTGGAGAAGTTTCTTCGGTACTTGAATCACAATGCTTATACCGTCATCGCGATAGATGGGTCAAATTTTTGTAAAGCGGCAGGGACTGTAAGTTTCAATACCATGCATGAAATTAAGTGTGTCTATTGTCTAAATACTGTCATATAGATTATTTATTTATTTATTATATATAGATAATTATTTATTTATCAAATTGCAATTGTTTTTACCTAAGCTGTAAGATTTGTAGTGTGACTTACTATTAACGCATGTAAATTTATTTATTATTATCCTTGAACTTCTCAGGCTTTTGAAGTTTTGACTTCTCATGCACTACAAGTGGCTACGATTAACAGCCTAGGAGATTTTATCCTCTTCTTGGGAAAATGTTTCGTAACTGCGGTAACAGGATGTGCAGGCTTGGCACTGTTCAGAAGGGACGCTGAGTTAACATTTTATGCAGCTCCGACCCTTTTGGTGTGCATTTTTGCGTTTTTCGTGGCTCACTGCATACTCTCCTTATATGAAGTAAGTTATGCCTGCCTAAGAGTTGTAACAGGAGTTATCCTCCGTTTCTATTTTAGATGGTTCTAGACACTGTTTACCTTTGCATGTGTCAAAGTGGAGACGCCCCAGATGGTATTCAGATGCAGAACCTGGGCGTGACCAACAACGGTAACACAACCGCCCCACAAAATGCTGAATTGGAACAATTAGATAAGTAATTTTATTATGTGGAGTTTATTTTATCTTTACAGGCACAAGGAATATATTTTTATAGATTCTAACTTTACAATAACTCAGAAATAATATTCAGGGATGTATTTTTGTATTCCAACGTTTTGTTTTGAACAAACGTTTCAAAAAAGAACTGAAAACTTTTTTGATATAAGTTTTGTTTTATGCAGATATTCTTAGAGAAGTTATAATTTTTATTGAATGATCTTGTAGAATTATAAGGTTTATGATTGTTAAGGTACTCAAATATTAAAATTAATCAGATTTGTAGAAGTTTAACCCTTAAGTATAAGACAAATTACCTCGAGTAAATGTTAAATTTATTACATATTTATGAAGAGTGTACTGAATCCTTCATTGAGCATATGGTACTTCTTGGACACAGGTTAAATGATAATAGATGTCTATATTTATGTTAGTCCTGTATTTGTGCTGAGCAATGAGACTCAGAAATGTAGTGATACAGGATTGTTTAAAATATTTGTGTATTTCAGACTAAATTAAATAGTGTATCATTAACTAGTAAGTGACACTTATAGGAGTTATGCCATTGACACATATACCATTATAATAATAGTCCTTTAACATCATTTTGGATTACAATTATGAATGGTCACCATCTATATTTCAAGAAACGAACCACTTTTTCTTGTTCATCTGTATTTCCTACATACTTATATTGTTGCGTTTTTAGTTATTGAGTTTTTCATTTTCTACCTTTATTAGTTTTCACAAATAATTCAATTCAGTTCAATGTCGGAGCATCCCTAACCCGATCTAATAGGATATAGTTTCAACCCTATCCTGAAGCAGGTGTACGATGTGTACTAAGGTACTAAACAAACGATCCAAAGTGACCTATTTTTATCATTGTCTTCTGTAGAAGAAGGGTGACGAGAAAATTTCGCTTCCAAATACTCCTCAATATTTACACAGGTATTCTATTAAACACAATAATTAATAGCCTCAGCAGCTGTACACAATCAGTTCTCAGAGGGCTCAAACAAAAAGGCCCTTGGTACCCTACACTCTTCTTATAAAAGATAGAGGTAAATAAAAAAGTATAATTATATTGCAAAAGTATGAGTCAATACAAATGTGTCGCCCCATCGTTATGATGGACACCCTCATAATGATGGTACATATATCAATGGCATGGCATGGTGCATCAGTTGATCAATTGATGTCTTGTCTTATGTACTTAAAGGTTAAATTGGATTTGTTGAAAGTTGTTTTCTCAGAAAGGTGTATTTTTAAAGTCTTACTCTATACGCATTCTTGTTAATAGTTGCTTTCAATGTGGTAATGTTTTGTTGATAAAGAAAGCTCAAAACCGTACTGCCGTTCAAAAGTTGGTTCATTAGTAGAATGTACCAATCATTAATCAAAAATATTACTGAACAGTAAATATTTATATATATGCTCATAACTTGAACTTGCAAAACGTTACTTTTGTTTTATGTATAAATTTATATATGAGGATACATTTTTTGATAAGTTTAACATTTCATACTTTTCGAGTAGAGTATGCATACTTAATTCTACACATTTTTATTATGAATGTTTGCAATTCTGTTTAAAACTGCACTTTTTTTGAATCGCTTCAGCATAACTTTCTTGCAGATACGTACTTCTAATTATATCAAGTAGGTTTCAACTTTAATACCTTTCGCTGGGTATATACCTTTCCCTTAATATTTGTTATTTAATACACTTGACTTCCATTTTTACCCGATTTTTCAGAAAATAAGATTTTAAACGTTGTTACGCAGTTAATATATCATTGCTCGTTTTATTCTGTAATTATATAATTTTGATATAATCTATATATTTCAACAATACTGGGAAAGCATGCGACCTATTGACTTTATTTAGTTTATACATTTGCACTAAGAACATGACTGAGTAACGTAGTATTATTTAATTTGTGATTTGATTTTTTTCTTTTTTACAAAAACCACTTTTTATCGTGTGAACATTATGTAAGTAATACTTTACGCATAAGCACACACTATTACTCGTGTGAACTAATTTATTGTTTTTGAATAAATTTATTCTATTCCTCAATATTTAAGTTCCATCAAATACTCGCCCAATAGAAGCAATTGATGAAATGCACATGCTGCGCATTCTTTCATATATACATTCTTTGATTTTGAAGATATCAGTAGTAAATTCAGCATTTCAAACTACAAATTAATGGAAGCAGGTAAAATATATTTCAATTAGGTATATCGTTACAATAACAGATTTTAACAATTTGTACAAGTTCATTATAAGTCACAACAAAATATCCGTAATCATGATTACTCAAAAAAGAAACGAACTAGCTTACATGTCATTTCAAAACCTTTTAAGAAATTACACAAAATATTCAGTTACTCTCACAAGAAAAAATCCAGGTTTTGTTGATGTCAGCTAGTTGTTGACTAGTAGGTTAATCACAGAAAACACTGTATGGGGCGGGTTTTTAAACTTCGCCAGTAGGCTTTGGAATTAAAATTCATATATGTATTGAATTATACGAATACTCTTCCGAGTTTTCAAAACCTACTTGAGGTCAAGTTTAAGAAAACCGTTTACTTTTCATCACAAAATGTAATACGTATTTTTTATTAAAATTACGATGCCTTCTAATTGAAGTTATATACAACGGAACAACTTTTATTGTGTTAATAAAAAGTGATACCCTTTTTCACGTGGAACACAATAAACACTATCTCAAATTAAAACAGACCTTTCACTTTCATAGGTCATGTTTTATTACAAATTTATAGATTTTTAGAAACTAGTTCTTATATCTTTCCAAAATACCAGCTGTCTTTAAATAAAACCATAAAATCCATCAAATTAACAATCCCTGATTAACTCATTTCATAATAGTAGGACTTTATTGAATTTTTTAAGAAATGAAATCATTGTGTGAAATTCTACAAAAAGGCGTAAGTTACCAAATTATCATGAACAATATACTATTATTGCTATCTTGCATCGATCTCAGGTTTTGTTTTATAAAAATTTTACAGCTACTTAGACTTACAGCTAAAAACGTCTTATAAGTAGTAGGAGGACCGTCCTCGCATGAGGTTTTTTCGCTACATAGTACAATATGTTACAAATCACATTTTTATAAAAGGTTCATTTTCTTTTGATAAACTTTGTGCTCTCAATAATATCCACTACGTTTCTGAAACATGTTAGAAAGTGGATATTATTTTCTTGCTGTCCTGGAAAATACTCGACAGCATGGAATCCGGATAATCCGAGTAATAGAGAGATGTGCAGTTTCTAAGCGACCTAAACAGGTAACAAAACAATCCAGAGTATGAAATGTAGTTATAAAGACCTTAAACAAAACAATCCGTCATTTTAAATAAGGAGGTTCCTCTGGTACAGTCATTAAAAGGGAGCGTATCAAATATTGTCGTGAACTTGCAGAGTATAGGGCATTGTTGCGTTGTTCGACAAATGCACGAGAGAGATAAGTGAATGTGCCCTGTTAATTTTGTTATACACAGGTCATCTAAAGCAAAACTGGTCGCACGTGCTCGGTGACGTCATATACTGACACCAACTGTAACAGAGAGTAGACATACAAATGTTATAGCGAAAAATGAAATAACTTATACAAATGCCCTTAAGAATGTTCGGGTAAGTACCATAAAAGAATTTACCTGCTCTAAACAATGCCCGGTAGTGTGTGGATTTGCCAATATCTTTTACGACCCCCTTTAGTGGCCACTAATCCTTTTCGACCTGAGAAGTCATTTGATTTTTCGCTAAAGAAGGTATATACGGAGATTCAAATTCGCGCGCATATTTTACGTTGGTAACAATTAGAGATGTTATCGTTTCCACTTTAGGTTCGACCATACTGCGATTTGACTTACAGCTGAATTTATAGTCTGCATTAAATACAATCATCAAGATTCAAGTTTACCAACTACCCTTTGATAGAGCATGTTTATGAGTTGATTACTGAATATATGTGTATGTAACATGCCAAAAAGTGGCGACGTCCATTGTATAACTTTCTCATATGAGGCACGAACTCTATTAAGATTACAAGTTCTTAGGTTTTCAAGAGTAAAGCGCCTTTTGGGACGATTATAGAAAAAAATGTTTCAAATAAAAATTATCGATATATCATAGATGTCAAGTTGCGAACTTGGAAATATATCACTAGACAATTATGAATAGCGAAATACTCTCAAGAGCAAGTAACACCGTTAGATTAATATCAATTGATTTCTTCTTTCATAAGTATCCTAAATCAATTAAAATTTAACCAAAATTTAATTGGAATTTACTACTAATAGATTTTCTTAAAATTCTGTTAAATCCTCAACTGGAGGAAACTCCTTAAAAGTATATTATATTCATAATATATTCATATATTCGTATAAATATATTCATTAAAATGGGCTCTTTGGACACTTTGAAACAAGACCTCATACTTTCATAACTTTATATTAAATAAACAACGTTAGCTTTAGATCCTATCTTATCTTTCTTCAACGTTAAAACAGAATAAATTGTGTAATATCCAATTGTAACTTTTCTAAAGTTTTTGTTGTGTTATTACTTCAAAAGTATAAAGATACATAAATCCCTGTCAACTAGCATCAAATATCTCTAAAAATAAGTTGACATTCGGGGTGCAATGGGTGTCGAACAATTGGAAACCCTACTCTGAAAGTACAGCAGAAAATCTTGTAACAACGGTCACCTGTACAGGGAAATCAATTGACAAATTTTATCTCCAACACTAAAAATTAGATACACTTTAGCTCTGTAATATTGCTCCGTTTCTAAAATACAAAAATGAAACAATTTCGATTTTAATTAATACTTCAAAATTGTTTTCATGCTCAATAGTTTGCATTGCAACAGTCACACACAAGGACTACCAAAAGAAAATGACATAATTGCAACCATTTTTCCTGTCTTATTGGTCAAACAACAATATTGATAATTATTTTAGCAATAGTATATGACAGTCAGTGTAAGGCATTACAAAAACACTCAATGTCCAATATATTGAGTTTACGTCTTTTATATTTTGTGTCTACTGAAAGGATCAATATGAAAAGAAATAGTTCCAAAACTGAAAACTAATTAGGCGATTGTTATAGCTAATATCACATTATCTTCACTTCTAAAAACTGAAGTACAATTTCTTAAGCTATACTCTTTTATGCACTGTTTTTTACAAAGTACATCCAGAGACTTAGACTTAGGAAGGCAAATTTTTCTGTGTAGTGTTAGTACCTTTCAAATAAGAAATTACAATTTCATTTTTTTGCACAAATACTGCAGAGGTCTTTCAACAAATGAAACGAATTCTCCAACAAATAACATCAATCGAAACCAATAAATTACTCTACATAAATGCCGTTAATGAAACTTACCTTATGGTTACAGATTCAAAAATTAATAGAACTACATCTAATAATTTTTTCCCATTTGTAAGATACTATATCTCGTCCTGAGATCTAAAAGTATATCATCTACTAGTTGTGTTTTTCGTTTATTACAAATCGGACAAATATTGCTAAAAATTTTCCTTTTTCTATTATCTCCACTCTTTCCAATCGGCAAACGTAGGTTTTCAACCCACGAGCAAGGCTTGTAGACAATTCTCCAAAAATAGAGGTGGCCAAATCCACTTTAGGGATACGAGAAATTACCCGAAACGATTTCCTACTGCGCTTCAACGTGGTGGCATCATTCCTGGAAAAAAATGGGTCGAATTAGAAAGGAGGATGAAAACTAGTCGTCATTTGAATGATTTTTCATTCTGTAGGAGGTAAACTCCAACAGATTTAACCTAATGCACTTATTCCTTAGGAGTATGATTTCAAACTATGTGGAGCTATAAAGAAATGAGGACTTGGCAAGGGGATTATTAATATTTCTGAGAACACATTTTCTAGTAACTCTGCTTACTAGGCGTCTTTCGCTCTGACCCTGATAGATGACAATACAAAAAGAATGGCTTTCCAAATTTTACACCCTTGTAAGCATTCAAACTGTTTGAAATAGGCTGCGTAATGGGAATTCGGGCTGGAGTAATGGTATTAGCTATTTATCATATGAGGGAACACCTGGCGGTCCTGTCTGAGGTTCGCAGGGGTTCATGAAGACTGGAATGCTAATGATCGGGTTAAAGTTCTTTAATAATGTTAAAGATTCTTCCTCTTATTAACAAACGCATTTTAACATTAAAATAGATTTTAGCTTAAAATGCGTTCAGAACGTGTTTCACAGGTGTAACTACAGTGTTTTGTTTCATGTATTCTTAAAACGGAGGTAACTATAGTTACCTTATTGAAACACATTCTAAACGCATTTATTTTAAGCAAGCGTTTATGAATAAGACCGTTAGTCTACCGGTTCAGATCAGCTTATTCTAGTATAACAATGAGATGAGAAGCGTTATTCTCAGTGTTGCATTGGACCCAATACTAATTTTAGAATGGGTTCAATTGCGATTTAGAACGGCACATAGGGATTGACAGATGCAAAAGGGACATCTTACAAAAACATATGTTTTTAGTCCATTTAGGGAATTACACAGGGATCCTTCACAAATTTAAATTTTCAGTTTGAAACTGGCCAGCTTGCTGTCTAGACATGAATCTTGTAGAAAACTTATGAAACCAACTAAACAAAAGATAAAGAATGCGTGAAATGCCCGCTACAAATTTTCAAGAACTAAAGACTGTTTTAAGAGAATGATGCTTTCAGAATGGTTTTTAATGAGAACATGGTTTGGATCAATGCTTTATAAAAAGCATGCCAAATCAAATGAGAAATATAAGAGGCAAGGGTGAGAAATTGGTTAATAAATTTATATGTTTTACCTACATTATTGCATATATTTGAAACCATGTTGAAACCACAAATATGTCCAATGTTTCACCTCAAATTTAGATCAAAACTAACCAAAATATAAAAAGTCTACAAATACACCTTTTTAAAATATTGTTCAAAGTATCATTATTATGATACTTTCCATGTGCAGTGTATTAAACCGAAAATTTCCAGTATTCGAGCCTATATTTATATTAAAAAAAATCTAGTTTTTACAAATTACTTCATAGTACGAGTTTGTTTTCTTCCAGGCTTTAATTTTTAACAAAAAATTTTTGAAAACAGGTAAAGTTCCTAATGAATAACGTTTGTGTTTTGCAAAATTTCTCTCTTATACTGACTACAGGACATTTTGACTTTGAAAATATTATTCTTCCCAACGTAACTGTTAATAAAAATCTAGCCCAGGGTTTCCAGATAGTAGATAGATACGTTTTTGTTGAGCCTTTTGTTCTCAAAGCATTAAAACAAAAATTAAAGCTCTATTTACCAACTTTTGACAATTTTGAACCTCTGTCGCTTGAAGTAATTCAAATTTAGAGTAGAAGCACACGAAACCAATATTATTTTATTCATATACTTTACTTACCATCATTGTTTGTTGTTAACAGGCGGTACAAATGTGAACTGGGATTTCCCAGATCACCAGTCTCAATAAATCCGCCATTCTCGTTGATTGCTAGGTGACACAGTTGTGAATCTTCACCTATGTTGTAATCCTCCAACTCATTAGTCATGATATTTCCAACCTCGACCTTATCAAAATCCGCCACCACGTTGTTCTCCACCATATCACTGTTCTTAACCTTCTCGTTTTTCTGAACCTTCTCCATTTTATTCATTTCTCCCTCGTTTGCCAACTGTTCAGGATGCTTTTTCCTCTGGTGTTGTAACAGCTTAGTTTTACTGGCATATTGCTTGTGGCACCACTTGCAGCTTTGAGGTATCGTCGTTACGCTTCCGACGGTTTGCGAGTATGTGGGATTTGGGAGTCCCGCCACTTCTTGTAGCGAACTTTGTTTGCGGTTGCTCATTGGCAGAGCTGCACCGGGATGATTTTTCAATATATGCGCCTTACGTTTTGAACTGCTCTTATAAACTTTATCGCAGTACTGACAGTAGTAATCACGAGTTGTCTGCAAGATGGGTAAATTAAGTTCTGGTACAGAATCTGGTCGGATATCCGGGTGACGTTTGGCCAAGTGATTTACCAGCATACCTAAAAAGTAAGGATTACAGCTATAATGAAATGCATTGAACCCTATGATTTACCTCTTCGTTTAAATCCAACCAAGCAAGAGTGACATTTATATATAAATCGGTAAAAATCAGTTGGCTCCACTTTCGGTGCATGTTTCCTTGATGACTTCTTACCACATTGATCTGGTATGGTATTCTCTCTCTCTTCATTATGAATCCGCTTACAGTGTTCATTCAATTTATCTTTCCTCTTAAACTGTTTGCCACAATCAGCACATAAAAACTCTCTATGATCTGAATGCCTCAGTAGATGCAATTTCAACTTGTCAAAAGTGGGAAAGACTTTGGTGCATTGTTGGCACTCATGTGTTCGTTCACAGTGAAACGCTCTGATGTGTTTACGTATAATACTGTACTTTTTAAAAATCTTCTTACAATGAGGGCAGGTGAAAGTGTTATTGTGACAGTGCTTTGGTACATGGAGTTTAAGTTTCAGGACATGATCGAAGCTCTCCTTACAAATGGGACATTCGAATACTTCTTTGCCAGCGAAATGGGTTTTTGTGTGACAGGAGAGGGCTGAACTATTCAAAAAACGTTTGCCACACGTTTTGCATTGCAGAGGTTTGGACTCTTCGGATCCATGCACCAGCATATGTTTCTAAAAAATAATCAAAAAACGTTAATCTCTTCTTAGTCTCTAAATGTTAGCATTTTTATCAAAACTTGATGAAACACAATTTTCTACCACAAATATTCACCAATAAAATTGTGTATTAACGAATGTTTAGAGTGCGTACAATGCATATCAAAACCATTTTTACCTGTAACCTTTCTTTCAAGGCAAACACCTTATAGCACACAGGACATTTTGGTTTTTCTACACCTTTCTCGCTTTTCTTAGGCAATCTGTGTTGCATCACATGAGTGACCAGTTGCCTTTGCGTTGGAAACTTTCTCTGGCAAGCAGGACAGACGTGGTTAAGTTGCTCATCAGATGAATCTGGATCGTGTTCCAAATTGTGTATTTTTAACAATGCTTCTGATCTGAATTCTGCATTACAGCTGTCACACCTATAATGCCTACAAATGAAAAAAAAATGTGTCATTGAAGAAGTAAAACATTCAACTGAAGATTAAACTTACAAGACTTTAGAGAAATGCTGTTCTACATTCTCTTTGGGCATTTTATGCTTCTTAATGATATGAACCTTCAAGCTGTTGTAGTTGTATTGGAGAAATATTTCCTTGCAGAGGTTGCATTCTATGGATTCTGACTGATATTTCTTGATCACTTTCTTTATTGCTTTTTTGCGTAGTTTAACACTATCTTCCTTCATATCATCATGTACTGCTAAATGTTTCTGTAACTCTTCAGAGGTCAAAAATTTGCTAGGACACTCGAAACAATGCCAAGAGAGTTCCTGCTTTGGTTGCAAGACTTTGAAGTCGAATAATTGGGCATAGGATGAACTATATCCGACCTGAAAAATAGGAAGTTGTCTATTACTAAAGGTTTATAACAGCAAACAGAAAACATGTTACAAACATATTTTCAACATAACTTTCTGCTTGCTGAAAGAAAAGTTAACTTAGCTTATAATGAGAAAGTAATAACAGACCTTCAATTCTTGTTTCGGCAAAATGTCGCAGATAGTCGTAAAGTATATACCGCTATTTTCCTGTGTAATTACAAGATTCTGCTCTTGGAACGTCTCAGCTTTCCTAACAAACCTCATCCAGTTTGATGAATCTAGAATTGAAAAAAATATGTATAATGTGACAAAATAAAATTTGGATGAACTAACTTTCGTCACTGACATCAATTTCGTAAATCTTATCGTCAGCTTTGATTAGAAAGATTAAGGAGTAATCGTGATTTTTCCTTAAATTGCCATCTTGGACGCTTATCACACCTTCTAAAGGTCCAAATTGTGTTCTTCTGGGTACTGATTTTTTCGCAAAGACTGCATTTTCTAAAATGTAGAATGTGAATTAACATATTGAATGAGGTACTGGATCACAATACCTTCTTCAACTTTTCCAATCACCAAGTAAGATTCTGGTAGAGACGCTCTAGCTCTGGACAAAATTGGTTTGTCGGCAATGGTATATACACATGATACTAAAAACAATTTTTAAGGTTTAAAACAAAACAAAAGTGGTAATCTTACATAGTTGTTCCTCTTCATTAATTTCTGTTCTAGTCCTCTTTCTAGTTTCAATAGAGTAAGGATTGATAGTGTCTAAGTTCTTCGAGCTATCCATGTTGTTATGGTAATTGTTATCGTACGAATTTACAATTGTTTCCTGAACAGTTGCTGCATTCATAGAAGACAGGTCTATATCATCATTTAATTCATGTTTTAGTGTATTTTCATCTAAGGTTAAAAGATCTGATTCTAGTAAAGGTTCTGGGGCTAAAGCTTCTAAAAGTTGATGATCGTCTTCCAAGCAACGCTCCACTAAAAACTCTTGTGCGTTAACACTGTACGATATACCTGTAATCGATAATTCAGATAAATTTTAATGTGGCAATAGTTATGATTTTTTACTAACCAGTTGTCTGATCAGTAATCAACAATTCAACAGCTTGTTCGCGTCCATTCGTTAATCCTTCATTACCGCCATTAACTATTCCATTATCACTCTGCTCTACCATCCTCAAATACTGTCCGTCCATATCTCTCAAATCATTGTTGCACAAAACGGTAGGGATAGAATCTAGAGGAGTTTGGTTTAAATTCACATACTGTTCATTCTGAGCAGCTTGCTCCTCAGAAGTCACCAGCTGGTGTATTATAACGGGATTGAAGTCGGAGTTCGTCTCAGAAGTTGTAGTCGGTTCATTATATACTGGACTATAACGGGCCACGCAACTCATATTCGGGTCCAGAGGACTGACATGTTGGTCGAAATCGGAATAAGAATCAGACTGGATTGGCAGATTCGAAGGTGGGTTGTACATCTTGTAGTCTTTCACATATTCGACCTGTAAATATGAAAAATGACTAGTCGCTTCATTTTGGTTTGACCAATTGAAGGGGAAAAGTTTTATGTTCATTTTTCTACATTATGTGATAGCTAGAATGCCACCTATAAAAAAACGTTAAAGGGCAGTTAATATATCTAGACCAAATTAGACAAGTGTCTTAACTGACAGACTGATAGACTAACATTGTTGTGAAAAATTTATTCTAAATATGGAAGCACAGCTTTTTATGTTATTGATTTATATATGATCAAGTTGGATCATGATTACAGTTACAGAAATTATCTTGTAACGCAGTACTTTTCATATTAGCCAAACATAAAAATTACTTTCATAGCAGAAACAGTCACTACCCCATAATTTATTTAATAAAATATGAAAATTTATTATGTAAATCATAAAATGCTCTGCTAGTATTCTATAGAGAAGTCACCCAAAACTGAAAACTTTTGTGGAAGAATTATGAAAATAAAGATTCTGGAGGAATTTACCCTAGGAAACAACTATTCTTGCTGCCAATATTTCATTAATCATGTAACCAAAACTTACAACTTTTCTAAAATAATTTATGAAAATTAAATATTATGAAAGAGTCTGGAGAACTGTATATATTTATGTATTCCCAGGTATGTATTTTTTCCCAGATTTATATATTCTTTGAAACTGGGTTAAGATTGAGAGAGTAGCATAAAAAGTTGAGAAGACACATTGTGAATTCATTAGGGTAAACTAAATTAAAATAAATAAATAGTTTACACTTTAACAACTTTTAATTTACTCCCATCTTATATAATATACCATGTATCGTTTACAAAAATGTGGAGTCTTTAAAAATGCTGCTCGTTTGATGATTCAGTCAAATTTATGACATCCTGCATACTGTAACCATAATACTTAGATAATAAAATTGTAGTAATTGTTAAAAATCATTTATTTATATTTACTAAAAATGTTTTGGCCATTAGAGTAGTTTCTGTCACACCATTAGTAACATAATTAACATTATTAATCTAATGCTCACTTATTGCTTATTTGCAATCAGTTTTACATTTATTTGGGATTAGATCCTCAACTATGGTCAGGTAAATTATACTTGTCTTCTCAAGTTTATGAATGGTATTATCCCTATAAAGGTTAAAGACTTACTGGAACACCTTTTATTTTAATGTTAAAGATCATAAAAGCAGGAAAACTTAAATTCTACAAACTAACAACCTAGCCACTGTGAGAAACAATTTCAAATCACTTAAGATCGAGCGGTAATTTCAAAATATACTTACAGCGATATAAAGCAATGTAGAGTTGTTATTAACATTTTGGCTGTGATTTGACCAGGTCGCGGAGTCTACAATACTGATGTCCTGCAGGCCAGTCCTGCCCCCATTCTGGGGGTTCTCGATAATCGTATCCATATTGATTTCTGAACTGGGGAATATCATAAACGGTTATTTATAGGCATTTCGTAATAAATCCGTATTATGCGGGGATACTACAAATTGATAACCAAGTAAACGGGGTTATTTATAGAAAGAGACCATCTTAAGGGGGACTTCTAGAAGGAAACAAAGTGAAATAATACCATGCGAGTAACACTATTAATTGCAACTAAACTGCATAATATTGATTCTCTTACGTTTACATTTCAGACTCTGGACGATTATTCACGGAAACCTCGAAGGTTTTCCCCATTTCAAAATTACCATTACCAATTAATTTTCTTTCGCCCTATCGCACAACACAACACACGTCTGACAGCTCAAGATGGCGACCGACTACGTCACGGAGGCGGCAAATTCGAATTCTCGTCGCCCTTAGCAACCCAACATCAATGTCAATACAAGAAAAAGTAATCAAAAGGAAATAACTCGGAATATTCATGGTATTCTAGACATACGGGGCGATCAATTTGATAAAATGGGTGATGTTCTAGAGGAGAGGAGGTAGGTTTTAATTTATTTTATTTAGGATAATAAGGAGTTTCCTTGGTTTTCGTTTTGAATGAAGTGTAGTGTAAAATAGCTAGTTTCAATGTTTATTACCTCAAGGGTTATTAAATACCGTTTGTTTAATTTCATTACAATAACCACTAAAGTAAATACATGCTATAACTATAAAATCGGGTTAATCATCCAACCCTTAAAATCCTTGGTTCTAAAATCCATGGCAATTTTTTGTATACGTATAGATATACCATTTTTAAAGGAGCAGAAGCAAGATTAAATATTGCAATATATAAATTCACCCATTTTATTAAGAGCATATACATTTTACAAATAATCAGCCACAAGGGACTCTACCGTTTCCTCATTTGAGAATACTTTAATACTATGTATTAAAAAGATGAGTAGATATTTACTTAAATTCTGGATGAATATTTAGAAATTGCTAATGATTGGTTTGCTTCAAATAGCTTTTAACAAATACTACTACATGGACGTGGATGTTTTTGATCTTTATTAAGGTTTCTTGTAATTAAAATCAATAATCTTTCCGCAAAACTACTGATACATAAAACTAATTTTTGTATCTCAAACATAAATAAATAAACAAATAACAGAAATATTATTGCATATATTCTTGTACTGATTTGTACCAAACTGATCTCATTAATAACTCGAAATAAAATAAAATTAACTAATTTGCCAGCTTCAAAATACAACAGTGTTTAAAAGAAATAGATTTCAACCTGCTTCACATCCAAATCTTCTTCGTAATTAAAAGTATTAAAGCAATAAAGTTAACTTGACTCAAAAACACAGTTACATTGTTTAAGCAATGTAGAGAGACTAGATGATAAGCAATGTAGTACAAATACGAACAAAACCACACTTGGAATAACATTACACAATAGCTGATGTTTTTTTCTGGTAAGGATAAAGGTAAAAATTTCATTCCACTGCTTCCTATTCAGATTTCAGTGATCACCTTGTATCCCCCAAGCAACATAAATAATACTTTGTCAAACGTGATATTACGCTTTTTTCTTAATTTTTCAGGATGTTCCTTAAAAAAGAACTTGACCAAATTAATGCTATAACCATCTCAACGATAGAAGACTCTAGAAAAGCCATTGAAAAGTTATCAAGAGACTTTAAGAAACTGAACATGAAAAATGAAGACTTCTGGCGAGAAGTCCCCCGCCCTAAAGAAAAACCAGAAACAAGAGCACACAAACCAAAGTCCATAGAGAACATTGATATCATAAAGAACCTAACCCAAACGAACCACACTAAAGTCTCGATGAACTCTAATTGTGAAAAGAACTTAAAACAGAAATACTTCTATATGTGGAAAGACTTAGTCGATTTACGAAACACTCGTTCGAAAATCTTATGGACAAAGACGCAGCAGAAGGAAAAACTGGACGATTTCATCAAACACTTAAAAACCTGGAAGAAAGAGCATCAACTAGAGGCCAAAACGGAAAACATCACAACAGAGAAACCTCGTAGTTGCTACAAGAACAGATTCAATGCTCAGAAGGTAATCATCGATATGCAAAGATCAAAGTTAGAGGAACAAGAAAAGTTAATTGAAGAGTTGAAATTAGGAATAATTAGGGAAGACGTCCTCAAATCGACAGAACGATATAAATGCAACATCCATGAACTATTTTCAGATTGCTCAGAGAAGTTAAAGTGTGCCATGCCTATTGTGCTACTGGAAGAACATAAATTTAATCTTAACATACAAAAGGCTCCGAAAGTCATGCAACAAATGGAACGGAGAGCTTTAGAACGAGCTCGAAATAGAGAAATTATCTTGCAAAGGAAACAGATGGCTGAAGAAGCTAGGCAAAAACTACTGGAAGAAGCTATAGAGAAAAAACGGGTCTTAGAAGAGGAAGAAAAGAAAAGACAACTGGAGGTAATGAAAGAACGACGGAGGAAAGAACTTGAAATGGACAAAATCCGACAAGCTAATAAACGAAGATATATGGAGGGGCTAGAAAAAGCAGTGCAATTTCACAATAACTTAGTGCTAAAACAATGTTTTTTAAAATTATATAAAAATATGCTGAAGGCTCGGGAGCAAGACTTGATCGCTAGGCAGTACAATAGAAAACAAATGTTCCAAAAGTATTTTACCTATTGGTTAGCGTTTTATGAAGGTTTGTATGCGATCAAGTACCAAACAGCTGACAATCATTTCAGTAATATGATCATGAGGACAGCTATGAATAAATGGCGTGAGGTAAAAGCACTTTTATCAAATGTATACTTAATAACATCTAATTGTGATTTCAGTACCATAAGGAGGAAATCAGAAACATGCAAGTAGCTGAGGATTACAACGATTTTAGGTTGGCACGCAACATGTTTGCAATATGGCAAAGGTACACTTGCAATCAAATAATCTTAAGAAATAAAAATATGAAGATTGCCATTAAACACTATAACAGGTAGAAAGTATTATTATCAATTTGATCAGCTCTTTAATAGGTTTAATTTTATTGTAGAAAAATTCTGTTCCAATTCTTTTACCAGTGGATATCCCTGAAAGCTGTTCTAGAGCTTGAAAAAGCTAAAGAAAAAAAGAAAAAGAAGTGGCGAGAGAAAGTATGGGAAATTTTACCGGATTTTAAACCGCCAGAAGATTTCTGAACGAACTTTTTATTTACTAGTTTTATTTTTAACAAAATATACATACGATCACTTTGTAGTAAAGTCCATTTCAAAATCATAATCCTCAACCTTTTCCTGTAGGGTAAAATTTTCTAAACCTTCTGATAACACTTTTGAAACCTTTTCCCTCCTATTCCTCTGCTTCTTCTCCTTCTTGAACTGCTTCTTCTTGATTTGATTTAGCTTCTGATTGCCTTCGAGTTCCATTTCAGGGTCAGATTTCTTAGAACTCGGCTCCGCACCCTTTTTAGCCTTTTTCTTATTGGTATCGACATTTATATTGTCACTTAACTGAAAATCAAATAACAAAATATTTTAGAAGAACAGAATTCGTGTTTGGTTAAGATGCAAATTTTTATGTACAAGAATAATTTACAAGGGCGAATCTTTTGAGAGGTTTCCTTAAAAATTAAATTTTGATTCAAAAGTATGTTCACTTTTCCCATTGGTTAGGTATGAAAATTGAATCTGAATTCAAATTGTAAATACCCTACCAAATTTGTCTCCTGGGTAACATCTTCCTCCATTTTTTCAACGGCATTTACTGGACCGGTGCTGTCCAAAACAAAAGTGATCCGATTGTCCGATTCTTTTTGAATATCATTCAAAACTTCAGATTCCATCACCTCAAAATTATCCAAATCAAACTCTTTGGCCACTTCTGTTACAAAAGAGGAACTGATATGAACATTGTCCTCATGTTCTTCGGGAGGGATGGTGTAATATTTAATCTTCCCACTAGAAGGAAAAATTCAGTGAATTAATATTACCAATTAATAGGAAATTTTATATGATTAAATTTTTACCTATTCCAATCCTCGAGAAGACTTCTAGCAGCACCCATACTGTCTGGTACACCACCTCTCTTAAATCTACCTTGTCGTTTTGCTTTCAAAGAGAAGAATTCCTGAAAAATTCCCAAAATGAATGAAAGCACTATTACAGTCTGCCATAACTAACCTCTGGAGTGTTATATTCCACAATATCATACAATTCCATCATGTGTTGTTTAGATACTCTTTGTAGAATCGCATTAGCGGGCGTAATTGGGTCGCTTAATGCAGAAATCCTAACAGCATTCCTTAAGGAGGCACTACTATCATTACCGGCTGTAAAAACTATTCCTGGCGAGTCTAGCAGCTTGATTTTAGAATCCAACTGGACCACTTGCATTGCTCTAAAATCATAATGTTAAAGCTTGGTGATATGACGCAGAATTTGACATACTTTGTAACTCCAGGTGTGGCACCTACATTACAAGCTCTCGACCGCTTTAAACTGTTAATAACAGAACTCTTACCAACATTTGGTAACCCGACTACACCAACTGTTATGGATGTTTTAATATCTTTATTTCTGCAATAGTTTCCTAAGAGGGATAACAACAGGTCTGCACCTACACAAGTGGAAGTCTGTAAAACTTTGTTCAACTTTGAAAACTTCTTCTGACCAAGTTTTCTATTCTGCGACTGGGTGGAAGCCTTGAAAGCCACAACTGGAGTAGATCTCCTGAGATATTTCAACCACTTATCTAAAACATCCCTCGGAACTAAATCTGCTTTGTTCAAGACAAGAACCAGCCTCTTGTTTCCTTTGAGATTTTTGACTGCTTCTTCTACTTGAATACATCTCGTGCCCAGAGGGTCTCTGGCATCTACTACTTCTAATACTACATCGGCAACTTCAATAACTTTCTTGAATTCTTTGTAGTATTGTTTGAGAGAGTTTTCAGACTTTGTTGTATGTATTTTACTTTCAGTATTTACTGTGAGATGTTCATGGAGTTTACCTTTCATATCAGCAGATGCCACCTAAATATATCCAAATGTTATTTATGCAATATTTATATATGCTTTATGCTACTGAAGGATATCTACACAATGTAGCATGTCTTATTGTTCAGTAAAATGTTAAATTCTAGCTCAATTTTGTTTTGAATTGCTATAATTGTCGTATATCACGTTTAAGCATTACTTTCGCTCAGAAATTTTTATTGGCATCATTATTTGCTTATTAAGTTATTAGTCACTTACGTGAGTATGTGACTTATGTATGTCCTAAGTTGTTGTTGTTGTCAGTAGAAATTAAATGCTAAATTTAGACCCAAAAAATATTAAAAATAATTAGAACCTATTATGTGAATGAAAACAATCAAATTTTAACCATATATGAGTACAGACATTTGAAAACAAATAAAATAGTAAATTGAAGTTAATAAATTAGTAAATTAGGTGAGCTGTTCCTAGTCCTGTAGTCAAGCGAGCATGCTTGATGTAGTGGTGTAAGGTTGAGCAACAGACCATTAAATCCTAATTCGGATCTATATAACTATAGTAACTACGGGTGTACGAATGGCGACCCATAGGCCAACAATATTAAGTGTTTAGAAACTTACTAAGCCTTCTAATCCCCCAGCATTCCTCTTACTCTCTTCATCTTCTTTCTGTTTCTTTTTCTCTAACAGCGCTGCCTCTCGCTGCCGTCTCCTCTCATCTTCTTTATGCTTCTTCACCACTTCGACTTCCTTGAGGATGTCCTCTTTGAATGGACATATGTTAGGGATCTGAATTAAGGTTTGCTTCTTTTTGCTAGGGTTCTTCTTCGCTTCCTTTCTCACTTTCCTGTTATGTTCTCGGATTTTCTTTTGGATCTTGTACCTTAGCCGAGCGGGTTGTCTCTTGGATTTCTTTTCTAGAAGAACAAGCGTCGGGGAATGGTAATGGGACATGTCGTTTGGTACTTACTTAAGTTAAACTTTGCCATGTTGTTGATTATTAGACTGAAACCTCGTGCTGCTTATTGAACGTCAAGTAGAAGTTAACCTAAAAACTTCCGCAAATTTAACCTCACACAAGTAAAATTTCATTCTATGTTGGTAATACAGGACACTTCGTTGTGAGCTGTAATCCGAGATTCTTCTTTTCTAAAATGGCGGGAATTTTAAAACAAACTGGAGAACTCAACAGTGAAAACGTTCAGGGGTAGATAAACTAGAAATCTGTCAGTGTGGTACTGGTATCATTCAAAGGTGAACGTATTACTGCGAATTTGAAGATGTTTTAAAACGAGTAAATTTGTACAGCAGTCGCTAAGATATAGGAACAAAAACACAGAATAATTGAATTGTGGTTTTGGATATATGAGACAAATGGGAATACAATATTCTAATATACAATTAGACTGGTTCGAAGCTATTCATAAAATTATACATCGTATTGTTGTATTCTCATATATAATTATAATATTATTCTACTAAATATTGTATATAAAGGGTGCCTAACGGGAATACCTTGTCAACATTAGGTAGGGTTGACACAATTTCATTAACTTATATAACATTTTACTTTCCTTACCCCCATTATATCAGCAAGCTTAAGGGTAAGCATAAGTATTGCGATTATCCGAAAAATTTCTATTTTGAGCCTCTTTATATATTTTTTTTATTCCGTACCTCTTGAACTGAGGTGTTGTTTTCATCGATTTCTTCTTTTATATCTTCATCTCACCACAATCCTCTACATCCATTCCATCACTTCCATCTTATCCATTTCATCTTTCCATCATTATCACCAACACCATCTTATGCTGTTTTATGTCGTTTTCCAACACTCCTAGGGATTTTTGAATTCCCTCGTGAACACATTTTCTAACGTGGTCGTAATATTCTTCTATGATAAATGCTGTATCTCCCACAGTTTGTTTATTCTGGTTTGGGACAGGTTTTTGCACTTTCGTCTTCTCTTTGTTTGTCACGTTCCTCTTTTATTACTTGTTCTGACTTTTTCTACCTATGAATAATAATTTTGCTTTCAGAATGTAGTACTTCCTCTTTGCTTCCGCACGTTGCCCCCTACATACTTGTACATCCTGTAATTTGAGCTCGTTTTCTGCTACATTACGTAACCAATAACATCCCTTACAAAAAAAGTATCAGACATGGGAAATGTGATTTTCAGTGTATTTTTGATCGCTGAACATGAATCCATGGTCAGTTTTGCTCTGGCACGTATCAGTCTTCAATAAATCGCTGAAGAGGCTTTAGAAACCTGAAGGAAAAACATTGGGCAACTGATTGGGTGGGAAACAAAACTTTAGAAGTATGCCTGTTGAATAATACCCTTCTTCGCCCACTACGACCTCAACAGCCTGAATGTCACGCATTTCAAAAAAGGAAGTTATGATGCTGCACCCTGTACATGTTACCACCAACTCAATGCCTTCTTTGACTGGGCTAATAGTTCTCCGGATATTAGAAAAAAATAACTTTAATATTTTCAAACATCGTTTATAACATTTTGTAAAACGACGTTTTGTACTCATTGTATTGATAGACACTAAATAAAATCGTCGAGAAAACTTAGTAGTTCCCAACCCCTCTTGGCGTATGGTGTCTTCAGGCGTCCATATATAAAATTAGCGTACAAAGGACGTCTTTAATACACCTGTGCTGGATGTAGCAAACTAATACGAAATTCAATTTTTGTAATCACAAGCTTTTGCAACCGTTACCTCATTTTCTACATTTGCATATGTTCTCGTCCATCTCGTTGAAGTTGAGATTTGAGATATACAATTTCGCTGAATCCGAAAGGTTCCGAAGGTTCAACCGCCCGATCGGGGAACGGTCGCGGGGCTGAACAAACGGCAGACGTCCACCCCCGGGAAGCCGTCGCGACCCCGTCTGGACCCGTCTTCGTGGCCGCCCCCGGCGTGGAGCCCCGCGCGCGCGCCCCTGCCGCGCGCGTGAGGGTTCAAGCTCCCGGAGTGAACCTTCCCCGACCTCGATGTCTCGCTGACGTCACTAGAAAAAATCAATTCATATATACATAACGCTTTATTAGGCATACCTACAGTCATTATTTCTAAACCTATTTGAGTCTGAGGGCGCACTTCGGCGATCGGAAATCGACGTTTCGTCCGAATGGCTGATCGTCCATAAAATTTGCCAAAAGGGCGGCCACTAACGCCCGTATCGAACGAAATTAACGGGACCGTTATGTGACGACGGATATTATTGCTCGTCGACCGTTTGTCGCGGTATTGCGACGATTTATTTTACTATAAATCGAATCGAACATATATATATATATATATATATATATATATACTTTTCTGTCTGTCGACTCGTTTTCCTGGATAGCTATGTCTTTCATGGCCTGTTCTATCCCATCCCTCCAGGGTCTTCCTCGTCTTCTTCTATTCTGCGGTTGATACATTACTGCTTTTTTGGCCTCCTCGTCACATGTTCGTACCAGAGCAGCCGGATCGTTTGTGTTCTCTCCGCAGTTGTGTATACTCGGCCTGTTCTTCGTCGTATATTTTCATTTCGAATATTTTCTGTTCTGGATATTCTGCACGATCTTCTCAGGTAGTTCATTTCTACTGCCTCGTTTGTTTTCTCTTGTCTATGAGTAAGTTGCTAACATTTGCATTCATATGTTAAAATAGGCTCCACTATATCTTTGTAAATTGTCAATTTGGTATTAAGGTTAATTTCATCTGACCCACAGCAGTGAGTTTATAATTCGTGCTTCCTAGGAAATTATGCTTCCTAGGTCTCCATCAATGCTTCCTATCTTCAGGTGTTCTGTTTTTAACGTATTCATATATAAATCCCATTTAGCATATTCGTCGTCCAGTTTTCTCAGCATATAATCTGCATCGTCTCCGTCTCCAGCTATAACAACTTGGTCGTACGCGAAAAATAGAGTTGTTAGGTACGCATCCGCCTTCTCAATTCCTATTCTTGCAGTTTTGGTTCTCCAATTGCTCAGAGCTTCTTGGATGTATATTTTAAATAAGGTTGGGGATAGACTACATCCTTGCCTTAGACCTTTCGAATACAAGAATGGTTTCGATATGGTGCTTCTTATCTTGATTACACTTTTCGGGTTTTTGTATATGTCTTGAATAATTCGAACATAGACATTACTAAGGTCAGATTTCGTCGATATTTCAAACAGCATTTTCAGAGGTACCGTATCGTAGGCCTTTTCAAGATCGATAAGTACAAGATGGGTGGCTTGGTTCCTTGCTTTACGTTTCTCTAGTACTTATAGAACAGATGTATTATCAATACGTGATCGTCCTGCACGAAACCCGTCCTGTTCATTTATTTCTATCGTATTTTTTTTTTCAGTTCTATTTTTCAACACTTTGCCGTACAATCTTCCCATTGCGCTAGTTACATTGATGCCACGATAATTGCTACAATTCTTCTTATCCCCTTTCTTATATATTGATTTCATATGTGCTATATTCCAATCTTCTGGGATTGCGTCCCCGTTCATCAGACACTTATTAAATAGCTTTGTTACCAGTTCATGTAATATCACCGGTCCATTTTTCACTAACTCAATGGGTATGTTTCCAGGACCTGCCGTCTTTCCATTTTTCCTCTTCCAAGGCTTTCCGAATTTCGCCTACTGTTAACTCATTTACTTCTTGGTTATTCACTTGAATCTCCTTATATTGTAATTCAAATTGTATTCTTTTTTCCGTGAATAGTCCTTTATAATGCTTCTCCCATTCACTTATGTCTATTATATTGAACTTATTTTGTTGTTTTTCTTCCTTTCTCATATTTCTTATTGTTTTCCACGCCATTGCCACCTTTGTTCCTCCCATATATCTATCAATCTCTTCGCATTTCTTTTCCCACGTTACATTGTTACTTTTTATGACTTCTTTTTTCACTTCTCTATTCCAGTACATATATACTTTTCCGTCTTCTGCTTTTAGAAAATTCAGCTTTAAAAGCTTTAATTTTCTTTTCCCTTTACCGGGATTCCCATTAGAACTGAGACGATTCCAAGCACGGTACGTTTAACTTTTGTAGCATCTGTAATTCATAAATTAACTGAAATGCTAATTTAATTTCCCAAAATACCGCAGTCTTTTTGACTCAAAATAAGATCGACGTTATTCGTTTTTCGTTTTAGTCCAGGGAAATAACAATTTAATAGGGTTGTTAAATATCCAGGCATCTGTAAAGTGCTTTGGTTAATATTGACCTATAGGACCAGGGTAATCGCCATGTAAAACATAAAACAAGCTTTGAAATTGTGTTTTGTAAGTGTTGATAAATTAATGTGTTGCTTAATAAATCTTCAAAAAATTCACTTACAACTATATTAAATACACGGAAATGTCTTGTGTTACTACATAAAAAAGAAAGAGAGCTAAACTATCAATATGAATAAAAAATATATAGATAAAGAACACGCCTTATACCAACGAGCGCGAAGAATACAAAACAAAATACGAATATAAATAGAAAGAGAAAAGGCGAGAAAAGGACAGGGTTGTCCAGACAGGTCGGCCCTGACGGTCGGTTGGGGAGTAAAGAGAGTGACCGACTTAAGCCCACTACCTAAGGCCACGTTCGTCTAAGACTTCGTCTGTGGACGAAGGGACCATTTAGAACCTGCCGTCCCGAAGATGCTGTCCGACCCGCCGCGCACTGTGGAAATCAGAAGTTCCGGACGACAGCCCTCTATTGTGTATGTCGCCACCCTCGCCTCTCGCGCTCCAACCCTTAGAATTCACCTTTTCAGAATAAACCCTTAAATTAAAACAATGTCCAACTATTAAGATGAAATAGCAGTTAAAACCTCCCGAATGTGTTCGAAGCTGTTAAAAATAAAATTTAGTTCTCGACTTCAAGAGCTTCAAAATAAACTTTCACCTTTGTACCAGATTGCTTTTCAGTGATTAGACGATCCTTACGTGAGAAAATTTACCTGCATATTTTTTCCATATGTAATTCGATTAGCATTAGATTTTTCACTAGAGCTTAAAAATTCGAACCATTGAACTTCTGACTTTTATAGCTACTTCTATTCCTAAATTAAGTTATAACTTAATGGCCCGAGACGTCGCAGTAAAATTTTCAGCTGAAAGGATGTTAATTAAAATTTTACGGCGTTCAGATAATAACATCACTCTAATTCGTTTTTCTTTTGCAGCGTTAGTGAAACGATTATACAAAAAAATGATATTCAAGCTTTCCATGTTAATGGTTTCGAATAAGGTTCAATCGTTACATTAGATGTCTCTTCCTATTTCATAAAATTCTCGTAAGAGAATTTTTGGCTTCATATTTCCCTCGTTTTTAATTTGAAAGCTTGGATTAGTTAAAAGGGTTGAATTAAAATTTAACGTCCCGATTACCTAATTTACCATAGAGAACATTACAATAATAAAATAAACTTTCGTTGTTCATTTGTCGCGATACTGCAACAATGGTATCCATTCGACGTCTTGGAAAAATTGAAACCTAATTCTAAAAGCTTTGTTATAGCTTAAATAGTCACAGTATGTTGCTCAAGCTTCCTTGAAGTATTTTAAAATGACGTTTTGTTCCATACATTCTCCATACATCTTTCATCTACTTCCATACATCCATACTCTTCCTTTTTAAACTAACCAATGTACCTAAAATCTCTTGGAAGTTGACCTAATCTCACTCTTTCTTCCCACCCCCTTCAGAAAGTTAAATTTAGGATCATTGGATTTTTCTAAGTCATCGTGGAGCTTACCTTATAATCGTACCAATTTTTCAGTTTCTAACAATTTTTTACATAGCTCTTTAATTTCACACCCTTTCCTACCCTCCCAATAAATGAAATTCGCGGGTTTTATTTCTTTTTGAACCTCTCGTTTCCAATTGCTCGAGGAGTACCTCAGAATAATACCGACAAAATTAATATTTATTTATTTTTCACCCCCATAATATTCTTTGAATCATCATGAAGCCCTAAAGCGATAAGTTCCTAAACTTTTGTATTTGTAGCGATTCAGGCATTGTTAAATATATCTCAACTCCTTTTCAACTTTACAAACAAAAATAATTAGGGCCGATCCACTTCTCGAATTTCTTATTAACAACAACACCTCTAAAAGTATATCAATTTAAACACCACTTACTTAAGAATTGCCTGCCTTATTGACACGTTTAGAAAAACCAAAAGTGATAGTTTCAAGCTTCCCAAAGTAGAGCTTTATCATCCGCCTGCATTCAGTGGGTAGTTTTACGGTGGTGCATCTGTCTCTTTCTCTGCACAGATCTAATCTGTATCTCGTTACCCAGGTGGAATTTCGATGTTTTTAAAATCTCTATGGACATGTGCATTCCTGAAGTATACGTATGTCAAATTTTAGGTTTCTAGCTGTCCTAGAACTTTTGAAGCCTCTTAAGAATACCCTTTAGGTCTTATCGCCCTTAAAAGTATGGTTTTTAATAAAATAGGTTTTATAAAATGAAAGTGACATTCACCTATGTGGGTTCACGAGGTTATTCGTTTATTTTTCAACTGTTATGATATTGTGAGGATTACATGTATTACTGTTAAAAATTAAAATGAAGTCTGGACTTTGAACGTTTCAAATAATCTTAATCATTGCAGTAGATTTCTTTCAGAATATTCTTGCAGTGGAAAATTTCATTCTAAATTAAAAGCTTAGTTAAAGACGTCGAAGTTAATCTTTGAACGCAGCACCAGATTCCTCAAGGTCTTCTAGAGTTGACCTTCTAGTTGTTAGGTGTTGTTAGGTGGCGCCCCCCATTATCCATTCACTGAATAGGCCAATTCCTGGTGTTTGTCATAACCCTTTCCAGCATGGCAGCGGGTATGTTGGCAATTTCAGCTCCATTATTGGCCTTGAGATATTCTAGCGTTCTTGGAGTCGACGGACTCCACTTCTTCGTCTTGTCACACTACCTGTTTGTTAAACGAAGCCACCCATGTAACAACTGATTTCCGATCTGGGACAGGGGCTACAGGGGCTACATCGGACCGATTTCGAAAGACACGCTGGGTCGCAATCAGAGAGTGTCTATTACGAGTACGCCTCGACGGCAAACGCTCGCTGTTCACTGTTCCAACGCATCATGGCAACTGACAGGCTGGGGAACAAAATTTTAGAAGTATGCCCATCGAATAAAACCATTCCCCAACCATTACGACCTCTACAGCCTGAATGTTACTCATTTGAAAATGGGAAGTTATAATGCCCCACCCTGTATCTGTGGCCTTTCCTCCTTTTTCTTTAATTTATTACTTACTGTCTCAACTATCACAAGAAAGCTACAAATTTAAAATTAAAGACACAGGCACATGAAATTAAGAGCTTAAGAGCTTAAATGAAATTAATGTTTCTTCAAATTTCAAGAAATCTTCGAAACCCGAGCACTTAAGGATACCAGAATTTAGACTATTCCCGTCTTAGAGCTGTAATGTTATAAGATTAAATACCATATTAGTCTATTTTTTTAGTAAGTGCTTAGTAAGATTGTGGTGTGTTTCTCACTTGTTACTTATGTTAGTAAAAATAAGGTGCAGGTGCAAATGACAAGTACTAAGCATTAAATACTATGCCCCCCTTAAAAATAAACTTTTGCTGCTTACTTCACGTAGTTAAGATGTTAATTAATTAGGCAAGTGCTGTCATATACAAGAGAATCATTAACGCCTTTGCTACGTCCTCACTTAGTTCTAACTACTATATTTGTCCGGTTCGCCGTTAATGTATGTTCCTAATTTCTTTCGTGGAATGCAGTTTGAAAGGTTTCCATCAGAAGGAACTCAAATTATCAACACGGAATCGAAACGGAAAAAATTATAATGCTGTATCGCACAAAGCACTGGTTTCCCATAAAGATCTTCAGATAATGTGAAATGAATGTCCAGGGGTCAGATAAAATCGTCTCGACGGCCGAACGGCCCAAGAGGGTGGAAAATCGAGCTCCCCCCGCTCTAAATGAATTTATGATGTCTGGGTTTGAAGTTTTATTCGACAATTTAATGCACTCTCGCTTACATCAAATCAATAATTTCCATCAGGGGAAATATGGTAGCGATTAGTTCTCTGGAGGAAAATTGAATTTTCACTTTAGAAGTTAGTTAGACAGGACTTCTGTGAGACGCTCCTGCGGATATTTCCTCTTCCAATTGCCTTTTTTTCGGTTCGTTTGTGAAAGAACGCGGGGATATTTCTCGCGTACAGCTGTGAAGTCATTGTGTTATTTATTGCTCAGAATAATTCGTTAGGCAATTCCAGCGCTAGACTTTAATTCAGCCAATTTGTTCGCGAGCGACAGTACAATGACTCGCTCTACTAAATGAAAAATTATTTGCCAATGAGGCGACGTTCGCACTTCAACAGAGAAGCAGAAATATTTAGAAAATACTTCTAAAACTCTTATTCGAGTGCAAAATTATACCAACAGCGGATTTTTGGAATGTAAATTTTTCGAAAATTTTAAGCCCATTAGCGTTACCCAGCAGACACTACAAGGGGGTTATATAGTCTTCCAAAAGGGCGCACATATTTTGTACTTGTCAAAAACTGATGTCAACTAATACAATAGGGGTGTTCTCTACAATATCTCAGGATCTAACTAGGATTCATTAAATTTGTCATTTAGAATATTTACTTGTTTACTTGTTAATAATTTACATTAGAACTGTTACTTAAAAATAAACTGTAATTCCTTATATTTTTCTACAATGCTTTTAAACTTTTTGAAAATTTCTTTCCCTGCACTTTTGGATCCTCTATCATTAAATTTTTGCAACCTGAATCAGAATAATTTATCAAACGAACGCTTTCGAGAGGTAATCCAATTTAAATAGAATTTAAGGAAAAAACCTGCAAGCATTTTATAACTGAAGGTTGTTGAATTCGATTAATTTGAAATAATTCATTTGCTTTTAAAAGAGACTGTGAAGCATCATCTGACTATTCTCATATTAAATCTTTTATTGGACAAAAATTGTCTGCATAGAAAATTGCAGATGTGCCCCATCTTGTCAAAACAGGCCGAGATGAAAGGGGTATGTTTCGTAAGCGTTCCTTATAAAATTGTATTCTTGTAGGTGACTTCAGAAATTTTTTTATACACTTGATATTAACAGATGGGAACTGTTTTCAGATCTCCCCAGTAACCCTGTTGAGGCCATGTGCCATGCACGTTACATGACTTAAGATTTTTTAAATTTTTCCCCGCCTTTACCATCAGATAATATAAGTAAAGGTCTATCACTGGAAACAAGTTCAAGAAGAAAAAACTGGGAAAGTTGGTCGTGAGTGAACTGAATAATATTTAATGCGTTTGTATTTTCTAACAGTTTAGAAGCAATATGGCATGAAAAATCATAGCAGCATTTAGTTGGTAAGGTCTCTGATCATCAAATATGCTGTATATCATCCTAGCTAACATACACTTCCATTAACACATGTATAATAGTTTGTTAGTTATAATATAGTTCTGGGGAAAACCAGAGGGTAGGAGAGCGATGAGGCGACCAAGGAGGAGACGAAAGGATGCTACCACAGAAGACTTAAAGAAAATGGGTATAAGACAATGTGAAGTAGTGACTCAAGATAGAATTCGTTGGAGAGGCATTATGAACTCGGCTAAAACGCTCGACTAGTTATGAAGCACAGAAGAAGAACGATAACAAATTTAAATTTTCCTCCTCCAAGTCAGATGTTAATTTGGAGTGTTATGACGAGTCAGACACTGTCATAGGTAAATAACTCCGTGTTGAAAAATTTGTTGTGTTAGAAACGAGCTTCCATTTTCAGTGGACGGACCAATTGATTGCGATGATTCTTTTAGTAAAATTTCCTATCAAGAAAACACTTTCATTTTGGATGCCTCGTGTCATGTTCTGACGGACATGGTAAATAGGTAGTAAATTGCTACGTTGGTTAAGAAATATTTTCCAGTTTCAGTTTTAATGTCAATTTTTACTCCATATACCCTATATGTTTTGGCAATAAATTGTTCGTTTCAGTTATGTACATTTCAGTTATATACATTCCTTGCATATTTTCTTTTTAATTCAATAATAATTCAAATAATTCAATTCTATTTTTTTGTGAAATTCTAGGCATCATTTTGAATTGACTAAAACTATCCCAACCTACTCCACTCTACCCTATAAAGGCTTATGGTTTTTTTTATACTAACACCTCGTTTTAAATGGGGGAGTAAGTTATAATGGTTACCTCCAGGTGTTATAATTTCGATTTTCCTCATAACTGGTTCAATTGAGTTCGTTTCCCCAAAAGTAAAGTTTAAGCGGAAACGTTTAAAAATTAAAAGCTCCAGAGAATACAGGTCATTCATTGTTTTCCGTGCGCGTAAACCGATTATCGATTCAACGTTCAAAAAGTTTACAATTTATGGAGTTACGTCCGCGTTAACTTTGCTAGATATTCATGTGAAGCTCATTGCATTTATCTATTTACCTGGGAATTATCGATACCATTGTGAACTTAATAAGGCAGTAATTTCCTCCCTTCGAATTCAATCTGGAAATGGGCCAGTCGACCTTAAGTTAAAGTGGTGGTGAAAGATTAATAGTATAATTAAGGTGTATCGAAAATAGAAATGGTCTATTGTTTATTGCGGTGAACCAAATACTTATTATCGATTCGACATGTAAAATATAATGATCAATGGGCTTTCTCCTCCGTTTTCAGTCTTGAGATTTGAAGCATCGAAATGGATCTTCGCAACTTTACGACCGAATAACAATTATGTTGCTCTTCAACAAAACTTTCTTTATGATCAATGTGAAAGGTATTTGATTAAAGTTGCTGTTTAAGTGTCGAAAGTAAAAGAACTTGAAGCTTGAGAATCTCTGAGTGCATCCAATGAAACTTACCATTAGATTAGTCGAAGTAACCGTGATGATATTTTGGTTGAATTTTTAAAGAAAGCGACTTTTCGACTTTTGAAAAGTTGTCCATACACATTCGTGATGTATCGGAATGGTTGCTATGCTGGTAGCTTTGTTAATGTGAAAAACAGTTGTTGATGACAGCAGAATAAAAGTCTGTGGGTCACTCTGTGCATGTTCGTTACAATTTGGGGGCTCGTCTGGGAATTGGTGACCAGGGATGGCGAACGGAACGCACGGAAGTAACGACAACCGGAACACACTGGGGAGCAGGCTGATCGTCGTTTTTTAATCCTAGAACAACGCTTGGCTTGACTCGAGACATCACAGCACCTGCAGCTAAGTACCATACATAACCCCACACATACACACAAATATAACACCAAGACTAGATTTAGGATAACACTTAAGTGGATGGTTGAGGTGGGGTTGTTACGTCTGGAGCCGTCAAAAAGTTGCTGGAGGTTTAAGTAACTGCAGGAGTAGCGGAGGATTTCAGGCAACAGGTCCCTTTTCTACCTTGAGCATTGGTTGGGATTGATCATCCCTGGAGTCTTTGTTGATCTGAAGGAGGATTGACCTGCTTGGTGTCAGCTTGCTGCTGATGAATTTCTGAACAGGATTTGCGGCCCAGCGCGCTCACTGGAGTTAATCACACATGTACACGTAGACACATTCACACATTTTTACATTTTCTTCTGTAAATGGATTTGGCAAGCATTCTGTCACATTTTGTTTTGTTTTTAGATCAGCTATGTCGCGATTCCCGGAGATGAACATCGTCATAAAAAGAGAAGATAACTGGCCCTCGATGGACAAGTTAGGTTTTACCATGGTTTCCTTGGGGTTCGAGCGAATGCTGAGAGAGGTCTCGATGATCCATGGAGTTATCATTGTGACATCCTCATCATTACACTATTTCACATGGTGTGCTATCGAAGAAGGTCATTTGTCCGGAGTGTCGAGGACGACACTGAAAAGGGAGGGAGGTAGTATAACAACCGCCGCTGTAACGGGATTTTTGCCATGCCACTAGGTTTATTTATGTGAAAAACAGTTAATGATGACAGTGGAATAAAAGTCTGTACGTCACTCCATGCGTGTTCGTTACAATACTAGATAATGACATAACAGTAATTACAATGCTTCCTTTAAAGCAAAACATCCTAAAATCATTCGCGAACCACTTTTTAGAACTTACGTATGTGCGTTATGAGTGGCAAGAATATGTGATTGGGAAATAAATAAACGTTCATAACTTGATAAAAAATTTGGTAGTGATTGATATAATTGTAGTAGCAAAGCGTTACTTTCAGAATAAAATAAATAAGAGTAAAAATTTTAAAAAACAACATTTCGTGACTCAAGTTTCAAGTAGACCATAAACAGGCCATCAAATTAAACAGTGGAGCACGTAAAACGCTTTCTTCGCTACATTTTGCTCAATATCCACACGCGAGGCAGAATTTTCGTACTGTCTATGAATAACTTTCATGGAAACAGGAATAACCCTTAGAAAATGACATCACTTTTGGGAAAGTTTCTGGAGAAATCCACGCTAAGGAATATTTACGTAGAGGTGGATTATAATAATTATGAAATGAGTGAAATTCTGGAGACACTGAAAGACAAAATGTTTTAGGTGGATCTACGGATAATGCTGGAATTAGCTTATAAGTATTTCTATTAACGATATTTAATTTTTTTGTAAAAGTATACAGGTAGTTTTGCAAACATTTAACCGACGTCAAAAATAGTGTATTAAAGATAGTCACGAACATAAATATTTTCCATTGACTTCAGAAGGAGCTGCAATGGGTCTACTTAGATCCAAAAATTGCTCCCTCAATATTTCGCCTCCACATTTCACCTTCTGGGAGTTTCGACTATACACAGTTCTCCCTCCACACATTTGTCTCCCTCTCCTCCAGAAGTTTTGCCCCGGGATATGCGCGAATTGCAGTTAATTAACGAATCAACGACGTGTGCATTATTAATGTAAATAATAAAAGAAATGATAGCTTATATCCAAGCATCTGCTTTGAACTTAAAGTAAAGTCTTATTTAAATTTCAGTATGATTTCAATATCAAATGACATGGAAACTGAAAATGTGCGTATTACTCAAAGTTTTATTTGACAATCTACACTTTAATATGAGCAATAAATAACAGAAATGAGGCAGACGTATTCTCTGTTAGCGCAAGTGTGGGGGACATTTAAATTTTTTTATTTTATCGCATTTTGATATACGACTTGTATGACCTGGAAGATTTGCTGTCCTTACTCTTTTACTTTAAACATATTACAAATCTCGAATTAACCTATCGAAACTTGAAAATGAACCGATTTATATGTAAGGATATAGAGGAAATGAAATAATTATCGCAATTGGTTGGGGCAGGGGTGGGGATAACAATTTTTTTTTATTTAGCGCCCTCTCATCAAGTTCAAAGAAACACGTGGAGAAATTTCTAATGACACCTCAAATTTCAAAATCGGTCAAGTCTTTTATTCCTCTTTATCTGTTTCATTTGTTATATCGGCTGCTGCGCCAACGAACCCAAAAATAAATAAATACCTGGGTGTTTTGCGAGGGCGAAATGTTCCGGGATGAAATGAGTTGGGGTGAATTGAGGGGGCGAAACTTCCGCAAACCGTAGCCTTGTGCAATTATTTAACGATTCAATATCTTAGATTTACCCAGACGCCATTAAATGTGAAAATATGTTTTTGATCGTTACTGAGGTTGGACCATATGTAAAAATGCACGAAAAACTTTGATATCATTACATTCTTTTGAGCTCCATGTAGCTCTTGTTTTAATCAAATCGCAGAAGAAATTTCGTGAGTTATTTAAAGCTCCTTCGAATTATTTTCTAAAGGAATTGCCTTAAAATTAGCATCACTCTCCCTAAACGAATTTCGACTCTCTAGGGTATGTACTTGTTATCTGCTGCGACTTATTATGTTATCAAACTTTAACGAACTCGGAATATTATTATCACAGTTATTATCAGTTAAGACAAAGAAAAATTTGTAAAAAAAATGAAGTCTAAAATTTCCTTACCATTTATTTCTACAACATAGTCAACACATTCAAGTTTTTCCTTCGTTAGAAGTGACAGGTTCACTTGCAAATGCTATCGATGCGTTAAGTAATTCTGTGATTCGTGGTCATGAAAAGGGCCTTATGAACATAAATTATAAATAAAGATAATTTTTAATCGAAAGGAGACTTTAGAGAAACTTTTCCAAATTTAAACTCCACTCAAGTTCCACCTAAATTCCACTCAAGCTCATCCAATCAGGGCCAGTTGTCCCTTCCTTTTCAGACCATGTTCATCTTCAGAAATTCCGCCAGAGCTTGTCCATCGAGAGCAGTTGTTTCCTCCTTTTCTGACGATGTCCACCTTCGAAAATTCCGCCTGAACTTATCCACCGAGAGTCAGTTGTCCTCTCCTTGTCCTCTCCAGGCGATGTTCACCTCCGGGAATCTCGTCATAGTTGATGTAAAAATCAAACAATACAAGGCAGTATCCTTGCCAAATCCATTTGCAAGTAAATGTGAAAATGTGTGCATGTGTATGTATGTGATTAACTCCATTGGGCGGGTTGGATTGCAAATCCTGTACAAAAATTTATCAGCAGAAAATCGGAACCAAGCAGGCCAATCCTTTTTCCGGCCATCAAAGACACCAGGGATGATCAATCTCAAACAATGCTCCAGGTAGAAGAGGGTCCTGTCTCTTGAAATCCTCCGCTGCTCCTGCAGTTACTGAAATCCCCAGCAACTGCTTCATGGCTCCAGACGCACAACCCCGTGGTCAACCATCACCAATCCTTGTACTAAGATGAATAACGTCCGTCTCCCAATACGAGTGACGAATGTAAGTATGGCACTCAAACGGGCTACGCGCGCCAGCCGCACGCAGTCGATCCATTCGAGTGTTTTCCTAAATCTCAATCTGTTTAGGTTATCCTAAACCTTGGTGCTATAGTAGTGTGTATGTGTGTGGCGGTACTTAGCTTCGGAATCTGTAGTGTCTCGATATGCGCCAGCTGTTCAAAAACTCCACAACGCCACGCAGGTTGCACCTCTTGCCTCTCCGCTGCGTGTTATCGCTATTACTTCCCTACGCCATCCCAGGTCCACCAAATCGTTATCCACTATCTCGGTTCACCAAATCCCGGACAGGCCCCCAATTCTAATACTTTTTTCACACAAAGGAGTTTACTCTCCCAAAATTTACAGCTTTACACACAAAGTCATTTTGCTCTACACTGATGTCAATATTAACATTTACAATCTCATAAACAACTATTTTTTCACATAAAACAGCAACCTATACGGGGCGTCCATTACACTATATTTGAGTTAAAAAAACATCCTGTAGTTTTAGTTAGATTTCTACCCACTTGCTTAAAATATGCCTACTGATAAATATCTTGCTATAGGTGCAGTGCCATGCAATAGCGATAAGGTGCGATTTGCTTAATTTAGTTACTATGTATTTCTGGTTAAAATTTGGGCGCATTTGTACTTTGAAAAAATTATTTAATTTATTTAGGTAGATTTGTCGTACAACACCCCCATATTTCTACACGTAATTTGTTTCTAAACATTGTTTAAACATATATTTTAATTCATTTAAAGCTAGCAAGATCGAGATCTTGGAATGATTCGAAATGATTTTAGGAAGTCCATTGTAATTATTTGTTTAGAAAAATCTAACACCTCAACACACTTTGTTGCACTAGTTTTTGAATTGTAACCATTGGAAAATGGTCACTGATCATTAAAGCTTCTGGAACTCCTAGCTTTTGAAGATAAAATTTCCCTTTTAATCTCAAAAAAAATCTATTAGGAAATTTAAAATTTCTACAAAGAAATCTTTGCTTGTCCAGAAGCCCCAAAATTTGCAATATTGAAAATTATTTTCCAGCGTACTGAGAAACTTTTCATGCTCATACTTTTAACTCCAACATTAGTGTTTTTCATAAAAATGTTCAACCATGGTTGGACATAAATAAATATATCCTTTATTCTATCTACATTTTTTAACTCCCCTTCTCCTCTCGGCGCAACCCTCGGAACCCCTCAGGCCGCTTGAACGTAACAATATCGTCCAAAGGCTCTGAAGGATATCCATTGCTGCGCTAGAGGGAACTCAGAGGTCGAGAATAGGAATTTATTTACGCATAACACGAAAATGCATGGGCATGGGAAAACAGCTATTTTGAGGAAAGAGGCTAATGGACATGCAAATAAATTATTTGAGTAACGTGAAAGAAGTAACCTAATTACAAACAAAAAGAAGGGAGGAAAATGTTGTTTTATATGTTCTAGTAGCGTCACGATGGCGTCTGGTTACACCTGTGAACTTAATTATTTTAAATATTTTCATTTCTGAACTCCGCTATTTTAAAACATGCGGTTCAATAGTGTGTTTTGTCTAATTGTGTACAAAATACAATTGCTGCGATTAATGGTAGATGCGAGCTTCCTGCATGATATCGATTGAATGCGCTCGTGAGTTTTCAGGAAAATTAACGTGACTTGGTTATATGGTTATGTCGAGATTTTAAATATCGCGATGATGTAAATAGGTCAATCTGTATTAGATGCCTATTCTTCAGAATACATAGAAATTTATGAAATTTAGGCACTATGAAAATATGAGAAATTGCTACATTGTCCACAATTGAAGCTTTGATTTCAAATTAACGAATCTACCTTGGCTACTGATTCGCCTAACCTCCTACCTACTTATGTTGATAATTATTTTAAATCAGCAAGATTTTATTTTTCTGACAGGTAATGTAAATTTGGGGGTCTCGATTTTCAGTTCTTCGAAATAAGTATGATTATTTAACTGATTGATAAACGAGTGTAGTCTTTCTATTTTTATTGCGGAAGCACTTTTATCATAGCAATAAAATATGACGCGAATTTTAAATGACGAGATATTAAGATTGTAGCGATAAGACTGGAGATCATTCCACGTAAAAATAAGCAAGTGGAAGAAAGTTTAAGCTGATATAAACAAAAAGACAATACAAACATGTGCGTTACTACTAGGAACTGCCGAATGGCCAATCTTTGAAAAACATGTGAAGAAAATGCAGAAAATCATGGAAATGTAATCGGAAACATTATTCGCAAATATGCTCTGAAATGGGCGAAAACGGGTATGAAAATATGAAAACAAATATTTCAGATTTTCTGCTGCAGATTTGTTGTAGTCTAGTTTTTCTTCACATAGAAACAAATTTTTCAAAAATTTTAAACGGGAAGGTATTACATTTCTGAAAGTTTGTACTTGAAAGGAGAACGTAATTTTTTGCTAGCCTATACTGTTACCATGGAAGAAAATTCCATTATAGTGGGCGTGATCGGAAATAAACGAGCAGAAATAAACAGAAGCGCGACTGTTTTACGCGAAAATTGCTGGACACGAAAAAAATCGCTTTATCCTGCCTCGCTGACGTTACAAAATTAAAATCCATTGTAATTTTTAAAAGAGCAACGCCCAGAAAGTTAATTTTTCAGTTGGAGTTTTCGTACATTTTCACGAGAAAGGTTGGATGGATGAGGGAAACTTATTAAGTTGTAGATAGACGATGTTTGGTAAAAACGACCATGACATTAAGAAATCAAATTAATCTTTTAGTTTGGGGCATTTAACTAATTACACAAAAGAATTGCTGAAGACAAAAAACACAAAAATAATAGTGTTGCTAAATAATTCCTGGCTAATTTTTATTCCTGCAACATTTGGACACCAAACCCTTCCAGTGTAACATAAGGAAATACTGGAATGTGTGGATAGTAAGAGAGCAAAGACGTTGAGCAAAGGCAAGATTTGTCAAGCTTAGCTTGACGATATGAAAGCACAAACGATTATAAAATCTCTTAAAATGTGCGATTTCTAACAGTTTAGACGTTGCCGAAGATAGATTATGGATAGAAAGGGATGCTTAAACTTCTTGTTGTTGAATTCAGTATCTCCTTGAGATGTTGCTGATCATGGGAATTTTAATTGCCGTGCAGTTATCTTGATAGAAATATGTTGCATTTAAACATAAACATAGACATAAGATTTATTACTTTAATATATGTTTATTTTTTATATTATTATTTAGTTTTATATTTAGGTTTATATTATTAAACATATATTTATTACATCGATACTCAATAAAATATTATGTGTTGATATTTGTGTCTCTGAGTTTTTCTAAAAAATAATCAATATTTCTAGTTCAACTTTCAGTCTTGCCAGAGAGGGGTTTTATTATTTGTAGGAAATTTGGCAAGGAATGTGAGGAAAGCTATGGACTATAAAATGGCGTGACGCCATTGCTAGACTGTGCCTCCGCCAAATTATCGGAATTGGTACGTATTTCGTGACTTCTTAGCCCACATCCAGTTATTTTATGATTTTTAAAGAATATTCAGGACAAAAGGACATTTATACGAATATTAGCGTATCCATTAAGCAATTCAACCAATCATAGAACTCACTTACCGGTTACCGAAAAGAACACTTTACTACTTGCCATTCATTCTTCTATAAGTTGTTATATTTTGTCTTTAGATGTTTCATATTTCGGTTTATTCTCATTTACCAGTCATGTCTTAGTATACAACCTTAGAATTATAGAGTTTTAGGTAGAAATATTGCTATAGGATGTGTTGTTGCCCTTTTAAATTTCGTACTGGTAAATTAACACGTAGTATTGTTAATATTGTCAATTAATTGAAATACTTATGCACAGAAACGGTGCGCAATTAGCGACACGAGTCGCGGATCGCTTATTACATCACCGCAAGTAAACGATAAGACCAACGGTACAGAGGAACTGCAAATTTTAATACCAAAAATTATCGGATATCTCTACTAGCATTTTTTACATCTTTTATTGCAAGAAGTCAAAATACAGGGATTATATTTTGTTAGGTGCTTTCTATAACTAATATAACTGTAAAATACTTTCCAGAAAGAAGTTTTCCAACAATTCAGAATAACCCGCCACTGCAACATAACCACATGTATAATTCTGAAACCTTTGGCGGTGTAGTGTGTATTCCGCCATTTTATTACTCCACAGATTGGTGAATTCACGTATAGTGCCCGTCCTGTTCGTAGTTAAATTCTTTTGTTGCTGTTGTTGTAGAAAGGCATTTCTGGTAATACCCCTTTAAGAACTAACCATGCACTCCTACAACTGTATAAGATCAAACTGGTGGTCTGTCGAGCTAGCCATTTGTACGTACCTTTAAGTCTTTTAAAAAGGAATAATTCAAATAAATCTAATCATTTTCCAGCACTTAAATCAAGTTAAAAGCTCTCCTTTGTTCAATATCTATGAACAATCACACGGCTTCTCGAATGTTCAAAACTCAGGACATAACTTAGAAAGACCACCCACGTGCTATGTAAATGCGTCTAGCACTTATGCGTTTACAACTAATAACTCATATGATCTCTTAGCAACAGTTCAAGTAAGCTTGTAAAATAAACCAGACCTCCCAGTTCAGATAAGACTTCTCTTGGACAATGGTAGGCAAAACTCTTTTATTACTAATAGCTTAGTTGAAGAGCTCGGTTACATTCCATGTACAAAATCTCTGAACATAATAGGTATCTCTTAAAATGTCATTTTGGCAACAAAAATGGTAGATGTATTACTGTAGTCAAATTATAAACACCAAACAAAATTTCTGGTTTCATGTGTAATATTGAAAAATATTACCAAACGACTCTGTCTGTGCTGTAGGTGAAATACACAGAAATGGAAGGAGGATTTTCTCCATTAATTTACAGATAGTTATATTATCTCAATAATGATTGATGAAATTATTTAAAAAGTGTTATTTACAGGTGGTATGTGGCCCAAGAATGCAAATATTAAATATTGTCGCTAAGTATCGAGGGTCCACTAATGATAACACACTATTTCAGAGAAGTGGGGTTCGTGTCAAATATGAAAATAATGAAGCGCCAGATCAGCCTATTAATTATTGGTTTAACATCAACTTTGCAGTATGAATCTGTTATAAATATGTGTTGTAGCGGGTAAAATGTTGGGTGACAATGGCTATGCATGTAAAAGATATCTGCTAACACCAGTTGTACATCCTAATACACACGCAGAAAGAAATTATAATAGGGCTCATAGAAGCACCAGAAATATCTTCGAAAGATATTTGAGAATCTGGAAAGAACGATTTAGGTGCTTAAAATGGAGGGTTGAGGGTTTAAATTTACTTTGTCTTAGTTTAATTAAAAGTTTTAATTTGTTGTAATTTATAACCACGCATTGATACGATCGTAGAACCATAGAAATAGAAATATTAGTTCATAGACCGGTTCCTTATTCACGATTTGCGCTGTTGTCAAAAGTTTTACCTTCTTATGTGCTCCTTGGCGGAGGCAAGAAGATTTTGTAACTACCAAACAGCTTATCTGAGGTTCCACCAAGGTTTCCTCCACCAAGGCCTCCTTGAGTACTCCTTAAGTGATAGACTATAAATTTGCCTCTTAAGAACGCTGCCATAAATTACATTCTATACTATACAGCGCACTGTACATGTATTTACAACACTGTTAAAGGTGGGAATTAATCCTGTAGATCTTTAAGACATCTAAATAACATCTGAATATAGGAAAAAATTGAATATATCACCTGTAGACATGATAATATTATCTACTCCAGTATGTCTTGTAGAGTGTTTTGCTTCAACTTTGCTTCTTTCGTTCATCGAAGAAATTTCACGTTTGCAAGCCTCAGTTACAATAAATCAGTACTGTAATAAATTTGTGGCACTGCGTTAAGTGATTTAAAATAAAAGCGTTGTCGTCTTAGCCAATTTCTCCACCCTATGATGGGATTTATGAGAACCACTTTAAAATGTATGCTTTATTAAAGTTATACCTAAGATCGAAAGCTTTATTTCTTCCATTGTTCCATGGAAAGAACGAATGATAATAATTTCCTCGATTGTTCTCCACTGTCATCGATCGTAAGTTAAAAGAAAACTACCCCTTTGTTAATTTCGACGTGTACGTAACGTACCTACCTACTGCAGGTTATGGTGGAGAGAGAGAGAGAGTGAGAGATTCTGTCCAGGAATTACGTAAATCTCGCATAGCATTACCCGTCGATCGTCCAAACTGTTGCTCCCCGCCACTGGCCTCAACTCAGTTAAGTTGGTACGAGGCGATGGCAGTAGTCTAGCTGCGACTCTAGATGAAGTCGTATCGAAGTAAAGTGCGTACAAAAGCGGAAACACTGAAAATGCGGCCCTGCCGATTTTTCCTTTAATCTTATGAATGTAAGTCGAGAGCACGTCGCCTGATCGAACCGTCCCAGAAAATCCACGGCTTTGCACGTCACTCCCCTACGTATTTTTTCCCTTAGTTAACGCCCTACAGGCTCGACTACGGGGAGCTTTCGTTGTTTTGATCCTCGATTGTTGTCCCACGAAAGCGCTCCAGTTGCGATGCTCCCTCTGGCAAGTCGGTAAATAAAATGATTAAAACAATTACTTGAGTGAGTAGACGGCTTAATTGCACGGACCTTAAAATTTGTTTATCGTTGTTCTTCCGTCTTCGGGCTCGAATATTTTGACGGTGATTCTCATAGATAAATAATGGTTTTATTGAATAATGCCGAATAAAAATTAGGACCAATTTAAGGTTCTTTTCGTCGTTGGCCGGAGTCTAAATTTAGTGTGCTGCTGTGCTATTTTGGAACGGACACGCTTAAATTTAGCTGCGAGTTCCTAATAAGTCGTGAAATTTTTAATCACCCCTCACCGGAGAAAACTATGGTAGCATGAGGCTAATGGAAACTCGAAACGTATGTAAAACATTCGAAAAATTATAGCAAACAGTTCATAGAAAATTGATATTTCATTCGTCTACCATAAACAACGGTAAGAGTGTTTTTCGTCGCATACCCTTGCTTAGCTAAATTGCGTTGCTGGTAGATTTGTGATTCACCGTACTGCTGTCGATTTAGATTTAATATCAACATCACTATTAGTTGCTAGCATGATATCTACAGCGTTTTTCCAACGCTGGAACAAAAACTACAATTTTCACTTCACGATTTCGCTACTTTTTTGCGCTTATACCTTTAGCTTGTCTTTGATCCTTTCTTTGTTTGGACGCAAAAACTTTAATTAGCCGTGACGACTTAGTCGTCACAAATCCAAAAATTAAACAATTACACCAAATTCCCAATGAAAACGATTATAAATTTGAAGTGGGGACCTACAAGTAAATATTCAAAAATTCTTAAATCCCACAGTTGTATTAAAAGATTATGCCTGCTTTGTTAATACACTACCAGCCGTGGTAACAGCATGTTTGCAATAAACTTAGCTCAGTCGCATTGTTTCTGCTGAATTGAATCTACAGTACTTTTGTTTTTAAAATGGTGTTCATCTATTCCATGATGAGTCACTATTGGATCCTGTAATGAAGCTTGTTATATGTGTGTTTCATGTGGCAGCAAAATTCAATGCTAAAACTTCAATACATTATTTTCTTCCAGTAAATGATGTAAGTACTTTTATAATCTTGCTTTTGATCCATTCTTTGCATATTCAGAATGTATAACTCATTCTACCTTTTTGGTTATACTTTAATTTTAACTTCATGGGACAAAGTGGGGCCCACATTTCAAGAAAATTTCCTAATTATAAAGTTCATCCCTTCTTCTATGGTCTATGACTATATTAACGGCAATTTTTTTGGATTTGCTCCATAATTATAGGAAACTCATTTTAGGCAAATTAACACGTTCCATCTGCTATTGCCATCTTAGTTCCTGAAATAAGAAATTAAATAACTCAGATTTTTGAAGAAGTGTTAGTTGCTCAGTTTTTAATTTAATTTTATATTTTAATGTATTTAGAATAGTACACTCAAATTTTTCAAAAAAAGTGCATGAAAATGTTTTTCGTTTCCAGAAAATTAATATAGTTTGATAATACTCAACGAATTTTGTATTGCTTTTGTGAAAATACAAAAAATGTTTTGTCAGATTACAAAATGTACTCTGCAGAAATACAATACGCACATTAAAAATTACCAAATGCGTTTAGTGACTTTACAACACCCGTTTGTAAAATTTCAAAATATTTTTTTAATTTTGAACAAAAATGTCAAATAAAATTCATACAAACGTAATGCTGGTCAAAAATTTGAAAAATACGTTTTGGAATGTTATTAAGTACGTTTTGTGACATAAGTGCCTTTAATCAATTTTCGAAGTACACCTTGTACATTCTCAAAATGTTTTATATTTTGAATTGACAAAAAATTGATTACAAAATGTATAGTAGTGCAACGTGAAGTGAAATTATCACAAATTAGTTATAATTTTAAGTTAGTAAATTTTTTACAGAAAATATTATTTATTTACCAAATATATTTACCAAAATAATGGTGTGTAATTTCACAACATGTAATTCATTTAAACTATTTGGTGCAGCAATAAACACAATATTCTTTAATTCTTTCATTAAAAACGTAATCTTATAAAACCATGTGAATTCACAAAATTAATAACAATTATAATAATAATAATCGCCTTTATTGGTACCACATTTATAATGTAGGTTACAATTGAGGGTCTAGTTCAAGCTGTTAACACTTATCCCCCATGAAATTTATATAATAATTAAAGTAATATGGTATTTATATAATAGAGTTATTTAAACAAAAATTAAATGTAACATAAATTATGTAATATAACATAAAAAAAATTGTAAATTTAAAAGTTATAACAGGCTAAATTTAGAGATATCTGGTGGTAAAATAAAAGTTAATGAAACGATTGATAAATCAGTTTACATCCTTTCAAAATTATATTGAACAGTTTCATTACTAAGCTCCTTGCATGCACTTCTTGTCAGAATTAATGAGGTAGACCTTATAATTAATTTTCAGATTGTATTCAAAATTCAGACTGTATTGAATGTACTGAATTGAAAATTGTGGAAGCGTTGTATGAAAAATTTTTTGGAAACTGGCAAGACGATAACGTTGCATTGATAAGATTTCAGTGTGTTCAGATGTTCAGTGTTTATCACCTCTGAATATCAATTCTTCTTTGAGATATGGGGGGTAGATGTGGATAGGATAAACCATTTTAGCTCATTAACTTTGACTGAGACTAGTATCGTATTCACGTAATTTGTAGATTAATTTGCAGCAGTAATACAGTAGTACAAGCATGGATAGTATATAATAAAACCTTATGAACGTCTAGAGAGTACTAGGTTTTCACAAAGTTTCTTTTTCAACTCAAAGTTAAGAACGAATCGATTCCTATATAACTGTCTAAGAACTAAGTACGACGTTTTTGTCAAATTTGCAATATGTTCGTCAAACCTAAGCCTGCAGTCAAAAATTTTTTCTAGCTGATAACTTGAGTCGTATATCATCAGTCATAATCTTTTATGCTTTTGATTTTGAGTTATGACCTAGAGGAGAGTGGCCAAATATCATATTACTACATTTTTCTGGATTTAATTTAAAGTTATGCGTATGCGAGTATAATTGTATGGATAACAGATCTTGGTTAATATAGTCTTCAACACATCTGAATATATCAGGACTGTAAGAGTAGTATAACTGGGTATCATCAACAAAGGAGTTCTAATTTGCAATTAGAACAAACTTTGCCATGTCTGCCACATAGATGAGGAAGAGTAGAGGCCCAAGAACAGATCCCTGTGGGACTCTTGAGGTAATAGGAGCAAAGTTTGAAGCTACCCCATGTATAGGAACTTTGCATACGATGAGTTAGGTAATTTCGGAAGAATTAACAAGAGGTAGAATCAAGCCCATAATACATCAATTTAGAATACAAGAGTTCATGATCAATGGTGTCGAAATCTTCAGAATAATCAAGCAGAATTACTGAAGTAGACATCCCTTTATCTTGAGCGCTAATTATATTAGTAATACTTAGCAGTAATGTAGTGGTGCTAAAACCCTTACGAAAACCAAACTGTGTATTTGGAATGATATCATTTTCAGTCACTAACTTATATACCTATTTTGAGACCACTTTTTCCAAAATTTTCGAAATTGCTGGTTCCATGCTTATCGGACGGATGTCGCTGTGTGATTTAGGGTCAGGTGTTTTAGGAAGAGGTTTAACCAATGAATGTTTCCACTGCGTTGGAAAATATCCCCTTTTCAGATATACGTTCATAATAAGGGTAAGATAGGATCATATTGCTGGGAAGCAGACTCGTAACATTTTCACGCTGACCTTATCAAAGCCAGATGAATTAGGCTTGACACCGATAATAATTCTTTCTATTTCCTCGATAGAAGCCATTTTAAAAGTAAAGGTTAAGTAAACGATCATACAAATACTTTTACACTAAATCTGCAAAACATTTAAACAATTAACGAATGGACTAATAATAACACAAAAATTGTAAGTGTGTAAGTTAATATTCTCCGAAGTAATTAGAAATAGTCAAAACGAGCTTCAGTTATGTTTAGGATATTGTTAGTTAGTTAATGGACCACATTTTGAACATTTATTGAAGGACCATGTTATTTGAGTTGATATCAGATAGATCAGTTGACCAGATTTCTTCATTTTCGAATTGGATGATGTTTATTAATTATTTTTTAAACGACAAGGAATAAAAATTTGATATTTGGTACGCATGTGTAACATGATATACCCTTTAAGTAGGAAAATCAGTATTGCCATTTAAAAAATTAGTCGATAACGTCATATCTCAAATTTGGTATATGAAGTATAACATTTTCTTACACCAGAAAGAGCGTAATTTAAAATACTAATCGACCTGTGCGAGCATATTTCCAACAAAAAAAACTGTCTCTGATTTGCTGAATTTTTTCCAAGTTAAAGACTCACACTGTATACTACAGTAGCATAACTCTCAATTATTGCTTGATCCTCAAAACAAAAGTTTAATTTTTCATTTTTATGGCCATGAAATCTTGAACTCTGTGATGCTAACATATACGTTCAAAAACGTTTTTAGTAATTTCTTGAAAGCTTCGATACCGCAATTTGATTCCTTTTTTTGTATCTTTCAGAACCGAGCCTGACTTTTCAAAAAAAAAATACATTATTAATACAATACCTGAAATTTTGTTGTAAAATTTTCTAATAACAAATAAAGACGTTTGCTCTCCCCAATTAATCACAAATTTATCACAATATTGTTATTCCTATTATATAATTAGACAATTTAACCACTTGCTTTTAAGACGTGCCACCGCCACTTAGCGCTAAGTACCCATCTAATCAAATAGGCGTCTGGAGAATGATAAATATTGCAGAACTTCCTGTATGCCTTATTCATGCCTTAATTGAATTATCGACGTTTCCAGCGAAACATCATTTCCTTATATTTCACAGGAAACAAAGGTGCTGAAACTTTACCGAGCATTTAAATTACTACTTTCTATAAAAGATTTTATCGTCGTAATGGCGACAACTCCAATATTTTGCCACCTCCCCTACCGTTCACGATTACAATTGAAATTAAAAAAGTTTCTAGACGTTGTGTACACACTCGTAAAGGAACCGCTAATAAAAACGGTGTTGATAGCCTTCGCTTCAGTGTTAAATTCGTAATTGTCGACTATGGTGACGTGTTCGTTATAATTCTTTTCGCTTCTTTGCGGCGAGTTTAAATATAACTCCAGCATGTTCCTCGCATAAATATTGCTCTCTATTGTTGAAAGATTAAACGCTTTCTAACTTTGCGATTCTTTGTCTTGCAAACTTTCTAGTTTTTTTGAAGGAATCACTCCCTAGGGAGCCATACATAATTCCCATTCTTTCGTACTGTAGAAATATGAAAGAATGTCATGTTTTGGAGTTGACAGTAAATTACTTACATTGACGTCTGTATTAAGTAATTCAGACAATAGGCTATGCAATTTAGAAAGGAACTTATGTTAAAGAGGTATTGCTTCCACCGTTTATTGGGCACACGAACATATAAAGCGTTATTAAATTGAGGGGTACATTTTTCAGATTAAAGTGAAAAGATTAATTTTTGAGTACTCTTTGTTCAAAAGTGAATTTCCTTAAGTAACTTTGGCGAAATGGGTTGCAACGGCTAACTCAATTTAGTGAGTGGTCATGCAATCTTTTAATCAAGGTGGAGGAAATGAGAAACAAGTATATTTACAAGGATAAAGAGGTAAGAGCGATCAAAACCAATCATCACTTTTATACTTTATATAAATAGTCCCAGATGTGAGATGTAAACTAGTGAAAATAAAACTCGTACAAATTATAAAGTTTATATTACATAAAAGTGTTTAACCAATAAGGAGCTCAGCTCTTGTCTCTTCATCATATGATATCCAATGAAGTCTTGATCAGTTATGGTTTGCCTTCAATCAATCGTAATAATTTAATTCAGAACATTGATTCAATCACAAAATCTAATGTAAAGTCCCTTCGAGGAATCCAAACTATCGATCGTAAAATTTGCACGTCATTCCAGCCTAAACTCAATCTCAACATATCCAACCGGAAAGGGTAAACAAACAAGGTTTCGCTCATTCAGAGGTTAGCTGGGAATTATAGAACTCTATTTCCTTATTACTTTGAGAGATTCTGATTAGTTCTTTGAAGTTCGGTCGCGACGCTATTCGCTGGAGGTTTTATTAATTTTGAGGTTAGGTATTTGTGGAGCGACTAATTTCAACTATGCAACTTTATCGGAGTCGCCTATCCCGGAAGTTAATTACTCGATAATCATACTTCAACTAAGATTGGGTATTAATAGTAAACCCGGAGTCTAACTTATTGCTTGTATAATAGCGCGTAACATAGGGAACTTTAAACGATTATTTGTCAAAATAACTCCATAACAAGATAACCTGAGAAAATTGGAAAAATCTGGAGAATTGTTCTATTTTAAAATTTTGCTCATAACTTTTTGCTAATAGTTCTTTAGAGAAAAGAAAGTAGGAGTCATTGGATAAAAATAAACATATAATTTATGTGATTGGTCGATTCTTTTATTATAAATGAAAAAAGACGGATTACGTTAAATGTTAAGTTGTCATAACCTGTACGAAACTAGAATTATTGATTGCAATGTTAATGTTTTCATCCATATCCTCATTAATATCCTTTATCGATATATCTGGGACAGTAGTATCATTACAATTAGCTTCGACGTATTCTTTAAAAAATGGAACATTGAATAACCGCCTATTAGACCAGTTGGGTTTTGGGTGGTTCTAGGTTGAAAAATCAAAACGTAAAAAAGTAGGAAGGAAACCACTTATTGCCATTCTTTTGCGCATGACTATTTAAAACTGCATTCTAAAGAGAAAGTGTATAGGAGTGAAAAGATTCGGAAGTAAATTATCTAAAAAATAGCGTTTCTTAACAGGTTTAAAATGCACTAATTTAGTTGCAAAATAATAAAAAATTACCAAAAATTGATGAAAAATCGATGAAAACAATACTTTTTTCAATTACTTAGGACTCTTTGGACCTTAGAATTTGGCCAAGAAAAACGTAACAATGTAATAAAACAACACACCAAACTTGCTTAAAATCGGTTGTAGTTTTTGCACAATAATTTTTCAATTCAACCTCCTTTAAAAAAAATTTATTTTTATAAACAATGTAGTATTAAAAATTTGTTCAGCTTGGTCACTGATTTTTCTACGTATAAAAGGGCATTCCAACTTTCGAATGATACCGGAATTTTTTTATTCAGTTCATTTGGAGAGTCTCAGAATTTTTTAAAAATAATAACAAAATTTTATCTTATAAACAAGTTGATAAATTTTGTCATTTTTTCATAATATTTAATTCAACAAACGTCATTCGAAAGTACTGAAAATGACGCATTTTTTAAAAAAATACATTGAATATCGTTTATTTGTTTCCAAAATATGGCCTATCAAATTTTACTTTAAATTGCAAAAATTGTGTGTATGATAAAATGCTCTTTTTCATGTGAGTCGTTTTGTTTTTTCAAATACTATCTTGTGCTAAGATTTAAATTTATTTCATCTTTGATTTCAAATAAATACTCTTCAAAACTTAATAAACCCAAATTAACGATCTGATACAGAGGCGGCGCTAGGTCGAGCTGGAGCAAAAACGTGTAACACATATGCCCATACGGTTACGCTTCTTGGTAAAATTTCTACAGTCAACGGTAATATCCTCTTAAGGGTCAGTTAGAAAATTATCAAAATTATACCAAGTGCACTCTTTTGTTAAAATTAGCTCAGGTGGGAAATAATTTCTAACAAGTATAGTTTGTATGATTAAAATTTATTAACATTCATGCTATACGTCAAGAACCAAAGATGTGTTTCCATATTTTTTAAAACCATAAAGTCAAGTATACATAGAGAAAGACGAAGGATAGTTGAAAATTGAGAAGTTAAGAGTAAAACGTTCTAAGGTGGAAAATCCAAACTATTCCAACAAATTTAACGCATATGCTCAATCGAGTACATTTATAAAACACGCAAGTATGCATATTACATAATTTCCGTGCCTCTGTGATCATTGTAAAGATTAACGGAAATATAGTAAGATCAAATATTCATTTTTATTCGTGGTAATTATAAATAATATTTTCGGCATTTCATGCAGCGATTGTATATATTTTTAGAATCGAATAATTATACTGATTTAACCGTTTCGATTATATAAAGGACCATCTATATTTAATGAATAACGACTATTACATTCATTATTTCGTGCAATTGACAGGTATTGCCTAGATTCCTTTTTCAAAAGAAAATCGTTTCAGTTTCCTTACGTCTCGCGAAACTCCCTTGGCCGTATCATTCGCCCGTAATAGATCCATCAATATTTTCCACGTAATGTTTGCATTGAAAAATGACATCAATCGATAGTTTCAACTGGTACTTTCAGGATTATTACCTGCACATTTCGACTTGAAATATGTATAGCGGTTGGTGGAATCGTGCATATTGTATGTCCTCTAATGGAACAGCGGCCACTAAAATCGAAAGATATTTTACGCGCATTGCAGTCACATTAGCGGTACGAACACGCGACTATTATTTTAATTATGCTGTCTTGGTTGTTCCCGAAAAACGTACACGCGCGGCATTCATTTTGATTTTATCTAAATTTTAGGATTAAGGATTTGTAATGGAATATACGAATTCAAATTGACCCTTGATCTGGTTTAATTGAAGTTTTTACGGTCCCAAGCAAACGTATGTTTCGTTGAAATTGATGGTGTTATCCACACCACTTGGGTTGCTTCTCCAAAATCGGTCAAAGCGCATCGGTTTTTAAACGTACGTTGGAGATTGTTGCAGCTGATACATTTATGTGTTCAGCAACGTCAACTTGTTGTATTGTTGAAATAGTTTGCAAAAGAAATTCAATTCGATGCTTAATCCATCATTTAACTAAAAATTGGAAGGTAATATTAATAATTGGCTCCTTCGCCAATATTTAGAGTTTTAAAGACATATTTATGTATACAGTGTGAGGCTCTAACTTGGAATAAATTCAGTAAATCAAAGTCAGTTTTCTTGCTGGAAATATGCTCGTACAGGTCGATTAGTAGTTTGAATTGCGCTCTTTTTGATGTAAGAAAATGTTATACAGCATGTACCAAATTTGAGATATGACGTCATCGACTATTATTTTAAATGGCAGTACTAATTTTTTTATAATTTTTCTTAAAGGATTTATCAAATCCGTGTCAAATATCACATTTTTATACCTTGTCGTTTACAAGATATTTAAGAAACATCAACTAATTCGAAAAATGAAGGAATCTGATTCGACTCAATGAAATAATTCAGGCAGTTTAAAAATGGAATGTCAAGAGGACTTTGTTCATCATTTTATGTCAAACTGGGTTGATGTTGACAATGTCAAACAAAAAATTCAAATGAAAACAACTAAGGAGGGTAGCATCGTATCGAGCGAGGATATTTATTAGTTTGTCGATTTATAAGAAACAACGTTTGTTGAAAAATCGAACAAAATACCTTACTTAACTGAAACCCACAAGATTTAAATTTTAATGATGATTGGCTACGGTGATAAGAGAAGAAGTTATTGATTTATTCACAGAGAAGTACCACCCATATCACAGAGTACCATAAGCAAGATTGAAAAACAGCTTCGGGAAAACGGGCATTTAAGTAAAACAAGTAATCATCGTCAGAGTACCCTCAATGAAGATGTCAAAATAAATGTACTTTCTGTTCAAGAAAATCCTCATTTCCCCACTAGGCAGACAGCTGGGGAAATCGAAATTAGCCAGTCTTCAGTGACGAGAATTCTTCAAACCCAGAAATTTTATCCTCAAAAAATGACAATCCTCCAGGAATTCACCGAAGATGATCTGGATTATGGATCTACTACTCAGAAATGTTGTAAACATAGAAAACATCCTGTTCTCTGACGAATTAACGTTTAGTTAAATCGTTAGGCAAATCGTCAAAATTGTCGTTATTGGACAGATAACAACCCAGACTGGATGAGGGAAGGCCACACTCAACATCAAGAAAAAGTCAATGTTTGGGCAGGGATTATTGGTGATCGAGTAATAGAACCAATTTTCTTCCGAGGAAATCTCAATGGAGCTGGATGTTTAGAATCCTTGCAGGAAAAACTAGTTCCCAATTTGGCTAAGAATAGTACTAAAAAAAATTAGTATTGTTATTTAAAAAAATAGTCGATGGCGTCATATCTCAAATTTGGTACACGCTGTATAACATTTTCTTGCATCAAAAAGAGCGCAATTCAAACTACCAATCGACCTGTGCTAGCATATTTCCAACAAAAAAACTTTCTTTGATTTACTGAATTTATTCCAAGTTAGAGACTCGCACTGTATTATGCTTATGCACACGTTGTGTACTTTATTATAAATTTTATTTTGAAGTAAATAACGATATGCTTTATATCCTTCAAAAAGCAACTACCAGCGAGTAATGACTAATCTACTAAATTAGAAGCAGTACTTTGGCCCTCAAAAATTCATAGAGATTGCTAGCCATGCGACATTTTATAACCTGTAAAACTTGCAAATTCCAGGTTTTCATATTATTCACGAACAGCCATAAAAACTCTCACCATGTATTTTTTATTTCAAAATCGATAGGAATACTGCGGGTTCATACAGAAAGTCATGCAGCTACACAAAAGGAATGCAAACGCTTATTTGACCTGCAATATTGCAAATAATTTTAAAATTATGCATCTTATGAAAAGCGTAACTTAGATGTAAGCATTGAATATTTGAAAATTTACAAGGTAAAATGTTCGTTTGCTTATGGAATTTGTCGAAACAACGATTTTGGTGAAAGTTTTTGAAGGAATTGGAACTGTATAAAGTAGTGTGGATTTCATTTTGAATAAATTAACACTGTGATTAATAATACCGTTGGTGCTCTGATTCCACTACTTTATCTTATTACGTCTCATCAATTTCTTTCTTCATGATTAAAAATATACTCTCTGGTAATCTGTTTTGATTTTCTTTTTGCCCCTCCAATTGCATTTTCTTCTTAACACAACTCTGGAGCTCACAAAAGTGCCCATCATCATCTATTATCGTTAAGGGCCCCATGCACGTTCATTTTATCTTTGTTTTCTAGATGTGACGTCATGAAAAATCTGCGCAGTTTTATCCGGTAAAACCTCTGGTGTTTGGCTATTTATTTTTCGGGAGTTATGCGTGCTAATTTCTAGAATGGTTCTGTTATGTTGATGTAGTTTTCAGAAATGTGCTGAATTAAGTTTATTATTATTATTATTATGTATTATTATATTATATTAGTTTATTATAATTAGTATATTATTTTGATTTATTTTTGTCTTGTTCAAAAGAAAAAATAAGAACAGTGTACTAATAAGTTCAGTTAGTTATGTCCTGTCAATCTATGGTGAAAAAAAATATTCATATTCCTTACCACAAATTTGTTTCATCTATCAAAGAAATTGTTCTTATCTAATTTGCATTTTACTAACGGAGATGTTAAAGGTTGATTAATAAGGGTTTATAAGAAACAGCTTCATTACGACACCACTTCTAAAAATGCAACTCAGAACTTTGAGGATATTCACTGACGTAGTAACCCTTGGTCCCCGTTGAGTACAGAATTTCAGTTGCATTGCAGTGTAAAAGTTATTCACCTATATTTACCAGTCTCTCTCTCTCTCTCTCAGCCTAGCATTTGGTAAAAGAATGGTACTTTATAATATTGGAAGTTAAATATCCAAACAAGTTGGTGCCAGCTCTTATTACACTTTCGATTTCCTATGATCAGAATACAGAACAGTCAGGAACTACAACAGTTGTTCCATCACTCATCCTATAATAAGAGTTTATATAAGTAAGGTCGTAGGTAAAACCCTAAACTGATTTGAACCAGTATTGGAAAGCGTTGTCCTGTTCGCAGTTTTAACCACATTCTCCTTTCGGGGTAACAGAGGAATGATGCATTAGACTGCCCGAAGTTGAAAATCTATACTGATTGAAGACAGTAACCGAAAGTGTTCTCCCCATCACTTTGATTGGATTGCTCTGCCCATTCTTACAGTCACTCGTAACGCATCACTTCTGTTACCGTTTCGCAGGGGGCCACAGTGTGATGGATGTCGGCACCAGTCGCAGAGCCGTCGTGGTCTTGGGGAATGGATAATGAACAACCCCACCAGGAGTTGGTCAAGTGCGTCGTGGTGGGCGACACGGCCGTAGGCAAGACGAGGCTGATATGCGCGAGGGCGTGCAACAAGCAGGTGTCGCTGGCCCAGCTGCTGGCCACGCACGTGCCCACCGTTTGGGCCATCGACCAGTACAGGATATACAAGGATGTCCTCGAGAGGTCCTGGGAGGTCGTCGACAGCGTGAACGTCAGCCTCAGGCTGTGGGACACCTTCGGGGACCACGAGAAGGACAGGAGGTTCGCGTACGGCCGTTCCGACGTGGTGAGTAGATAGATGACCAATAGAAATAGATGACTTAAGAGTCAGTTTTGGCCAACTTATGTGAATTTTTAAAAATAATCGTTACTAGCCCATTAGGTAATGCGACCGGGGACTTAAAATCACATTTTTTTAATCTTTTTATTCGGCAATTGGATACAGTTTGACGCCTCTACTTGGTAGTGTATAATATTATATTATTATTAGTAATGGCGAAATATTTCTCGTTAGGGTAAAGCAATGCATATTTTTAGTTACTGTAATGTCGTTGCCACCGTCTTTTTCTTAACAAACTTGTGGTATAAAAATGATTCTAAAAATCGGAACGCCAGTTGCACTCACCTCCATTATTCCTAGAACATGAGAAAAAATGGAAGGAATAGAAGTAGAAATTCAAACAACCAATCATTATATTATCAAAGAGACGAAAAATGAATTGAATGAAACGAAAAAGATTAAAAATTTAAATACAGTGAAAACACTGTACAATAGTAATATGCGTAGTAAGTAATACAAATTTACAAATGATTTTCGAGTTCACAAAATGTTATTATAGACAAAACTGTAGGAAGACTGATGTTTATGAATTTGCCACTTAGTCTTTCACCGGCATACATTGTACGTCAAATTTAAGTTCAGCTCATACAAGTCCAGTTTTAATCCGTGAAGGGCATCCAGTTTAATCCAGGGAATTTTAATCCTTGACCCTGACGGACAACATTTTACGCCCAGTTTAAGTTTATGGACGTAGTATGGCCCTAAATCCAAAGCGATTATAATTCTCCCATGGCCGTCTGTGAACTCGTAAAGGCCATCAGCGAAAACAACATTTTCGTCTAATGTATTTTGTACTTCTTGACCTAAGTGGACGTCCATCAAACGCCTATATGACTTACAGGTGTTACTAGGGATATAATCAGGAAAAATTCTAATACTTTAGCTATTTTTAAACATCATTTTTACATTCTTTCCAGGTACTACTATGCTTCAGCATCAACAACCCAGTATCTTTAAGGAATTGTCGACTGATGTGGTTCCCAGAAATCCGTCGCTTTTGTCCCAACACCCCCGTTCTTCTCGTCGGTTGCAAGAACGATTTAAGGTAAGAGAAATCGACTTTATTTGAATTCACGTCCATTTACTTCATTAACGCTTCTTTGCCTCTTGGCAGGTACATGTATCGAGACGAAGCATACCTAAGTTACTTCCGAGATCGAAGCCCATTTGTAAGAGCCACGAGGAAGAGCGATCTGGTGATGCCGGACGAAGCGAGGGACGTGGCCAGTGAACTTGGTCTTTACTACTACGAGACTTCGGTAAATGTTAAATGATCGCTTGTATCGAACTCTGAATGGATAACGGCGTGTTTATTTCAGGTACTTACTTATTACGGTGTCAACGAAGTATTCGAGAACGCGATCAGAGCCGCGCTGATTGCGAGAAGAGCGCAAAGGTTCTGGATGACAAACTTGAAGAAGGTGCAGAGACCACTCCTGCAGGTACTGAAACAGTGTGAATATTTTCGAACTGTGTCGACAATTGCTAACCTTTCAGGCGCCTTTCAAGCCACCTCCGCCCCTGAAACCCGAGGTTCACATTTCGCCCAGCTCTTACAAGGAACACATGCAACACCTCTGGCTGAGTCGAGCTCATACCGATGTAGTTTTAGTCGTAGGCTCGATGGGATTTTCTGCACACAGATTTATACTCGCAGCCAGTAGTGGTGCGTTCTACAGGTTAGTTACTCAGAATTGGCCTTAGTGATGGACATAATTGAGAGATTTTAGTAATCGAATGATCGATTTTCAAGCGATCGTAATAGCTGAGTGATTACTTGAATATTTGATTGATATTTGAATGAACAGTAGTAATTTGCCTACGCCATGTTAGTCAGTGACAAATGCACATATTATTTCTGACCATACGCCATTTCAAGAAGATGAGTGCAATATTTTATTGAACAAATTGTGAGAAAAGTCTCGAAAATTTTCTTTTTTTGCTTTTCCCTCAGATTGCTTGAAAACTGTTCACTTTAAGAAAAAGTTGAAGAGGAAGGTAGTTTTTTGGTTGAATTTTACACTTGTTCCAAGTTTTTTTTTAATATTGAAGAAGTATTGAAAAAAGTAAATAAACAAGTTTCTTAGCTAATTTTTTTGACAACTGATAATATACTGCTCAACAATTGAAGTGGATATTAGAAGAATATTTTAATTATCTGTGTGAATGTTTGAAGTGAATAAAAATCAGATATGTTAAACACAAACTTTATTGGCCTTATTTGACAGATTAAAAAAGAAACAATAAAAATAAATCACCAATAAAAAGAATGAATGATTTATAATTATTGAAAAACCCAAGGAAATTCATGTCAAAATTGTTTTATTCCTACCTCTACAGTCGTTATTAAACAATCGATAGCAGGTTGAGGTATTGCTTGCCAAATTGCTTGCAACGCATTAACCAATTGTCGTAAAGTTTGGAATGGCTGTAGGAGTCGGTTTAAATGCCTAGACATTTCAGCCCAAATGTGCTCAATACAATCCATGTCCTGTAAACACAGTGGCCACTCCATTCTTGTAATCCCACATAACTTATCCGTTCGTTTACATTTCTTGCACGGTGAGGACGGGCATTATCATCAATAAGAACAAATCTGTCACCTATTGCACCAACAAATAGCTCAATTATCTGCTCTATATAACCCTGTCGCGATATCTTCGGCCATCAATGGTTCATTAATTAAAACTACTAAATCAGTGCGTCCATTTTAGTTTATGCCTCTCCAAACCCAAATCGATCCGCCTCAAAAAGAGTGGAGGAGACCATTAAAGGTTCACAATATCGTTGTCATCTTCCCTCCATACTAATATGCGATCATCAGACGTATATAACTGATAATGTGCCTTGATTCCCCCAGAAATTATTTGTCCTGGCTAGAGTAAAAGAGCATGAGTTACTCCCTCCCAAATTAAGCCGTGGTAGAAGAAAGTAAACAAAATAGATTTTTCGCGTGATGATTTATTTCTTATCATAACTCCAATGTACAGTAATTACCAACAATGATCAAATTTAACTAAGCATCTTAAGAAATGCTACCGAACAAATTATAATAATACCAACAGACGGGACAATACCTCACCTAATTATCACCGAAATAAGACTCAACAAATATTAAATTAAGGCCTCAATTCCTTAACAAAACCCCCACTAACTCACGTATCTCACAGGGTGTTCGCCTTTTTGCAAGGCGACGTAGTTCACAGCCAGAAGCAGATGCTCGTTCAGGGAAGCTGTCCGGGTCTCAGCTCACCGATCCTCCAGGGAACGTGTCCTCAGCCCAGGTACAACAAACGGTCTCCTCTTAAATTTTAGGATACCTCATTACCTGTCTTGCTTTCGATTTTTACCTCCCTTAGCGGACTCCTCTTTCAAATTTTTGTCACAATTCTCCTCTAACTATTTGCCTTAAGTTGACTGTCTATCTCGAGGCACACCGCCCGAATCCCCCCTTTTCATTTTTCTCATCTGCAGTTGACCCGACGACGTACACCTTTCCTCACTCTCTCTTACCTACCACGAGTCCATCTCTCGCCGAACATTCGGTTTTTCCCCGTATTTCTCGTCGTGTTGACCACAATTAAGGCATTATAATGTGACCGTGTCTTGCCGAAAATCTGTTCTGTTTCTTCTTGCCCTGAGCACTATGGAACGATCTTGAGCATGAGTTATGACTCTTCTCCACATGCGTGAATGCTGCATATCTCGTCTGTAATTACAGATTCCATGCCCGGTTACAACACTTTGAGACACATTCAGTCTCATAGCGATTTCCACTTGAGACAAACCTTCTGGTCTCCAACGCACCTAGTTGCTCAAGTTGCACTGTGTATAATCGTCGAAATGCATACTGTTTATCCGAATAAGCAGTCTTACTGCTAGCGACAATAGTAATACAGTCAGTACAACCACTACCATGGAGAGTAAAACGTCATCATTTTGAAACAACATTCCTACAGTTATTCACCAAAGAGATGAAAGCAGAAACAAAGAAAAAATAACATGCAAAGAACATTGGCTATCAATATGTGTTCATGACACTGTCCACTGCAATTCGTTTAGGAATAATATTTGAGGCAGAATTTAGGGGAATAAGAATATCCACTTCAATGGTTGAGCAGTGTATATGTAACACCTTTATACTTACCGTAAGAAAACGTATCACCATGAAACATTGAAACAAATTATACCAAGCCTAACCTAAAGCCTTAAGACACTTAATTTTATTTGAAATATAGATGATATTGACATACTCTCACAACTTTAGTAACGTCTTCATCAGAGTCTGAGCTTTAACCTCACCAAAGCCAAACGAATCTACAACTTAAGTTTCCACGACTACCGTATTAAACTTCTCCTCTCCCTCTCCAGACTCCTGACTGCCGACCTGATGGCGAGGAGCACGAGCGACTCGTCGATGGTATCCTCCCTGGGCGACTTCGCCGACGAAACGGAGTGCCTCGTCAGGGCCGAGCAGAAGACCTGCAAGAGGAGGGCGAGCTGCCAGGCGCTGCCCTCGGCGAGGGACCTCGACCATCCCGCCTTCACGTGCATCAGGAACGTCCAGCCCGAGGGGCAGACCGTCGTCACGCTCAGCAAGCTCGTCACCGCGACGGCGATGAGGCAGTGCCTCCAGTTCGTCTACACTGGGACGGTCGACAGGAGCGTACTGAACCTGAGGGTATGGCTTAATTTAGCTTGAAGGGCATCAAGTGAGGTAACAAATGATAATATCAGATGTCTATGAGCCTATGAGGCTCATCAGTCTGAGTTCGTAGTTGGATATAGCCATTGCTGTCCATTCTGTTCTATTCTGTGCTGTATGCTGCCGCTTTGTGGAGACTCTCTAGAAGTCCCCAGTCCAGCGTGTTGGGAGCTCTCATCTATTGCGCTTTTCTGCCCTCGGCATCCACTCTGTTGACTCGTGTGTCCACTTAGCTTTCCATATTCTGGCTTAATGACCTGCCCAGGTCAACCTCAGTTCTTCTATTGTTTTGTCAACTCCTGTATTTATGTTTTAGCTCTTAAAACTCTATCTTTTCCTAACGTTAAGGCTCATCGATACATTAAAATATCTCCACGTTGATCAATGCAACTTTCGTTGAGATCTGGAAGACAAGCCGTTCTATCAATTTTTCATATAGTTCGTAGTTTGTATACGCAGGAAAGTGTAGAAAATTTCTTCCAAAAATAAGCTTGGATTTTACAGAAGTATGAATTAAATGTAGAAATAACTAAATGCTGGTGTAAGTTGCATGCAAAGATTAAGAAGCAAGTTCGGGCATCTCGGAAATACGAAGAATGAAGTGATTTTTGCTGCTTGCCAAGTTATTACTCTAAATTTTATATTTGACAACTGTAGACTGCAATGAAATTAAAGAAATTTATTTTAGATTGGCGAACCAATACCTTACAAATGGAAGGTTTTTCAGGTAGATTAATAGTCCAAGGAAATAAAAATTTAACAGCACTATGAAATATCCAGGAATCTGTCAAGTGTTTTAGGTAATATTGACCTATGGGAAGAGATTCTAGCACTTCCTTGTGAGATTCGGTCATGTTTTTTATTTAATAACAGTTAGATGCAAGTAATCCATGCTTACTAGTAAGATTTATTTCCATAAATCCTACTAGATTATCATCTACCATTGCAAAAGTTTCAATCATTTGAGGTTATAGAAATACCTCTAGCATTTGTATTCCAGCATCTTTCTAACGTTTAAAATTAAAATAAAACTGTTTGGAACTCCGTAAACCATCTTGATTTCCTTTCAAAGAAGTTGCGAAAGTGGAATGTGTTGAGGTTCTCCTACCACTAATATTCTTCTAGAATCTCTGAGTTTATTAACATCTACAAAGGTGGAAAGTTTGAAATTTCCATAAACCCAATAGATTCAGTTTATACCCACTGTGACCTTCCAAACCCAAGATATTCTTCAGCATAATTCAGACTTCCTATAGTTTCGAATTACACCGAAAAGGTTTGTAGAGTCCATCTTAGATCTAATAAAATCTACATCTTTTCGTTTGATCCTTGAAGTGTAAAACAATTTTAAACTTACACAAATCTTCTAGATTCGTTATAAAATCGCTTTTATGTACAGTAGTAATCTTAAAAAATATTCAAAAAATTTTTATTACACGAGACACACACACGTGTCTGCAAAGCATAGACAATGTCAGCTTCTTATGAATTTTAAAGGAAAAATGGGAAAAAGACAAAGAGAAATGGGCATCAAAGGAGAGTGCCGTGTCCTCGATTCGCGTGGTGTCACATAAGAAAAGGAGGAAGAAAGAAAAGAAAGAGAAAGAACAGATATATTAAATTCACTTCCGTCTCGTCTCGTGACGCATTTTATTGAATTACTCCTCAGCGCATACCTACCATAAGAAAGCTAGTTTCAAAAAAAATAAGCCAAATCAGTCGAGCCGTTCTCAAGTGATCTTTTATACATACGGCAGTTTATTTTTGTTACATGTTTATACTAAAAAGTTTCCTTATAGAAAAGCTGTAATCGAAATAAACCTTGTAAACAAATCTAAGTGTTTACACTGTGTATTCCAAAGAGCCTAGTAATAAACATACAATCAACCAATAAATCAAACTTTTCGATTAGGAGACCTGCGAGGCGGCCGAGCTGCTCGACCTGCCCCAGCTCCTGGTGCTCCTGACGAAGCACCCCTTCGTCGCCCCCGAGCCTCCAGAGGACGACGTCGGATACGACGACTACCTGAAGCGACGCCTCCGGGACGTCTGCCTCGAGCAGGGAATGTTCGCCGACGTCATCTTCGAGGTGGACGACGGGGCCTGCACCGCCCACAAGGCGATGCTGACCGCCAGGTGTGACGTGATGAAAGCGATGTTCGGCGGAGATTTCAGGGAGAGCCAGGCCAAAGTGGTGAGTGACTCGAAGAGGCGATGATGATCAGTATTTTTTCCTTCCACGTAATGACAAAAGTAACTAAAATAGCTTTGCCAACACGTAACCGGTGCTGGCAATGCCATTGACTGCTTTGGTATGCTTGTTGCGGTTTAGGCTTCGTGTGCCTCCTCCTGCCCATACGATATCCTTATTTTTACTTCCAGATCGAATTTCCTGGTGTTCGCGAATACACATTCCACAAGCTGCTGTGTTTCCTTTACACCGATGACATTCCTGCTGTATCGGCGGTAAGGTGCTTGAATCTGTTGGAGCTCGCCAACAGGCTGTGCCTGCCGAGGCTAGTAAATCTGGTCGAGATGAGGGTCATTGAAGACCTGGAACGGTTACAGTCCTCAGAGGCCATCGAGCAGTGCTTGCGGCTCCTCGAGCCGGTCAAGGTGAGCCCTATAGGTTTGGAATAGTTCTAGCATGGTGCAAGAATTTTAAAATGAGCCGTCGATTATTTATGGCGAACTCTAATGAGTAAAAGAATGAAAGGCTAAATTTCTGAATTTCGTTTGAGATTTGCCTAGTATCGAATGATTTGAACTTTAGTTCTTCTTCACCTAGTCTTTTATGCTTTGCAGTAACATCACAAATTACAAGAGACCACACAATTTCCTTTCAATGAGGTCGGGAGTATATTTATTGCACTTTTAGTCTTTGAACACGAATGTATAATAATCTCCAAAAGATTGTTTGGCATTATGTCTTTGAATTATCAGTAATAAATAAAAGAATGGTGCTTTAACTTCCATCCAATAAGTTACTGAAAATACCTGTAGCTGTAGTGACTTTACTCGAAGGTTCGGTACTCGTAGAAATGGACGCAGAGACTACGGTTGTACAGGATGTTTTGGGAGTTCCGGGGATTAAGGTACAGTTTACTTCTTTTATGATGTAATTTTGGAGCCAGCTTCTAAAGAGGGTGCTCCTGGGCGCAGTTTAAACACAACAGTTGCTTTATTGTTACCTTAAATTGCTTTATTTCAGTCGAAGAAGAAAAGTAATAAAATTGTTTACTGTTTTTCTTTTAGGTCCTCTGCTTGATCGATGCTTTAAAATAACGCAAGGAAATAAAGTAACTTTTTTTTTGATTTCTACATCCGGAAGTGAACTTAAAACGAATTTGCAAAATGAAAAATTTTCAATGTTATTTCTACTTTATCTTAACAAAAATTGTATTAATCAAGTATATTTCGATTTTCCGTATAGAAAAGGCAAAAGGTCTATTAGAGGAAACTAAATATTTACAATGGGGCAAGTATACTGTTTCATGCTGTTTGAAGCCTCCACCACTCAGCTCGAAATGGGAAATCGCGCGTTTCGCACAATGTTCGAGGCCATTTTTCGCACTTTTCTCTAAACGTATATGAAAATCCAAGATAGCCAAGTTGTAGGTTTTGATATCCCGTTTCAAAAATCGTTTGAAAAATTAAAATCGGCCTATCTCAATTAATATGCCGAATTTTGTAAGATTTCGGTGTATATTGTTAATAACGTAATTGTGCAAAAACTATTCGTCCGACAGCATCCAACTTTTGCTTGCCTAAAGTAGACATAATAACCTAACATTTCACGCAAAATTAATGCTTCAGTTTTAAACTGAGCAAAGCTGTAAATTTTTGAAAAAGGGTCCATTTTAACTGTTTTTCCATGTTTCTTGGTGAAAAATGCTCCGATCACCGTTTGGAAATGCTCATTTTGAAGGTCTTTTAATTCTCTACAAATCGTTTGCACAACGTATTATATTTCTGCTAGAATTCAGTAGAATGCAGGGCTAGGAAACCGTGCGTCCGTTACAGCGAGGCTTAGTCCAGTCTATCTCATTTTTCTACGGCTTTAGTGCTGTTTTGCAGATCAGCGCGTTAAAATACTCTTGCTACTTTTGTTCCTTTCAGTTGCACAACGGCCACCAATTGGCCGACTGGTGCATGAACCACCTCTGCGTGAACTACAACAAGCTGTGCCGGATGTCGCCTCGTTCCCTGCGGCTGCTGCACCCGGACAACCAGGCGTATCTGGTGGAGCACCGCTGGCCCCCCGTCTGGTACCTGAAGGACTACGACTACTACCAGAAGTGTCTGGCGGAACGCGACAAAGAACTGAAACCGAACGATAACAGGAGTTCGGGCTGTCTGTGCTTCTCCAGGAAGTCCGAATCGGATCCTGCGTTGTCGTCCAGTCAGTTGTGACACTAATCGAATCGATAAGACTATTCCGAGTGCTGTCCGTTTAGCCGCGACGGTTCTTGAAGGAAACGACATTTGTTGTAACTTCTGGTTGATACCTAAGGAAATTATGATGTGAAAATCGACAACTTTTTGTTCTTGTTTTGATCACACAACCCCACAAAAAAAGTCCGGATCTGTAGATCAGACACGGGTATTCTTATGTATTTTTCATCGCTGAATCCGAATCGGAGGTCAGAAAAGGGCCTGCATCCCTGGAATTGGTCCCAGAGGCCAAAAATGGCCGCTATAAGGTGTGAAACGTGGATTCCGAGATGACAGATGCTCAGGCGAGGTCGAGATTACATTCCCAAGCCAAAGCCGAATTCATGGTCAAAACAGTTTAGAGCCGACTGGGATTCACCCTCTGAGGTCGGAAAATGGGCCCTCAGGGGCCGGAAAATTGAGATTAGCAGGTCGGGATTGCAGCACTAAGATTTTCATGTACTTCATGTGAAACAGTTCGAGGCCCATTGGAATTCACGCCCTGTGTCCAGAAAAGGGGCCCTCTGAGGCCGAAAAATCGAGATTCGCCGATCGTCTTCGTATTTACTTTCGTTAAAATCTTATTTATTAGTTAATGAGGAAAATTAATAAATTAAAATAAAAAAATAAATCATTCAAAAAGTAAATATATACACAAGGTATGAATTCCAATGGGCCTCGAATTGTTTCACCGTCGTCTGCGTTGCTAAAGTTTGAAAGTACATGAAAATCCGAGTGCTGCGGTCCCGACCTGCGAATCTGGATTTTCCGGCCTCCGAGGGCCCATTTTCCGACCTCAGAGGGTGAATCCCAGTTGACTCTAAACTCTTTTGACCAAGAATTGGGCTTTGGCTTGGGAATGTAATCTCGACTTCGCCTGAGCACCCGTCATTCCGAAATCCACGTTTCACACCCTATAGCGGCCATTTTTGGCCTCTGGGGCCAACTCCAGGGGTGCAGGCCTTTTTCTGACCGCGGATTCGGATTCAGCGGTAAAAAATACATAGGAATACACGTGTTTGATCTACAGATCCGGACCTTTTTTGTGGGGCTGTCATTATTCGGGTTATCAAAATTAAGACAAATCATTTCAAAAGTATTTTTCTATCGTTTGAGTCCCTTTCATTTCTATTCATACTAACTTAAATCGTACTAGAAAGATATTTCATCCTTAAAATTGTTAGTCTTAAATATAATATCCGCATACCATTCATTGAAAGTTAGTTACTGAATCATACAGTGCGTCCCACATTAACGTGTAAATTTATGTGGGACACCCTGTGAAATTTTCTAATGTAAGTACCTAAGTAAAGATCTCAAAATATGGCAGAAATGGCAAAGATTGGCAGCCGTTGCTCAGTGAATAATCATTTCGTGACAGTAAAACCCATGAATGTCGTATCATTATTATATGTAGTATTTTAAGTGCGAGTATTTTTACGACACAATATCGGAACAATTCGGAGTAGTTAAAGCAATGAACTTTTGAGAGTTATTTCGTGCATTTCTTCAACTACTCGACGTACTTGCACATATTAGCCAGTAAGTGTATTTTAAGTAGAAAAGCTAGACTGACCTAGACAGTGGAGACATTTTAACTTGTAACTACCGACGATAAGAATTTTGGGTCAATTTTGCCAAGTAGCTTTTAGAAACTATATATAAGTTAGTTATTAAGTTAACAAATTTTTTACAACAAATATAGTGAGGTTTGAGGCTAACTGCACCGTTCACCGTCATTCATCTCTACATTGATAAAAATAACTTTGTGAGCTTAAGGGAAAACTGTCCTCTTTAGAATCTTATAAAAGTGTGAACACTAATTTCAGTATTTTTAGCTAAGTATATTTTTCTAAACCTAGAAATTGTGATATAATGTACATTGAATTCTACAAGTTTGTAGTATCCAAAATAGCTCTAAAAATTTCTAGGGGTATTTTTCTAAGCACTTCAACAAATTTTACTAAAATTACATAACTATTATTAAAATATTTCAAGTATTTATAAATTTCTTCTTAAGGCTTTTGAAAATACGACAGAAGGTCCGTCTAGTTTTCATTACTAACATATATTCCTGGAAAAAAAACACGAATATTTAAGATCAGTGTTTCACTGTTTTTTATTTATTCGTTAGGACCAATTTATCGACAGTGGTATTCGTATAGTACTCTCTATTATTACTCGAATTCAAGAAATTTGAATCTATTACAATTCACTCGATCTATATGAACGCTATCCTCCCGAATTGAATTCATAGTCAATACAACAGTAGTCTATTATTTTAGAGTGAAGTTTAATAGAATAAATATTTAAGTATGCACTGATATTGTACAGAACGTTGTTGCATTGCGTTTACGTTTGCGTCTTCAATTGGAATGGGGCTGACTTCATTGCATGTTGTACACCTGGACCACAACAGACAAGCCTATTTCAAAATTAAAAACAATGCCCTGTACAACATACAAAACATGTGTTCTTTTTGTAACTTAAACTTAGGTTATACGTTATTGTGGACTACATTCATATAACCGACGAAAAGTAGTTTACAAGCAAGTAGCTTGTAAGACATTAAATAAAAATTTAGTTTTGTTAAGGGATGGAGAGCTAATTGTTTCAGATTAATTTAGTAACTTAGGCAACTCTTAGTTCAGAATGGCTTAAAGGAATCTGATATTTTACAGTGTGATTAGCGTTTTCCCTTAACAAATCGCAAAATCAAATCCACAAAAGAGTAATTTTAGATGTGACTATTTTCATTTGCAACCAAATTTATAACTCTCTGAGTAGGATCTGACGTGTAACACCAGGAGTTCAGTGCTAATACATATCAGTTATGTTCTTGTGAGGCCAGTTATAAATTTGGTTAGTAATATCGAGTAGATTTTAATGACAATTAGTTGTGTTAATTAGAGTTTAAAGTGCTCATGTTTATTTTACTTCATTCTAAAACGAACTCATTCTACCTAATCAACAATCATGTATGTGTGCAATAATTTGCTATTATATCAATACATTTGTACTAAAAAATATTGTAATTCATTTGTTATGTACCATCCTACATTTTACTGAAACCAAACAACATTTATTTTGTATAGTCAGAATATGTCTTCACACAGTTAGGGATTAAGAATGTAACGATCACTTCTTTTGAATTATTTCTTTATTCTTAAAGGGTAACTTCAGATTTACTACACAAGAGTCAAAAACATGTCTCTGACACGTCTTGTGACGTGCAACATTCCAGCTGATAAACTAAACCGAAATTTCAAGATTTTTAAAACGTACTATGACTCCTATAAATCACCAAGTGCAATATTCCAAGTGGGTCTAATTTAGGAAAGAAATATATTAAACTGAAGAGGAGGAAGAAAGGAACAACAGGAAAACTTGAAATGATTGGTTGAACAAAGAAACAAAAGATTTTGCCAAAAGGAAGAAAGATAGTTATAATGAATGGCCCGCAACACAGGATAAGTATGGTCGATAACGAAGTGAAAACAGTGGTAAATAAGGCAAAAATGGGTAGAAAATCTTTTGGATAGCACAAGATGTAAAGAACCCTAGAAGTCCCTAGAGTAAGACCCTAAGACCTAACCTTAGAACCCTAGAGTAGATCAGACTTATTTTCTCCAAAGAACTGGATAGAATATCATGAAAAAATACTGACAGAAGATCGAGCAGAATTTCAGGATATCAGCAATGAAAGAGATGATGTTTCGTTGCGAAGAAATTGAAATAACGCCAGAAGAAATAAATGAAAATGTCAACAAAAAGAGGAGTGGAAAAGCTCTCGGACCTGAGGGAGTACTCATAGAACTACTCAAACATGGCCCTGGAAAATTATTCCAGCTTTTTTCTTATACCTTTAATATATTCCTAATAGGCGAAGAACTACTCCCAGAATCAAAAACTGCTTATATTGTCACCACCACGAGATTTCCACAACTATCGACAAAACAATAAATGGGATCATGGCTCAGGCCAAGGTGAAACGATATAAACTTTTATAAACGCGCTGACAATCAAGGTGAGAAATGTTTACATAAACGACAATTATAGCAACAAACGCGAAGAACACAAAACGAAATATGAAAGTAAATAAATAGAAAGCGGAAAATCAAAACGGTAGTAGAGATAGTGTCCTACCTAGGACGTCGACGAAGAGGCCGAAGAGAACCTACCGCCCCGAAGATGCTCTCTGGCCCGTCGCGCACTGTCGAAATCCGAAGGTCCGGACTACAGCCCTTTATTATGTAAGTCACCTCCCTCGCTAAGTCACTCTTTTCCTCTTTTTGTATTTTTTAGTAACCCTGACCTATAGGTTCTCCGCTCCATGCGAGAAATAAAACCATTTCTTCCTTTTTTGTTTTCGTTCTGTTGTTTTATTCGCAGCAAGCTCTATCCCCTGTGGCTACCAACCCCCTCACATTCTAAAAAAATTATACATTTATGCCTTTCATACAGGCATATAAAGAAATTTATTATCTCATTTGATTTTCAATGAGTAAGGGCGGCATATAAATTGTGAAAGAATCTCTGAAAACGTATAATTTTGATTTTGTGGATGCATTTCATTAATTTTTATATCCCTCAGTTGACCTAAAATACATTTTCGTGAACACAACTGTTTACAGGAAGCAACTCAGCCGTTTTAGAACGCAGATAAACGCCAATGCCGCCACCTGCAAAAATAATTTACTGATTAATTAATTACAATTTTTGTTCATTAATGACACCAATTTAATAACAACTTACGCCTGCGATTCCGAAAAACCATCCGGTGATAGAAAGAGACTTTAAATATCCCCTTGTCTGGTTTGCTACTTCGACCGAGCAGGAATTACGATAAGCATATTCTTTGGTGCAGCTCTGTACTTCTGGGGGGCAGCAACTTGAAATCAATTTATCTTTGTTATTAGAATCATTTGCACTTGCGTCATCAATGCCATCATTGCCGCAGCATTTGTACTGGAAAAAAATACAGTCAGTAACGATCTAAGGCGTTTTACTTGTAATTATCTGTATACCTTTTGCTGAATTTCGTCGATTATTCTTGCGGTCTGCATGTCACTGTGGTATTTGGCGTAACGTTGTTGCAATTGACATCTTTGTCCTTCTGCGCTTCGATAAATCGACATGGACATAATAGCTATAGCGAGTTCTCCAAGGATACAGAGAACTAACGCAAGTGCGTACTAAAAGTAATATCCATATGAAAATAGCAAACTCAAATTACAAAATTATTGCAAATGTATAAAGGTTGCATGTATGTAACGGTTACATTATGTAATGTATAAAGGTTACATGTTAAATGTATCAAGTTACTTACTATTTGAATTAGACAGCATTTTACGAAGCATGCAATTATTATTCCGAAAATTGAAGTGAATATTACAGCAACTCCGACTAAGTGAGCAATTGTCGAGACATGTTTGTAGCCACACTCAGTTGGTACTCGGACACCGTAATTTAAAATTAATATTCCGCCGATCTTCGAAAAGAGATTTGTTCACAAATTGGGGTTCTAAGTTTTGTAAATCTTTGCTAGACAAGGTGATGAAACAACTTACCATAATTGCGATATTTATAAGTATCAGCACAATATTTATAAGCTTACATATAATTTGACACATAATTATTATTACGGGAACACTAACGCTTACAGGAAATTATTTGAAAACACAAAAGTGACGTTAAAATTTTTTTTGAAAAATATACTGACAGATCTAATCCAAAATATACCCAGAGAATTTAATTTTAGGAATTTGTAACGAGAGTTAAGAACATGTTCCCCACATGTTCTAACCAATGAATCATAACCATTTAGTTACGTGAGCAGTCATTTGATAGAATGAAAATGGATTCTATGCACCTTGCTTTACCATCAGTTTTGTGATATGATACTAAACTTTGAACTTGCCGTGTATAAAACAACAGATCGAAAACGAAAAAAAAGAAAAGGTTTTATTTCTTGCCTGAAGCGAAGAACCTATACGTCAGGGGTACTAGACAAAATAAAAAAGACAAAAATAGATTATCGGGCACAGCGAATCCTAGGGAATGGAGCGTGAGAGGCCAGGGGAATGACTTACATAATAGAAGGTTGTTGTCCGGATCTTCAGGTTTCCACAGTGCGCCGTGGGTCGGAGAGCATCTTCGGAACGGTAGCTTCTCTTCGGTCTCTTCGTCGACGGGCCAATTTTTTAGACCGGACACTCACTCTACTCTCCTCTAAACCGGCTTTCCGGCCAGCCGTCAGGGCAGACCCGTCTGGTCAACCCCTTGGGGAACACTGCCCGGACCCCACTGTCTCCCTATCGCGTTTCTTCTTTCTATTTATGTTCATATTTTGTTGTGTTCTTCGCGCTTGTTGGTATAAGGCGTGTCGTTTATTAAAACGTTTCTCAGCTTGTTTTGTCAGCATGTTTATAAAAGTTTATATCGCCTCACCTTGGCCTGAGCCGTGATCCGATTTATTGTTTTTGATGATAGGTCTGGAAATCTCGTGGTCGTGACAATATAATTTTTATATATAACCATATAACCATATCACGTTTTAAAACACGCACTAAAGGTTGAAAACAATTCCTCCTAGCCCAAATAATAAATTAATTTCTCCCACAAAAAAGGTAAAATATTTTCTTCTTTTTAATTGCATTAAACTAACCGCTCTTAATTGTTTCAGGTTTTCCTGAAAGCCCCATTGCGGGTTTCTGTTTACAAGGAGAAACTTCCTAACACCTCTTTGCCTCCAGAACCTGTCATTACAAGATGGAACACTTGGATATCTGCATGCATATTTTATGCAACCCATTTCGACGAAATTAAAGAGGAATTCTTTTTGAAATAATTGAAATGTCACAAATACTAAAACTTTTTTTAAGGTGATTAACTAGTTTGATAGATCTTTTATCTATGCCTATTTATCCACTGCAATGGAAAACTTAGAGAGTCGTCCTCTAAGGTTAGTGGATGCAATTAAAATTTTTAACGACGTTAAGGCCTCTATTGGAAATGTCCCGGGTCTTGTGGAAAAAAAGTGGACCTGAAGTTGAAAGCAGTTATTCAGAAAAATCCTGGACTCGCGAAAATTTGCGAGGTCGGCAATGTCCTAGAAGGGAAAGAGTGAAATTTAGAATGGAATATTCGACAAAGTTCAACCATAAAATATGCTCCAGTAACTTCGTCTAAAGTTGAAAGTGGACGTCAAAGTCTTGACGTTAAAAGGACGTAAATTAAAAATAATTGTAATAAAAACTTTAATAAAAGTTTGGTTTACTTATTGTGTATTCAATGTTTGCCTTTTACCTGCCTTTTTCAATAATTTATAGCCTCTTTTTTTTTAGTGTTTTTAATGCCTTTTTTAAGCTAATCGACGCCTTTTTGGCTGTTTTTTTCCCTCTACTTATAACCTCATGCAGATTCCCAATCCCATACAAATTGTTCTAAAAATATGTAATTATATTTCAATTATTACTTCTTTTTTCATATAGCGTGTCTATGTAATCGATTTTAAACATCTTGATGAAGTTAGGTGCCATTATGCCATTAAGGAGTTGTCATTATTACAGAATTTTTTTATGTTAAATGGACTCATTTTTCGACAAATGTTTCAAGCATTTCAAGACCATCGGAATTGGTTTAAAATACAGATACGAGAAGAAAAGAGTTAATAAAAACGAAATAATAAAAAGGAAGTATTTATTGCATTTATTAACATTAGTTATTTCAAGAGAGTGAGTCTTCTACTTTTAAACAAAATAAAGAAATAATAACTGATCATCCGTTACATAAACTGAGAGGTAAATTGTTAACTTACCTTATAGTAAGCCAGGCAACCATCATTTATGAACATCCATTGATTCTCGAACGATAACCAACCTCGATCATAATTAATAGCGCCTCATATTAAACTTAAATAATCAGTAGTTGGACATCCGAATAGTGTAAAATGAGATGAAAGTTCTGGAGTAAGAGGAATTTCCCAAGTTTCTGTGAAGTTTAAAGTTTCATGTTAATGTTGGAATATTATAATTATAATAGTTCCAAATTTGCTATGTGATGTGATACTTTAGCCTTTACCTGAAAACTTTATAGTTGATTCGAAGTAAAGAGGTGTAGTGTGGTCATATAAAATAGTAAAGGGATATGTACGTCTCTTTTATCAACACAATATTTTTTATAGAATTGTTAGGTTCGTCTATTTTAATACTGACACTACAAATCATTTAATATACAATTACTATTACATCACGTACAGTAACTAGATTGGATTAATGGGAAAAGATTTAATTCGTCACAGAAAAATGATACTGCAGAACAAGAAACGAAACCAACTGTCATGCACTCATGAATCATATTGAAAATAAAGACGAAAGACACAGCAAAATAAACAGTCACTTCTGAAAATAAAACGAATTGACCTATGGGACAAGGAAGACCGTTTTGACGAAATTAATTGTTAGGAAAATGCTACAAAATAAATTATGTGTCTCTACAGAACAGTTACAAATGGCAGAAATGTACCTTTATGCCACCAAAACATGTCGAGATGCTTCCGAACTATTCTGGAAGAAAGATAAATATGTAATATATAATATATATGTACATTTGTTTATTTATATATTAAGTTGAACAAAATTATAAACCAATATCTTCTTAAGCACACGCAAACTGCCTGGGTGGATATAATGGCGAATGCGCCTCCGCCAAAATTGTTGTGAGAGGACCCATGCAACGTTGTAAGGCTATGAATATCGGTACATGGAATGTTTTAAGCTGGTGCAGAGCAGAAACTTCTACAATCACGCTACAGTCTGTTGGAAAATACAATATGGACGTAACCACAATAATGTCACTATACTGTCCATATATGCACCAATAGAAGAGCCCGAGGATGGGATCAAAGATTACTATTACGACACCATGGAGCATGAAATTAGTGAAATCCCAAAGCGTAATATGCTTCTAGTTCTGGGAGATTTCAGTGCGAGAAAAGGAGACAAGTCAACCCTTTAGCCCTTTAGCGGGCGTCACAGCCTCCACGATTTCTCTAACGATAATGGCTCTAGAATAAGTGATTTAGCTGCAATAAATAACCTAAAGGTCAAGTTTACCATGTTTACCTGTGTTTAATCTACCATGCACTAGAAATAAAATCGACCATATCCCAGTATACGCTAGACATGGTAGTAGTGTTGTCGATATAAGAATCTGTAAGGGTGCGGAAGCCGACCCCGATCACATACTGGTTAAATCAGGAGTTAAACCACGTGTCTCAGCAAAAAAACGAAAGATTAACACTAAAGTTAACACAAGTGAACATTGGCAGGTTGAAAGAACCAGAAAGTAAACACATATTTCAAACAAATATCAAAGTGAGGCTTCAAAATGCCATTGTAAATGAAAACGATGTAAAGACCGTGTGGAAAATTATTAAAACAAGCATCACAAATGCCAACATGGAAGTGCTAGGTACCAAGTCAAGAAAAGTCAGAAACCCTTGGTTCGATGATAAATGCCACAAATTAAGCAGAATAACAGCAGCTACTAGAGTGAAGATGCTAACAAGACCAACGGACACCAACAGAGAAAAATACAAAAATGCTAGAAGCACCTTTAGGAAAGCTATCAGAAAAACGAAAAGGGACCTTGAAACAAAACAAATAAGAGAGCTGGAAGAGCATAGTCAGACAGGTAACTGGAGAAATTTTTTCAGAGTGGTAAGAATACAAAAAACTGCTTTCAGTCAAGTAAAACTATGATGTTAAGGAAGAACAGTGGGGAGGTAATCACAAACAGAAAAGGAAGATCAACGGTGGTTCAGCTATTCTGCATCCGTCAGCTTATAGGGGGCAGTGAGGGAGGTAGGGAGGCAGCGAGGAAGGTAGGGAGGGAGGAAGAGAGGAAGGGAGTGAAGTAGGGCGGGAGTGAGGCGGGAGGCAGGCAGGAGGGCAGGGAGGGAGGTAGGTAAGGAAGTAGGGAGGGAGGGAGAGAGAGTAATGTAATTAAATGACTAGTACTTTGCTAGTGAAGTAGGGCGGGAGTGAGGCGGGAGGCAGGCAGGAGGGCAGGGAGGGAGGTAGGTAAGGAAGTAGGGAGGGAGGGAGAGAAAGTACTGTAATTAAATGACTAGTACTTTGCAATAGTGATCTTGAAAAATACAAATTTAACCATTAAGTAATTTACTCAAATCCATCAATAGACCCAAGGGTTTTAACTTGATTTCTTTGAATTAAGTATACTATGCTATTATGATTTTACAGTGTTTTCTATGTGATCAACTGCAGATAACATACAATGACCGAAACAAAGATTTAAAATAAATAGCCAATAAGATACATGATAATTGTATATTTACATTATAGGTTTAATTTATCATATTGGTAGCAATATTTTGGTCATTACCGCTTCAAACAACTTTCTTTATTTGCCAAAGATTTTAATCTCAATTTGTATTCGCAACACTACAAGCAATGATAACAATGGCACAGGTTTAATTTCGATACATGATTTATAGCATATCACAGATAAACAAAATTAATGAGGTACTTAATTAGACCTTCATGGTGAAGCAGATTACGAACGTGCAGACTATCTCCAGAACCTGAAAAAGATTGAATTAGGTCAGTAAAAACCGATTGCTCAAAAGTGCATATATTATTAATCCCAAGTAAGAATGTTTCGAACAAATATGTATGAATTTTTAGTTACGAACCTGTGTAAAAGGAATTAGAATTAGGAAGAGATTTTAATTATTAACACAGGAAATGTTTATTTTAAGATCCTCTTTACACAGATTTGCTACTGATGATGGACAGCAGTTTGTACGAAACCTACTTTATTATTAAAAAAAACACATATCTGTGTTGAGGGAACTTTGGAAATAAGAGTATTTGATGCGCAAAAATTGGAAATTTATACACTCAGTAAAGGCATACGAAGAAAGGCAGGAATGTTTGTTGAAAATTAAACCATCCAGCTACATTAAAACGCAATTAATCAAAGGTGAAATCACGATTGAATTTAAGGAATTTCAATTTTACTCGCTAGTTGGAATAATTCAAAAACATATTTTTCATCGTGTTGGCTTAATAAAAATTTTCACCTGTAGGATCGAACATCCTGCGAGGAAATACGCTATCCTGATTGCGATTCCGTCCAACGCGTCGTTTAGCGCGTCCTCGCATCCAGTAACTGTCGCATTGGATTGAAGGCACTTGTCTTCTGTCCCGTAAAGTCCACAGCAGGAATACTAAAGGGGTCTTAATTAATTTTCAAGCACCGTTAAATGTTTAAAGGCGTAAAAAGTGTAGGTACAAAATGTTATTTTAGTGAATATGCAAGTGATTTTCCTAGAAATTTAAATCCGAAAGCCAGACTAGGTTTTCTATGAGGTTTTGGGTTTCTAAGGTAAATCGAAAGTAGAACTATGAAATTTGAAGTCGTGGAACCTATCATTGATAATACATAAAAATAGCATCAGCGGATATTTTAAGTATTTAGAGGTAAATTGAATACTGTTTAATATATCTTAATACATAAGCTTCATTTGTATGTACAGCGTATTTAAAATACATTTTTGTGCAATATTTTAAATTCTCTGTTTAAAGTTCAAATACATTTTTTGGCAACGTTGAGATCCCTTCACTTGAAATAATGAATAAATGAATGAAACTGGGGCGCCTACAAGTGAAACTTAGACTGGCGTCTAATTCCAGTCATGTGTCATTCCCCTCCCTTAAGTTTCAGCCCAGTCGCACTTTCCCCATGGAGGTACTTATGCTTCCTAGTAAGAGGCTGCTCGCTTCTTCCGGGAGAAGAAGATTGTCCACCTGGCCCTGTGAGTGCCTCGCAGTTGCATAAGATGTGATAGGAGGTTTCATCTTCCTCCCAACAGAACCTCCATAATGACTCGTCTTTTAGCTCCATATCTTGCATATGGTAGATCAGTGTCCAGTGGCCAGTCAGAATTCTGGTTACCATGCGTACACGTTTGCTGTCTATTCTCTCGCCTTCCTCTGGTCGGGTCCCTCGATCAAAGCCAAAATAAAAAATGTTGATGTACATTTTACACTGTACAAATGAATTTATGTTAATCTGAGGGTCATCTGCTTAATAATCCATTAATCTCCTAGGTATATATCATTCATAAGCACTCCTTTTTTTGCTAATTACACGCATAAACCTTACAATTAGCAGATCACATTGAAAAGGTGAGCTTAACGATATTAAAAAGCGGTGCAAATAAAAAGCGTCTAAAAAACGTACATTTATTATTTAAAAATATTTACACAGTAGATTCTAGGAATACATCAAGTGTTTACCTAAGATATTTACATAATATATGTACAAGTAGATGTAAACATTTACAGTCTTTTGTTCAGATCAATTAGGATGTAAAACCAAACGCATTAACGATGTTTTCTTTAACACCCAATTTATTATTTTAACAAGGAAACGTGTTTACTTTGACAAAATCGACGTAGATAATTGGAAAGTGTCAAATTTTAACGTCCTTTAGAACAGGCTCAAAATTTTGATTTCAATAATACAACGATCTACCAATCCTAACACATAATGATTAGCTGTAGGTTTCAAATGACAAATATTAATAGCGAGGTTGTAAATTACTAAAATAGATATAAAACTTCATATGTACAAATAGACTTTAGGTATTAATAAGCAAAATAGGGGACTGGAATGGAAAAACCGAATATTATTTTTAGGAACCATATACTTTTCATTGTTTATATGGTAGTACGCAGGTGAAAATAGATTTTAATCTTTCAATTGAAGTGTTTCCACAAAAAACCATATTAGTATGTATACGTTACGCTCTCGACAAATAGAATACTTCGTTAGTATCGGTAACTATTTTGCAATATATAGATATACCGTAACAAACAATCTTATCATTGGCATTGTCATTCCATTGCAACCGACTAGAATGTTTAATACAAAAATCCTACGTTACTAGTTGTACATCCTTCTGTCAAAAATTCAACTTACACGCTTTTCGAGCATTTCCAACGCCGCCGTGTTGTTATTGAACAAAATCTGGCCCTCCATGAGGAGCTTCGTGGACGATCTTCTCGTTTCCGTGTTGTTGTTAAAGGCTATTATAGCGATGGTGAGTTCGAGGCATAGGACGAGGCATAGCGTTAGGGCAAACTGAAAATGAATTTAAAACTTCGGAGTATTTCAATTATCTCGATAAGGATAGTTTTGCCAAAATGTTATAAATAGTTTGGATCTTCAAACTGAAACGTTTAAATATGTTTTGGGGTGCTTATAACATGCATAATTATCTAAGATAAAATGATGTAATTTAGTTCTGGATATCCTGCCTGTCGGTAGTGTACAGAGGACGTTAAGTGTCGTATAGGATGTTTGATATGAAATATTTGTTCTTGAAAAATATTGTTCTTAAATTTCGATTTGTTCAAAGTGTAATTTTAAAATCGTTTTCTGGTCGTTTGATTTCTTGACATTTGATATTGGTTTAATTAATTTGTGGTATAGTAGAATTAACGGTTTTGGAAATAATTTGAATTTCAGATCGCACCCTCCGCAATTGCGCCTCCGCCATTTCTTTGGGCCTGTTAGTAAATATGATGTCTTCAATCTCTGAAAAAACCATTTTGAGGTCAAAAGTAGCTTTGCAAAAATACTTTTAAATATCTTTAAAACAGTGCAGATGTGATAAGATCATCTCCATCTTTGCCAACTGATTTATTTGTAACGTTTATAATACTCTTTAGGTACCTTGTACAAAATGGACTTCTCGTACTTCAAAACATGTTCTTATCTTCCGAATTATTTTTCACTGTACTAAAACAACACTCCAGGACAATTTCGAATAAGATTGGAGCAATAAGTTGATGTGCAACTCTTTATTTATTGTAGTTCGAGTTTTAGTTAGATAACAAGTATTGGTAACATTCATTGTCGATAACATTATCATGTCCTGAGAACAATTAGGTGACCCGGTTTATGACTGGTTACCTCCTAATTATGTTACCCATAAATCTGATGAGGTATAAGGAAGGGAACGCCCTTTACAGCTTACTGGCGAAAATTGTTATTAAAAGACTTCGTTTACGTAGTAATCTGGTAGTAATTAATCTAAATATATTTTCCTTAAATACAAACCATGTGGGAAGGGGATATTACAGAATGTAGGTATGGGATATGACCAAGAAAAGACAATCTAAGCAGGGACAAGTACATTTAGAAGTAGGTTAATACAAACTGTTTTCCAATAAATCATTACTAAATATTTAGGCATTATTAGAACGAATTAACTTTTTTACTTATAATTTTAACTTCACCGCTGATTTTTCTTCCTCGTTTCCTGCAATTTTGCCCAAAATCAGTAATGAAACTTTACAATCAACTTAGCTCATGATTTAGTGACTAAAAATATAATTTTGGAAAATATGGACGTATTTCGCAAAAAACCTGCTCATAGATTATTTTGTACGCAAGTTATAAACTGCCTAGTGGGAAAAATTTTAAATTTTATCTATCAATTTGTCTTCTGTGTTTCAACCAAAAATTGCATAGTCCGGTGTGAGAATATTTTAATATATTCAGCAACCATAAGTCTTCCTTCGAGCGAAATTGGGTACATCACTAAGTATACCAGTAAGTAAGTACAACCATACTTCTAAATTTCAGAATATTACAAGTAAAAAAATTTAATTCCACCTCTAATCTCTCATCGCCATCGATTTTCCGAAAATACCTATCGCATATCTGATGACGTTTCCGACTACCACAAACACACTTTCCTACATATTATACGCACACTTATTATATTATAGCATGCACAAATACAATCATATTTTTAAAATGAGAAGCAGATGTCGACCCATGTAGAATTGCTGTGTTTTAGCCGCTATCTCTCGATAATTCCTTCTACGCATTAGTGCGAACTATTTACACAGTACTCGTGAGATCATTGTGATAATGATAAACAGGGATGAAATTGGAATTGCCGCTATTTGCGGGAACGGAAAAGGAGTGTTGTATATCGTTTTGAAAATAATTGGTTTTAATTTTTTCTTCCTAAAATGGCAATGGGACATATTCAATCACATCAGATAAAATTATCAAAGTCAATTACGAAAAATAAATCAGGCATTTTAACATCCCTTTTAGAGGATAATAAAGATAAAAGCTTATTGGTTTTTTAAAATATTGTAAAGAGGAAATGGAAAAATATTCAAATTCTACTTGTCCCAAGAAAAAAATTGATTTAGCAGTAGAAGCATTCGAAAAGACGTACACAATTTTCCTCGTTAAATTGTTTACTTGCATATTGATCTTCAAATTGCAATCACCTTTCTTCGTTAGAATTATTTCAGTTCAAACCTTCAGGAGTACAAAATCCCAATCCAACAAATGCTTCTAGATAAAAACCAACTTCCCTAAGTGTCTAAGTATTTATAATCTAAAATTTTTAAAACCTACCAAGAAATAGTAAGGCCTGTTGTAGCTCTTTGCGCAGACACATCCTGCGAAGGATAACAGCAGGCTGACCGCTCCTAAAATAATTATTAGCGTAGGTAGTTCCAAAAAATCCAACGCTATGAAAGATCTGGGCCACTGGAGTTCGTTGATGTAGACTACACCGAGGACAAGCAATGAAACGCTTAGAATCTGAAAATATGAATGAAAGATCATAAAAGTGTACCCATATAATAAACATGAACGTACAGAACAACGAAACACCAAAGAATTGTACCAAATCGATACGTACTTTTCTAATTATTCATTATAGTATGTAATACCAGCACACTTTGAAGTAATATGATATAATATTTTTTTGACATTAAATCATTAAAGTTATATTTTTTAAAGAAGAGAAAATCCTAACGACCTTTGTCATTGAATTAGGATCAGTACAATTAAAACCTATTTTTGACATACATTTGGATAACCTGTTAGAACCACTGAATATACTCAAAAAGGCTAAAGAAGCACTTAAATGAAAACTACTCGAAAGTTTATTAATATATAATTTTAGTGTTATTATGTAGCAAATAAATTTACAGAAAGATCTTATGAAAACTGTTTGTTCGAGTCAAATGTAATCATTTCTAAAAATAGTACATTAGGTCGAATGCATTTTTCAAGGATAGCAACTAATGTGAGCGAAATTAATAGTATTTAATTACGATTGCACGAAGAAGCGCAATTGAATCTTCGAATTTTTTTCATATAATTGATATTTTTTCCGAATTCCATTCATGTGTTCATTTTCATTGACCAGCCTCTATCGTACGTCTTATGAATTATTCGAAATCGATAGGAGATGTAAGCTCAATAACATCTAAATGTATTCGAAGCCAAATAAACCTTTTACGATCTCTTTAATTGTTCTTTGTAAGTAACAACAATCGCAATTTTAGTATGTGACGAGTATGGTGATGAATTAAACAGTGGCGATGACTTTAAAAATAATTTTATTACATTCGCAACCGAACACGTGTATGTAATCTGACCAGGTGAAGTATAATAAACGTGAGAAAAGTTTTTTAAAAATCTGGAAATAATAATATTTTGTAGGTACACAAGTGAGTTGCAGAGTATTTACACAAGTCAAACAGCAGGAAAGGGGATGTACTCTTAATATATTCTCATTATAATTTATTCAAATATGGCAGTTTCAGTGTTCCTATGGCAGTGCATTTATGTTAGTAGGTAGAAAATATTAAAAAAGTTATAATCGAAATAGTTCGTGCCACTTCTGCTTTTAGTAAGACAAAGGTATTGTGGTGTCAGATACAGGGCTTGTTTAGTTGGCTAAGTTTGAAATTGTACATTTGTCATGTGATTATCCCCATTTTCTTTTATGTATAGCAAACACTGCAATATGAAACAGCAGAGAAGGGTGGGAGTCGCCAGATCTGAGATTTAGATGACATGGATTCCTATACTCACGACCAGAGATTAATCTAACAGCTCGTCCCTATGAAGAAAAGATATGTTATATAAAGAGGAAATTATTCCAGTTTATAATACCGTAGTTAATATTTAAATTATTTATGTGCAATCAGAATATGAACTTTTGTAAGTTCATCAGCAAAATTTCTTAGCGACTTAATATTTCAGGAAACCTTCTTACCTACTTCAAAAGTACGCTTAGAACCTAAATACACCCACAAAAATAATTTTACAGGATCCCTTGTTGTGAATGTTTCAAGCTAAATATTAAATTATTAGTTCTATTCGAGTTTATTACTAATTGATTTGCAATCAGCAAATCCTTAACGTCAGATTTCACAATCACCAAAAAGGATAAAACTGTTGCTGATATAATAGCAAGTTGTGTCATTAATATATCTTAGAAATAAAAACGGAACCAATACAGATTCACGAGAGACACAGCAGCATGGAAAGTGACATTTATTGTCCACTGTCATTTATTTTCCAGACAGGTCTTCATGAGTGTACAGTTCATGCAAAACAAATCTAGCATCACGTGACCCATTGACGTCATATATGTACCAATTGTAGCGGGGCGTAGGCTAATCACTGTTACACGCAAACTCAAATTTGCGCGCATATCTTGTGTTGGCAAGAGTGAGGGATATTATCAGCTTCTGCGTACGTTCGTCCGGATGGCGATTTTAAATGTTTGTTTGCATTAATCTTCGTGGATTTTAAGTTAATAGTTTGTATTAAATACAGTCGTAAATACTGTTCAGTTTATACAGTGTCCTTTTGAGAAAGTGAATCGATTTGTGAATGGGTTATACTGAATACGTGTGTATTTAATGTGGCAAAATAGTAACGGGGAGGTCATTGGCGTAAGCATATTCGATATCATTGCCTTTTAAATACCTCGACAACAGTGTTGGCCTGTTGTTATCCATGAATGACGTCATATGAGATTTGTTTTGCATGAACTCTAATACTATTGGGACCAAAACCATACAGACCTAGATTATCAATTAGGATATTATGTTACACGCAATCAGAAGTTTTGTAAGATGTTATCCAGTAAATTGTAGGATCCAGTTTGTAAGTTGTTATCAATTTAATATGATACATGCAATAAGAACATTTCAGTTTTCTGAATATTAAAATTATTGTCTTTGATGAAATATCTGTCCACGTTATCTAAAGAATTATGTAGGCAAAACTCAAATCTCTGTAATAGGTTGATAAATACTCTTTTAGAACTGCTAACTTGTTTGCATATATTGATATTAACAGATGCTCAAATCGTCAGAAAATCCTGGATCAATCCTACAGACATAATTTAATTTTAAATTTTCTGATATTAGTATATTTTTTAATCAGTGGTTTCCTACTCGCACCTCATCAACACGCCTAGTCAGCCTGATGAATTACTGCTAAATACTCCTCAAAAGAACCATAATAAGTAAAATCGACAAATGACACCAGAAATCCTAACGATCCAAATACCCCATCCAAGGTAGCAGAAGGAAAGGGGAAAGGATCATGGTTACAAAGAAAGATCGGCAAGTGAAGGCAGACTAGAAAAATTGGACTCTGAGGTATGGTCCAATGGGACCAGAATTAAAAGAAGATGTGAGGTTTGGTTAAACTTCAGGATTTATATTTTTACTTCCACATTATTCGATATAGAGGTAACGGCTCTTTTGGGCCTTTTAAGGTCCCCTGGATTCGAAAAACATGTTTTTAGGAAAATGTCTGTGTGTGTGTGTATCACAAGCTTTTTTTTTAATTTTTTGTTATCAATTCTTTCCATTTTAAGAACTGAATATTTAGTTATATAAATATTAAGATTTAATTAACTATAGTTGTAATTATAATTAGTTATAATATTAATTGTGATTAATGAACATAGAGAAGATTTGCTATGTACATGGAAACAGTAGGAAACTAACGGAAGGCACTGTAAATTGTTCTATGAAGCCGAGATCCATCAGAAAAGTGAAGTATAGACAGTATTATTGTTTAATCTTGGAAGCAGAGGATATTCCAGAAATAACAGCTGAAGAAACCGAATATTCTTAAACTTATTGGATAGTTTTCGGTTCACTGTGGATATCCTTCATAGACTTCAGATATGAAACGGAGTATCTGTTTTGATTGCTCTGAAATTCTAATGTACCAATATTCCTGGTAAGTTTCCTGGATTCATCCAATTCTATTACTCTGCATAAGTATTAGACAGACTACTCTAAAACTAGAAATTTCGTTTGTTATATTCTAGAATTCACCAAATAATCATAGACTATTCCTTTGAAATGTAGGTTGTTTTTTACAATATTTTAGCATTAGAACGGCTGCTTGTTGGATCCTGGAATGCCTTAAGTGCTTATGGATTACCGCCTTGAAGTATATGTTTCCATTTCGATAACCTTAGAATTGGAAAGCAGAATTGGGAGCTTTTGGAACATTGTGAAAACACTGCCATTGTTTCCATACAACCGCTATAAAGCCCAAACCTCTATGTAGAAAGGTAAGGAATTGGGAGATTCCTTGAGAGATAGACAACACTTCATTAATTAGAGGATTATTATTGGAACTCAATGTCTGGACTCATGTCTGGTGCAATTATTGAACATGTCTCCATTTCAGTCACCACTGAATTTAAAGATGCTCTTTTGGAAACCGAAATGCATCAAACGCTTCTGGATTACCTCTTTAAAATTCTAATTTTTCTTTCGGTAATTCTATAAATAGAAGGCAGATTTTTTGTTCCCGGAATATTCTGGAAACAGAATAATTGTTTTCGAACAACCATGTTGTAACCAAAATCTCTAATTAGATTATTATAGATCTACAAGTTTCGTCTGTTAGCTCGCAAGCACTCATTAGAATCCTTAGGACCCTTAGGATTATTATGGACACCAATAATCGCCTGTGAGGAACCAATTTATATTAATTAGTATTAAACATTAAAAGGGTTTCATTTTTTCGTTAGGTCGGAAACCAAAAAAGTATTGATCGAAGAAAATAAACTTTTGATACCAAAATTGAACGGACACGTCAAAGGTGCTCACAGATATTCCTACATCAGTGGCTGTTTAGATTTAATTTTAACAACAAAATGACAGTTTAAGTTTGTGTACGCTTCATTCATCACAAACAAAGCATATTTCATGACTTATGCACATCAAATTATTTTAGCGCAAATAAGCATGAAAACAAGATGTATACATCTTGTTGCATTGCATTGCATCAACTGCAAGTGTTTGCACTTTTTAACGATTTTAAGTACGTGACAAATGAATTTCAGAAACTTAAAGTCACTCAAAGGATTTAATGCTTGTCAGAATTTTTTCAAATCTGAAAAATTTTAGAATTGGAAATCAAATTTGTGTTAAAAAAACGACCTGTACAACAAAGGGTTTTATTTGAGTGTACTACGATCCATTTAGTAAGAACGCTGTTACCTCAGCATGTGCATAGATGATAGACAAGCCAGAGTTTTCACTAAATTAATTTGAATTGTTTTTGTGTACTAAAATTGCTATTGTATCAGTTTAAATGAATTTAAAAAAAGACATCCTAATGAAGCAGTTATGACAAATGTTCAGAAATAAAAATTGTAAAAAAATGTTCAAGAAGGGTAGAATATAAAATCAATCAAAAGTTAAAGTAGTACTTGTTGACAACAAACACAACCCTCATTAAACTATAAATTAATAAATGTTTTAGTTTACATTCGGCATCGGGACAATAAAATTTATTTCGATATTTTTACATCGAAATCATTCAACAAATCTATTATATAAAAATGAGTCGCTGAATGTGTTGCTAAGCGCAAAACTCGAGAACGGTTGGACCGATTTCGCTAATTCTTTTTATAAAATACTTCTTGAAGTACGAGGATGGTTCTTACGGAGAGAAAAATTCTAAAAAAAAAATAAAAATTTTAAATTTCCTGAAAAAGTCTAAAAACAACACTTTTCTATACTCCCATACAAAAGATTTGTGATAATACTTAAAAGTCAATTTGAACTTTAAAAATACTAAAAAAAAAAAATTTTAAATTTCCTGAAAAAGTATAAAAACAACACTTTTCTATACTCCCATACAAGAGATTTGTGATAATACTTAAAAGTCAATTTGAACTTTAATAACATACGATAAAGTTTGTGTTAGTGGAGAGATTCCGGGAAAGCAAAACAATTGAGTGACGTTAGTATCGTATAAATATTACTGTCAATATTTGTCAATATTTATTTTTTTGTTGTCTATGGTAAAATGTAAATTGTCTGTGGTAAAATGTCAATTGAAATGTAAATATCTCTTTGCTGTGCATCTATAATATTACTAAACCTAAAATACACAAATTTCTATAAAATTAAAAAAGGGTTGTGTGTTTGTGACTTACTAAATATGCCTACTATAAGGCGGTGGACAAATTTAGGCAGGAGAACCCGAAATGCAACAAATCAAATGCATTATCAATCTAACCGTACTGCCCAGGAACGTGAAGATCGCAATGAACGTGAAATAATTCGCTTAAGACAGACCCGTGAAGCGCGACATTCGACTAAAAATGGTGCAAGTTTGAATCGAGCTGCTTTCTGTTACGATATGTCAATTGATTACAGCGCCTACAACTGTGTTGCTATTGGACCTATGAACTAAGTTTGCCAATATTGTAAGGCATTGAAATACAAAAATGAAGCCAATGGATTGTGTTGCGCAAATGGAAAGGTGAAATTGATACCATTGCTTCCACCTCCAGAGCCATTGTACTCATTAGTTTTAGGAATAGGAACAGATTCAATACACTTTTTAAAGAATATTCAACAATATAACGACTGCTTTCAAATGACTTCATTTGGAGCATCAAAAGTAGTTCGGGAAAATTTTATGCCAACTTTTAAGGTTTGTAATAGTATTTGCAGTTGTATGTTAATTAATCATAACTAGCCCATATACATTTTTACAATACATTTTTTCAATCAAACAAAAAATATCGTGTACCATAAAGTACTACAATAAAAATGAAACTTGATTTAGAATAAGTAAAAATAAAATCAAATATAATAAGTAGGTATCATAATAAGAAATCTGAAATTGTGATTTTCATTGTGATTTTTTAGTGACTATTAAAAGAATTTTGTGAGTTTTATAATTTTTAATTTTTGACATAATGTAATTGTTGACTCATTAACTTAAAAAAATAAAAAATTAAAGAATCGACTGTTAGGCGATACGAAGTTCGCCGGGTCAGCTAGTAGTATATAAAAAAATCTCGTGAATCACGTCACGTATCAAACGAATCAGACGAGTGATCGGAAAAGGGAGAATTTTCACTGACTCACCCCGAAGCAAACGCTGAAGACGGTGAGCGCGACTCTGAGCACGCTCTCGTTGGGCACGAACTTCATGATCGCCCTGCGCTTTCGTAAATCAGTGCGGAATAATTGTGCCATTAAAATATTCATTGTTATTGCGGAATGGCGGAGACGCCCTCCACTCGGCCGTCCGATTAGATAACGGCGGCGCGAACACTTAATATCGTATCGTAGGTGTTTTCATTATCTCGCACATCTCCCGACGAAAACCGCGTGCGTCTTGTGACACGAACACACACACACATACGTACGGCACGCATGAACGGCTTTACGGCGAGTCATTACAGGTGATTAGTATCTCGCTAAGGTGTCGTAAACAGCGGAATTATAGTTATTACGCCTCAGACGTGTACCGGGATTTGTCACTAATTAAACCGGCCAAAGGCGGCAAAGCTCGAGGAACCGATACGTTTCTAATTAGAAGACAGATCAAAGGCTGGACCAATCTGGCATTACAGATTATTGTTTTACTCAAAATAATTTCAACTACACTCTATTTCTCTTCAATGCAAAGTAATATTAATGAGGTATCCGTCACAAGAGGGTATTTTTTATGTACCGGGGGGAAAAAAGTTTCGCAGTTATCGTAAGCAGTCTCTGCATTTTCACCTGTTTTTTTAATAATCGCGTAGGGGGCACCCGGTATGAGCGGTGAAAAGTCAAAAGTCAAAAGCCTTAAAGAAGAGGAAGAATAAGTAGAAGAGGAAACCCGGCGCTTCGGCGATCGGATATTGAATTGTCAGTGGAGTTTCGCGTTTTCGACAGAAAGTTCGGAATCATGCATAATGTTTTAATTATGAATAGTACACTTCATTGTAATAATTGTTACGCAACATTTCCTTTCCACTTTATCCAAGCTTAGGACTGGCGTTTGTTAAAATTGGCGTTGTTAAAACGTTGCCTGCTTAATACAGTTCGTCAATACTATTGGTGATAGAAATAAATTTCCGCCGTTTTTTATAAAAAGTTATCAATTGATTATAAAAAAAAATGTACGTTAAATTTTATTCAAAATATTGTCCATCATTAGCTACTACTTTTTGCCATCCTTCTGGCAGCATTCGGATGCCACGTCGAAAAAACTCTTCATCTTTTGAGACTATCCATGAATCGACCCAATTTTTGACTTCTTCGTAAGAAGTAAAGGGTTGCTTTTCCAGATCGTGAGCCATCGATTGGTACAGGTGGTAGTCTGAAGGAGCAATGTCTGGTGAATAAGGCGGGTGGGGTGAGACTTCCCATTGTAAACCTTCTAAAGTATCCTTGACGACTTTTGCAACATGTGGCCGAGCGTTGTCTTGCTGAACAATCACTTTGTCGTTTTTTTTTTGGCATATTCGGAGCGTTTAAGCTTCAATTATCCGCTCAATTGCAACAGTTGCTGTCGATAACGTTCTCCACTGATACTTCCCTTAGGCCGGAGTAGTTCGTAATAGATTACTCCTAGCTGATCCCACCAGATGCACAACATTAACTTCTTGCCATAAACATTCGGTTTCGCCGTTGAAGTTGGTACATGGCCGAGCTTGCCCCACGATTTCCTACGCTTTGGGTTGTCGTAGTGGATCCACTTTTCATCTCTCGTCACTGTTCGATGCAAAGAACTCTTTCGACATTGTCTTTGGAGAAGTTGTTCGCACGTGAAAAGACGGCGCTCGACGTCTCTGGGTTTCAATTCATGTGGAATCCAATTTCCTTGTTTTTGTACCATACCGATGGTCTTGAGACTGTGTGAAATCGCTTGCTGAGTCACACCCAAGCTTTCTGCGAGCTGCTCTTCAGTTTGGCATGAGTCTTGGTCCAATAATGCCTCTAACTTAGCGTCTTCAAACTTGACTGGCTTTCCTTCGCGTTCTTTGTCTTCCACGTCAAACTTGCCGTTTTTAAACTTTTGAAACCATTCACGGCAACTTATTTCACTTAAAGCAGCATCACGGTAAACTTCTACAAGAGAACGATGCGCCTCAGCAGCAGATTTCTCTAAATGAAATAAGTAAGATAAGTTTTTAAAGAAAAAAGAATGAACCCTTCGTCTTAACGAATGAATGTCTATATTCCAACGACTACAAACAGAATGATTTTTCTTCATTTACCAATTATTTCTTTACCTGTCTTCATTAATATTACTTCGTCTTGAAGCGAAATATAGTATAGGTTATACTGGGTGCGGCATCATAAGTTCCTTTTTTGAAATGCATGACATTCAGGCTGTTGAGGTCATAGTGGGTGGAGAATGGTCTTATTCGACAGGCATACTTCTAAAGTTTTGTTCCCCACCCAGTCAGTTGCCATAATCCGTTGGAACAGTGAATAGCGTACTTTTCGAATGGGCGTTCTATGGTCTCAACCCAGCTCAAAATGCCACTATGACTGTGAATCTGCACGTTAACAGCAACTATATTCCAATTAGGAGAGGTGTAAGACAAGGTGATACTAGGTCACCTAAGCTGTTTATTACAATTCTGGAAAACACATTCAAAAAACTGGACTAGGAAGAAAAAGCTTACTCACCTCAGATTTGCAAATGATATAGTACTTATATCAGAGGTTTTTGGCAAAGTAAGATTGATGCCTTTAGAACTGCAAACTGTTGGCTCCATCGTCAATCTGAATAAGATTTTCTTAAATGCAAAATTTATGACACACTTGGTATCAAATCATAACATCCAGATTAATAACAACGTTGTCGGATTAGTCGAGAAATCTAATACTTAGGACATGAGATTAGAATTTCGAGAGACAATAAACCTTGCGAATTAACAAGCAGAATTGTCTCTCGCGTGGGCAACGTTTGCTAAACTCCATGATAAATTCAAAAGCAACCTTCCAACATGCCTGAAGAGAAGAGTTTACGACAAATGTATTTTACCCGTTGTGACCTACGGTGCTGAAACCCTAACTTTAACATCTCGAACAGCTCGAAAATTGAAAATTGCACAACGCAGAATGGATAAGTCAATGCTAAGCGTATCTCAGCGAGACCATGTTACAAATGAAGCTTTGAGGCAGAGAACAGGGATAGCTAATGTTGTGAAGAGGGTATGTCAAACTTAAGTGGAACTGGGCAGGTCACATAACGTAGCAAATGGACTAAGAGGCTTCGTAAATGGCGTCTAAAGGCCGATAAGCGTAGTAGAGGGAGACCACCTATCCAATGGACAGACCACATTAAGAGAATGACAAATAACTGGGTTCAAACTGCCCAAGACAGGAAGAAATGTCAATCAATGAGGGAGGCCTATGTTTAGCAGTGGACATCAAGGGTTGGATGATGATGATTTACGCTATATCAAAAAACGTTAATTAGAACCTGTTGTAATACATTATTCATTGCTTCAATCACTACTAGAACCAATGTTATTGATGGCTATTGTGATTGGACGTATATCGCCCCACATTCTTTTAAATGTGGTTCCAACTTTTATAGTATGTGCATTCATTTTATGAGGTACCTCCATGTTAAGAACACATGTGAAATACATACCACGCCAACAACAACTTAAATATATTAACTGAGAACTTAAATTAAGTTGTCTCTAAACTAGGATCGGAAACAAGGGATTTATAGCAGCTGGACAGTTTAATCAGATTACTTATCAAGTAAGGAGCATTAGAGAATGGAAAATAATACATTTCAAGTGTTGTGCGTAGGTTGCATTAACTCTTTAATAACGAGATTATTTTATCTTTAAAAATGTCGATAATAGAACTCTAATATAGTAAAACCCTACAAACTTATGAAGAAGTGCCTGGTAATACGCTGAGTTTCGTTAAACAAAAATCTCAATTTTCACCTCATTATACACAAGAAGCAATTATTTCGACGATCTGTTATTGAGAAAATTATAGCTGATTAATGGCTGGATGGAAATCTATTTGCGAAAAGGTAATGCAGGAAACACAGTTGTAGTTGTGCTTGTCACGACCTGATGAACACAAAGCGAAATGCGGTTTTTATAAATAGAAAAATCACTTCGTGTGCGTTTCATTGTTTTTTACCTTACTTAATATGATTTAATCCCAAAAATAAATATTAAATAAGTAGTACCATTTAAGCTGCTGTTGATGAATTATGCTCTAATACATAAGTGTCTTGACTTATTTTTGTTGATTGTATAAAGCCGCATTAAAATCCAAAAATTTAAAGGCTAATCAAACTTGCTATATATTTGTAAAAACCTATATCGATTTCAGTTGTAAGTGAATGTATCTGTGTCATTACCTATCGTTCGTTTCATAAGTTATGACTTTTTGAGCCAAACACAATGTTGTTTAATAAACTCATTTCAAAATTTAATGGTTTTGCCCTTGGAAACGACAATACTGTTGAAGCAGTAATACCCACTCTCACTCGTTTTAGTTAGTTAGGGTATTCTAGTATTCTACTCACGTGTTAAGGCTATTCACTTTTATGATTTAAGTACGAAACACCTGCATTTACAGGTCAAGTGTTAATCGCTATGAACGTATCAAATAGAGTTTTATAATTTAATCGAAACAATTCTTTCTGTTTGATTTCCTCAAAATGTGAATCATTGTTGTCGCCTAGTTGCAAACGTATTTAATGAACCTTACACGTTTTCGAAGATATGATTTGTTGAAATTCGTTACTTTTAAAGTTAATTTTGATTTAAAGTATAAAATAGTATACCCTGTCAAAGAATGAGGCGAAGTAATAAACCGATTATTTCGCAGATAACCAGAGGCGTTCTTAAAGAAATCAACGAATATTAATAAATGCATTAAATTTGTCTATGTAATGTTGAGTGTCCTTAAAACCGGTATAATTGATTTATTAAAAGGTAGGTATTACGACCGCGATTGTTATCATCTCAGGAACGCTTCCGTTTTTACCTGAATTGTTGTTAACTCGTCATTAATATAACATACTACAATATTGGAAATCGGTATTTTTTATAATATTTTACGGTAATGTTTTTTTTCATACTGTTTGTCTAATAAATCCTCGGGATATGGAAGAATCGAAGAGATATGAACATTTCCTACCGAAGTACAAAAGTGGGTGCTGTCTAATCGAGGTGCAGATAAATACTAAAGTTCGGATTATGTGATTAACTATTCCAAGAAGGGACCAAACGGCTATTATTTTCTCAGTAATTCTAGGTAAGTTAAAGGAACTGATTGCGCTTAATGCTTGCGTTAACATATCAGGTGGTTATGTGTATAAGATCGGCCCATTTATTCCATTTAAGCCTAAGACAGTAGTCAGTCAGCATTGCTTATAGACGTGTACGTGTGTGTGATTAGACAGACTTTGACAGTGACTTTCCTGTGTGTTCATAGTGGTATTTTTAAAGTACGGAGATACGTATTGGAGTATGGAGAATTTACCAGGACCATCGAAACGCCCAAAATTAGCGCCGTTCTCAGTTAATGAGAAAGTTCTAATTTTGAATTGTTTCGATTCCATCAAGAAACAAAATTTAGATGCGAGTGTGGATAAAACCGTGGAATTAACCGCTGCGATGCTGAGAGTTGGTAAGACATCAGTGTACAGGTTATTAAAAGAAAGAAAGAGTGGCCCTGTTCAACCGGAGAAAAAGTCTCCAGGACGTCCGAAAATTTCCTTAGACGAATTTCTAAAAAGGGGACTACGTCGAAAAGTTCACGCTTTCTTTTTCCGCAACGAACTTCCAACACTAGATAAAATTCTATTGTCTGTCCAAGAAGACGAGGACTTTCCAAAAATGAGCCGATGTACATTATGGACGATTTTAAAGGATTTGGGATTTCGATGGAAGAAGCACAATAGAAAATCTGTATTGATGGAAAGAGATGACATCATTGTGTGGAGAAGAAGTTACCTGCGCGATATTCGAAGGAGTAGGCTAGAAATGAAAAAAATTTTCTATCTGGACGAAACTTGGATTAACGCAGGACATTCCGTACCAAAATTTTGGCAAGATACCAGTGTAACTAATCGAAGGCAATCTTTTCTAGAAGGTTGGTCCACCGGTTTAAAGCCTTCGTTGGGTAAAGGGCGACGGCTTATTATTACCCACATTGGAAGCGAGGATGGTTTCGTTGAAGGGGGAGAACTAATTTTTGAATCAACTAAGACAGGAGACTACCATGAAGAAATGACTGCGGACGTGTTTGAAGAATGGTTTGGTCAAATGATCGATCTAATTCCGAATGGTTCCGTAATAGTTATGGACAACGCTAGTTACCATTCCCGATTAGAAGAGAAATTACCAAATAGCTCTTGGCGAAAACAACGTATCGCAGAATGGTTATCCTCGAAAAAGATCCAATGTGCCGAAAACCTATTAAAAGTAGAACTCTTGCGTTTAGCCAATTCACGTAAAGGTGATTTTAAAAGGCACGTCGTCGATGGATTAGCCAAGGCGAAAGGAATAACAGTGGTTCGGCTTCCTCCGTACCACTGCGACCTGAATCCCATTGAGCTAATATGGGCACAAATAAAAGGTGACGTGGCGAGGACAAATACAACGTTCAAATTAGCAGATGTCAAAAATTTGCTTAAAGAAGCAATATGTAAAGTTTCCAAGGAAAATTGGCGGAAATGCATAAATCACGTTCTGAAAATAGAAGACCAAATGTTTCAGTTAGATAACATTTCGGAGTCGTTGATAGAACCAATTATTATCAACCCAAATGATGATTCTTCTTCAGATTCCGATGTTTGGGAAGAATTCGACGATGACGACGACGACTGAGGTTACCAAGGAGAAGGTGACGGCTGGGAAAAACTTTTCATAAACTGGCCCTTCTCAGGGCCGCAAAATTTCATAAATTAATGTACGACCATACATGTACTGACGTGTTGTCTTTCTTTCCCTCTCTATCTCGTTCAAGCGCGCGCCCACACACAAACACACACACACACGCGCACGCACACGTAATTTTTTCAGTTATCGATTATTGCACATTTCGTCATTTTTCCCGACCGTACGCCAGTGAGTGGTTCTTCGCATGTGTCGAGACGCACAAAATAGCAGATGTTCAGGGAGAAACACTCGTAATATAAAGAGATTAGGGGAGGTAGCGTGCAAAACATTAGAGAACTCGACACATTTAGTGGGTGCCACCTTGTATCGGTTTTGCATTTATAATGAGTTTTTATTACTTCGCCTCATTTTTAGACAGACTATAGTAAATTGTAAAAATTATGCAGAACTATAAAGCTTTCGAGATGCCGCAACGCTCAAAAAGTGCAATAAACACGACAGGTAGTGTCGAGGGGTAAAGGACTGTTACTATTATAGGGAGGTAATAGACTAATACAGGATGTACTGACTAATGATATTAATTTTAGCATCCACATTGATAATTTATTTTGTCATTTTTAGAAATGATATTGGAGTGGTAATTAATTAGCACACTTAGTAAATTAGTCAAATACAATTAGTCACCCTACTAGTTGCATTTACTTTCCTCTGTCTATATATAGATACAGTTCCAATACCTTCATAATAGACCTATTAATGTTTAGTGGGTATAATATAGTACGTCGCATTTTATTTGAGACAAAATTACAGTAAACTTGGTACTAGACACCCTAATAAAAGGTCATATTTGGACCGTACCAGAATTTTAAATGATCACAGACAAATTTATCTGTTCTATACCATGGAAAAAATTTAAAATCATCTCCTTTTCCCTTTTTTGATGTGGTCTAGGCCATTACGATGAAAGTTCTATGTCGTCGAATTCTTCCAATTCTCCCTCACCTAATTCTTCTCCTTTGCCATACTCTATATCTTCATCCACTGCTATTTCTTCATCTGCCTGCATTTTGATTTATTTCAAGTTCTCTATTTAATCAAGGCCGCCACATTTTTAAAATTATGAAACGTACAATTGTCAAGATCACAATAAACTGAGTTTATTTTAATACACCATTTCTTTAAATCTATTTTCAATCCCTATCATATCCACCCTTAAGACAATTTTTCCTCGTTATTATGTAATTTAAATTTACACCACGACTCATCAATAAGAATAAGTTCTTTCTAAGTTTATGAGTTCTTGAAGCTCCTGTTGTTGTACTCTAAGTACGGTCCATTTAATATATATAAATACCCTGTCACAACGAGCGGGTAACAATTTTTAAGCCCCGTCATCTTCTTCGTTCATAACTTTTACAATCGGGGTCCGGGTAACGCATACCACAATTCGAGTCTCAAATGAAATGCGACGAATTAATGACGGATGACGAATCTGTATAAGTTCTTTCGCCTGGCTACCTGATATCACCCGTCGGGTTTATTGCCCTTTTCGAGTGTTTCAGGTCCTCGAAACTTATAGCTCTGCATTATTTTTATCAGTTAAGTACGACTCGACAATATAACTCCTATATTATTATATAGGATTCTATTATTCTCCTAATAAAGTTCATGTAGGTAATATAGCGCTTATATTATATAATGCCTGGTTCCCAAAACGGGGTAAACGGATTTAGAATGAATATTAGATTTCTGTCACGAAGATCACGCTGACAACTTCAACTTGACACTCCCGATCGTCGAACACAATCAAAATCCCCAGTGCCCAAATGAACCCAACGATCTTCCAGGCGCTCCAGACACGCCTCGCCTCCCTCAAGACCACCCGGCGTAGGGGCAAGAAATACGGCAGGACGTGTCCAGGTTCGGGATTCCAGACGGGCAGCATCCCGCCCCCGTCACATACGGGCGGTTACAAGATCTACCAGTCGTTGTTTTTCTTCGTCGGGCTGCCGCTCATCCTGCTCCAGATGGCGCACGCGTACATCTTGAAGAAAGACAGCGAATGCGAGCCGAGGCCACCCTTCGTGCCTTACGAGTACATGAGGATAAGGCGCAAGAGGTTTCCCTGGGGAGACGGTAACAAAACTCTATTTCACAACCCGAGAGTGAACGCGTTGCCCGAAGGATACGAGGATGAAATCGAGGCAAAAAAATGCGCTGATGAGTAAACCAGAGGTGGAATTATAATATGTTCAGTTCAGTTGTAGACTGAATAGATCAATATATCAGAATTTTTGGAGCTAAGCTTTTTTTGCGACCTGAATGGTTTCACAAGGTCTGTTACATATTCTTTGATGAATACGAGAAAATTTCATTCTTCTTCTTTCTCATCGTCTAAGATAATCATTTATAATACTGGGTGACAGGCTATGTCAAAACTGAATTTTTGGAGGTACACCTCATTTATCTTATTTTTACTAAAGTCCGTCCGTTTGCGGCTGACAACTCAAAATATGAGTCCCAACAGTAACATGATAATAAACCATAGTCATTACATAACTTACCAAAGTGTAACGTGGAAATTAAATGGTGTTATGAATTATTACACACAGATTTACTATGAACAAGTTATGAGTATATTTGTCTTGTAGGTATATGGTTATCTTTATAAGTAGGTACTTAGTTAAGGTAGAAGGGAACAAACTTCGCTTTTTATATTTCGCAATTTATAAATAATCTGTCATTGAATGCAATTCTTGAACCTAATGGTATAATTTTATTTCTATTTGGGACATCAGGTTGCTACTTCACCGATTATTAAACCGCGGGAACAAACTCGTGTGTCCAGGTTCAAGGAAATCGCCACTTTAAAGCTAAAATAAAGAACTTTTATTTCTATTTGGGACATCAGGTTGCTACTTCATCGATTATTAAACCGCGGGAACCACCTCGTGTCTCCAGGCCACTTTAAAGCTAAAATAAAGAACTTTTATTTCTATTTGGGACATCAGGTTGCTACTTCATCGATTATTAAACCGCGGGAACCACCTCGTATGTCCAGGTTCAAGGAAATCGCTACTTTAAAGCTAAATAATCATGTCATATACTAGTTAATTGCCTTCGTAAATAATAGATACCTACGTTCTTATGGAGGATAATGAAGAAAGAGGTGGATGTAACTTCATTCTTGTGGGATCATTATTTGCCAATAATAATTTATCAACGAAAAGGATTCGGGGATTGTTTACTATGATTTTACTGGTGGACGGGCAGGATCTATGAAAATAACTTTTGTGACCTTTGATCAGTGTTTATGAAAATGGTATCGATTTCACACTTTACACCAGTTAAACCCATTACAAGTGTAGCAGACTCTCTAAGAGAAAAGACTATATTGCTCAATGTGCACGACGCACTTGTTCATTGAAAACCTTCGAGTTTCATTCGTGAGATAGTTTCTACATGTTCCATTTTTACGGGAGAGGAAACATGGAGATGCTAGTGCACCAAAACGGCCTGCAGGAAGGTTTCGACTAGCAATCGATGACTTTGAATGTGGATGAAGGAAAGTTCACTATTAATTCAGTAAGATACAAACCCGAAAAAGTTCTACATATGTGCAAGTCAAGAAGACGATTTACCTCAAGTACGCAGAACTAAATTGCGGAAAATTTTAGGCGAGCTGGGTTTTTCGTTGAGAAAACAGTAGAAAATTTATCCTTATTAATAAAAAGGGATTGTCTGTTGGAGAAGAAATTATTTAAGGACGATCAAGAAGTATCGATCCGAAAGAAGGACTATTTATCATTTGGGCGAAACATGGCTGAATGAAGGACATACTTTATAAAAACGATGGGTAGACACTAATATTAAAACTTCCCGCCAAGCATTCATGGAAGGATGTTCCAGTGGATTCACTGCATCTACGTATATTTTTAATAGTCTCTAAGACGCTTTCAAGGAATTGTATAAGAGCTACTGAAGTGATAAAATTATAGTATTTTGTATTATAGACACCATATTCTTGGCCACTCTATTTATTTTACGACAGCCATTTTGAAAAATAATACAAAGGAAAAAACAGTTGCTAATGAAGAAATGCTTTAACTAATTACTTACGTACCTTAAACATCAATATGATATATTCTTCAGGTAATTCATTATACTACAGATACAAAGAAAAGGCAAAGGATGATTGGTATTTTTGACATTTTCTTCTAAAATTAAACAAAATTTCATATACGTGAGGCTCTTGAAAATGTTGCCTTATATGTGACATAATTACAGAGAAATATTTCTTCCGCCGTACTATAAGGCTGTTTATTAAACTTCTGTATTCTGGCTTTATGTATTGTTAATAGTGAATAAAAAAATATTAAAGAAATACCTCGCAATCAAGACAATTAAACAACAAAAGGTTAAATTTTATATCGTTGGGTAAAAGAAAAATGCTGCATATGATACAATAAAGCCACATCTGTTTACTATATTATATACAGTTTATACAATTGTCCTATTGAAATTGCGATTTCCATTATAAAATATGGTACATATCGGAATTGTTTTATAAATCTGCGTCCTTTTTAATTATGTAACATTATTAAAGCGAATTTAGCAACACCATTGGTATATAAGGCGAATTGTGTAAACATTTTCGTAACATAAATGAAAATTGTCCTTGCACCAATATTATTATCGGATATCTGAATTGTGAACAACAAAAATCAAAATCCATTTTTCCAACCCTTCAGTCAAAGAAAAGCCCTCAACAACTAGGCGAGGATTTCAATTATAAAGGGCAAATTGCATGGAAAAATGCCATAGAAATAATTTTGAAATGAATCATAGTTTTTATCTGAAGTATCCCACACCAATTTCCGCTTTTAGAACCAATATGAGGTTTGGAAAAACCGAAATCACCCCGTTCATCATTCGTCGGCGTGTTTCAAGTAATCACATCCTAATTACAAATGTATCAGTGCTTATCGAAATGTTTCGATACTTGACATTTTGCAGAAAACATTTTCCCCTTAAATGTTAACATCTCCTAATTAACTCTGAGTAAAGTTAAAAAATATATTGGTGATGATAGTGCGCCATATGCAGAGGTACACTCTGAAGAAAAAGGAGGATAACTATTTTTTAAGTACTCAATATTAGTAACTTGAAAGTTTGACTAAATGAAAATAAAAGTCTTCGTCACTTATCAGGGATGTATTAAAAAATTGGTTACACTTGGTGACCGAGCTACGCCATCATCTAACTTAAAATAAAAATCAATCAGAAACAACTTAAAATAAAGTAACAATTGTGTACCCAAGTACATTCATAGTATGAGCAGGAAATAAACAATTACATTTTACATGATCCCTTGATCTTTGCTTTAACCTATCTTTCTCTCAGAAAAGAAAAATCGAACACAAGTTCAGTGTTTAACATTCTTTTTTAAGTAGATTATATCTATATAAATGGTCAATATCAAGATAGCATGTTGCTAGTAAACATGGTTTTATTATAAAATTGACAAACGTCATAAAATTATATCTCAATAACTAGTGATACCACCTGTAACTTCATTTATACTATTGGGCAAGTAAATCAATTAACTACAACTTTTGTTTGTAACTTTTTCTCATGCAGCTTTTAATTTTCGAGATAAACTGGAAAACAGAAGATGTGACCATTTTTATTCCTCCATTTTTATAGTACAGAGTTGCCAAACTTATCAACTAGATATGTTTTTTAATTGCCGAAATACACAAATTCCAATCACAAAATCGGAAGTAGCATTTTTCGTCTAGTTTCCATGGACTATTATGATTGATATGCATGAAGTATTGATACTCTTCAGTGGTTTTTCTAAAATCGATTTTACTACATTAATGTAATTTATGTAGCTTCTTTTTAGTCTGTTCTAGTCTTATTTTTATTTTAATATAGTATTCAAAGTATGGGAAAAATATTTTAGACGACTCAAGCGATAGTTAACCTTCACAACATATACTCGTACTTTACGAAAATACTACCAAACAAAGCCACTTATGACATACAGCTAAACATAACTGAACATTACATTACCCACGTCAATTAGAAATATTTAATATTTATTTCACTTAGAAAGTGATTGTACCGTGATCATTTGGATATTTACGAAAACAAATTTTGAAAGGCATTTTCAAGTAGTTTTAATCTATATAATTATTTAAAAAAATTATTTAGAATGTATTTACCATTATTGACAATAATTTAGTAAGTATTCCTGAAACATGACTTTTATTTAAATTTTTTGGGGTAAAAAACGTGTAATATACTACAATTTTTATTATGAACCTTATTATGAAACAATTTTTTTTTATAATTAGAGATCTTTGTGATCTCTCGTTATAATCAAAAAACCTCAAGTTACTTTATTAATATTGTATTCAAGTTTTCGTATATAAGTAAAAAATTTATTTAATCGAGTTATTGATATTATCAAAACTTAATTGATTCAAAACATTAATTAGAACTAAGGACCCCCAAAAAATATTCCGCTCTGAATAGAAGGTAGGGATACAAACAAGGTTTATTAGTTCTTATTAAAACATGACAACACTGTTGGAAGAAAACTGTACATTCCGAATATAGAGTAATAACTTATTACTCTATATTATTACTTATTAATTATTACTTATTACTAATAAGGGCACATCTGCTTTGACATACCTGTTTTATGTTTTATCAGTCTCTAAGAATCTATCAAATAGTTAAGACATCTTTTTACAAAATTACACTACTCGTTGAGTTTACACCGCCTACTTACTTCAAAATACTTGAACAGTTCTCAATATTTCCCAATAAAACAAATCTATCTGAAGATACAATACAGATACCTAAGATACAATGAGAAACTGTATATTTCTTTTATGTAATTCAAAAAAGAATTTGGGGAAAAATAATTGATTTAGATATTATTTATTTATTAAAATTTTTATATCACAATTGGCCAACAGTCTTTAACAGTGCAACAGTAAGGGTCTCATTAAATAACAGGTGAAGCCATAAATAAAAACTACGCCATAATAACCAAGGCATTTACCAAAGCAACTACCAAAAATATATTTTTTCGACTAGTTGAAATTTCGATTTTCAATTTTTGGGATGATCGCAATATTTACCTTCCCTTTATACATGGTGGTAAAATTGGTTTAAGAAAAGTACATAAATTACAATAGAAAGGTCTATCTATTTATAGTCCATCGTTTTAAAGTAACTGAATGCTCTCAAATAATTTTCGTGCTGGCACGTAGTAACGATTTTTGATCGACACACAATATTTCCCCTTTACTTCGCCACTTCCCATTTAAGTATTTCGCCCAAGTAAAAACGTGACTTATTGCCGATGATTTTTCTTGGGCTTCAAGCAGTCTCGAGGACCTATAATGGGAATTAGGTTGTTTAATGAAAGGCGTCCATGAATTTCATCCAATAACAGTCTCTTTGGAGGGGGAAAAATAACATACTCGAAATAGAGAAAATGCGTGGTAGTGTGCAGAAATTCTTAAAACAAATAAAACAGTAAAAGGACAGAGGATGAGGATACATTCGAGGAAAATGGAAGCGACAGTGAGAAAGAGGTTGATACTTAATAATACATATTTATTAGTAGATTTTTGTATATGTATTTGCTACCTCTAATCTCCACAATGGCTGAACCAATTTGGGTAGGGTTAATTGTGATGTATTAAGTTGAATTTGGGTTAAGTTTTAGTGTGTGTTTCATTTAAAGCAGTCTACAAATAAAACAAGCTCTCTAAAAATGAAAATATGTAAAATGACAATATAAACGTGTCAAATAGCTTGAAGGCTTTAAGTTCTGTCCTCGCCACGAGATGTCGTCTTTTAATCATCTACCAAGCAAACCCATATATACAACAGTAATAGAGAAATTGCCTTTTTTATTTTTAGTGGGCAGTAAAAATTAAAAGGGTACCAGTGTAAATGGAATAAAATAGTTTATTTAATAATATTTCTAGAAAAACATCGGAAAATGATAGAAGATAAGTATAGAATCACCCAACTTATATGGGAAGTATTACGCATATCGTTCATCACGACTTAACTGAGACGCAGGTCCTCACGATGGATATTTTGTAAAGCGCCTTAAAGTTTATTGGTAAAGAAGTCATCAACCTAGGTCAGCCTATAATTATTGGTTTAGCATCAAATTTGCAATATGAATCTGTTATTAATTATATGTTGTTACATGTAAAACGTTGAGTGACAGTAGCTATGCATGTAAAAGATATCTGCTGACATCAGTTGTACATACTAATACACATGTCGAAAGAAATTATAAGAGGGCTCATAGATGCACCAGAAATATCTTCGAAAGATGTTTGGGAATCTGGAAAGAACGATTTAGGTGCTTCAAAAAGAGGTTTGAGGGTTTCAATTGACTTTTTCTTAGTTTAATTACAAGTTTTAATTTGTTGTAGTTTATAATCACACTTTGACACGATGGTAAAACCATAGAAATAGAAATAATACTCCATAGTTCCTTATTCACGATTTGACCTTATCTGAGGTTCCACCAAGGTTTCCTTGATTATTCCTTAAGTGATGGAATATAAATTTGCCCCTTAGACTCTTCAACAATACAACAAAGGCAAGTCTAATTTTGCACCCACTTTTCTCTGAAATTATATTCAATGTGTCCAAAATCGCAGGTAAAAGTGGTGCTAATTGCCCAGGCAAACATTATTTTAGAATCATTTTTATTCTAATTGAAAGAAAACATTGCACCGGTGTTTAGATATGCAAAATTAACCCTGCGAAATCCCCTTCTCGTGAGAATCACCTCCGTTATACTTTTCAATCGATACATCGATACATACTAATTAATCCAGAAAAATATCTCACGGCTCAATTTCAAAGAGTACAACTCCCTTAATTGTTGCGTGGAGTGTACCGAATCGTCGAAACAAACGAAATAGGACTCTAGATAAACATTCCGACTAAAAGACAAACACTGTATGTATGCAGATAATTGGACGGTTCGCCACCTATAAAAAGGACGAAAGGGGCTTTCCTTGATCGAGTGTTTTCAGTTCCTTTGGCGGGGCTCGTTAAAGGGCAGACTCCGAGACGCAGGAAGGGTTACTTGTTGATACCTCGAGCTCGAGTAAAGAGTGAGAAACGGTGGTTGTTCACTGAATCGCAAAGGGTGAGTTACAAATACTTTTTACTCATTGCTGAAAGAAATTAAGTCTTCATTGCAGTAAGTTACAGATAGTAATTGTCCCAGAAGTAAAAATTTATTTTATAGGAAATGAGTAGATGTTAAAACAAATAGGTACTTGATATAAATCCAAAACTTTTTTTCAAAAAAACTGTTAAATAGTAGACAATATTTCATTTATCAAGTGATTTATGATGTGTAAATTCATAATTACTCATAAAAAAGATAAGTTGACGAATTTTGATTTAAACGTTTGTGATAGAGTGCAGTATACAATTTATTAATTAAATTACACTAATTGCATTATTTAGTATACATATATTACAACATAATGCTTTCCATCGTTTGCAAAAAGTGATCACAATAGCGTTTACCCTAATTATAATGTATTTCGTTCTTTCGTACGATATAAGTGCACATAAAAGAAATTAACAACTTTCAAATCACATTAATATTAGTTTATTGCAAAAACCTCTTGCATTACTTTCGTTCTAAACTGATAAATAAACCAAATTAATTACAATGAAAATAAGAAAACTTAAAAAAAAATAACTCAATTTAAAATAAACCTAAATAACTCTAGTCAAGCAAATCGTCTTTCAATTGAAAAAAAATTATTTTACTCGACCTGATAAAAACTCATTTTTGTTCAACACTAATTTCCTTGAAATTGAAAAATATTTATTTTCAATTGTTTCAATTGTTTAAACCTCCCTTTAATAAATCATTATTAATTACCTAAGTAAGTATTAATTTCATTATTAATATTTATCAAAATTAAAAATGGAGATTATTTGAAGACCCACTAATCCATTTTTTTTAAATTGTTATATGAGATGGTTGCTTCAGTTTGTTAAACCTTCCTTTAATAAATCACTATTAATTACATAAATAATTATTAGTTTTATTATTTATATTTATCAAGATGAAAGGTGGAGATTATTTGAAGACCCTTTTATCCATTTTTTAAATTATTATATGAGATGCTTGAATAATTAAAAAATTATTAAACAGATCGTCTAGACTCTGTAAAATTAGAAATTATGAATTCCGTTTTATTAATATTTTAATTGAATTTATTACAGATGAAAATTACAATTAGAATATAAGTCAGGTAATATAGCTAGGTAATGACTCTACCCTACAGAATAATGCCTATTTTCAAATTTTTTATTGTAAAGCAACGGCAATTAAAACATAACTCTATTTATTTGTTATTAATTTTTAATAAAGTGTAAAAGGAATATTTGATTTTATTAATTATCGCAGTGAAGTTAGGTAATTCAGACCTCTATTCAAATTAATGAATATCTGCTTGGAAAATTTAAATCATGCCTAGCACAGGCAATGTCGTTAGTGATATCAAAAGTTAGTAACTTTTTAGTACTAAATTGATTCCTTTAAGTAATTAAAAAGTTAATAAGGTGGTAAGAGGTAATTTTATTTTATTAGGCCTTAAATGCATATCATCCAGACCTCGAATTCTACGTATGTCATATTAAAAATATTTACGAAATAAAGGTGGGAAATGATGTGACTGAAATTTTCAAAAATGGAGGTTGGTGGTATCTTCATTTGTAATCAAAACTTTTTGCTCACCTCCATATCCTGTAATAACCAAAAACAATTTTAAAAAATCGGGTTTTTTTTTTTCGTCATAACTTTTTAAATAATGATTCTGCCAAAAAATGTTCAATTAAAAGTTCTACAAGACGCAATTCTTCGTAAGAAACCGAGGGAATGAAGTTATGTAATTATACGATAACGCTCTATATCATGGCCTATGTAGGCCGTGTGTTACGTTAAAAAGCAGTGCACGAGAAAAGCGCGCTATACATATTGCATCTATTTAAAAATCTAGAGTAGTTAATTGAAAAAAATCAAAATTCTACTGAGTAAATAAACCAAGTAATGTTATATTGTAAATTAATAGCACTCACATATTTTTTTGATAGGCTATAGCGTTATTTAGCACATTGATTATTTAGCATTTCCTAATTATTAGGCTCTTATTGTTAACAAACATTGAAAATGTATACAATTTTTATTGTAATTTACGCTGGTTGATGATTACGTTAATATGTAGTTAATTTTTTATCTACGGGCGTATAAATAATTTTTTTTTCTTGAAACGAAGGATCAATTATTAAACAGAAACTTATGATACATTAACTTTACAGAGACTTACGATACAGTAACTTTATGATACAGAAATTTATGATGTTTCATGAATTCAGAAATAAAAATGTATTTTCAATAATTTGTTTAAACATTATTAGGGCATTTTTCTTTAATTAGCCCGAGGATCATATTGCATTTTTTAAAATTTATTTACCATAAATAGTTTTTCATAACATATAATGCTACAAATTAATTTGTTTATAACAAATAAATTTTAATTATAATTCCCATTTATTATGTGGCAGATTAAGTTATAGTCTCAGTATTTAGTAAGTATCACAAAAATTATATTATAATCTGATTATATTCATTACAGTCATGATTATATTATAATTAGATTATAAATTGAGGGAGAGGTTAGGAAATAGGACAGAAAATTTGAGAACTTTGAGACGGTAGAAGCAATCCAAGATAATTATTAATAAATCTGTAAAGCTTCTTTGTTTATGATAGAAATCTCAGAATATGTACCCCTCACTTAAGTTTTAAACTTCATTCGATACAGTTGAGATATAGCTGAAGTCCACTATAACATGCAAGATAGAGGCATTGGGTAGCTGATAGGAACTCCAGGATAGTTCAATCTTGGACAGTCCCATCAGGGAAAGTGAATCAATCCCTGCCCTCCGCAGATTCCAGGAGCTCCCTGACACGGGAAGCTAGTGCCTGCTTAGGGCCCCTCGTCCAGGGTCACGGATGAAGTCCACAACGGCGGTGGAGGCGGAGTAGATGAACTTCGGAACGCCAAATTCGGCAGAAGTTGCAGTCAGCAAAGGGTAGACCAAACTCTATAGTCCAGAAAGACAGTTAGTATAAGGGAGAGGGTTAAAAGTACCCGGTCTTCCAGGTTGGGGGTTGTAGGGAGGAATATAGAAGCTGAATAACTCATACAAGGGAAGAAACAGTTTTGGCTTGAAACATGGCTTTCAACTCATGATCCAGATGGCAGAAAAGTATATATAAAAATTAGTAGAGAAGTTGAGAGAAGAGAAGTAGAGAAGAGAGAGAAGATTAGTAGAGAAGAGAGGGAAGTTTGTAGTTAAACTATTGTTTATTGATATTGTCTATTGAACGTCATGTGGGACAGTACATATACCAGAATCGACAATTATATAGGAGCTACTAATCCAGGAAAGCGTGGAAAATAACGCCCTTACCTTCCAATAGTAGAGGAAAGAGGAGTCTAGTTAAGATCAAAATGAATGAATGGATGCAGCATTATCAAATCCTCTTAACATGAAATAGACCGGTCTTTCTGCATCTGGAGATAGTATTCTTGAAGAAAGCAAAGAAATAACAGCAAGCGAAGTTAAAAGAAAATTGAATTTCTAACCTGTATGTTTAACAGATTCTTGGCAGAAGGAGAGAATAGACAACTGCTTATATGAGCAATATTTATAACACCCAAAGTGTTCAACAGAATTATCAAGGAACGAATAAAGAACGAATTTAACGACACAGGTGCAGAGTGGATTCCGAGCTGGTAAGTTTTGTATTGACAGTATTTTAATGCTGAAACAAGCAATTCACAAACGACTGGGTTACAGTATGGAGACACATATCGTTTTTATAGACCTGACAAAAGCATACGACAGCATACCCCTCTCGAAGCTGATGGAAACCATGATAAAGCAAGTCATAAATAGAGCATACGTGAGAATTATCGAACGACTGTATGACAACGTGACAGCTAGTATAAAAGTAGAAAACCGCGTATCAAAAGGGTGCCACGTTACCAAAGGTCTTAAACAAGGATGCTGCTTGGCCCCTACTCCCTTCAGGATCTATATGAGAGGTGCTTTGGGTCACAGGAGGAAGAAGTGCTATGGTATGATAATAGCAATAGGTGATGGTAAATTGGGTACCCTACACTATGACGACTATCAAGCTATACTGGCAGAGGACGAGATGGACATCGAATATATGCTCAGAAACTTACAAGAGGAGTATGATAAGTGGAGTTTTCCGTCAATCCAGATGGATCGTAAACGCAAAAGAAAAAAAAGTTCTGCTCTAGCCTGGAGCGGAGAACCTATAGGTCAGGAGGTATTAAAAGATACAAAAAAGACCTTCAGAGTTTCACGGTGCCCGGCGGGTCGGAGAGCATCTTTGGGACTGTATGTTCTCTTCGGTCTCTTCGTCGACGGACAAACTTCCTAAGCAGGACACTCTCTCTACTTTCCTTTAAATCGGCCTTCCGGCCAGCCGTCAGGGCCGACCCGTCTAGGCAACTCCTTGGACAACACTGTCCTCTTCTCGCCTTTCCTCTTTCTATTTATATCCATATATTGTTTTGTGTTCTTCGCTCTTGTTGGTATAAGGCCTGTCGTTTGTCGAAACATTTCTCACCTTGATTGTCAGCATGTTTATAAAAGTTTATATCGCTTCACCTTGGCCTGAGCCGTGATCCGATTTATTGTTTTGTTGATAGTTATGGAAATCTCAAGGTCGTAACAATATAAACACACATGTATTATATTTTTGAGGAAATGAAGGTAATAATTTTCTTTTTCTATTTTCAGATACATCAAAAGCCATATAATGTTTAAATTGTTACTTTTCTGTGCCGTTGTCAAAATGTGCATCCACCACGTTACCCCGTTATCTAACTGTGAGGATCTTGATGTAAGTAGATTTAATACGTATATATTAAGAAATACATCAATTGACTCCAGGAGCCCTGCTTAAAATACACCTATAGGCTTCTCCTTATCTAAATTAATTTTGTATGAGTAAATTTGTTTTTTGTTTGGTTTTTGAATTCACCCACGAAATTTATATCCCCTCTTCTTTGTACATACTTTAAATTATTATTCCCTAAAATACCGAAACCTTATACTCGACCTGTCGAGATAAGACGAAGCGATACTTTACTCATCTTGACGTATTATTTATGGGTATTCTAATTCGGATCAGTTTTATTTAACCGCTTTAATTGGAATTTAACTAAAACCGTGCCATGGAATAAATCTGAGGTGTCTTGGAGTTTTATTTTGACCTTTGCAAATTAATCTGAAGGATTCACGATGGGAGGGTAATAATTCCTTAACCTCAGGTGGATATATTGAATTTAATCTATTTTATCTTGAGTATGTACTTAAAATTTCAATAAAATAAATCTGGAAACGTGGTAGTAGGCATATCTTTTCTATTAATTAATCGACTTTCCTTAAAGTTAACCAAAGATGGGGAACTTTGCTGGCTGCGTTTGTATCTGGGACAGTTAAGGGCCGAGAGGGATCCAGAATCGAACGAATTTCAAGAGCCGGACAAGAGGAACGACTTCATCAACAGTGCTCTCTACTCCATGTATGTCAATAAGCATCAAGGGAAGCGAAGTACCGAGGTAAAAAAATATAACAAAATTTACTTATGCCGAGATGAGATAATTTTATAAAGGCATACATGAATGTCTGAAGAATAACCATCGAGAGAAATGCGCAGTAGCCACATTTTTTAAAGGATTGGTTAAAGTCTTATCCCATTGGGTCTTTAAGATATTGAGACTAACCATATTGAGGAAGTTTCACTTCACAAGGAAACATTTTTGCAAAATTAATATTTCAAAAAACTGATCCTCTATTCCATATCGTCCCGTATCTTTTGCTGTCAAATTTGTAAATGTGATACTTGCAACATCGATTTTTCAAAAAATCGCAAGGCCAATAACCTTCCTTCTTTTAACTCAAAAACTCAAAACATCCAGTATTACTCTGTATACTTATATTGTATACTTCCAATATTACTTTGTTGTTTGTACATCTGATGCTTACTGTAAATACATATAGAAAAGATTCAGTCTAACGTTAATTAAACTTGTCATCTTCAGTCGGTCTTCTTTCTACCTTAAAAGCATTCAAGATTATTGAAAGACGTCTTTTATTGCCTTTGATTAAATTCATTCATTTAATTTATTATCCAATTAAGTTTATTTCATAAATTCCGCTATAGAACATTTTGATGGATAAGTGGGTGCAATCCTCATAGGGCGGTTCAGCGTATCAGGATATCAGAATTCACAGAAGGTAGAACGAATCAGTACTTGTTGACGAAACGGTCGATGACGACATAGCTGTTGTTGACTAAGCAACTATACTGACATCATAAGGTTCTTGGCTATTAATCACTTAATTTAGTCCAACACTGATTAAAGAAATAGAATGGATCTGGACTGAAAATCCATTTACAGATTTTAACGTATGTTTAGTGTCCGTTTACAGAGTAACACAAAGGGTGTCGTCGACGATAGCTAATGGTATAGAGTATGTAGATTTTTTCACCTAGAGGTCTAATTGCAATGACCTATCAGAGAGTTCAAATTGAGACATATGTTCGACATTACATGGTTCTCCTCACAATTTATTCTTTTAATTACGCTCAAAATTTCGTCGCCATCTAATGGGAAGAGTCCAAAGTAAGAATCTAAAATAATGTAGTTTTCTACTATCAATACCATTAATGTACGTATGTGCTTATAAATTTTGTGGTTAACAAGAACCTCCTAACTCCTTATACTCTCCCGTCACCAATATTTCGAGGAACGCTCATCACATCCACTGCACAATGCGATTTACATGGCACAGCTGCGTTTTCTCAAATTTTATTTTATTTTGATGATACGTAAAATGTTGTAATGCTGAGACACACTTTACATTCTTCGACGATTCATACCTGGTAAATTTATTTATTAAATAAAACATAATTTTATGAATAAGATTAAAATAATCTACCTTTAATGTGCATTCTCTTTCCACGCACACTTGGAACAGAGCTAAACGCGGGTTCAAAGCAAGCAGTTGTAAAATTTTAATGGCCAGATCATAGTGTTCCCCTTGTAACACTCGATATAATTGTGCAATTTCCATTTCTTACGCTCCATCTGGCCGACTGGGGCCAGTTATACAAGGGTCCGTTGTACGCAGTATCGTAAATGTATATAATGTTGTGGTACAGAGCTTCAATAGTCCACTTTTTAAATGCACCAGGTATATCGAGATTATATACAACATTAGAATTAACATGTGTAGCTATGAAGTTTCAAAGTTAAAAACTGGCGTTTCTAAATTCGGAAATAACGTCTGAACATCTGAAATTTTCAACAGACATCACTGATAACTTGAGAGATTACGCCAAAAATGCCATTAAAATTGATACAAATATTCGGCAGGAGAATAAGTACGTAAAAGTTTAAAGCGGATTTCGAGAAAATTTTCAAAAACCGAAAGATAGCGAGAGTAAATTACCTTTCTATTCCTTCCGATTTTAATAAAAAGTTTATTGGGAGGTCCTCCTAGTATACTGCAAAGTCTAAACACACGGTCTGAACCATTTGTTACTTTTATTTGCTGGAAAAATGTATCACAGATGCAAATATAGACACGGATATCTTTTTCGATAAAACATTATTTAACACAAGGGACTTTAAAACGTCTAGAAATAACAATAACCCAAATTCGAGAAAACGAACCGATTTACAACACTTTTCACATTCCGTACATTCTGAATTGATTTGAGACAGAGGAGCTTCTAGTCTTTCTGTGATAGAAAAGACTAGAAAGCCCTGTAACCAAACCACTTCTAAAAAATATTTTTCAAAGATTTCACCCTTTTGTTTCATTTTTAGTTACGAACCATGGACCCATACAGCATTAAGGAAGCGCAGAAAAGGAATGAGGTGACCAGCGCTCTGTATTCCCTACTGATGAATCCAGGCACGAGGCACACGAGGAACCCCAAGTATCCCAACTCAAGAAAAAACTAATGTTGAATATTAATGTGGAAAAATAAACCACTGAGCATATCGCTATCGTAGAAGTGAAATTTACCGCTAAATAAATGGAAGCTGTTGGAACATGAATATATTTTTACGTTGCTTAAGAATGATAATTTTTATGAGTGTTTTACTATTAAAAATGTAACGAGCACTTTTTTTTCTGGAACTAACAGTCGAAAATTAAACACTTCCAATAAAAATGAGGCAGTTAAAAACATTACATTTAATTTAATCAATATTAAATCTTACATACCTAGTGGAATCAGTATAACTGTACTACAGTAGAAACTATCACAATACAAAGTAATCACAAAAAAAATAAATTGTGTTGACGAGAATCTTCAACCTCTTTCACAAATTATATCGACAACACTCGGTTCCATCAAAACTGGTTCTAAGCATCGATGCACTGCCGACCCAAGAATTTCGTCCAATAAAAAGTGCACCAAACTAAAAACGAGTTAATTAAAAATCACAAATCACAATACTTATTTCAGGACATACTTTTCGTCCGCTACAAATCTCCATAAGTACAACTGCAAGTAATGAGTGTCTACTTGAATCTGTTGTAAACCGTACTTGCTAAACGTCTTCAGCCTCACACACTCCATAAATGTCTAGAAATAATAGATACTATACAGAATTTATTTCAAACCTCCACTCTTTAATTTACCTTTAAACTAATTTTGATTATACCCGTTAAAATAGACACTTTGTTAAACTCCACTGCTGAAAATATCTCGATTCTTTCACTGAACAACTTATGGATATTGGAGACTAACGCAGAGTCTAAGTGGTTAGGAGTGTAACTGGACCAATTGGATCTGTACTGATGTCTTGACATAGAAATACTAAAAATATATACCTACAGTACAATCGAAACATTAATTAACCTTCTATACCTGTGGGTTTTTCTACTAGAATCACTGCTGTGTTCATTACCATTACTGTGATCATCATACAACAGAGCCACAGTAGCGTCGATGGCGGAAATGTCCTCCACGACTCTCTTCATCACAGCACGGACCGTTCTAGGTTCGATTGTGTGCAACCAGTCACGAGTTTCAACACTCTTCCTCAACATCTGAGAAAAAATATGAAAGTCTTCAAACAGTTTCAACCTGCTTCAAATTTACCTGGGAACAATTTAAACCCTGTATCCTGACGTAATAATTCAACAACTCCTGCGCGGATTCTTGCATGGTACTGTTAATTTCATTTTGATTAGTTAGGGCAACATTATGCTTTGGGTTGATATGGAATAATTCATCTGTTTGAGAAAGCTGAAACATATGTGTTTATCTAGAAGATGGAAAGAAATTCGATTTGTGAAAGCGAAATAAATGTGCAGCATTTAAATAATTCTCGAATACTACAACAGCATACGTATTACTAACCAAGAAATGTACACTTCCGTTCTGAAAGTCTAGACATAATTTAGAGAGCAAAAGTAGAAAGGTGGGAGGTATTTTGGAATCAATCGTCCTATTTGCACAATAACCTCTTGCCGTGGCTGTAAAATGATGAAAGAAGCAAACTATGAGACCTTCCCTGACGTTATCGATGCAAAAGCTATCCTTAAACTGCGGTTTTTGTGCAAAACTGATGTCCTTCTGAATGAATACCTAAAAGAAAGTGAAAAATATAACACCTTTTTGAAACCTAATGTTTTCTTTTTGTTACCACAAGGTCTTGCAGAACACCTTTCACTTTTTCGACTATGGTTAATAACAAAGAGCTAAGTAACTCGTTTAAATTTTTGGAAGTATCTTCTTCTCCCATAAGTTTGGGGGTGGTTAATGTTTGTCTTGCTTTTGTTAGCAAATCTGCAAAGTGCATTTTAAGGATTTGTAAGTGGGCCTTACACTGCTTCCTGCCAGCATTTATAACGATTTCAGTTGCAGTGCTAAAAAATAAAAGTTTTTCTAAAGCGTAACTAAAGTGAAGAGCTTACATAAAAATTACGTGTATTTGTGTACCCTATTTACAATTATAGTGCCTTCATTATTCTATGTCTTTCTTCTAATTCTTTGTCTTTATCAACCAAAAACATTAATGAATCTTATGTGGACTACCACAAAAACACAAGTGCAGAGGTAGTTGAAGACTGGTTTAAAAATTTGTTGGTGCCAAATATCGTTCTTATTAACAGGCAAGTATACATATTAAGTAACCAATTGAAAAAAGTTCCTTACTCAAAAGAAATAGAATTTACAATTTAGACCGATATTTATGACAATGGTACTTGTTTTAAAAAGCAATATACAAAGAATGGGTTGCTGCAAATTTTAAGACTGCCTTCAATAGAAAAAGTATGGTATACCTTCTCTAGCGAAAAATGAAATGACTTCTAAGGTTAAAAAGCATTAGTAGCCGTTGTTACCGTGGGGGATTGTGAAAGTTATCACAAAATCTCACAATACCTGCAGCCATTCGAAGCAGATAAATTCTTTCATGATACTTACTTACCCAAACATCCTTAAGGGCATTTGCATTATTCATTTCATTTCTTGTAGGATAAGATATATTAATTAAACTCTGGTGAACGAACAGTGCTTCATAAATTCGAAACTTATTTGTATTTCAATAAATCAACAAAGTGTAAAAAGCTGATAAATGGCTGAAAAAATACAACTGCACTTATAAAAACATTTAAAGTTCTCGTATTCATACAATTAACTGTTGAAACAATGTGGCAAATTTACAAAAAGGCAGCAACTATCGTTGTCATACTGAAGACATCTAACTTTACTTAAAGTTAATGTTGAATTTTAAGTTGTCATTTTACTTTAAAATTAATTGATGCGGTTTGTTTCAAATTTTATATATCAATCAAAAATATAATTTTCGTGTTTGTGTATCCCACTGTCGTCACAAATGCATTAATTTATGTACTTTAATTTTCGTATTACTCGAATGGACTGTTTGTACTGGTGTTCAGGTCTGAATTATTAATATAAATCGTGTTAATAATTATGTAAGTTTAACACTGTTCTTAAGAAAACTCTGTCAATGTTCCTAGGCATCCCCCATTTCATCCATGCTGCTTAGCCTACATAAGTCAATACACTTTATCTACCAGAGATTGAAATTATATCCTAATCTAACACTGTACCTGTTCAATACATTATTTATTTATTTATAAATTTTGTTGTTATACGTACTTGGCGAAGTCACTGTTTTTACATAGTGTATTCGTCTCTATTCTTCTGAAAAACCTATCCAAAGCTTGCACCAAGATACTCGTATCACCAACGTCTTGTTCCGAATCTACTTTATTTTGGACTAATTCGAAGTATTTCTTCATGTTCTGCTTAATGAAAGAGTCCAGTTCAACCGCGGCAAAATTTTCAAAAATTTCACTAAAACATTTAGACAATATTTTAAACAATTGAGAAAATAATTCAGACTTAATGTAATGATAAATTCACTAAATATCCCAACAAAAAGGAGAATAATAAGATTACAGAAATGAGCATATCATTTCTTTTTTTATAAGAATCAAAAAATAGTGACAATCAAATAATGAATCCATATGGATTTGTTTCAATGGCGAATTTAATATTTTGCTACAAACAAAGAAATAAATAGAAAATAGGATCAGTTGGCACACAAGCCATACAAAGTGGAAATGTTAACGAGAAACTAGAAACGGTGAGTGCTGTCTTCCTCTTTTGGATCCTCTGCAAGTTTTTTTGGTATTAAAATGTGGCTAATAATCAGAAACACAGGAATAAAACCGGAAACTGTTGATTTGCACTGTGCTGAGTTCTTACAGCAAATACAAAATCAAAAATGTCAGAACAACAGCTAGAAACAAAATCAGAACATATCAGAAACAAAGTCAGATAGAAACAAAATCAGCAGTAACATTTGGGAGAGAAAAAACTAGAGTTTTTAAGATAGAATTTACAAAATTTAATAAATGACCAGAAACGATCATTTGATTGATAAATGCAGAAATGATTTCATAGCTATTAACCAGAAATTTTGAAAACCCTGCACTAAAATGGTAGAGAGTGAACAGAACTATGAAGAAATAAAGATACACTAAGTTTCATCATTGCCACAAATGACTAAATACAGTCCTGGATACTTCATGTAAGGCCTACAAACTCATGAAAAAGAAAATTAAAAGAATATGGGAACAATCACATTCTCACAGTTAAAAAACACAAACCTACAATACAAATCTATCAAATAAGTAATTCAATACCTAGCAGTTTTAATACAAATAAATATGCATACCTGTTCTCGAAGTTTTCCGTATTTATTCTGTTGATGAACATATCGTGGAAAGACGCTACCACCAAGCAGAGATCGCTGAGGAAACCCGAACAACCCAAATCGACAAATTCGATAACATCCCTCTGCTCGCTCTGATCCTTCAGCAGCACCAGTTGCTCGCCGAGTCTTTTTTCCGCGCAAGAGAGGAACTCTAAGCAAAGTTCCTTTGGAGGTTCTTCGAGCTGCAACAGTAAATCCACAGAATCAGCCAATTCCTTAGCAGACGCATGAGGGTCAGAGAACTGTTTACGTAATTCTGCCTTCAGCTCAGTAAGGATGGATTCACAGTCGTTTTTGATACCTTGAAAGGAAGGCATGTCTCCGTATTGCTGCAGGACTCTTTGGGCATGTAGATAATCGTGAGTCGCCTACAATAATTATGTCGTAAAATCGCAAATAAGTCACTACATATTCATATACCTGAATGTAATTTTTTTCTTCCATTCTGGTTTTTAAAGTAGTTGGTAATTTAAAGAGAAATTGTAATTTTTGCAGCAAAGTGTGTACACTGGAAAGTTTACTAATTTTCTGCCTGGTATCCTGTAAAGTTGAATTAATCTGGTCCGAAAAAGAGGTGATTGATGCCATATTGGATGCTAATAAGTCCATTTCCGTTTCCATTTTCTTGAAGTCATTTTTCATCTAATTAAAGACACAAACTAGAGCACAAAAAAATCAAACCTGCTTCAAATACTAGCCAGATCATTATTACTTGCATGAAAATATTGTTTACGAAAACAACAGGAAAATTTAAACCCACATTTTTGAAAAAATATGGGCAAACTATGTTCCTAACAATCTTAAAGAATTGAAGTGGAAAATGTATGTAGCAAAGTTCTCCTTCAGTATATACCTTCTTTATAGTATCCGTAGCTGATATAAATTTGTTATAATTTTCGTACACTAAAGTTTGCATGTCGGAATGTAATGTTTGTGTATCTTTAATAACTTCGTTTTCATGATCCATAACTTGCTTCAAGGTGCATTCCTACAAAATAGACAGCTGAATTAATAATTTCGTTACCAGTGAAGGGTTATTATGCATTTCACAACTAAATAATACCTCCAACATTGATAATACTACTTCTTGGCACATTGCTTAAACCAACACCACATATATAACAAAGCTCATGTAGTCATTTTCTTACAGGGGAGACATAAATCATGTTCGATCATAAAAAGGATCAATTTTGTATAGTGGCGAACCAAAAAATTTTCGCACAATACACAATTCCTATTATCTATTCATTTGTAAAAAAGATTTAAACCTACTACCCAGTGGGAAATTTAAATAGCGAAGAAAATGGATCGATGATCCCTAAATCACCCAAGAAAGAAATTATGTCAAATGCAATAAACAGCCTAATTTATAAGTGTTAACCTCGATTGGATAGGAAGCTCATTAATTTTGAAATAGAGTTATTTTTACATGGTAATTGTAAGGAACATTCATATATTTCCCTTAGCAATTGCTGCATTTTGTGATGACTGGCGATATGATTGATCTACATATGGTTACTTCACATGACAGCCCAGAGACCTTATTGTAAAGGAGATGTTCCTTGACCCATTAACTAGATCTTCCAAAAGAAATCAATTAACCAAAGGTGGGTGGATGAATTAGTAGGGGGTAAAAGTTTACCGTCATCTCATCATCGGTAGACTTTGAAAGAAGAAAATACTGAAGTCGAGGCCAGAAACGAAATTAAAATAAATATGAAAACATATAGGTTATACTTAAATTATGTAAAAACACTCTTAAAGACATGACAGTATATTTAAAATTAAAACAAAACGGGGTTGACTTTGTGGATCAATTCTTAGAAATTAGCATATGTCATTAAACAGTTCCACCCTTTGATAGGGCTCCCTACCATCGCGAATCGCTTTTTACTTTACCTGGAATAATTTATCAAGGTACAAGTTGGGATTAAAATTAGGCCCATTGATGTCCAATGAGTTCAACTTCTTGTCTGCCATTTCCCCCATAAACGGAAAATCTTCGCAAAAATAAAATACAAATAACTTCCTAACCTATTTCACAAACGTCACCACAAACGTCACTTCTATAGTATATTTGGAAATTTACAGTTGTACCAATGGGATGCCAAGATTTAGTCGCGTAACTGGTCTGAAACCACGAAAGGAAGCATTTCATTGGTCAGAAGGGGTCAAAGACTGTTGATATGAGTTTACTTTATTTTAAATTCTATTCCATGTTCCGCGACGCCACTCGCTTGCTTGTGTTTGTTTTGTGCCTTAGTTGTGTTCAATTCGTTTTTACAAACTTTTAAGAGAACTTTTAACACATTTACAGACGTCGTCATATAACAAATATAGATGGAATGTGTGCGGCAAGTGCAATGAGTAGCTTATTAACGAATGGTACGTTTTTCGACGAAGAGCCCCCACAAGCCTCAAACTGCTCCCAGCAGCAGGGAGTCAAGGATCTCACGGAGATCACTAGGTTGGAATATGAGAAATATAAAATGTACAAAAAGGTAACAGATATCCTGGAAGAATTCGTAAAGGAAGATGATGGTGATGTGGAGTTGAAAGGAAAAGTTGAGAGGATAATTTCGGAGTACAGCGCTGCTCAAGTGTTAAGATTTTCCTCTAAAGAATGCGACATAAGTCTGTTAGGAATTGAGGATACACGAAGTGGGAAGTTGTTCGAGTTCGAAGGGGATAAGTTATTGGAAATGTTAGAGAGACGGAAAGAGACTTGCAGTTTTTTGACTTCAGAAGGTACTTTGATACTCGTTTATTATCTTAAAGTGTAATTGTTTCCTTTACAAGCTTCAGCTACCATTTACAAATCATTTTGAAGTTACGAAGTCATCTTGGATATATTTCATGCCAAACGGTTTGATTACTAAAATTATATATAATTGTGAAAATCCTTTAACTTTATTGATCAAAAAACATTGACCAAAAAGTGGAATTCATGGTAGATTTTTGAGACACCTATTTTGCCCCAAAGACAAATTTAAAAACTAAGACACCTTTTCAAGTTGCATATTGAAAATATACCAAATATGAGTAATTATATATTTTTGCTCTGCTTCAATTAGTGCCGAGAGATGCATTGATTTTTAACCATAGTGTTTTTATATATCAATAATCATTAGTAAATCGGGTTTAGTAAATGTATTTACTTTTAATCGTAAGAGCTATTAATTACCATTCACGGTAGTAGTTTTTCATTTTCAGAATTATAATGAGAAATTGACATCTTTTCCAATTTCTCCAGGGGAGCTTTGTTCATGAACACAATTTTAGACACATTATGCATACATTAAAGTATTAAAACTAAATAAATGTAGTGATTCCACTAGTCATATGTTATAATATTATGCAGACTCCTCATGTACATTCATCATAATGTTTATTAATAACCAAGAACAGTTCTTATCCATGATTTTTCACTAATTGCAGTCTTTATTTAGATCAATTATGGACTCTATTAGCTACATGATGCCATAGAATGCTGATCAAATGTTCATACACTTACAATTTAAAAAAAAATTGAAATCAAATTGATTCATTATTCATATTTTTCAGAAACTCCTACCTCATTCCTGTCTTTGGACGCCGAAGATCAATGTGCTCTGGATCACAGAAATAAATTACTAGCAGAACAAAGGCTTTACGTCCAGAACTTAGTAACTCTTAAGGATATACTTGACAAAATGACTGATCTGAGACTTAAGCAAGTCCCCTCAGCACTCGAACAGAATATAGAGCAGCACCAGAATGAAGTGAAATTAAATTATTTAAAATCACAAATCGCTTTACAAAAAATCCAGGCGGGTATTTTTAAAGAAACCGATATATCTTTCGAAGCCTATAAGAAGCTATTTAAGGACGTCAGGACTCAGACGGAGGAGTGTGAAAGGGACATACAAGAGCTCATGGATTTGAAACGGAAATACGAAGATGTAGCATGTCGGCAATATGACGAAATATTGAAACAGTACATTCATATTAAAGATTACATTAAAAAGAAAAAGTTAATTAAACAGTGCCTTAGTGCTGTCTGATCAAAATATTGTTTTTATTTAGTTTAAAATGCAATAGTTTATTTATGTGAATCATTCCATATTTCACAGGGGAGTTTATCAGGCAAATGAATATACTCATATGTAACCAATCATTCTGTTCAAAATTTAACTATAGTTCTTATGTGTGCTTTCTTATCCTGCTCTTTTTTATTCGTTTATAATCAAAGTTTAAATAATGAAAAATGTATTTAAATTTGCTTTCTAGGCTATTAATGAAATACTAGTTTTAAATTATTCAGAAAATTGTATATCACGTCAGAAGTTTCTGTTGTGTCATAGTTCTTTTTTCATTTTCATTGAAATATAGGAGATATAAGGAATATATAAAAATGTTTTGGTTTATTTTATTACAGTAGGAGCGCTACCTTTTTCCAGTTGTGCCTCATTTTTTAAATAAAATGTAGTTTTTCATAGCTATTGTTTAGAACTTTCATAACGTCCGTCACTCTATTCTGATCTGTTATTTATAATTGTTCACAGAAGTATACTTTTTGTGTATTGACTGTTACTATATGCACTTTAATTTCTCTCATTTCACATTTACCGTTACTAGATGGTATTCTGCGATTATTATATCGTCCTTCTAAATGCTCTTTACATTTTTAGGTTTCTATATTCCTGATTTAGAAATGTAGATTCACGGTTTATGGTATATTTCTGATAGGATATAGTGTGTAGGTCGTTGGTTTTCTGAAATATTTACTGATTTTTTGCACCCTATATTCGAATTCTGGCTGTATCCTTTTTTCAGCTCCTTTCCCGTTTTTGATTTAGCACTTGATTTAAACCAAATAAAATATTCTAAATGGTTTGCTGTATACTATAATCATCTGATATTTGTAATCTCTGCTACTCTAATGTTTATTATTATTTAAATTTGTTCTTTATATATAATTAACGCTTAGAAACTTGTATAAACAAATTCATATTTTTAAATTTGTATTTAGTGCCTAAATTTTGATTAGTCGCAGTGCTCCGCCCTCTACCGAGTTAATTTATAAACTGACAGGTCCAGAGACTTAAGGCACAGAATATAAACTTTCAGAATGTCTCTGTGTGGGTTATACAGCCCAAAACGTTATATCATTAACGTTTGGTTAATGTTTTCGGTTACCTACAAAACTGTAGAAGCTCTTTATATTTGTACAAAAATCCTCATAGGGATATTACAGAATTATCGTTTGGATTATCTCGTTCTATGCTTGAGCATCCCACGTTTAACGAGCTGAGCTCTGTCGTTCTGTGGCTACGCTTGGGTTGAGTAACTTCAATTCATTTCTATCGTGTATTTACAATTAATTTATATTTTATAGCCAAGAGCTGTAATTACTAAACTGTTGAAACGGTAGAGGTGTTAGTGACGCAAGTGTTACAGCTATTGGAAAACATCGCGGTGTTAGAATTAAAGTGAAAACATGGAGGACGAAGAGGTGGTAACTTCAGGTACCTCGTTTTTAATCTTATTTTTTTCACTCGAAATTCACATGTTAACTATTCGGTTTTTAGTAAGGCGAACTCGATCAGGGAAAAGAGTCAAAACGTCGAGTCCTAAAACCAAGCCTGTAACTAGAAGATCTAGGAAGAAGGTACCCGTGGAAATGGAAGTATCTGATGAAGAAGAAGAACATCCTAAGGAAGACTCTTCGGATCATGAAAATGAAGAGAAGAAAAATGAAGAAAGCTTGTTGGAAGAAAAATTAATGGAAATTACTGAGATGCCTGATGTTCATGTTAAGAATATTTCAGTTACTGAGGATTTAAGCAATACTGAAATTAACGGTAGTACCAATGAAGGGATCTTAGAAATGCCTAAAGAAACTACAGAAGATGATGTTGTAAGTCTTTTTATAAACTTTACCAGAAATATGCAGCAGGTCTCTAATCTTGCATTTTTGCATGAATTAGAAGTAAATAAACAAGGTTGGCTTACCATTGATTAGTGTTGATTTGTCAATTCTTTTGAGAAATCATTCCAAAATTACTATTTTTTCACGCAAATTTTCATGCATAAGCTTGTGCATTTGAAATTAATTATATGGGCATAACTGTAATATAGGTATCACTTAAAATATAGTTAAGTTTGGACGAAATAGTTAAAACGCTTCAGTGAAATCATCGATTTGCTTTATTTTTTTATGGCAGGAATTACATTATCTTGTATTAAAGGTAAACTAACTACCTCGATACCCGTTTTATTTTTATTGTTTAGACAGGAATTCGCTGCTTCACATTGTCGAAAATTTAAACTCCAATTATGCTCCATAGTCCATATAATACACAAAAATGTAAATCTAAGACAAAATTATGAAAGTATGAGGAAATGAAATATTCATTGTAGTTATGTCACATTCTAAAACTTGACAATCCTGAACTGTGATAAAAATATTGTAGTATTGATCTGTGTACTTTATGATGCTATTAAGAATTTGGGTGATAATAGAATAAACAAATAAAAGAGTGTTCTATCATCTATAGCTATACTCACAACTAGAATAAATGAAAAAAATAATACTGTCTTTTATCCCCATTGACATAAGCACAAATTCCAATTTTCTTTAGTTATACTTATCGAGCTGACTATTTTTCAATTTAACTAAGAAACCTGATAGTTCCATTTAACTCTCATGTTCTACCCTACTTTTTTAATCGCATTTATGATTTGTGTATTTATGAACTGTTGCTGTATGCCATTTACATATATAAACGAGTCACTTCACTGGATTTATATTGGGTAATCTTCATTTTACTAATATTACAGAGAGTTAGATTTACTAGATATTACTAAAATTTCATTTTATATTTAAGATACTCAATGACATCCAAATGTTCGAAATTATCACCGATTCTGAAGGTGTTTCGAAGAAATCAGATGAAATGGAGATAGAACAAGCAGAGAGTGATAAGGAAATTGAAAAAGAAATAGAAGGTGCAGAAGCTGAAATACTATTTAAAGATGAAGAAGACAATGTCGATAAAGATATTGGTAGCAACGATGCTAAAGCTGAAGAAATTGTCCAAGAAGAAAAAGAAGATCGGAAAGATCAAGATAGTCCTATTAAGATTGATAGTCCTATCAAGATTGATAGTGCTGGTAGCAGTAACATAGATAACGAGAAACAGGTATGAATTAACCTAAAAATATTTGTATCGTCTGTTTCAATGCATTTTAATATCTTAGAATGGTGAACCCGATGCAGAAAATATTTCTGAAGATGAGCTCCCTAGTGTGCAAGCTGTAAAGGTACCTGAAGCCGAAGAAGTGTCCGATGAAGAGTTACCTGGTCCAAAACGGGCAGAACTTCCAGCCGATACCGAGGTGTGGAATGGAAACACATTATTCAAGCACTTCTTTAAATATTCATTGCTTTCAGGTGGTCTCTGAAGATGAGCTTCCATCGGTTAAAGCTGAAACCAAAAAAGAGAGTACTAAACGTAAATTAGGTGAAACAGACTATGATCCTGGTTCTCCAACCTCCGAAACTGAGGTACCGACAAAGAAAATATCCCTAGAAGTGGCTGCTGAGAAAGAAGAAAAGCCCAAACCAAAGAAATTACCAGAATTAGATAAATATTGGAAAGCTGTTAATGACGATCCTACTGATTTCACCGGTTGGACGTATCTTCTACAATACGTGGACCAAGAGGTGAGGAAAAGTGGTTGTTCGTATGATGTATAATATCAAGGATGTTTCCTCTATAGAATGACATGGAGGCGGCTCGTGAGGCTTACGATGCGTTCTTGTCACATTATCCCTACTGTTATGGATACTGGAGGAAGTATGCGGACTATGAGAAACGCAAAGGAAACAAAAAGAAGTGTGAAGAGGTACGTATCAGTTCAAATGGCGAATAGTGCGTGGTATGCTTTATGAACTTACATAATTATTTTGCAATTTCTACAGCTCGTCGTACGTGGGCCTGCTGAAAAACGTTACCTTAGTGTTTACTTAATTTATTGTAATTGTAAATTGATAGGTTCCTATGTGTGTTATTTAAGTTTATGTATTTTAATTTGTTCTACCATTATCCTTTATCATGACATACATACATATTGAAATTTGATATATGATATATTACAAAAATGTAGAGTGAAATTGTAAAAATCCAACCGATAGAATCTTGAACCGAGAAGCGGGTTTGATCTGCTTGACAGCACCGCTGGATGGGTTTTTGTTCCAGTTTCAAATGTAAGGAAACAAATAAGTCAACATGATACATAAAATATCATAAAATTCGTTTAAAACCTTATATATATCTATATACCGTAAACAATGTTTTTCAGCTTATAATTTCACAGTTGATGTGTATTCATTTGCTGTAATGAACTTAAAAAAATTTAGATGGGGTGAGCAGCAGGATACACATCATCTGCTTGTTACAAAATGCACCTTTTCCTAATTTTGCGTCACCAAAGGTGTTCGAGCGAGGATTGAAAGCCATACCACTCTCTGTCGACTTGTGGATCCACTACTTAACCTATGTGAAAACCTCCAGGCCGGACGAGGAGGAGTACATTCGGTCGCAATTCGAAAGGGCGCTGGGTGCTTGTGGCTTGGAATTTAGGTCCGATCGACTGTGGGACTCCTACATTAAATGGGAGACTGAAGGGAAACGTCTTCAAAGGGTTACCTCAATTTACGACCGGTTATTGGCTACACCTACCCAAGGGTACACCACTCACTTTGATAAGTAAGTTTACCCAAGTTTATTTCAGTTTTATGTTATAAAAGTATATTACGTTGTAGTATAGAAAGTAGTTGTAGTATAGAAACTAAGATGAGCTTAGTGTCAGTGTGTAGAACTGTGTAACATTGAGTTTTTACCAAGTATCCATTACCCATTACCATTTAAACTATAGAATTTTTCGAAGCGACAGAATTCACTGCTATTTTCGTTGCTCAAATTTTAAAAGAGCTAAGTCAACTTTTATGGAACAAATTAACAAAATATTGACCACAAATTATTCCATTTAATTGTATCATGCATCATTTAGGTCACTTGAAATTTGGGGGATGGTTTTAAAAAGTACAGTGTGTTCCATTTGAGAGCAACAAAATAGCTACAAAGTCGCCTCAAAGAATTATATATCACAGGTGGTTACTGCAGATTAAATCTTCAGCTGCAAGGGCTGTAGTTTATTAGAAACAAGCCGATCTACAAAATCAATTTTGGTGGTATACATCATGCCACCACTCTGGTGGCTAAGGGACCTTCAAAAATTTCTTGGATTCTGGACAGGTAGCTATCATGGATACTATCGAGAAGGCTATCAAGTGTCATAGGCGAAACGTCAAAAAGGGGCCAATATTTTCTGGCACTGATTAGACGTCACTGTCGTGGGCGATTGTAGCACCACCCCGCATTCGATAGTAGCTACAAGGAGTACAATTTGAAAGGGAAGGTCACGTGGAAAAATGTAAAAATGAACCCTTATATACAGGAATAAATGTGTAAGTGAAAGCAAAGTTATCATAGAAATTATCCATGTAGCTCGAAGCGCGGGGTGGCACCACTAACAACCTCATGAGTGACCTACGCCGCAACATCCTGATACTTTTTTAACACGGAACTTATCTTTCTCTATTGTATTTATAGTAGCTACAAACCAGGGATTAAATGTTAGCAGATTAAGATAATTTTAAAGGAATCTGGTTTTAATCAAATAGAAATATTATTTCAAGTAGCTCCAAAATTTTCAAAATATAGCAAAAGCACAAAAGCATTCTCCGCATGCGCGAACTCTACCTAATAAATCTCATTACGTTCAAACTTTTGAACAAAATGTTATGTTTTATTAATTTGCTGTCACTGTAAGAAATGAGGAACGCCCTGACACATACCCAGGCCAGGAATTCTCATACAATTAGTTGAAGCACTCGGTTAATTAGTTACAAACTTATTAACTATTATTTTAAACATAAGTGGGTTCCTTTTCTAAACCTTCGGCGAAGCATGCAGAGTATCAATTTGTATTTCAATGCAATAAGTTATTTGTTCTGATATCAACGCATCTGAGCTAAAAAAGTCTTGGAACGGAAAAAAAAGAGGTTTTCAGGTTTTATAGCGAGAGCATTGTCTGCTTTCTTAAGGGATTTACCTCATCGTATGCATCATCTCAAGTAATTAGGCCATAATTCAATACACTATACTCATATACACAATATATTGTCTCAAGAACCTTCAATAGAAGATGCCTAATGGTCTTATTCGTTTTAACGTTAAAATTGATTTTAGCTTAAACGTAAATTTTTTACCTTTTTTACCTTTTACCTTTTTACGGTAAAATGCGTTTATGAATAAGACCCTTATTTTATGAGATGTATATATAGAAAGTATCTAACTTTAATAATTACATATTTGTATGCAAATTTAATTGCAGCCTGTGGTAATAACAAGATATGTGACATTATTAGCTCTATTAATAATTGTATTATTTATTTCGATATTTAATTAAGCGGTATACTATCAGTATGTATTTAAGGTTATATTGCTTGCAAACCTGGTACTTCGTTCATACAAATAATTATTCATTTTCAACTCTGCTAATATTCAGTTTTGTATTGTATCAGCACCATTGTATCATCAGTGAATGCACACAAGTCAGGACAGTTGTCACAAATATCATTTATATATACAAGGAACAAGCGAGGGCCTTCCAACAGTTCCCTGTGAGACATAAAAGTTAATTTTAGTTGGTTAACTAGAAACTGTACCAATTCTGAGTTTGCATTCTGTTATATAAATAGTTTTTCATTAGTTGCAAGGCAATATCCCCAATACTTGGATCATGCAGTTTAATCATAATACCTATCCATTGACTGTACCATAAGCTTTACTTCAATCAATGAAAGTTGCTATAATGTTTTTGTTTCTATTGATACTTTTATTTATTAAGTCAAGTACATCATGGAGAGCATTGGTAGTGCGTCACTTTTAAAAAACCATACTGCTTTTGATTAATTCTGATATATTTAGTAAGGCATTTATAAAACGAATTATCAATCATTTTCTCAAATATTATGGCAATATTGGCCTATAATTATTAACGATAGTTCCATCGCCTGCTTTATACACAGTTATAATTTCTGCTCTTTTATCTTTTGGGCTGAGTATATTTCCATTATCTTCATGTTCATGAACTGGTGATAAGAAAATAGATTTACTATTTTGAAGCAATTCTTTCACCACATACGTTTACTCTTGTAGGAGATAGTCTTATTCGCAAATTCATGTCCACCGTTGGCGAAGAAAGAATTAAATGAATCTGCTATAGTTACTGGATTAGATGTCATGTAATTATCAATTTTCTTTTTTCTGTGCTTTTTTAATCTTGCCCAACTTAGTATTAGATGACCACATCTTTTTCTCATCTGAAGAGGGATTTTTAGCTTTTTTAATTTCAGACATATCTTTAGCGTTGAAATATATGTCTGAAAGTTTACGTATATTGGGATTGCTCTGTAAAGAAATCATTCATCTACTGGCTGATAAATCTATCATTATTATCATAAAACACGTTATTTTTAGTTTTCAAGAACATATCGCTACAAATTCACCTAACAAAGTTGTCGAGGTCGACGAATTCCTGGCGCTTCGAAAGGAAGTCAGGCATATGCTCAAGCACGATACGCCCTCAGATGCAGATAATTCTGATGCGCCACCTGGCGACGAAGATCAATCTAAGGTGATAAGTTCAGATGAAGAAACAAAGTCGATTCGTGAGAGAATTGTGTCGATAAGAAGGAAGATACATAAGGCGACGGTGAATGCAGTGACGGCAAGGTGGAATTATGAAGAAGGAGTAAGTACTTTTCCACAAATATATCGCATAACATGTCACATAACCAAACTTAATATATAATATGATGATGTTACTATCGAGATTATTTCTGTGTATGTGACACAAAATAATCCTGAGAAAAATAATTGAAGATAAAGCAAGGGCCATCTGATTAAATAAAAGTAACTTTGTTAATACAGTTGTGAATAATCATCACCTGCACATTTTCTACCATATGTTCTTGTTACAGATCAAACGGCCATATTTCCATGTTAAACCGCTTGAGAGGTGTCAGTTGAAAAATTGGCATGACTATTTAGACTATGAAACAGAGCAAGGTGAGAAAACTAGGATAATAGTCTTGTTTGAACGATGCCTTATCGCATGCGCCTTGTATGAGGAATTCTGGTTAAAAGTAAGTTCAACTTTAAAACATTTCGTCTCTTTGTCAACAGATTGTCTGTTCTAGTTCGTTCATTACTTAGAGAATCTAAATGATGAAGAAATGCAAGTGAAAATAAGAGATGTTTATGAACGTGCTTGTACAATTCACCACTTGAAAAAACCAAATTTACATCTGCAATGGGCTATGTTTGAGGAAAGTGTGGGAAATGTGAATCGGGCTGCCGAGGTTTTGAATAATTTGGAAAAGTCTGTTCCTAATGTACTGCAGATTGCCTACAGGAAGATCAACTTAGAACGACGTCGCAGCGACTACGATAAGTGTATTCAGCTTTATGAGCAGTACATTTCCAATACGAAAAATAAAGTAGTGGCCAGCAACATCGCAATAAAATATTCCAGATTCTGCTTTAAAATTCTCAAGAATTTTGAAAAAGCACAAGAAGTGCTCAAAAATGCGATTACAAAAGATCCAAATAATCCAAGATTGTACCTGCAACTCATCGATCTTACTTTACAGAAAGACGACACAAGTGAAAATGAAGTTATTGAAATAATAGATTCGTTTTTGGAAAAGGAGTCAACCGATGTAGATCAGAAAGTTCTATTTGCTCAAAGAAAATTGGAATATTTAGAGGACTTTGGAAGTGACATACATTTAGTACAAGCGGCTTATGAAAATTATCACAAACTTTCTAAGCAAAGCAAAGAAAGCACTAAGAAGAAGGAGGCAAAAAGGTGAGACTTATCCTTAAATAGATTGGATGTAAAGTTTCTATTTGAAATCAGTAGAACAAACGCTTTGTTACATTTACTCTCTCAAGTAACGCTGGTATACTTTACAATTTTAGTGAAACTAGCGCCGCGACCAAGAAAGAAAAAACATCGGCTCAGTCGTCTTCACAGTCCAGCTCTTATGGCAGTTATGGTAACTACGGACAATCATCGAGTCAGCCTCCTTATCCATATTCTGGATCGCAACAGGGTCAGTATAACTACTCACAGTACGGCCAGGGTGATCAGTACCAATATCAGAACTGGCAGTATCCTCAAGGAGGTTATGGAGGCTATAACCAGTGGGGAGGATATGGGGGTGGTTATGGCTACTAATTGTCCACATGTCAGTAGTAAGAGTTTTCTTTGGTAAACGAAACGGTTATAAAGATTTAAAGGAACACAAATAGTTTTAAGGTATAGTTAACGAAAGCACAGTGTGTAAACATTTTGTTTAATATTATATTATCACTTTAAAAAAATAATCTGATAAACTATACAAAACTACTGTAGGGTTTCGCCTGTTCGATTTCTGTTCGTAGATCTCGTCGCAAACATCAGTTAGGTACTTCCTGTGCCGTTGATGTCTGAAATATTGTGTTTGAAACAAATTTAATATGTAGTAGTTGTAAAGTAGTGAGTTTTTATTAATCATTTATTTGGTTTGACTATCATGTAAACATAAAGCATATGTCATTTTAGAACGACTGTAAAACTTTTATAACTTTAATTACTGAAATAAAATTTTTATTTAGTTATTCTGTCTTTACTTTGCTCAAATTTCACGAAAGTTTCCGAGTAAATGAAGTCATCAAGTAGTTACAAGTAACCTACCTTTCAGTAACCAACTCTACAGATTTTTGATACTGGTATTCCGTTTCAAATTCCAAAAATGAGGATAGGGTTCTTATAACGTTGGTGTCTATCAAAAGACCTATGACAGTCACGTAACCTGTTAATCTCTTAAACAAGCCATCCAGCTGAGATCTAATCTAAAATTAAGTATTGTAAGTAAAGTTGAGTTTTTGGCTGATTTCTCTTCGATTTTGGTACTCACTTGGTTTTCATACCGCTTTTTAGCAATGGAAGATATTTTGTCAGTAGTCACAAAGATTATGTCAACGTTTGTTTCAATATTATGTTCATTATTAGTTTTGCTCTCAGACCTAGACAGTATACTTAAAGGTAAACTTTCGAGGTAGGTATCTGAACTTTTAAAATCCTCTGTAGATTTTCAAGTAGCTCATTAACTGTGTAACTTTTTTCCTGAAATCTAATAGAAAAACAGTAATCAAGTAATGACATACGAATTTTTTACCTGTCCTTATCCCAGCTTTTGACTCGGACGGTACCCTGTTCGTTGTCCTTTAATATGATAATATGCCTTGCTTCTGAATATAATTGATCTTGTAGATCTTCCAGATCGCCGTTAGTTACCTCCATGAAATAACTTTTAATTCCAGCTGCCCAGAGATTTTTTAGTATCTGAAAATATTCAAATAAACACATTATCATTTAAAGTATTTAACACTTACTTTAAACCTCTCTTTAATCATCTGAGATTCTCCGATGGAACAAATAACGACATCTACGGAGCTCGATTTTTGTTTCTGACAATCTTTGTTGTGTTCCTTCTGTAATGCCTGCACCAGCTTGTCAATAGAAATGGATATGCCAACAGCATATTGTTTAATACCTCTAGTAGCCATATTGGTTTGTTCCATCATTGTCTGATAATAATTAACCATTGAATCGTACCTGCCACCAGCGGCTAATACTTCCATGTTGTTGTGTTTGTGTTTTTTCAGTTCACACACAAACTGGCAGATCATTCCAGAATACTGCTGGACGTTATATAGTAAACCAGGAGAAATCACGATGTCAAACTAGAAATTACAAATTTAATACAATTACTCTATAGTAATACATGAATAAATACTTTTACTCCATAAGCTTCAGCATTGTGGCTTATTATCTTTAATTCCTGAAGTGCCTGTTTAGTTAACTGAGAGGCTTCGCCATATTTCTTCTTTATTATCATTTGGAACTGATTCACCGCTTTAGAAACGTCGAATTCTGAATTGAACATGTTAAGTAATAAATTTATGGTGTAATCCGACAGGCCCAAGCTTATGAAGTGGTTCTGCAACTGCGACTTGGGGATTTTTCCTTCCTGCCAAAATATAAATCGTGGATTTAAGCCCAGAAAAATCATTCTTTTGGATTTGCATAAAACAGAAAGAGTGAAATATTGAACATATTTCATATACATTGTAACCGAACTATAATCCCATATTTCTGTTTATTGATTAGTACTACATAAAGTTTCATGAAACTACTGCAATTAGTGGTCTTGTTTTCATTCTTTAATATGTACGGTTAGCTGATGACACGATGTCACGATCACTAATCGCGAAACTGACTATTATTATGATCATTTATTTGCCATTTCATTCTATGCACACATATGCAATACATAATTGGGCAAAAGTTAACATAATAGTTGACATAAACTAGTGAGACAGATCGCTGTGGTAGGGGGTGGAACAAGGAGCGTGTGTGTATACAAAATGTGCGCGGTATGGCTGCGCCTTCGGTCTCATATGTTAAAAAGGGTTGATGGGGCGTGGAATACATTGCCTATTCGCAAGCAATTATAAGACGGATAAGATACGTTTGTGTGCGCGCACACGTGTGCTAACTCGCTTTCATAGGCTATTCTGTTTTATCCTAACCTCAATACATGCACAGAGATTCACTCCACTCGTGTGTCGCCGCACAACACAATTCTTTGTTTTTTTACGCAGGCACTCCGAACTTTCTAAATAATTTTGAAAAATCAAAAACCGGTTGATTAGGAGGGGCCTAAGGAATTTTGACTGTTAGGTTTGCAGTAAAAGACAATTCATACAACGAATTAACGTAATAATTATTAAGAGAATTAATTAGATAGCATTATTAAACGGTAGTAACTAGCAACATTGCCAAGATAAAATGGCATTTGCGCCGTCACAATGTGAAAGAAATAACTTAGGGACATAATTTTATTGTCGACGTCACATGCAACAGCCGGAATTGCTCCAAATAGCATTAAGAACAAACACAATATGTGGACATGCAATTCTTTGAATTTCGACTATTGTATGCATCAACCAATAAAATTATTTCCTTTTACCTTGTCAATGTTGGCAAATGCTTAAACCTCGAGATGTCTATCACCTGCGCCCACACATAATCTAATTAATATCTTAATTTGCTAGCTTACGGTAGAGGGCGCACACTAGTAATAACCAGGCAGATTCGGGCCTCATCTAAGTCGGTCTGTAAAAGTTTCACTTCAAAAGTTATCTTACAATAACAGTGCCCGAATAGCTAGAAACTAAACTTAAGCACGCTTATAGCTTGAACTCCCAGGAGTGTTAAAAACTGTAAACTCTGCCTCAAATGACTAGAAAAAATTTAAAAACCTCAAACTTCGCTTATCCAAAAGGTGGAAAAGGAAGTGAAGATTAAGCAATACTTACTAAGTTGCAAGACACAAGAAACTTGGTACGGTTATAGATGGGCTTTCAGATGTTCAGAAAAATCTGGAAATCCCAAATTTCACTTTCTAAAAAGTGTAACAAGTTAATAAAAGAAGAGGGCGTTGGGTGGCGATCATCGCACTAGCAAATTTTGAAGCAGTGTGTCGACTACAAATATTAAAACATTGGTCGAACAAGACAACAAAAAAATTAAGTAGTGAAAATTAAAATAGGTTGTAATCTTGTGTAACAGAAGCACAGCGACTGTTGGATCAGCCCGGAAGAATGAAAAAACGTTACTGGATCCATCCTCTTCATAAGAAACGAGAATATTTCAAATGTTTTATACAAAAACACAAAGCAAAATTTTTCAGTTACAGAACGTCCAGCCATTATTTGATGAACTTCTTAAGCTTCAAACATACTTGACAAAACAAGACACTTCGATGAGGAAGTCCAATAGTGCTGAGGAAAGGTTGACATCGTCATTGAGGTAATGTGTTTGTGTTGCAAAGAAACCATTTATTTATAATTTATAAATAATATAAATAAAAATGGTGATTGTTTTATTGGCGGTGATTAGGTTCTTCCTGTGAATGGAATGAAGATGAAGGAGGTGAGTGGAATGAAGAGGAAGGTAAATAATATGTTGCTGGATATACTTGAGGTGGTATTATAATGGAAGGGGATGATTGTGACTGATGTTGTGCATTAGATAGAGAAGGGGAAGCATATGAGGAGCATGATGGATGCTGGGGGTATGGAGGCCGGTATTGAACTATTTGAGGCTCCAAATTGGAAAGGGGGGGATTTTTCTTCTTTCTCAGTTCCATGAAAAAATTTAATACATGTTGTTTGAAGTCGAGTAATTCGTCCTCATCTAGCTTGTCAATATATGGAAGTAATGACAACATGTAAGTTTCCTTGGAGCTCCTCCCTTCATTGGATTGAATGGATTTAAGGAGTTCGGCCCGAAAAGGTGTTACTTTCGGCTTCTTCGCAAGAGGTTGCGATGAGGACGGTAAAGGTGATGATGAGGCTGTAGTAGGTTGAGAATGTATTGCGTCCACTTCATCTTGATCATTATCTCCTCCAAGTGAAATGCTGCCTAATGTTCTATGGATAAGAATAACTATGTAATGCAGAACACTAGGATATATCAGTATGACAAAATTGCAATAGATGCCAAAAATCTGAAGGACAGAAATTAGTTAACTGCACATACCCTCTTTTTTCCATCGAATTAAGAAGGATCGATGCATCTGGTTTCTTTGAGGAAGCACGGCTTTTCTCCAACTGTAAGACTCTACGAAAGGCGTCTCCTATATTTTTCCATGTTGCTTTCATCTCAGCCACTGAAAAGGTGAGAAAAAAGGGTTGTTACAGCAATGAAAATAGATAAAAATCACCTTCACCCCTAGAATGGTATGAACATTTTTCGTTGTTCGTTTTCGTCGCTGCTAAAATATGAAGAAGGAATAGTAGCATCTCTCATTACGAAATTGAAAAAAAAACAAATTCCAAAGCAATGGAACTTGGCATACATTTCATCTATAAAAAATGAGAAATGAGGTTAACTAATAATTACAGAGGAATAAGTATCATTCGTTCAATTGTAAGACTCTTGGCGGCAGTAATTAAAGGCAAAATACAACATATGGATTAGAGAAGAGCATTTGGGATTCCAAAAAAATAGACATGTCTAGACAACATCAGGACACAAGTCAGAAAAGAATATTGAGACACATATGACGTTTATCGATTTAGGAGAAGTGTATGACGGTGCGTAACAAAAGGTCTGAAATAGGGATGCGGATTATCACTGAAATTTTTCAATATTTATATAAGATGATCGTCATATCTGCTCAGGGAAAAGATGACATGGAATACATGCTAGAAAAACTAAAAAAGCAGTATGTATTGTGGGGACTGAAGATAAACGTGTAAAATGGAATAACTATGTATCGGACAACAGACTGCAGATTTAAGGGCTGCAGGATTTTACATATATGAAATCTATTGTACAATGAGATTGTATATGCTGTAGAGATATAAAAGAAAAAGCATGGGAAAAGCAAGGTACGAAAGCACTTCATGGATTGTATGAAGCAAGACTCTTACTAAAGAAAACAAAAAAGAATCTTTCCCTCATACCCCTTACCCTCATAGGGTAAAATATCACTTTATATGGAGCAGAAATATGACCAGTAACAGCTACAATAAAAAATAAAATTAGACAGTTGAACTAGACTTCTTGAAAGGATGCCTACAAGTCACAAGAAACGACAAATTAAAAATGAGAGAAATATGGTAACGCATGGGAGTAGAATACCCAGTAACAAAAATAATTGGTAAATAAAACACTACAATTGTACAGGCGCATTCTAGGAATGCTAAAACACAGGTTCCCAAAGAGAATACTACAAAGGGACACCCAGGGAGAAGACAGAAGGGAAGACCGGCTCTATGAACGTACATTCGATATGCAATGTCCAAAGGGATCTTAAGAGTAGGCGACAGGGACATGAGAGAGTTGTGGAGGGAAAAAACGGCGAACTCATAAATGGAATAGCGCCTAAGAAGGAAAAAAACTGGGATTTAACCGTTTAATCTGCATGTTTTTCCTGAAGATATGTTTGCCACAAGAGAAACAACTAATAGGTAGGTGACCAATATTGTTATCCACGAAGAGACATTATCTGAAGGCACCTATAAAATTATTGCAGCTCGAACTAAAAAAAAAACACAGGCCTGCTACCAAAAACAAAGAGGTAACATCTGATGATGACGCTATCCCGCTTATAAAACTGGAAGAAACTACTGCACAATCGAATAAAGAAAACTTTCGCTCTGACAGCAACTGCATCTGCATTGCAATTGCATATGTCCCAGATGCAATTCCATCATGTTTTCCGAAAGCAATAGTGCAATTCCTGTTATCTGACGGTGGAAGTGGAGATAACTCCTTTGGTCCCAAGTATTAGGAAGGAAGTTCCATCAAGCAGTAGCCAAATAAACAGTGCTAGTGATGTCATACCTGCACCTCTGGTGGCGCAAGCTAATAAACGTAAATCATCTCATAACAGAGGTAAAACTGCAGTGCTGACTTCAATGTCTAATGTAACAAGGAAAGTTTTTGAAAACAAAATTTGAGCCACAAGTTACAAAAGCCAATAAACGCAAAATGTTAACAGTAAGAAAACTGATGATGACGGTGAAGCGGTATGTTTTTGGTGCAGAAGTGAATTCTAAAAATCTAATTCTGGAGAAATCTGGATATTTGGTCATATGTGCAAAGAATGGGCTCATGAAAATGTGCTTCCTATGAATGAATGCCTGATAGCATGTATCTTAGCTTACTTTACCCGAGAGATGGGGTAAAGTGGAAAATTTCATTTTTTTTGTATTAAATTCAAAACATGGAAAACCCTAAAACTGAATGTAGATATATAACAACAGACCTATCATTCTATTGGTGTTGTTTTACATTATAGTTGAATGTGCTTTTGATGTTTTATGTAAGAGTCGGTACATATCTCATTGCTCAATTATGGTAATGCCTGATTCTATTACGCTTATAGACAAGGCATGTTACATATTGCATAATTTTGTCAGGAAACATAATGGCAAAAATTATGATTTTGGGGATAATCACACATTGCTAGATGTAAAGTTATGGGCCACGCCTGTAAGGAAAGATTCTTTCACAGATGATTTCATGAAACCAGGAGCAATTTCATTCCAACAGCATCATGTATACTGAACATGAACATGTAAATTATTAAACAGAATTGAAGCGTATCAATACAAAGGAGGAATATAACGCCCTTGCGATACATTTTTTTTTTGTCTAATTTTGCTTTTACTGTGTTATACTTACGTTTTATGTTTCGTTCTTGTTCTCTCCATTCTTCCCAGTCATTAAAATACTCGTGTCCAATCTCCAACCATGCCTTCTCCTGCCGGAAGAGAAAGAAAGCTAGACCACATCTAGTGTGAAGTATTAATCATACTTACGAAGTACAATACTTATTTATAAGCTACTTACCCTCAAAACTCGGTCCTTATAACTATCACTGCCCTTATCCCATAATACAGGTTTAGCATGAACAAACTGAATTAATTTTTCCAAGTCTATCTTTGACTCCATATCTCACGACTCAGGCGTTGTTTCTGTACAACGCACTGTACGTCTGTTCTTATTTCTTATCCCCCCTTGTGACTTTGTGCTCATAGTTTCGTTGCGCGGGGAATCACGGGACGTGTACTTAAGCTCAATGACTGGCCCTGCCAGAAAAGTTGCCTAAGCTCGTGTATCTAACGGTATATAGTTTTGTTCCAAGTACCCAAAGAATTGTACTGGAACCGTCCGGCGCAAGCGTAATAGAACAATGGCGTGCCAAGTTATTGGGTAGGGTTTGCAAATGGTTTCCTATGAATGTTCCAAAGATTTATTCAAAGCAGCGTTTCAAATATGGTTCTAGAACGGTCCAAGAGTAGATAAGGCGAATGGATAGAACGCGGTATCCGCGAACAGTGGTCTATATATTTCTCTCTACCCCCACTTGCTCGAGCGCGAGCTCCGTTCTTAGGCACTTATTTTTATCTGAAATACGCATGAGACAAACAAATGCATGATTATTTTCACAATGTAAAATGTTTATCCTATACGTAAATTTTAGTTTTATGTTGATATGTTGAATCGTATCAAGGCAAGTCCATGACACTTGTCTTGGATATGATTGTCTCTACTGACTGGACTATCACTAAGTATTCCTACTTCTCTGGATTAGTTTAAATCTTTATTTTTTAATTTTCAACATATCAGGCTTTTGAATTTATTAATAAAGGGAGGTATAATAAAGCGGAATGAGCCAGCGGTCCCCATACATTGAAAACGCATTGTTTGAAATGTGGATTGAGGGGAGTGCCAAAGTGTAATATTCTAGTATTCTCCAGGTTTTATCCCAATCCTGATATGAAGAGTCCCTTTTATTGCATCGTTCACTAACGCAATATTTTATGAAAAGGTTTTTGCTAATTATAACAATTTTTCCAGCACACTCTCGTTTGTTCAAGTGGATATATGAGTTGAATAATATCTTTTAAACGTTTCATTACGATTGGAATTAACATTTAAAGCGCGTTAGCATTACCAATAATTACGTTAGCAATTAATAAAAATTTAACACATATTTGACTACGATTTACTGGGAAATATGTATGTCTTTAAACATTTATCCTGTTTTTTTTCCAAAGTCCGTCCGTTTGTGACTGACTCAAATTATAGGTCCCAACAATCACATTATTATAAGCCATAGGCGTTACATAACTTACTGCGTTACTAAGTGTAATGTGGAAATTCAATGGTATTATAAATTATTGCACTCAGATTTACAACGAACAAGCTATGAGTATATATGTTGTGTAGGTATTTGACTATCTTTAAAGGTAGGTACTTAGTTATGGTAGAAAAGAACAAATTTCACTTTTTATATTTCGCTACTTATAAGTAATCGGCCATCGAATGCAATTCTTGAACCTAATGCTTTAATTTTATCTCACTATTAAATATATAAACCCCCCACTTTCCATCTGTTTCCCGGAAGAGTGGGAGTGAACTAAGGAAGCATATTGGGAGCGAATTAGGTTGCTATTTCAGCGATTATTAGACCGCGGGAACGACCTCGTGGCTCAAGATAGTCGCTACTTTAAAGGTAAATAATCATGTCATAAACTACTTAAGCGCCTTGGTAACTAATAGCTACCTGCGTACTTATGGAGAATAATGAGGGAAGAGGTGGACGTACCTTCATTCTTGCAAGATCATTATTTGCCAACAATAATTTATCTATGAAAAGAATTAGGTATCTATGTAAGTGCCGAACAATAATACGAAAACAAGACAACACGTACCTGATATGAACTAATAGTTATACTATTTAACTGAAAATAAACGCTATATTATTCAAATAAAATATATCCACGTTTAAAACTGAAGGTTAAATAAATTAATTTTCAGAGATACAAACTTTTAGAGTAACCTTGTCCTAGCCCTTAACCTCCCCTCCACACCAAATATACCCTAAACACTCCCTACCCCTTCATCAACTCATCTAACCAACGTGTCCTTGTCCTAGCCCTTAACCTCCCCTCCTCACCAAATATACCCTAAACACTCCCTACCCCTTCATCAACTCATCTAGCTAACGTGGTGAGGTATGATTATTTTCCCCCTACATGACTTGTAGGTTCCTTGAGGATTGATGAAGTAGATCAGAGAACAGAGGCTGCAAAAAATCACCGGAAGAGATCAGATCAAAACTATTAATATAGTGGAAACTACCTGAGGAAGGTCCCCAACTAGTTGGGGAGACGATATTAAAAAAGTGGATTAGAGAAGCACAAGGCGAGGAAAGTTGGAAAAGTTCAAGACACAAGGTATGTCCTACAATATCCGATGGTGTATATACATTCATATGTGCAAATGGATCGTTTAAAACGTTTGAATACAGCCTTTTCATATTGCTTATGAGCAGCGCAATTGACAGCGCTTGGGACTTTCCTAAAATGGCTATTGTACGACCCGACAAAGTACGTCGTCGTCTTTTTCGGACGCCGACAAGAGGATCGGAAGCTTGTCGCATTCTTCATTCCCCCATATATTTTTAATACACGAGACATGTGGACAGAAATGTGAAAATAATATAGTTTGTTTTGGCTACTGTAACAAAGAAGGCGAAAAAGTTCCCTCTTTGTTCTCGTGCGCGGCGGCGACTTCAATATTTGGTGAGTAACGTTAGGTATGTATTTCTGGAAAAATTGTAATAAAATCATTGAAATAAATGCATGCACCAGAGCCGCATTTTTATGGTCTTCATAAAGACACATCACTGGTTAGTAGCATACTGAAATCTTTAAAAAAGGACCAACATTCTATGGTATCCACGAAAACCTTTTGCAAATACGTTTTCGACTCTCATAATTCTGAATCTGTAAATATTCTTGGTGGAAAATCCTGAGGAAAAAAGATATTGGGAAAATTGTGAGTTTTTCGCGATTTACTTGGAAACTATAACCAATAGCGGAAAAATAACACAACCAGCGTATTCACGAGACAATTTTACATCGATATAGCACTTTACTTATTTCAAAATTAGATCTCAACTTATTAAAGTTTTCAGACATTTACTCTCTTATTCATAAATGCATTTTAACTTTAAAATGGATTTTAACCCAAATGCCTTTATGAAGAATAAAACTTTCGAATCTCAACAGTATATCAGCTGGCATTTTTCAAATTCAAAAAAACATAGGTCATAAAAAAAAGAGGACATTCCCCATTCTCAGCATGCACCTAGGCCAGTTTATAAATTTTTTTTTGTAGATAGATTTGTACATTTTTTGTAGGTAGAATTTAAGTGGGGCATTTTTCACTGAGAAAAATACGCAAGCATACTGTTTTATGCTGCTTGGTGCCCTCACCACTCAGCTCGAAATTCGAAATCGCGCGTTTCGCGCAATATTTCGAGGCCATTTTTTGAACTTTTCTCCAAAGGTATATCAAAATTGCATATTCTAAATGCTATGTATTGTATGCTATGAAATGTATTGCGTTTCCGAAAAAAACGCAAAAGCTTAGATTGGTCTAGATTTTGGCTATTCATCATCTTTGATCCATTTTCAACAGCTTTTTGGTCCCTCTGCTGTTAAATTTTATCTACCAAAACAGCTTTTCTTTTGCTCTATAAAACTGTATAGACTGAGCTAACCGGAAAGTGAGCCGCCGCAGGTGGATCAGGACAAAGATCGGATTTTTTTCACCATTTTACCACAACGTGAAGCAAACTATACACATTCATAAATAGATTTATGTTATTAATTATTAAAAAACATGTTTTTGAAATATTTTGGAGTTTGTTTTCAAAATGTTCGGAAAAAAACAGGATATCAAAAAACTATTTTCAAATAAACCAGAATCAAACGTTTGCATATTATTAGGTTGAATTAATTTTTATACAATTTTAACCTGGCGCTCAGCAGAATATCTGCCAGCCGTCCTCTCCTATCTTTATTGCTATAATTAACCCGGTAAACTTGGAGCACGAATTGTCATAAAATTTGTCGGTCCTGCAACATAAAGGATGCCGATTCGGCCTTTATATCGCCCGCGGTATTGTCGGTATGCGGCGATATCGCGAACGATCCGCGACCATACTTCTACGCATAGATAAACATTCCTTTGCGTATAGTGTAATTTCTTTACTTGGTGATGAAGCAAAAATAAACTTTCATTTGTGTGTAAGAAGCAGATTATTCATAAATAACATATTTTTCCCACCGCTCATATCTCCTGTACCTATAACATCAAACTAGTATTAATCTCAATTGAATTAAATTATTGTTACAATGCTAAAACATCAGCGTCTCCCAAAGCGCGTTCTACTTCATTTTCATACATTTGTAAAAAGAAAGGTCTTTGCCGTTAATGTAGGATTTTAATTTTCTTTACAGAAAAAATGAAATTGAAGAGACTTCTCTTGTGAAAAGAGTCTCTTCGCTCAATGCTAATATGTACCGTACGACGCAAGATGTACCTCCGGTGACGAGGTGATGAGCGACAGGGTGTTCCCACTGAGAGTGGGGATCGAGAACCAGGATGAAAAGAAGAGAGAAGACGGGGATTCGAAAAATAAACTTGAAAGGCGATGATGGTACTAACGAGTGATTGATCGTTCCTGTACTAATTTCTTAATACATACTTCTCTGAAGTTGCCAGACTCATATTTGAACGTTTTAAGATATTATTACAAATAATCCTATGCAATCTAGAGAAGGAGGACCAACAGTCCTTGGACAGGGTCTAGCTTACAAAGGTATATTAAAGTGACTGTTGCCACAATCTAACAGTATTGTTTCTAACAAGTAACAAATTGAAAAGTTTAATTGAAAAAAATTCAAAATTTCGTCTACTTCTGTTAATTTGAAGTATTTCTATTTGGGCGTGCCGCGTTCTTTGTCTATTCCATGGGTAGATTTCCCTTAGAAATTGATCCTGCTTCAAAGAGGAATCTACCTAAGAGTTTTTCATCATTGCTATTTTACCACTGTTACAGGAGTAAGGAAGGACCTGAGATAGATATGTTATTACATCATAAGTAGGAATAAGGTGAAATAGTGTAGTATATGGTTTATAGTTGGGCCCTTGGAAGTGTATACCTTAACCAAGTAAAAACTTACATACCCCAATCTCTTGATTGCATAAACTAACTAGTTCTCACGTTAAACTCGAATCGGTGGTTCTCATATTTTTTTATTTTGAAATAAAAAACTAAATAAAAAATAGAGTACACGTGTTTGTTCTTTTAGCGAGTTTCGTCTTTTAAAATGGAACAAAAAACTTTGCGCACGTAATTAAGCGCTCGTTTCAAAACCGCCCCCATACAAAACGAACTTTTGTGATGTCCTGTGATTAAATTAAAATGTTATGTGTGTTGTGCTTATGTCAAATATTCATTGATTTTTATTTTATTATGATATTTAATGAGTTAGTAGTATATTGTACTCAGGCATTAAACAAGTAATAAACATTCAATCGATAAGTAAAAAACCACGACTTATCACTGTTTTCTGGTAAACAACCTCCGAGGGCTCTCAACATTTTATTTCTTTTTAAGTTCTTCAAAAATCCGTTTTCTGTAATATATTCAGTTCCGATCTTTCAGTGCGGCCAGCAATAATTTATTGATTTTCCCTACGCTAGCGCTTAGTAACGTCACATTAACAATTTTACCATTCAAATTTAAAAAAAAAACAAACAACAAATTGCTTACGCAATGTAATGGGTTATCTTTATAGCAAAATTTGTTTCAAAAAATAAGATGCCAAATCTACCCTATTTTCACTTTCATCTCACTTGAAGGAAACCCCACTATAATACTAGTTTATTATTTAACAATGTTAGTATGTTATTAGGGGCCCCCCCTTTAATTGGCTAATGAAAGCAATATGCTTAGTTTTATCTGTTTCTAGATGACTTATTCTTGCACAGTTAACAGTACATTGTACTGAATAGTCATGCATTCACTCTTTGCTTTCTACCTTTGATATAACTCGTCACAAGTTTTAGGGCCGTTTCCCCAACTCCTACTGTTTCTAAACTTAATTGTAATATACGGTTTACTGTGTAGAGAAAACTTTGGAGAAATATCGAATGTTACTACTGTCGGTTTCCCTTTATCAAGACTATAATGTAAGAAATCATTGTGGACAGCAAATGCATCTTTGCATCATCCTATGCCCCTATAGAAACCAAACTACATCTTATTCTTATTGTCATTACATTTATCATCAATATAAATTTATAGTAAAAATGCAGTAATCTGCTTTGTATAACAATTTCAAGTATTTTTATACCTAAGATGAGTGCTATAAAGTAATAGACACCAACTACTTTTCTGTTGAGAACAGTTACTACTTCTGAGCTTATAACTCTTTTTTAAAATCTGGTACACTGGTTTATACTAGTAACTTCATTGTTAAATTTCGGTATTGTTTAACCTTCGGTATTGTAACATTACATATTAGGTATATTTTGGTCAATTTCTGAGAAATACTTATTAAAAATTTTGCTTTAGGTCTATTAGTTCACCCTAACTCCCTTAAGAAGTATGTCTTCTATCGTAGATACTCCTTTCTCTTATGTAGTTTTTATTTACAAAACTTTATATTCTTTAGGCATTAACCTTTCTGATTAACTCACGTTCGTATTTCTTTTAGCAACATTTAGAAACTTTTTTCCATACTCTATGCTTATTATGTAATTCAATATTCTCTGGATAAGCTTGACTGAATTGTATAACTTGCCCTTTTTGTTGCATGGTTCAGTAATAACTGTAGTAATTCAGGGCTTCTTTGATTTTGCTCTTTTTTGTATTTTCTATTATTTTCTTTACATAGATTTAATCATTCTGTATGAAAAATGTTGTTGTAACTTACCTTAGCTTCTGACAACAATCTATAGATTTCTTGATGCTCATCTTTTATCCCACAATGTAAAAGTATCCCTCTGATTAAAGAAGTATGGTTTAATCGAATGAGAAAATGCTTGCCTTTCAATACCTCAAATTCGTTAATAATTTCGTGGACTATGTACAAGATTTCCGCATCAGACATCAAGGACCCTAAAATTATTTTGTGAATTAGAATACTTCAAAAATAACATAAATATTATTTTGCAAATGTTCATTTACCTTGTGTCGGTGTGACAATATCAAAGGCACACTCATACAGCTCTCTCGGTTGAAACCCAAATACTTTTTTCTCTCGATAAACCCTTTCTATTGAATAACGTCTTAGTAAAGTGATTCCATTCCAAGCTATATATCTAGCAAAAGGTACCCTAAAAATAATATTTGAAAAGTTTGGTCATTACACGTGCCACTTACTAACCTAAGATCATGAGGAAGAGAAACTATGCCACCAAAATGGGTCATGAGTTTAACATAAGACTCCACGCCTTCATAGAATTTGCTCTTTGGCATTAGAAGTGGGGTTGAAATGTTTTGACCACCGTGCTGTCTAAAAATCTGGAATTTTCATACAGATTATGTTCAGATATTTGTTATAAAATCTATGGAAGGTTCGCACGAGCCACAACATATGATGTCAATAAGAATTTAATACAATAACTGCCATGTGAGGCAAAAAAATATATTTGGATTTTTTGTCTGAACAAAATAATGTTTTTATTATGTAGCGTAAATATTGTATTACCGAAAACATTGTCATTCTTTTTGGTAACAGTGGAAACATTTACAATAGGAGTTGAATTATTTTGTAAATTTATACCTTAATGCATTTCTGTTTAACGATATCTTGTAAGAACGAAGCTTTTCCAACATTTTGTACCGACAAGTCCTTGTCATAAGTAACATCTTGCGCTGATGTTACAGGTTGTTTAAAACAAGAAGCGATTAGGTACTTATAACCTTTCAGTTGTGGATTACTCAATGTGTGACGAACCAACTCCCTGAGTTCGCACTCTTCTATCACTGGTGGTGGCACATAATCACACTGAAGAAGTTCTTGCGAAGTCGGTCGTTTGGCAATGTCATGATCAAGAAGCCATCTATAAATAATTTGTAAAATTAATGTATGTTGTCTTCGATTTGTTGGTTAAGCACCTTATTAAGTACTGTTGTTTTTCCGTGTCCCTACTCATGAAATCTTTTGGAAGCTGCACTTCTTTTAAACGAAGTTTTGTTAGAATTTTTATCCGTTCCATAGATGTGGCTAACGGTCTATAGCACATCTCAAAAAATATAATCCCTTCAAAAACGTCAGTTGTATAACTGTTATATAATATTAAACATTTTTACCTAAACTGTATATATCCACTTTCTGACTGTAGACCACTTTACTGGAGCTGTTAATTTCAGGTGCTACATACAATGCCGTGCCAACTTGACCTGTTTTACTTTCGTCTATTGTATCCTCTCTTTCGATATCAATAACACTTTTTGAAAATAAGGATTCGTTCTGTTTAGACTTAATGCTCATTGTCGCTAGACCAAAATCTCCTATTTTAACATGGTCTTCAGAATCCAAGAAGATGTTTACTGGCTTCAAGTCCCTGTGTATCATGCCTTGTTGGTGAATATGTGCCAAACCTATCAACAGAACATAAAAATTAAACAATGATAAGGCCTAGGTTACATGGAAAAACAAGGAAAGTTATGTGTTGTACAAATCATATTAGAATCTGTTGTAGAAAGGAAAATACATGTTCCTAAATGTACCTACTGAAATGTACTAAAAATGTACATTTAAGAGATATTGTGTTGTGTGTTAATGTGGCATGTAAATTTTGGTATAATATCTGACGTGCAATATGATAACTAATATTTTATAGAATAATAGTAATGATTATAATAATGGCAATAAAAAACCATTACTGCAAATTTTTGGGTTAGATTTGCCATTTATACAATATATATTAGATATTTACTTCTGAAACATTTGAGATCTTTTAGACCTATTTGGGCTAATCTATTCAGTATATTTAAATCATAACAAAAGAAACTGTATAATTTACAAGTAGAAATATTATTTAAGAGGTTTAAGCTAATAATGTATTTAATCCCTTGGTTTCAAAATTGAGACTCAACCCTTCCATGGAATTCCGAGTCATTGCCCAACTCGGTTGCGACCCTTATAAATACATCTTACATTAATTACATACTAATAAGAAAGCATCAAATGAACTCTTCTCAATATTAGTAAAGACACTATTAATATATATTTGAGTCATTAGAAATACAAAGTTAACAATAAAAATAATTTGATATCCGTAACAATTCAGATTTAAAATAATTTCTTGGTAATCAGGTTAATTCTTAATTATATATTACAATTAATTCTTACTCATAAGATTAATAATAAAAATAAGCTTCTAATCTTAAATCTTATCCAAAATAATCTAATTACCCATATTTTAAAATATTGTATCAGTATACTTGATACCCAGAAGGGTCATTTGATACTTGATAAATGATAATAAACACAAGACGGACAGTTTATAAGTGGTTATGGCATATGTATACACATATAGGCTGATAAAGGGATGAAGTCACAGTTATTTCTTAGAAATGCACTTTTAAACAACAACCATATTTTGCTCCTAAAAGATGGACAATTATAAAAATTGACTACATATGTAGTACCATGAACTATGTGTAATACTACTACTATGCCTATTGCAAAAATAGCAACACACACCATTTTTATAGTAACTTGGTTTTACCCAAACCTACCCGTATTTTTTTGTCGGATTAAAACATTAAAAAGTTACCCCACTGTTTAATTATAAACCAGCAAAATACATTTTTACCCCATACCGTCCTTATGGTAACGAAAAAATGAGACCCAATTACTATTCATAGTTTTGCAATTATACACACAACAATAAAAACCGTGAGTTGCCATTAGGTACAAAAATTTTGTAGATAACTAATAACAACAAATAACCAAAAACGAGGAAAATGGTTTAATGCATTTAAAAACACTATTTGGCGTATTTTGCCGGTAAGCAGGTGAGGCCAGTCGATAGGAGGAGAATTTGCGACAACACCGAAGATTGAGCGGACTTGTAATCTCTAGACTCTGATATTACTGACAACTTAAATCAACCTACCTTCAATAATTTCTCTAAACAATCTCCAAACTCGATCGACATCCTGATATAAATTATTATCTATAGCTGTTCTCAAAGTACTCTTTTCACAAAACTCCATTTGTATGTACATGAAATCAATTTGCTTAACAACTTGTTGGGTCGTCTCTGCAGAACTTGTCTCTGCGCAAGAGGAAACTGATGTGCTCTCTTGTATGGATTTTGAACTGCCTTTGAATTCTATACCATCATCCGAGTCTGAATCGACTTGATAACTGTAAATATAGAAAATTAAAAGTTTTTATTAACCATTGTGGAACTATTCTTACATTGCACCCCACGCTTCGTCTTCATCGCTAGATTCATCTGAAGAATTGTCAAATGTAGGTTGCGATTTACTATCATATATAATGGAAACGTTTTTTAGCGAAGGAGCTAAGACTTCGATATTATCGTTTAAAGTAAACTGGAATTCAAAATAAAGTTAACCAAGGGATTAAAGGTAGACAGCCTACTGACTTCAGCATTTCTGATGACTTTTGGTATTTTCTTCAGTTCACTGCTGATTTCGCTGATATCTTCATCTTCTTTTATAGTTGTAGTTTCAATCCAAGAGTTATAATATCTGACTACATTCTCATGGTTAAGTCTCGAAAGAAGTTTAACTTCTCTGATAATTTTTTTATTCAATGTCTTATTCTTGGGGTTCAACTGAATTCTTTTGATTGCATAGTAACCACCATCTAGTTTATTACGTACCTGAAAAAATTATCTGTGAGAATTAATGGAAATTTTAAAGATGCGTCTTTGGCACCTTTATGACATCACCGAAGGCTCCTTTTCCTAGGTGTTGTAAAAATTCGAATTCATTATTTATTCGAGACTGACCATTCATCACAGAATTACTTAAAATTGGCAGATAATTTTGGATGGCTTCAGGCGATGCATTCCTTTCCACTTCAATCATCTCATTGTGCTTTGGGGAAAAATGGAGGATCGGCTTGTGGAAGAACGGGTGGTTAAGTAGTTTGGATGTGGTAAAACGATCACATTCTTCTGTGGCAAGACACCTAAAAACATTGAATGAAGTCTATATGCATACAAAAGATAAGAGCATAAAATAAAATTAACTAACACATTGATACATTAATATAAAGATATAAAACATAAATGTGACTAGTGGATATGTATCATTTTAGAAGCAACAAAAGAAACGTGTAAAACTAATAGTCCCGAACAGAACTATGAAAAGGACTAAACAATGGAATGAACACGTGGAAAAGAGAGTAAAATAGAAAGAAACAGAAGCTGTAGGTGTTATAATTAACTAACATAAATAACGCCTCAAGAATCAAAATTAGTGGCGATAGAAGTATCCAAGGTTCATCCTAAATGCTAACTATCATATATGCAAAGTCTTTAGTGTTATATGGAGTATATCCATATATTTGGAAATATATACAAATGTTCACAAGTGAAAATAATATTTTCAAGAGTTGACAAATACCATACAACAACAAATATGCGGGAATGAATTCAAGGGAAAATAAATCAAGACTATTAAGAGTAACGGAAATTAATAGAATAAGGCCACAGCAAAAAATAAAATGAGGAAAAGCACCTGGATGTACATGAAAGGCACAGTCGAAACGTATTTTAAAATTATTACACAATATATCGGAATAAAAGAAAATATTGAGGAGTTGTTCATTCAACATTCAAAAAGGATGAGATGTGAGAACCTGCAACAAATATGACTTTTAAGCCCACAGTAAAATATTAGCAAGGGTATTGGAAATAAGATTTAGGGAGACTAGTTCAAAAAATGGAGGATACACAATGTAGATTAGGGAAGAAAAATATGAGCTTTAATATTTGCTCTGAAACAGACAAGGAAGGAAACGGAAAAGCCTTTGATAGACTGAACAAGGACCATGTATAGAAGTTGTTTAGATAAAACAATACAAGCAAATGGGAAACTAGAAGCAGAAATATAGAGAACGAGTGAATAAAATAGAAAACCTTTTCAATAAAATGGAAAAGAAATTCTCAACGTAAAAATACACCAAAGAACCTTGGAACATAATGAAGAGATCAAAAAGAAAAATAAACGCAGCAGAAATGAGTTTTTAGGTAAAATACAAAACAAGATAAGAATTGACAAATTAAAAAACGAAACATCTAGGAAAAATTTAGTAAGAAAGCATACTTATGTCATACAAAGAATGACAATCAGAGTGGTCGGGGCATTTGTACAGAACGGACAAGATGAAAATGATAAAACAAATATGCAATGCATAAGCAAAGGGTAAAAACGAAGTACAAACGCCCACAGAAGCATGAAAAGACAGAAAATATCAACTGTGGAAAGAAACATCGGAATACTAGCTCAAAAACATGAAATCAGTTGTACAAGGTAAACATTCACAACCTACCAATCAACTCAACTTAATACCCTTACATCGAAAGATAGACGAGAGTTAGGACTAAGTTAGGAAGTAAATCAATTCAATCAATTCAAGGAAGTAAAGCAATTCTGTAAAACAATGAGAAATATGCAGTTTAATAAATCACGGTACTTTTTGAAAAAATGCGTAAGATGGGCCAAATCTATTCCTCCATAAAGTGATGCAAAGACATTAACAGAAACAGCAGAAAATTGGAAGATACCTACAAAATGAAAAAACTATTTTACATGTTGTGGTCTTCCACTTTCGTTGTAATAATGTTACAAATATCAGAGAAAGACAAATGTCTCTATAACATCAAATATATAAACTTATTAGATATAATACATATAATTATTACCTGGTTAGGAGATCATATAAATCAGAATGAATTGTGTTTGGAATTTCTACAAAATCTTCCGTTATTGGTTTACCTTCAATAAGCGATAGTAGAAATATCCCATATTTAAAAATATCAGTCTTTTTACTGTAATTACTATGGCTAGAATAAGTTAAGTCTGATAATCTCTTGTGTATTCCGTAATTCGATAACTTCACGATACCTAAAACGGAATTGGTGATTAAAGGTTGAAAGTAAACAGGTAGACAAATTTTACCAGCATCACTTAAGTAAATATTTGTATTTTTAATTTCCTTATGAACAACGTTATTTCGATGTAAATAATCCAAGGCTACAAGAACTTCTTTTGCTATATATTTCAAAAATTCAATGTCTAGTTTCATATTTTGACTTATAAACAAAGAAAAACAATTTGTACCTGAAATATAGGTTTCAATTAGACATTAATGTTAGTTAAAAACTCTAACATCTACTTACCATAAATAAATTCTTTCAATAAATTAATTACCAAGAAATTGTCTTCAACATAATGCTTGAGCCCATAGTATTGAATTAAATTTGGATGCCTCAGTTTGGTTAAATAGTTCATTTCCTGTTCAATACTGTTAATAGTTTTCATCATCGATGTTAAATCAATCTGGTCTTTAATTTCAACAATCCATTCACTTAAAACAATTAACTCTCCGCTTTCTTTCTCCATGCCAGTGAATGTAACGTGATTGGAATTAGAATGTTCTAAAATAATGTTAAATTATTATTGGAAAGTAAAAAAATTCAGTAAAGTGGCATTACTAATGCATTTTCCTCTTTGTATCTCGCGGCATCCAAAGCTGGTAACGGAAATACCTTTATGATGACAAAGAGATTTTTCACTGCTTTCCGCAACGTTCTCATTTCTGAAAAAGTAATCATTTTGTGAAAAAAGATATGACATCAGAAATAATAAACCTTTTATTGGCATCCAGTTCTTCATCCGCATTTTCTGAATTGTGCCGCACCTCTTTTAATTTTTTTGCTTCCAGTCTTAGTACTTCCTGCCTTTTTTGGACTTCTTCTAACACATACTGCCTCTAAATAAATAAAATTGTTTGAAATACCTTCTGTTATTACAAAGAGTATAACATTAAGTAAATATATAAAATAGTAATCTATTAATTGTATCTCTTAAAAGTAGCGAAAAATAGTAAAAAAATCATTATTCTAAGTAGAAAAAAATTAATTTCTATATTCTCAATAGACTATGAAGCATCAGGTATCTAAATCATTATAGAGGAATTCCACTGTAATTACTTGTCTATCTTGTTCCATCTGTTGTGCAAGTTCATCCTTCTCCTGTTGCTCTTTCTGTCTTTTCAGCATTTCATCATAAAAACTTTTGGAGGTCGGTTTGTTGTGCTTATGCAGAAATTCTTGAACATATTGGCATAACTGAAATATCATTTCCTCGCCAACGAGTTCCTTCGCTCTTTGTTCAAGACTTTCTTGAAGTTCATTAAGAACAGCCAATGAAAGACCCTTAGTGTCTTCGAGTAATAACTTTGGAATGCTAGAAGTTTAGTTTCTTGAAAAATGGGGTAATAGATATAAAGAGCCACAATTTACAAATTGACAAAAATCTGAGGTAAGTAAACCTGAATGTTTCGACTGTGTTAAACGATAATCTCTTATAATTAGGAATGAAATTCTTAGGATGTACTAATTACCTGTTTGGGTATTTGTCATCACATACTACATGTAAATCCACTTTAACAAAAAACTCTTGCGTCCCTAGGCTGCCTTGTAGGGGTGTTAAAGTTAAGGACAAATTTAAAGGCACCCATTGATTCCAAACTGGTTTGCCTCTAAGATCTCTAAGATCTTCTGCGTAAATTGCCTAAAAGATACAAATTTAAGTATTTCTGCGTAGAACTGTGCTCTTAATTTACCTGCAGAGCCTCGAATTCATTACTTTGACGAACTTCTGGGGGCTCCTCAAAAGACATACTTACATTTTAAAATATTGATGAATAACCTCACACATTCGAAGCAAAATTTCAGTCAAACTCTGTATTTAAGAAAACGTTTAATTCGTGATTAATAAATAAAACGTAACAAACAATAAAGGAAAAAAGTTTGATTATTAATTTTACAGGTTAACTTTTTGACAGATTTCACAGAACAAAAAGGCTGACGAAGGTCACATAAGAACAGTCAAGAAGAGCAGTGTTCTGTAGGTAAAATTCCAGAGACGGCTTCAAAGTTCTGGACAAAACTGAGTAATGTAAAATCTACTATGTTTACTAATTTCTACATAAGTAAATAGTTGATTTTTCCAATTAATAAGTTTTTGAAACAATAAATATGACTTAAGGAATAAGTGATAACTCAATAAAATAAATTTTTAGCAATTACGTATTTTCGACTGCGACCAGGAAAGGATCAAGTCCTTTTATAATTCAGTTTATTCATTTTATTACAAAACCATTTCTCACATGTTTAATTTCTTACTTGGCAAATTTCCAATATGTGCTCCTTACGTCAATCTTGGTTTGGATAGCTTCTTCAATTTCGCCATGCTAACAGACTTCTTATGATCCCGATTCAGTATCTCATCTAGTTTTCCAATTTTAGTCAGACAATCTTCGGTAGTGATGTTACCTTGGAGTACGAGTCTTATGAGGCCTCTATTAATGAAATGGACTTTCTGATATTCGAGCACGTCTTCGATGCACTTCAATCCCGTGAGGCCTATTTGATTAACTGAGAAAATAAAAAATTTATAATTGCATTCATTTGAAAGTCAAAAGTTAAAACAAAATTTTTGGTCTCTATCTGAAAAAGAATAAATAACTTAATTATACCTACAAATGTTAATGGAAACGCACGACACTTTAGATATCATAATAACAGTGCAGAATTGGTGCGAGGCAGAAATAAAAAAAGTAAGAACAAATATAAACAAGATAAGGAAAAGAAACAAATAAATATGTGATTGGACTTGTTTGCAAAATTCTCCATTAAGAGCACTTCCGAAAAGGTGGAAGAAAGAGTTGCAGTATACGTCTCATGCCTGATGAGGTCAAAATTTAATCAGAGAAGAAGGTATTGACGAGAACTTACAAGATAGGTTAAGGCTAAACAGAACGTCATTTCCTTTACAGCAGACGTCTGATCCAACCTCGATGCTGTCATGTAGGAAGGGATGGTGATCAATTTCACTTTCAATTAGTGACCCGAATGTTTTTTTCTTAGCAGATAGTTTGGAGGATTTCACCGACATCCTTTCTGAAAACGGTAAAACAATATAACGTTTAGTTAATTTTAAAATGTATTTTCAAATAAATTGCATGCACGTTTCATAAGACAAGTTAGAAAAATAAAGAGAACCACAATGATATTTCAACAATTTTACCATCAGTAACCTGTTCCTAGATTGTACAGACGTTTTGCTGATGATTGGGATCTTTGATGATGCCCACAATATCTTTATAGAAATACTGGTATTTTATCTAGTTGAGTAGACTGAAAGTGTTCTCTACCCAATTCTACAACTCCACTGAAATGGAGAGATGAATGTGATGAGGACTGCTTCTTTTCTATACATATGGGATATTTAGCAGTCCTCACACCGAATGGGGCTTGAAATGGCTTGAATGGATGGACCAACGAGGCATGTAACTTAGAGAGTTGACCCTATAGAGCAACAATTGAAATATAGAACCCATGCCTTTGAATTGGTTAAGTATACCTACCCTTTCCGTTCCTTTACTTTGCAATTATTAAACCAATATTTCAAAAACGAATTTTAAGTTTACAACAGAAAAAATGTGATTAATAGTTCGACGCTAATAAACCATCACCTTTACTCTTTCGACGCAACCTCAATTTACGTTCCCCCTGTTCGGCCTGTTCGGAAATAATGGATTTCTTCCGAAGCTTCAAGAGAATTCAATCATTACTTAAAAACGAGACACTTCACCCGACCGTTACCTTCTCTTTGAAATACTCTAGGAACATCCTCCTCCTCAAGACGACCTCCTCGTAACGTAAGATAAACAACTTGAAAACCTCCATCAGCTGCACGCATCCCTCGTTCCTGATCTTGTTATCAGTCAAATTTAAGGAAAGCAAGGTCCGGTTGACCCTCAACATGTCCGACACGGGCTCCATGCCCTCGTCGTAGAGGCTGTTCCCCGTCAAGTTCAGGTGTATCATTGACGTCGACCCTCTGACTACTTCGGCTATTTTTGTCATTCCTTCCTTGTCGATGCCGCAAAACTTTAGGGAACAAGACCATAGCCTGGGGCACTTAAGGAGTAGGTGATGGTTCTGTTCGTCGTTTGGGTTACCGTTGAGGACCAACTCTTCTAGGATCTGCTTTTTGCTGAGGATCAGAGCTAGAGACCTGATGTGGTCTGCGGTTAAGTTACAGTTTTCTAATCTGGAAAAATATAGCGGAAAGAGAAATCTCAGAGATTGATTGACCACCTGGGCACAATATCGGAAAATACATGGGGAACTGTTAAAATAGGATACCTTACCTAAAAATTATGAAAAGGTGGCAAAAGGTCTGCATGCTACGAGAGAGAAGAGGTGTAAACTCCTAAATAGAGTAACGAATACAAAATTTCCTTAAAACCTTGCAAAAATTTCAAAAAGTAGGAAAAATTGTATTAAGGTGCGTACTGACAGGTATATTGTTTTAGGGAAAAAAAGTATACGTTAAAATTTTTGCATTTTTTACAAAAAGGTGAGTTTTTTTGTTTTTGTCCCTGAAATTATTTAAATAATGAAAATTAAGTAGATGATAGCAGCAAGACCTTACACTTCTATCAATATCTATAAAGAAGGATATCGAGCTGCATAGGTGAAATGGCGGAAAAAGTGTGGATGTTTTCTGCCAAGGATAAGACGTCATGGTCGTGGTCGACTGTGGCGCCACACTGTGTTTGGTAGACGCTACTACGAGGAGTAATATTCGAAAGGAAATGTTTGAGATAGAGAGAAAGACTCATGTAAAGACTTAAAAATGAAAACTTATACACAAGAATAAATGTGTAAGTGTAAGCAAAGTTTTCATGGAAATTAATTATTATCAATGCAGGTATCAAGCGTGGGATGACGCCACTTAGCAATCGTCACATTTGGTGACGTATAACCTACCATGATATTCATGATTTTTACAAACCATTGGTTGAAGACAGCCTAAGGAAACACAATTGATGCAACCGGCTTTAACTGCTTTGCTTAGCGACTTTATTGCTAGTTTCAACCCATTCGCGCTGAAATGCACGATGGCTTTTGCCATCTGCTGGGAAACAGTATAAGTGAAGAAGGGTGGAAGGCAACAATGAAATAACACGTCAGACCGTCTTACCTTTGATTTAGATAGATATGCAAATAACTTGTCTTTCACTGATACTTACAGAGTATACACTACCATATGCTAAGGATAGGGCGCTAGGGCAGCAAAAGTGGCAGCACTTTTGGTATGCAGAAATTATTGGAAGGTACGCGTGAGAAGGAATATACGGTCCTGTCTGTATTATATGCGACAAATTTTGCTACTTGGATGGAAAAATTAAGTTATTGCCTCAGATACGTACTCCGCTATGTAATTTCCTCTCATAGAAGCATGTTGATCAGATGAGCTGTTATATGGATGGCAAACATTTCAACATTTTCATCTCAAAAATTTTCGTCAACGATGGTTAGTGTGTGTAAGTGGTTCGAGTCTGGAGACTTGTTTCAATAGTCTAATGTAGTTTTGAAAGAATGAACGCTGAATTTATTTAGTAAGAAAGGGTGTTGGTTATTTCCTCAGACAGTCACATTCTGCCCCAAAGGAGAAGCTAGCACAAGTTCCCAGATCCACCACCATTGGAAGTATTATAGAATAGCAAATTGTGTTTTCTGTGAGGATGTTCTTAAAGGTGCCACAAACTCCAGCCTCTACTTTGAGAAAAATGACAATTACTTTAACTAAAAATGGGACATATTACCGCTGCACCAAGATAGGACATCTTTGCAGTAAAAGAATTGCGCATAGAGTTCATCCTTTGTTGCCTTATGTCTTGATGAGACTACAAAATGTAGATGATGATGGTGATGATGTCAGAGTAACTATGATGTGCCAAGAGTTGGCGAAGAACAATCCTGGTCGAATGGTTGGTACGGGAGTCAAAAATGTGGATAATGGCGTTCGACAGAAAAATAACATGTTTGTGACATGATTTTCTACCCACTGGAACAAATCTTATGCATGTTTAATACGAGTACTTACATAAGTATGGTTATGTTGAACGGGATCTCCTCAGAGAACTTTTGTATCGCTAGAATCGTGGCAGATTCCATAAAGAAGTTGGTACAGGTTAGCTTATTCACTTGGCCTACTTTATCTGATATGTGAATACCCAAGAATATTTTCGGTACTTTGTAAGAGTCGTATAAGTCACCGTGTTGCTTTCTTGATTCGAATAGTACCACATTAGGGACCTTTTCACATTTGAAATGAACGAACCATTCCGTGAGTTTTGCGGCTATATCTTCTGCTTTGACTTGGGGTTTAACTGGAGCCGAGTGGTGCGCCCTTTTATGTCTCCGCGACATTTTGACAGTGTGTTTCACGTCAATAGCTTACGTTGTTCAAATATAACTAGGTAGTCAATAGATTCCATCTAGTTTTATCATATAAGATTTTAATTACTAAGATTTTAATTTTTCAAACGGTTTTTAAAAGAGGATATCAAAACCTACGATTTAACTATCTAGTTCTTAAGCTTTTCTTAACTAACAATAAGTTAAGATTTTCCTTGACTTAAAGGTAAGAAACGATTTGCATTCAGAGATCTGACTTAGAAAAACTTAGCTAAGAAATATCTAAAGTAAGATTTGTCTTAGCTAAGAAATATTTGAGATTCAATTTTTCCTAAAACTTATCTATCAAAGGTGTCGTTCTCATCAAATATTTTTAAAACTACTATAACAACTTCTACGAACATACCCTCGATATTTAAGATAAAAAATATTTAAGGGAGAAACTTTGCATACTTAAATGTTTCTTAAATAATTTTTAAATCTAAAAAAACTCTTTACTGAGGAGAATTTGCGAATGCTGTTCAACAAGAAAAATTTTTACTTAAAAGATACTTAAGAATTATTTTGGGTTAAGATTTATTTATTCTGAGGAACGTTTCTGAATACGAACTCTGACTTAAGTAACAAAGTTTCTGAATACAAAGCGAAGTATATATGGGTCTAGCATGTTTCCTTAATATTTTTGTTTTTATCGCCATCTAGCGACAACGATTTTTCTATGGAAAGATCCTTAAGCCATAAAATGGTGTTTCTTTTTTAAGTTCGCCTCGGAATAGTTTTGTTATTCATATCCCAGTAGTGTTGCGCCTTCAAACCGAAATAGTAAAATATGATCAACGTTACGTCACGTATTCACATAAAAGTACAGCGATAGACGAGGTAAATGACTTTTGCTATCTCGGATGTAAAATAAGACCGAAGGAGCTATAAAGAAGGTTGTTACGAAGCGATTTATGGCTGCGAATATGCTGACTTAACGAAGTTTACAGCTGCCTGGACGCAAGCGGAAATATTAGAAAAAGTACAAAGACAATAGTGAAACAAGTCTGAAAGAAATAAGAGCAACGCTAATTGGGCACATCCTCCTCGAAGGAACAAAGAAAAGGAAAAACTAACCAAGTCGACCAAAAATATTTAAGCTAATAAGTAAACGGCGGACTTGCAGGCAAATGTGACAAAAAGGTAGCCTTTTTTCCCCTTTTCGTGTATTTTTTTTTTTTTGATTATATTGCCTTTTTCGTTTTTCATCATTTTTTGGCTTTTAGTTAAAAATTAGAAAATTCACCTGATTAAATAATTCTTTGGATATTAGCATTACCCCAACAAATGGAGTCGTCGTGATTTCGTAACGATAGGCTTTAACGATATGGAAGATGACTCTTGAGATTTTAATGATCATTAAAGCGTCCCTAAATATACGATCCCGAGTATAGTCAAATTATTTTGTAGTTGAACAAACATATCCATATCTTTAAAACCCGTTGAGTGGATAATACAAAGAAAAATCCTAGATTTCCGAGGTTGCCAATCTCTCCACGGAAGGAAAAAGGCAAATTTAGAACTGAATATTCCCCAAATTTTTCTCGGTATAAAGATATTCTGTCAAAAAAAGATAACTATTGTGATCAGAAAATATAAAAAAGTTGTTCATTACAGCCTGGCAAGCAAATAGTAACGAAGTTTCTTAAACCTTTTGTTATTTATTCTGTATACTCTATTCGTAAAAGGCAGATACTAATAAATCACAAAATTTCGAAGAAATCCAACGCTACCATAAGTGTACGGGTGCGCACACCACTTATTTTGATATTTTCGGGAAATTAAAATTTATATTTCTCACATACTTACACACGTCAGGATTTACAAGTGTAAAAATAACTTACTGCTTTCATGTGTGAAGATTTATTGTTTGGGGTGAAGAGGACGGTTTCTAATTTTTACTTAATTAAATCTCTTAACCTGATCGTTATTTAGAAAATGATTAGGAGTTACCTTGGTCGTTGGCTCCTAGAAAGGTAATCGTTAATAGTGAAGAGGAAACATTTCAGGGATGTGAGACACCCTAAACTATTTAAGGGATTACGGTTTCAGGGATTAGCACCGTCCCAAATATCTATGTATGTTAGCAAATAAAAGTAGAGAAATACAATTCAATCGTTACATCGTTACCATTTTTTGAAGGAATGCCAATTGAATGCCATAATTTAGTACTAAAAATACGGGGACCCAATCGAGGTATGTAGGTACTGTGAGTTTCTAAAACTGAAGGATATAAAAGGGGGACGAAAAGTTATACATTTCATTGAATTTGAGTTCTTGCTCAAGTTAAGTGCTTACAGTGAAACACAACAAGCCGCCAAATAAGAAGTAGGCAGTCGATGAAATGGCAAGTAGTCGAAATATAACTGTCCTTCGTCTTCCGCCCTACCATTGCGAGCTGAACCCCATTGAACTTATATCGGCTGAGATGAAAGGTGATGTGGCCCGGAACAACACCACTTTTAAATCAAAAGACGTCAAAATCATTTTTGAGCTATTAAAAAAATTTTCACGGAAAACTGGCAGAAATGCATCGAACATTCCATAATAGAGGAAAACAGATTCTGGAAGTTGGACCATACGATTGATCGGATCGTAGAACTTGTAATTATCACCGCAAGTGACTTTGCAGAGAGTTCTTCGGGATATTCGACCGACACATCATAATGAAAATCAGGTCTTGGTAAAATGGTCCTTTACAGAACCACCACAAATTAAAACGTTACGTGTAAATTCATAAGCTTTACAACACTTGCCGATTTGCTTTTTTGGATCAGGCATAAATGTAAACAGATAAATATTAAACATATTCAATTGTGAAATTATTTTATCATCTTTTTTGAATTAATTTTAGGGGTAAATTCAGTTTTCTTTAATTTTTGGCTTTAATTTTTATACTCATGGTATATGTCGGTAATATTAAAAGATATTCAATTGCAGAATTCTTTATAAAACACTTCAATTTCTCAAAAAACCAGGTATGAAAATATGCTCGATAAATAATCAGTAGGACAAACGATAATTAAATAGTTGAATAAAATATTAGTTATTACATTAGATCATTTCAACGGTCTATGTGACATGTTTACCATTTTATTATAAATACGTATTTTGTAGCAGTACGTTCCAATTTATCATTATTGAAATATCTAACTTTAATAGATATAACATTGTCACTGAAACTAGGTACCTATTTTTTGATGTTTTTTTGCCAAAGGTCTACCGTTTACTAAGAAGTAAATGTAGTACAAATTTTACAAGGAATTGAAAAGGTTAGTTAGAGGCCAAAAATGAAAGAATTAAAGTGTTAAGTCAAAGCAGTCAATGCGAGTACAGTAGTCATATTCCCACACCAGTAAACACATTTTTACGCAATTACATTCTACTTTACGGCATCCCCTTTAAAACCGTCACCAGGATGAAACGATGTTAATAATACAAATGAAATGTTGACGACATGAGTGCTACAAATTAATTCCTATGAGTTCCCGCAATGCCCGGACACCACTTACTGTTTAACTGAAAGATACCTTCTCTGATATAAGTTTTATTGAAAGTGTTACAATAAAAAGTAGTCACAAAAATAAATATTTAGACCAAACAAACTCAAATCAAACGACAATCCAAAAGAAATGACATACAAATACAAAATACATTTATAAAACTAAAACAGAACTAATACAGCTATGCCACACCAATGTTATTCTGACAATATCTATACAAATAACAAAATTTGTAATTTAGTTTGGTGATGAACGCTTTGAACTGTCGGACTCTAGGAGTCCATCTTTAGCCCACGAAAAAAGTTCATTTTATATAAAAATGAACGCAACGTTTCCTTCATTCCTCCCTTAGTCGTCCTAGATTAAAATCAGAACACCATCGACATGTATAAATATCTATATATTATATATATAAATATATCTGAACTTGATCTACGAACCATAAAATAATACATAAAGATATAAAGTATTAGAAAACGTTTAAAAAAGTACTAGGGTATATTGCCGAGAAGAGATTCAAATATCTGAATTTTTCATCGAGCCATCGCTGGCTGAATCTTATCACAAAAACGTCCTTTAATAACACAAATACAAATAATACTATAGTCAACGCCTTTGGTAAGTTGTCTTTTGAGCGTTGTGACTTTCTGACTAGTACCATTTAGGAATATACAAAAACCGCTATAGAAATTATAGCAAAATAAATATAATAAATATAAAAATTCAGCGTATTTATCCTAAATACATACAAAAAACATTCACGATGGCACAACTAAGCAACACAAAATTTCTCGAGCAGAAGTAGATGTGCTTACAATAAGTACGAATGTAGCTCTGACTAGTTTTGTAACTTTTAAATATTTAATAAATAATTAATTAAAGACGAACCTATTCGCTGCAAACTGAAGCATTGAATACTGAACTGATTGATAAACGAACCCATAAGTAGAAAAACAAAATGACGAAAACAAATATTTTGCTATTCTGTTACTTTCCAGTGTATAAAAATTGTATATTCTATTATCACAGCATCAGCAAGAAAATCTACGAGTCAATGAGATCAATCTTCCTTGTTCTTCGTCTCAATACATGTTTATACACAATAATACAAGAAATGTAGCGTGAGAAAAATTTGTATACCGATAACAAAAGCTACATTACGGATGTGCCAAATCAGTTCCTAGATTTTATGCCATTTACATATTTTCCCAATAAAAATGGAATACATAAGTGCAACGAGATTCTTCTCTCGCAAGATTGGAATGTATTAAAATGTTTTAGTTTTGTACAAAAACCAAAAGCTTAAACGCGAACTCAAATTTACAACTCCAAACCCAAAACTGAATCGTTTCAATCAAATAAGGCCGTAATAAAATGATCTCCCACTTCATGGATAGAAAAGAAAAGTACAACCAAAAGATAATACAACTCATCTAAAAAATAAAAAATAAGACCAGAATGCAGCGAATAAGTTTTAACACTCAATATTCGCTCTATATCTTGCTCTTGTTCGTCTTGAAACTGACTTGCAAGACGCGCTTACCTAAAGTGTACCCGTTCAGCGACTGAATGGCGACCACTGCCTCGTCGTAATTCGTCATCGTGACGAAGCCGAATCCCTTGCATTTGTTCGTCTGCACGTCCTGTATAACCTTAACGTTCTGAACAGCCCCGAAAGGTCCGAACAGTTGCCACAACACGTTCTCCTCGGTCTCCGGGGCCAGGTTGTACACGAAGATGCACCAACCCGAGCCGTTGATCGTGCCCCCCGGCACGACGGTGTTCACCAGCAGATTCTCCGCCAACGGGGAGTACCTTCGGGGGAAATAAACAGGTTTCCATCAGTAGGAGGTATTTACACGTACTGGAGTAAGCTTTGACACCTTAGAGGTGTCAAATAGAGGTGTTATAGTCCATCACTTAAGGAAGACTCAAGGAGGATTTGGTGGAGGAAATCTTGGTGCAACCTCCAATGAGCTGTTCGATAGTTACAAAATCTTCTTGCCTTCGCCAAGGAGCATTTAGGAAGGTGAAAGTTCTGACAACAGCGCAAATCGTGAATAAGTATTATTTCTATTTCTATGGTTCTACGATCGAGTCAAAGTGAAGTTTGAAACTACAACGAATTAAAACTTGTAATTGAACTAAGAAAAAGTAAATTTTAACCCTCAACCTAACAATATTTCTGGTTCTTCTATGAGCCCTATTATAATTCCTTTCTGCGCGTGTATTAAGATGTACAACTGGTGTTAGCAGATATCTTTCATATCGTCACCCAACATTTTACCTATAACAACATATAATTTATAACAGATTCATATTGCAAATCTGATGTTAAAGAAATAATTATAAGCTGACCTGGCACTTCATTATTTTCATATTTGACACGAACCCCACTTCTCTGAAATATTGTGTTATCATGAGTGGACCCAGGATACCTAGCAATGATATTTAATAATTGCATTCTTGGGCCACAAACTACCTGTAAATAACACTTCTTAAACAATTTCATCAATCATTATTGAGATAACATAAGTATCTGTAAATTAATGGAGAAAATTCTCCTTCTATTTGTGTACATTTCACCTACAGCACCTCCAAGATTTTTTGGGATGTGGGTACCGTCTGTACAAGATGTTACGCCAGGAAGGTTGACAATTTGATTAAATTCATTCATAAAAACTTGATAATGAAAAGGGCCTTCTGGGAATTTAACGACATTCCTCATTTTTCTGCTAATGACTGAATTTTTTTTTTTATTATTAGAGACACTGTAGAATGTGAAATTCCCCTAAGATCAACAGCTGCAGTCTAAAATAAATATGAAATGGTAAAATAGATAAAGTTCAAAAACTTGAATAAAACATAAGTAATCATTCTTTTTCTAGATATAAATACATATATAAAAATGCAACTTGCCTGGAAATTTCCTGTACCATAATATCGTAAATTGATTAATAATTGGACCAGTGAAACCACTGCAAACCTCTTTTATTTGGTTTATGAAGAGTATCGTTAATTAGAGGCAAAACAATATGTACAGTTGTATTTTTAGAAAAGCACTACCTCCTTATAAACTCACGTTCCCTATATAAATCTAACGGATTTTGCTCGTCTCTGAAATACCGTTTAGGTAATCGATTTATCGATATTATTAATGATTCGATTTACGTACTCATCAAGAATGGTCATTCATCTTGACTCCCCGTCTTGAAGGCGAACTTAACTTTTAATATTTTCTGAGGGATACTCAAGGTAAGTTCAAACCCACCTCGGCCTCATCTCATCCTTAAGGTGCACTTAAGTTGACTATAAAATACAGATGGCACAGTAAGTACGCCGTAAGGTTCGAGCCATGATAAATTTTCCCGTTAGTGTGATGGGTTTGACGACGTCTATGTAGAATTTTGATAGGCCAGAATCATGATACAAAGAAACAGAGATGTCCATTAAGCCAGGACATCCATTTTATAAGTCTTCTATTCTTTATAGCACTACATTTTATTGCTAACTTATTGAGCTAAAAACGATTTTATTGCTCCACCCCTATCCGAGATAAAGTGGATAATCTGGCTTAAGACTTAAGACAGGTCATCCACACATATCTCTAGAACCAATGAAGATGCAAACATTTACCAAACGTCATATTTTATTGCTAATTTATTGCTGACGATATAGACAAATTGCAATTTCTCAAAATCACCCTTTCAGCCTCTAGCAGATTTCTCACCCTCCCCCAAAATCTCGGTAGACATTTTTTTTGTAAACCAAAGCATGAATAATTTATTGCTAACTTATTGCTGAACTTCTATGCCAAAAACGATTTTATTGCTCCACCTCTTTAAGAAATAAAGGGGATAATATGGCTTAATATTGTACTTAAGGCAGGTCATCCACACCTACATTTCCGGAACAAATGAAGAAGCAAACATTTACCAAACGTCATTTTTATTGCTAATATACTGCTGACGATATACACAAATTGCGACTTGCCAAAATCACCCCTTCAACCCCTAACAGATTTCTCAGATGTACATTAAACATTGTAAAAATTCGAAAGTGAGGTTTACGGAAATTTTAAAAAATTTCGTTTCAATTCTAAACGTTACAACTAATATAAAACAAAGATTCTAAACATTTTCTTATACGCATAAATTACCGGTACGGCCTCAAAACTCCTTTTGAGAAGTTTAAGGAAAGCCTTAAATAAGTTCTAGAAGCTCTTTTATCATAATCTCAAACATACAAAAGTTGCTGAAGAAAAACTGAATTTTCTTAAGAATTTTTGAACAGCAGCAGAATGGGTTTAAAATTTACGCCTATTACGCTATAATATCGGTTTTACGATTCTTCTATCGGAATTATATCATAATTTGTTGCTAATTAGACGATATTCCACTGTGTTCAAGAGATACAGGGGTGATCATTCTAGCGAAATATTACGCTGGTATATCCATTGTTTCCATCCCCCAAATCGTATCGATATCCCATTGCGTTCAGGAGAGGTAGGGGTGGGTATTCTAGCATAATATGACGGATATCCACGGCACGGGCAACAAAATTAATTTTGACGTCACAAATTAGCAACAAACTATGGGAAAGTTCCGATACAGAAACTATAAAATGGGTATTCTAGAGTGGATTTATTGAAATTTCAAACGTTTCCTTCTTATTTCTAAACGATAGTAGACTACAAGGATGTAGAAGGACGATTTCAGAGATTCCTTTGAAACCTACAACAACCAAAATTGGCGTTAACCAAAAATGAGGCGTTAAATGTAAGTAACAACTTAGAGTCAAATTCATGAAGCCCACTCACCCTACACTCAATTATTAAGTAAAACTCTTGCTACACTCAATATGGAATTCAAAAACTTCACTCAAACGCGATGTCACTTAAACTGAGTAATCGTATCTAATGTAACCAAAGTTATAGTTTATGCGCACACTGAAAGGGTAATTAGTGCACAAAACATCTGATTGAAATATGTGATTAAAATAATGACGTATGCATTTTAGAAAGGGGGTGGTAACCCATGACAAATGAACCTATGCAAATCGTTTCCTTATCGAAATTACCGAATTATCGAAATTCAAACAGCTGGTTCTCTATGGAAACAAAATTTACTATACAGGCATATATTTACTATAGGCTGTGTGCAACAGTAAACTTTGAAATATATAGTTTACTTGTGGAACAAAAAATACATAATCAGTTGTGCACGACAGACCCTATCAATTAATTACTGACAGATTTTTAAATACCAATTACAGCTAAAGTGACCAATTGTATGTCGTATTGTAGAAATTTGCGAATAAGTAATCAAAAAAATCATTAAATATACTGATAATCAGTGTCAAAAATAAATATATGCATTGTGTATCTAAAAATAGTAACGTTACTAAATACAGACAAATAATTCCAAAGTGGAAGGTTGAACATAATTTGTGAAAATTCTAATGACGCTTATAGTTTAATAATTTAATATTTGGTACATAGCACGGAAGCTCCTTAAATTTAAAACCTGAAGTAAAACCTATTAGTTAACAATGTATATGTAAATTTTAGAATCCATCACAAATCACAAACTATTTACACATCACCGCATTATTAACATAAAATAATACAAATGACACCGAATAAGGAGTAAAAATGCTTGTACAATCAATTATTTTAATTCATTTCTATTTCTATCATATTCGAAGGGTACAACTCAGATACTCGCGAAAAGAGACTTACTAATATGGTCTTTACGTGCTGCTGTATTTTCTCTTACTCTCTCTGACAGATTTCAGATGTCCAAGGTGGATTATACACGGTATACGTAAAATGTGGCTTCGTTGTGCATAGTTTAGTTTCTAGCTTGTAAAGTTTTGGCACCTTGACAAATAATTATTAATTGACGCATCTACCTCAGGTCGTGTAAATATTTATAAAAAAAATGTATATTTTCGCTTCGAACTATAAAAAACCAAAATAGATTGGCAACGTTTTAACAAAATTAACGAGTCAGACACCTATCAAGTTCTAGAGACTCTATTCACTTGCGCAAATTTTATAGGGCTGAAACGTTCGAGACAAGGATTAAAATGGACAATTCTACAGGGGCTAATACCCTTTGTAAGGGCCACTCTACGGTGATCTGCGTCAAATTTTGATTCTAAATCGGAAATTCTTTATTGATCTACACCTCTTAGTATTTGTGTAACAGAAGTCAAAGTCTCAATTTTGACAAAACCACTACCACAAACGACATAAAACTTGTGTAACCATGGTAGGCAATATGAATGAACTTTTTCATTTTTACACCAACTTTTTTCTGGAATATAAGGAACTGTGAAGAACCATGGAATTGTTAAAAATATTGGCGATGGCGAAAATAATGGATAGTTCGACACACACGACCCCTATAGTACAGTAAGCAGGAACATACAAGAAACGGGACAAAGCGGCAGGAGGCAAATGGAACTAGCGGCAAAAGATATGTACACAACACACAAGAACAATACTATAATCTCTAATAATGTCTAATAATATTTACTAATTCAATTTTCTCTAGACCAATATAAGTATAGAAATCAAAGCAAATTAACCTAATTTTCAAATAAAATCATAATTTTATGTTCGAAAGTAAAACAAGCATACCTTAAAATTCCTCCCATAACTAAATTAGTAAATTTTTATATTTTCCCCATGACTTCTCATACAAGTTAAAAAAAATTAACCCAATTTTCGATTTATCCTTAATTAAGAAACCCCTTATCTAAATAAAAACAAAATCTTATAGCTTTTTCAGCCAATAAAATATTTATTCTTGTATTAATCTTGTATCCCGCATTTTCTAGTTTTCGGGCCAAGGCGGCGAAACTACAAACGGGACAACCCACAAACAAATAGCAAGACTACAGGACAAGGCGGCAAACAGCAGATGGAAGGCAGAAAAAGGCAACACCACAGGACCAAGCAGAAAAAAAAAAACAGAACAACAGGTATAGAAAGCAAGAAGGGATGAGATCGGTCGGCAGGTCCTCATCCTCCAGGCTCAAAGCATCAACAGATTTGAACTAAACCCCCATCGACAGCTACTACTGCTGCTGCTGGTGCTGGTACTGGTGTTGGTGCTGTTGCTAGTGCTACTGCTGCTATGGCTACTACTACTGCTACTGCTTCTGCCACTGCTGCTGCTATTGGTGGTGGTGCTGCTGCTATTGCTGCTGATGCGGATGCTACTGCTACTTCTGCTGCAGCTGCTACTGCTGATGCTATGGCTACTACTACTGCTACTGCTTCTGCCACTGCTGCTGATGCGGCTGCTACTGCTACTGCCGCTGCTGACACTGCTGATGCTATGGCTACTACTACTGCTACTGCTGATAATAGTACTACTGCTACTACTACTTATAATGCCGCTGCTGTTGCTGCTGCTACCACTGCCACTAGGCTGGGGAATGGAGACTTAAGTGTCCCAGAATCAGGCAGCAGCCGACACAGCGAACAGACAATGAACCCATCTCTGCCTAAGGACGAGAGGCTTCACCTCTCTTTATAAAAGAAAGAAGTAAAGCGAGGAGACATCTCAATACAAAACACGAGAGGATTCACTTCACGACAATGCAAAGTGGCTTCACCACACATCAACTCCATCTTGAAAATAGTAGTAACAGAAGAAGAAGTAATCATAGAGTAGTTGGTCGGGGTGCAATTATCCTCTTCTTCTGCTACGGCAGGGTGAAGGGCCTCGAAAGACGACTCTCACCGACATGCACGAAGGCAAAATGTAAAGGCTACTGGGAGTGAATGCGAAAATGCCTAGGATTCTCTGGGAAATCCACAAAGAGCGCAAATGATTGGTTACGAAGGGAAAAAAAAAGGTGGGGGCAAAGACGCTGGGGCGGGAATAAAGCCAACGATCTGTCCCAATATCGATTCGACACGAGAGCGGAATTGGAGGAGGGCCAACGGCGGCCACCACAGAGAAGAAGAAGAGTCACAACCGAGCCATAATATCACCATCATTCCGGTAGGAATGACCAGTCACAGTAGGAACAATAGCGCCAGTATAGGGAATTTAAAAAATTCATAACTCCCTTTAGAGCGATTTGTTAGATGTGCCGCCTCCATCAATTTGTATACCATATCGTGTACTTTGTATTATACCTGTGTAAGGCTCAATCAAAACCGTCAGAAGTATTTTCGAGGGTTTGTTTAGGGAATCTGTTGTCGTTCATTATATAGATGTGGATTTTCCATTCTTTTTCATTTTGTTTAATCACGTCACCTATTGAATATATTCACTTCTTCTTCACTTCTCTGTCTCTTAAAGTGCAACCCTTGATTCGTCGTAGGAACTTCATTTCTGTGGTTTGTAACCTTGGCGTATTGTCCAACATTTATAGTCATACAGTAGAACAGGCCTTAGCATTATTTTACAGAATTTCAGTGTTGTTTCGGGTCTGATTTTACACCTCAATGATCTATACACTGTTCCGCATATGTACTGGTATTTGTGAAGTTTATTTGTGATATTGTCGCAGCTGTAGCTCACATCACATTCCAAGTAGTTAAAATGTGACACCTGTTCCAGCATAATAAGCTAAGGGAGTTATGACGAAAATAAGGTGGATTTGTAATTTTTTCATGGAAAAAGCAAACAATGCTACCCTTGGTATTACTACCCTAATTGAAATTAAACGTAATCTATTTATGATTCATTTTATTTAAGCATGGGATCCAGAAATTTGAATGCTTGATTTTGAAAAACAAATTATGGTTACAGTTGAAAAAGCATTTTGCACATTTCTAAAGAACGTCCTTTTTTCAAAATAACTAAAAAAACTACCCAAGATACGTAAAAATTGCTAGATGAAAAAAATTGGGATTTTTTTACTGAAAATGTTATTTTTTATTGTCGTAACTTAAAAATTAATCGAGATATGGCCTCTCAACGTTTGCATTAGTTTGTGACAGGTACCGTTTTAGAGAACTGTAAACGTTGCTCTTTTAAAAATTAAGGACTTAAGAAATCTGAAGACTTTATAAGCTCGTAGGTCATAAAAGTTTCCACAAAATGGTTTTTTGATCGACTGCCTAGATTCAAAATTAAGCAAGAGATGGGCAAATAAATCAAACATTTTTTTTTTTAAAATTTGAGAACAGGTAGATTTTGGAGTGTGCGTATATATATATATAGAACTTACATTATAATATTCCTTTCTAATTTTCCAAATTTTCATAACCTTCCCCTAATCTAATTCCCCATGAGGTTACATTCTGAGGGATGAAAATTTGCAAATAAATTACTATTTAGGTTGTACAGGATAAAAGGTACCGATTTAATATAAATGATGCATCAAATTGTGTAAATATGCCCGTAAATGGTTTTTTCGTAATAAGGGATGATTTTTAAGGGTTGAGAACTATTTGAGTTGAACAGGATAAAAGGATACCAATTTAATATAAACGAAATATGACAGTCACTATATGTAATTGTATTTTGTCCAATTTTATCATAATAGAGGGTGGTTTATAAGGGGCAAAATAAATGAAATAAGTGCTGACAAATCATAGTGTCCTAAAGCATCAAACAACCTTTATTTAGACCCTTTCTTGATTTTGAAATGCAGGGTAAGTAAAGCTTAATTTCAAAATTTCATGAAAATCGATGCTTGTTGATGGAATTCTGAAGTAATTCCATATTTTTATCGAGGTATACTGGACTAAATGAACTTACCTCTGAATATACTGTAAGTTCTAACATACGCTTGCATATAAGATTGTGCGCGCGCCCCCTTAGTTCATTTGCCCGTTAACAACACCGATGGGGGTTGGTTGTATATACAGGAAACGTCTCCAATTTCTCAAAAAATGACCCGATTTTATGATTATTTCATTAACCAGTGCTTAGAAAATGAAAGAATAACGAAGAAAATGTTAAACTTTCATTAGCAAAGAAATCGCGCCCTAAAAGGGTGGAATTATTGCTTAATAATTGCTCGATAAATTAAACCTTCTAATATTCACCGACTTGTACTGTTCTCATGAAAGCCAAGTATTTCGATCACATTCAAGTTTAAATTTAGAAGCAAAAATACGAATCAAAACGTATTTCACTTCGCCAACGAATTTCTCTTAAACTTTATAAACATTTAAAACTTCAAAAGATATAAGAAAATGTTTAGAAACTGGCATTTATTCAAAAACTGGAGTAAATATGTAGTTACCAAATTTTTTGTTTAGACGGATTTTTCCCGTCCAGTTGAGTTTACAATTACAATAATTTGTTTTTTATTTTGACGTCTAGCTTTTTTAAAGTCTAATTATAGTCGTAATTACACTAAGTCCGAAGTTTCTTATTACGACTTTATATATTTGTGGTTATAATATCAACTATAAGTTTTTTTAATTTTTGATTTCTAGATTGCGCAACTCGATCGATTTAAAATAAGTGCACAAACAGGCAGAGCATAAACTGGCCGTATTCGTAGTGTGGCCTAACCCTAACACTTTAGGCCGTTGGGAGAAAAGATCGATTTTGTGATCTCATCGTAGTACAGGTTTTCTCGACGGTTTTAGTTAGTTTTCATGATACTGAACAGAGTGGTATTACTTTACAATTTGTCATAAACATTGTTTTTAAAATCGAAAGAATTTTGTGTATTTGAAAACCTCGTAAACTGTACACTACGTAATTACACCTAATACAGAAGTTGTAGCAAATTGGTCGGTTTTCAAGATGAATTTTAGTTTCCGAGAAAATTGTAAAAAATAAAAAATGTATTAACGTTAATACAACATTAATACCTTTTAGGGTAAATCAGTGAGATAATGCATAACAAAACTGCTTGACGACAAAATTCTCAAGAAGAAAAAGAAGTGAAATTTAAATTTATAATGAAAGATACAATACTACAAGCAGTACTAAACATACTAATAAATTTCTATTTCTGTCCAATACATAAATTTTTTGGTGCTCTTAGAATAATCTTTAAAGCGTATTTCGAAAGTGCTTATCGAGTACTACAGTCGCTTATTTATCAAAACTTGAATTGTTCTAACAATTATCGAAAATTGTTAAAATATTATTTATTTTCAAATGCAAATTTTTGCAAGAAAAAAATTTTTGTGTTGAAAGACAATATCAAATTTGAACTTTAGATTGTTTAAAAAACAAAATTTGGCGTAGTATAATTCGGAGCAATGAGAGTATTATTTTAGTATGAAAGCCTAAAAATAGTAACTATTACATTGAACCCGGTGAACTTCTAAACTAGAATCAATCCACTAATATTCAGATTTCTACTAACTATATACAGGGTATAGTAAAACTACACGGACCAATAAAACTCATGTAAATAAAAAAAGTTCTCAATGAATTGCCCAAAATTGGCTTAAGAATTAAATTTATGGTGAATGGACTGCTAATGCTGGAGAATTTTTTGTGTTCTTGAATAGCAAACTGGAAACGTATTTGTGGGGGGAATTTGTCAAATAACAGCCAATCGGTAGAACAAATTCTGAAAGAATGGATCAAAATCCGGACAAAAATTTCGCTGAAACAGTTTAGGTATGATGTATCAAAACAGAAACGTGAGATTTTTCAATAAATTAAAGCTTTCGTGCATTGTTCGCAAGGCACGACAATGGTAGAGGACTTAAAGGAACCGAATAAATATCTTTTCAGCAAAATAAGCAACTTTATATTAGATATTATATATAGCTTTGTTATATGGTTAGAACTGGACGGAATTATTTTGGTAGATTTCTAAGAAGCTTAGGAGTCTTACGACTGAGCTCATGAAACGAAGAAAATAACGTTTGAGTTTTAGCTCAAATGTAACCTTCACCTCAAAAACATTGTATTTTTAATTTACAGTGCGAGTGTTTAATTTGGAATAAATTCAGTAAATCAAAGACAGTTTTTTTGTAGGAAATATGCTCGGACAGGTCGATTAGTATTTTGAATTGCGCTCTTTTTTATGAAAGTATGTCTTCTACATGCTTCGCACTAATTTTCACACGATATTCCACAATAACACACATAAATTAACAAATTTCTATCGACATGTTCATTTTTATTACATTTTTCATTCATTTCACTTGGAACATCAAAATAGCAACACGTCTTTAACATTTCAATGGTAGTGGTTAACCGACCGAGGGGAATGCATTGCAACTCACTGCTTAACGTTCAGATTTACCTTTTTCAATTGTCTGATTCTTTTAAAATATTTTCGAAATTAATGATGGCTTTGGGGTATGCCATGACTTTCTTGAAATACAATACATTGTACTCATATATTTACAGCGAATAGCTCACTGTTTGCAAGAGAACGAATTAATGGCAACCCACTATACATATATGCGTATTGATGGCTCCACCCTGTTAGGTTAGGTAGTTCGGTTTTGTTTGTTTTTATAGAAACGTTATAGAATATCAATTCCTGTGCAGAATCCTCCTGAAAGCACTGTAACGTTAGGTAGTTTGGTTTTGTTTGTTTTATAGAAACGTTACAGAGTACCAATTCCTGTGCAGAATCCTCCCGAAAGTAGTGTTAGGTTAGGTAGTTTTGGTTTTGTTTTATAGAAACGTTATAGATGTACCAGTTCCTGCGCAGAATCTTCCCGAAAGTAGTGTTAGGTTAGGTAGTTTGGTTTTGTTTGTATTTATAGAAACACTATAAAGAATTCGTAGTTTCTCCCTTGTTCCCCACCAGACACACTAAATTCTTCGATATTATATACTTAGAATAGTGAGATTACGTTGTTGTTTTGTGCATTTCCAATAGAATCGACGTCTTATTAAACTTATACTACTTTCATTATATCATACACCCCATTTCTCACACCCACGAGGCTACCGATAAGAAAAGATTTGCATATTTTGCGAATAATTCTGTTAAATTCTATTTAATCACTCGTAACATTTCTTACACTTATGCAACATCCGTGACGACGGTCGTTTAGCCACTAACACATCTCGGCTCAGCACACTGGCGTTTAAAATTTCACAATGGCGAAGGCGCGAAAACAACGCCGTTTATAATCGTTTTTTCACTTATTTCTCCATATTCTTTTCATAAAATTTGAATGCAGGCGTAAAGTGGAATATTCAGACTTTATTATTATCGTTTAACCCATGAGAATAACATACGAGAACATTTAAAAATTTCAGTGTGAAAACGGTAAACATTTTTCTCATTGAACATTGATTTAAAAAAATGGCACTTTTATAGCAAAAGAGGACTGTATTAGAGTGCTGGGAAAAATAATTTTAACTTTAGGAAACCAGTATTTTTTGAGAAAAAAAAATAAAATGTGAGAAATTTCGCAACATATGGCGGTTTTCAAAGGGAAATTTTTTGGAAATCAAAGGGAAATGGGTTAAAGGATAATAACAAAGTTCGATTATTGTACTTTACCTCGATAGTCAAATTTCGAAAAAAGAATATGGAGAAATAAGTGAAAAACCGATTATAAACGGCGCGGTTTTCGCGCCTTCGCCATTGTGAAATTTTAAACGCGGGTGTGCTTAGTCGAGGTGTGGTGGTGGGTAAACGACCGTCGTCACGGATGTTGCATATGTGTAATAAATGTTACGAATGATTAAATAAAATTTAACAGAATTATTCGTAAAATATGCAAATCCCTTCTTGTCGATAGCCTCGTGGGGGTTCTATAAAACAAACAAAACCAAACTACCTAACGTAACAGTGCTTTCGTATGGATGCTGCACAGGAACTGGTACTCTATAATGTTTCTATAAAAGTAAACAAAAGCAAACTACCTAACCTAATGTTTTAAATGATACAAGAAGGCTGTAGCCATCAATACACATTACATGTATGGTGGGTTGCATTTGATTCATTCTCTTGAAAATAATGAGCTAATCACTGTAAATATATGCGTACAATGTATCTCAAAAAAGCCATGGCATACCCCAAAGCCATCATTAATTTTAAAAGAATCAAATGATAGAAAAGGGTAAATCTGAACGTTAAGCAGTGAGTTGCAATGCGTTCCCTTCGGTCGATTAACAATTACCATTCAAGTGTCAATCTGGTGTTGCTGTTTTGATGTTCCATGTTAAATGAATGAAAAATCTAATGAAAATGGACATGTCCATAGAAATTTGTTAATTTATATGTGTTATATCGTGTGAAAATTAGTTTGACACGCGTAGAAAACATTCCACGGATGTAGCAAGAAGAGAAATTGGTGTCCTCTCGTACTTGGCCATATCGATCAGAAGTCGACGAAAAAGCGGTTCGTGGAAAAGTGAGGTTAGATGTAGAATAATTTTTTTCTCAAATAATAAAAGAAAAGACGAAAATTGAATGCGCACATCGTTTTCTACGGTTTTTTTATTGATCAGTGGTAATTTTTTAATTTTCACGCTGTTAACATCTTATGGAAAATCGCATTTTCAAAAGGCTATAACTGTTGAACGGATCATTTCCTAAAATTATAATTGACGTTTTCGAACTAGTTATTTCATGTACTTTCTAGTCATCGATAGCTTTTATCAAAATTGAATGTTCAATAAGGTAAAGGTGTGCCGAAAAACGTTTACCCAAGAATGCGAGAAATAATATCTTATTTGCGTCTAAAAAGCGCTCTTGATCCTTTTTCGCTTGAGAATGGCCATACCTGAATCGGCCGGTCGGGTGGTGGATCGGTCCCGGGAACCGTCGCGTCGCCTGCGACGCGATGTACGCCGCGAGCGGCGGCAGCGTCTTGGCGTTCGTCGGGCTGCTCGCGAACTTGACCGTGATCGGCTCCGTCGCCCCCTTGGGGATCGTCCCGTTCAGCTCCTGGATCGCCCTCTCGGCCTCGAGCCTCGTGTCGAACCTTATGAAACCGACGCCCTTCGAGGAGCCGGAGAGCGGCTCGGCCCCGACCGTCACGTACTGCCTGAGCGAGACGTTGTCGCAGAGCAGCCTCGACGTTATGATGCGGCCGTAGGGGCCGAACAGCGCCTCGAGGTCTTGCTGCGTCATGGTCTTCGGCAGGCCGGAGACGTACAGGTTCGCGCCCTTTATGGACTCCGAGCTCGGCCTCGCGTACGACACCTTTATGATCTTGTTCTGCAGCCGGAGGCCGTTCAGCGCGTTGATCGCCTTGACGGCGTCGTCCGACTTGTGGTAGTTGACGAAGCCGTAGCCGAGCGACTGGCCCGTCACCTTGTCCCTTATCAGCTTGCAGCTCTCGATCTCGCCGACGCTCGAGAACAGCGACCTGATCTCCTCTTGGGTCATCGTCTGCGGCAGGTAGTTCACTATCAGGTTGGTCTTGGACTCGTCGTCCTGCTCCTGGTCGAGGCCGTTGCCGCCGCCGTTGTGATGCTGGGGCGACTCGAGGCCGTTCGGCATCATCATAGCTGCTCCTTTGGGTGGGCGGGTGTGAGAGTGTGTGTGTGTGTGTGTGTGAGTGCGTGTGACCGACTTACTGGGATTCAGATTTCGGGGCGAGAGTCGCGATGAGCGCCCCCAGACCGACCGACCGAAGTTCCTGCTTTGGCTTTCGTTGGTTGGCGGAGCGAGTACGGTCGAGCCGAAACGGATTCGCGAGCTGTGACTTCTTTCTTAGCTAGCACGACGGGCCATGACACACGAGAGGTACGCGCACCCGTTTCAAGAGAGAAAAGAACAAAACAACAAACGGTGCGTTTCTCTATCGGAAGCGAAAACTAAAAACAACACAATTAATAACGCAAAATAAACAAAAAGAAAACAGATCCGCTTGAATAGCGCGTTCTTATTCGAACGACTGCAGACTATGACTAATGACAGGAGGACTACTGAAACGATGGGGGAGAAGACTGCACGCGCTACCGATCCATATGGGGCTTGAGCACATGCGTACACACTAGCGCGTAACAATCGTCCGGTCGACTCCGGTCTATTTTTACTCTCCCGGCCAGGCGATCGTAGCGACGGCGGCGCGGCCGTCGCGACGGGAAAGGGGAGAAAATCGATCGAGGTGGCGACGACGCCGACGCCGACCGACGTTGCGAGCGCCGGCGTTGCCGGACGCGATCACAATCCGGGACGATCGGACGGCCGACGGGCTGATCGCGCGCGCACCCTAGTTTCAGGGCTAATCGTACTGGGTGTTGCGAAATAGGTTATCAGGAAAAATTGGCGATCGTATAACTTTCTCACAAGGGGGAAGTGCTCTGTATAAGTTTACAAACTCTTAAGAAATTCTCAAGAGTAGACCAACGGCCCTTTGGGACGGTTTTTGAAAAAACCGCTTGGCGCACCTTTACCTTGTTGAACATGAAATTTTGATAAAAGCTATTGATGACTAAAAAGTACATGAAATAACATCAATTATAAATTGAGGAAATGATCCGTTCAAAAGTTATAGCCTTTTGAAAATGCGATTTTCCTTAAGATTTAACAGCGTGAAAATTAAAAACTCACCAAAAAATCACCACTGATCAATAAAAAAACCGTAGAAAACGATGTGCGCATTCAATTTTCGTCTTTTCTTTTATTATTTGAGAAAAAAATTATTCTACATCTAACCTCATTTTTCCGCGAACCGCTTTTTCATTGACTTCTAACCGATATGGCCAAGTACGAGAGGACACCAATTTCTCTTTTTGCTATATCTCTGGATTGTCTTCTACACGTGTCTCACTAATTTTCACACGATATTTCACAATAACTCATATAAATTAACAAATTTTTATGGATATGTCCATTTTCATCGGATTTTCCATACATTTAACACGAAACATCAAAAAAAATAGAAAGTATTTTCAAAAATTATACCTAGTTAGATTCAGACCGCTAACTGATGCTTCTGCCTGACTTAACTTTCTCTTGTACACTTGGTACTCTTTGCTTCTTTGAACATCTGATTTTTGTAGCCATCTAATGAAATAGATATTTTATAAAACACACACCCACAAGTACATACCGGGTGTCCCATCGAAAACGCACGGGAAGGCATAACTGCCAGAAAAAGATCATGTCGGAAAAACCTGAAACACGTCAAATTCTTTTGTTTTTTCTTTTCTTCTGTTCTTGTTGATTTAGAAATATTGTGGACTCGTTGACGGTTTTTAGTACAGTCACTAGCTATACAACAATGTTTGGTTCCAATGTGATAGTGACAGAAGGGCATATTTTACTTCAAATATGGCAGCTTAAATAGTTATTTTTCATTTTTCCCCAAAAACGACATTTGGCATGTCTGCTTATTGTAGCATTTGTGGATGTTTTTCTGTGAATGTTTAACATTGTTTAAGATACCTGCAGATCCTGAGAGAAAATAGAAATGGTTTGCTTTAATTTCACGACCATACGAGCATTATGAACCAAGGATTTGTGAAGTATACATAAATATTTTTAATTTGAAATAATTAATTGATTGTGCAAAGTTGTTATAAACAATGGACTACAACAAACGTGGGTTAAACAATTTATAAAATTCAACATTTCCAATTTGAATTTACCCGCCCAAATTTCTACTCCAAATATGGCAGACGTTGTGGTACAGTGTATACTATATGGAAGTACAAAATATATAAAAAGTATGTTGTATGTTTTGTCAGGTAGGTATCTAATGAAATAATTTAAAAATCACAAGAATATTCTAACTACAGTTATTTCTAATTATTATATTTAAATAAAAATAAAGAGTACAATTGATCATTTACCTTAAAATGTGCAAAACTGCAAGTCTTACATTTTTCTGAATGATTTACAGTATCAATTCTTTTTTTTATTGTCTCATATCAAGTCTCATTTTTTATTGGCACTGCTTGATTCATGCATGATTTTAACGGCTAATGTAACTGCACTGATTTAAAAATAGCGTCACATATACATCACAATAACTAATTTTTTTATTATAAATACTTTTTTACAGATACATATCAATATTAGATATGTACGATCAACATTGTTAACACGTGTGTTGTATTGTCTGCATCATAAACTGCATGGTCCACTTATTTCAGGTTGAGAGATGAGAGGGAGAGAGAAAGAGACAGAGAGATAGGAAGAGGAAAAGAGAGAAAATAGATATTACATATGGGACGCGTGAGCGGTGCACTTGCATAAACTTTGCGTATAACGTATAACTGTATTACATGGTGTTGAGAAGTATGCACATAAGAGAGGAGAATGAGCTACGGTGCGTGATGAGAAAGAGAGAAAGTTAGATAGAGAGAGAGAGAGAGAGAAATGGGACTCGCTCCTCTCCATCCTACTTATGATCGTTGCTTTTCTCGCCTCGGTCGATTTTAATATTTAACACCTCTTGACGAAATGCGTGCGATAGAAACCTAGCTACCAAAAATTCTCGAAATGTCCTTTATGGGGGTATTAGAAAAGTATGTTTCAGACAAAAGTTACAGGTATTAAACAGCTAAGTCAAATTACGAAATCTTAAACAAATCGCTAAGGCCGTGTTTAAGAAAATTAAGAAAAATTAAAAATGCTCAAGAGTAAAGTGCCATTTAGGACGTGTTTAAAAAAAATGTTTGAAATAAAAGGTATAGGCATTTGACGTAGTAGTCCAGATTCATACATTAGTAACAATAATTGAAACCGTTTTGAAGAAATTTGAGAAAACCTGAAAAATTACAAAAGATAAAGGATCCTTCAGGGAAGATCAGTCAAGATAATAATTACCCTATTTTAAGGGTTAAATTACAATGTATAGTAAACACAACATAAAGAAAAACGGACAAGTTTTCAAGATCACATAAAAATGACAAGAGTAAAATGCCCCTTACGGATTGTAATCAAAATCGCAAAAATTTTTCAGAGGTTTTCAAGGGACCAATCTCAAACACAAAGTTTCAGCATTTCATTAGTTTCGATTTTTGAGAAAAAATCGATCCCAAATGTACACACGCGCACTCGGACATATTTTTCCAAAAACGTATTTTTCGGACCTCAGTGCGTCCAGAAACCGGTGAAAATTGACCGGAAAATATTACCTTTTCATTATCACATGAGAAAGTAAAAATAGTTATCAAAAATAATAGTGAGTTTCTGATAAAACTCTTTCTAAATAAAATCAGATCTCAATTTAAAATTAACATAAAATTGACAATTATCACTAAATCACAAATCACTAAAATCGTTTTAAAAAGAAAACAAGAAAATTCTCAAAACTGAAGTGCCCTTTATGGCAGTTTTAAAAAATATTTTAAATAACAGTATACAATATATAAGTGAAGTTGCGAAGCTTCCGATAAAGCACTGAAGCTGTTTTGAAAAAAAAAATTAAAAACTGCCCTTTATCAGCGGTCATGTTGGTAGTTTACACACTAACCATACGTGCATTATGAAAATAACACATCTCTGCTTAGCTTAGCTGCCAAAAAATTTAAATACCATTGAAGTTGGAAAACGCAACTGATTTAAACCATTTTTTCTGTTAATTTCCCATACTATTAGAGTGAATTTTAAGTATCAACGTTTAACTGATTAATCAGAGTTCCTTATGCTCTGTAAGTTTTCAAAAATAATTCAGGGATAGATTGAAAACTTTCGAGTTAAAAATTTTGGAGAATTTCTTGGGAAAATTCATCGTTTATTAGTAAGTTAAATATTCCAACGCTGACTCTTGTTCCACGCTGTATCATCGGAAGTGGTATCATTCGTCAGAAGGTATCTTGTAAATTTAGTGCCTGAAATGCGGCATCCCTAGGTCGGCAACGTCGCTTCCGCCGCGTCGCGCCCCGCCCGTTCCATTATTCCTCCCGCGCACTCCGGAAATCTTCTTTGCACTCACCGAGGAATAATTATTCCCTTCCTTCTCTTTCCAGCTACCCCCTTTTTTCTTCCTTTATTGATCGTGAATGATTTCTTCGCGACTGAGCTGCTGAGGCCGGTCTGTGAGCTATATTCGAGGGGAGCAACGAGCCTGCTATATTTGGCAGGTAGCTGCGGCTACCTAGACCTGTTCTGCCAGTAGGGTACATATTAATGAGTTGAGCCAAAAGTTGCAAAGCTCGGTAATGCTGCCGGCTTCCTTCCCAGTGCGCCGACTTTTATTACGTCATTACCTTGCCTGCTTAATCCCTGTAATAGAAATTGATTTTAATTTTTAAATTAACACCTTTTGAGGTACTTTGACTTTTTTTTAAACTTTTTTAGCTCGAAAATATCTTCAACTTTTTTTAATAGAATTTGAAAATATTTTTCACATTAACTATAATAGCTGTGACCCGCCACGGCTTCGCTCGCTCACTTATCAAATCCATCGCAAATTTTCTTCTCTACTTTCGATGCTTCCTCTAGTCTGAAGAGTTTTTTCTTTTCGCTTTTGATTTTACTTCACATATGTGTTACTTTTTTGAACGCATGATATTTTTAACTGACTGTGTCAAATAAGTTGACTATTTAAAGTTGTAGCATTGCCACGAGATGACGTTTGTCATTCACCTATCAAACAAATGCACATATCCGGCGGCAAACGAAGAGTGCTGAATTTTACTGAGAACCGATTCCTGGGCTGAAATAACACGTATGCTGAATGCTCACTAATGCTGAATGTTCATTAAAGCATGGCGTACAACGAATGTGCGTTAAGTAGCGGATGGAGGAAGATGAAAAGTGAATTTCCAGCGCCTTAAAACTTTAATATATTGGCTAAGGAAGAAAACTCTGAGAGAAAAGTCCTAGTCCTTTAAAAAGAGAAGTTGAGTATTTGACGGGCAATCAACTCTGGTAAAAATATAAAATTGCTTGAAGTACCCAAAAATGCTTCGGAGTAAAGACTGATTTAAAGACGACGGCAAAAGCAATGAAAGGTTAAACTAGTAAGAATTGATAATATAGTAAAATGTGCTATAGAGGGGTCAGCTCACAAAGAAGTAGAATTGGAAAAAATTAATTGAATGACACACAATATATAAGAGACCATATAATGATATTGTAGCGCTTTTTCTTTCACAAAGGCATTACTCTTCCTAAACTACAACAGTCTTTACACACAGAGATTTAGTTCTACATTGACGTCAGTATTCACATTTCACAATTACATAAAAATAACTTGTTTTTCCATAACAACGGCTTATACGGGGCATTCGCTACACTATCCCTCCCCGTCTTCAGGGTCGCCCTCGACCCTCAGACGATCTACTTCCACAGCAGTCCATATCAGCGAATGACTACCATATCAGCGAACTGCTACTGCTACGGCTACTGCTACAGCTACTGCTACTGCAACTGCTACTGCTACGGCTACGGCGACTGCTACGGTTACGGCTACTGCTACTGCTGCTACTACTGCTACTGCTACGGCTAATGCTTCGGCTACCGCTTCGGTTACTGCTACTGCTACAGCTACGGCTACTGCTACTGCTGCTACTGCTGCTACTGCTACGGTTACGGCTACTACTACTGCTATTGCTACAGCTACGGCTACTGCTACTGCTGCTACTGCTACGGCTACGGCTTTTGCTACTGCTACGGCTACTGCTACTGCTACTGCTACCATGCACACCGCTTCCCGCTCTCCCCTTCTTCAGAGATTCCGCCTGATCCTTGCCAAATCCATTTGATTAACTCCATTGAGCGGGTTGGACTGCAAATCCTGTACAAAAATTCGTCAGCAGCAAATCGAAACCAAGCAGGTCAATCCTCTTTCTGACCATGAAAGACACTAGGGATGACCAATCCCATCCAATGCTCCAGGTAGAAGAGGGACCTGTCTCTTGAAATCCTCCGCCGCTCCTGCAGTTACTGAAATCCCCAGCAACTGCTTCATGGTTCCAGACGCACAACCCAGTGGTCAACCATCACCAATTCTTGTACTAAAGATGAACAGCGCTCGTCTCCCAATATGAGTTACAAATGTGAGTGTAGACTGTGAATGTGACTATTCTAGAAAAAAGAGGTATACATGTAATAGTATAAAAAGCATTGTAGAAATTCTTTTGGAACCTTAACCACAAAATATTCCTCAAAATCAAATCTATTTATTTTTAACGCACAAAGAAGTTACATTTCAATTAATTTTATTTTAATTATAAAAGCTACAAAGGATTTCGAATAAAAATTACTGATTTTTCTACAACGTAAATCCGCCAAAATAGTAACATTTAATTTAACAAATTTTAACAATTTAACAAATAGTAAAAATGTTGACAACTCAGAAAATACGAATTATTTTGTAAAATTCCTGAAAGTCGGCCAAAATGTTTCTGTTCCCAAAAGGAAAGACTGGAAGCATAGTTGCCTCATTTTATGGTACGTTAAATTATTGTGGAGAAAATCACTCCCTCTTATTTCTTCTGCATCGTTTAAAATCCATTAAAGTATACCCTCCTGTGTCCCCTGTTTCTCATGGTGTATTAAGTCTCTCATCCATCATTCAAATCATCTCATCAGCGGGCATGAAAGGGTATCTGGGGGGGCCAATGCGACCTTGGATGATAAGTTTCCTTTTCATTTAGATAAGTAAACATAGGCAACTTTGAACATTTGTAGGAATACAGCCATTGAAAAAGAATCAAAATTATTTTAAACAATGCTATAAGAAACAGTTTTCATTGTTGATGTAGTTTTGTGACATACCCAGTAATTCATAGTTGAATTATATAGCATTATACAGCAAATAAATAAAATAACTATAATAAAATCAAATATGACGGTTGTGAGTGAATTATGAATGAGTCCAACCCTGGACATCACGTTTCAATGGAACATCCAACAAAATCAAAATCATAACAGAAAGTTTACATAGTTGACTCTATGACTAGCAGCAAATTGTAATGAAAGAACGAATGTTTATTCTAAACAAGGTTACAGTCTACAATTTGCATTTTCTATCAACTTACAAGCTTGTAATTTTTGCAGGTTTTTAAATATCCTCAGAACACAAGATATTATAGAGAGAGATGGAACATTTCAACTAAGACAGACGAGCTTGTAATGTCAGAAGTCCTCAAAATGTCGACAGAACTATTGTAGTGTGCCGTGCTGTCCTGTAAAGTGTAAAGTGCCGTGAACTGTCAGTGTCAAACTAACCATTAAAAGGTTGATTATATACGGTAAGATCGTACAAAGCGCTGTGACTAAAGGGTAAACAATCGCAGTGAAATGTGTGTTGTACAGAACGGTACGGCCTCCGGTAATCTCGTTTCGGTTGTACGTGAGACCGTCGGGATAGGTGCGTTTTAAAAAATGAGTGAAAAAGTGATGAAATCCCTATCAGGGGCGGGAGCTCCTACTCCCAACAAAATGCGCCTTTACGCTACGTGGGTTGATAGGACACCCTCTAACTGCATACCAAGGTTAGTACTTGTATTTTATATTTTTAGTTCCATTTATCATATTCATTGCAACTTACTGACTTTAATCGTTTTATACTTCGCCGCTTTCCATTTTCTTTTATTGCATTTCCCGTGCCGTTTGTTTTTCGTTGTTGAACGGTGATTTATGACTAAAAACTTGAATAACGGCTTAAAGATATCACCACTGAAACGTGAATGTGAGTCAAACTTTTTGGCATTTATTTTTGTAACTAATGCACCCAGTTGTATTGACACAAAGTGCAATCATATAAATTCTCACAAATTATCCACCAAAGAAATGAATGTGGTTATATTTATGTACTATTCTTTCATCACCAGGCCATATCAACTGCTAGAACCATAGAAGTCAGTATAAATTAACAATGGATTCATGTGAATATAAGTATCAATAATAAAACTATAACATTCCCAATGGATAACAATACAGAATGTTCAGTTAAAGAAGACTGCGAAAGATTAGTCGTTTTGCAGCAATTCATTCTGCGCAATATTTAACCTGAATCCTTTAATTTCAAATAAATTGATGAAAATATAGACTTGTCGACATATCATCCAACATTTTAAGTTAATACCTTGGTACCAAAATGTCAAACTGCTGCCTGGGTCTATACAAAGTGCCTAACTTCAGTTTTTGAGTATTTCTTCAGCTCGGTAATAACATACCCCCAATATTTACTCAACACAAATTTTCCAGTTTCAAGAAAACCTATTTTATATAAATTATTATCATAACTTTCTCATTTCTCAGGTTGTGTTCTTTGACTCTCACGAGACTGGTGGTCCTCAAACCTCTCGGATCTGAACTAACTGCTATCTCGATAGCCGTTAAGATGCAGTCGAGCAAACGCACATTACGCTCCAATGAACTGATATTGCCCCAGAATGGATTGCTCGATACCCCATTGGATGTGACCTTCTGCTTGCAGTATCCGCATTTTTTGAAAAGGGAAGGCAACAAGCTGCACATATTATTGCAGAGGCGCAAACGATATAAGAATAGGACGATGTTGGGTTTCAAGACTCTCGCCGAGGGAGTTATAAGGATGGATCAGGTGAATCATTTCAATTATCTATATTTGTTGGATTAAATTTATGGAACTGTATTGTGATATCAGTGAGCAAATGTAAACAGTCGTTAAGGTGACATCAATTTATAATGTTTTTGAAGCTCTTAATTTTTGTTTGTTTTGATAACACATTTTTAGCTTCCACTTATTTAATTGGAGTGATTGTCACGAGTGCGAATATATTACAAAACAAAAAGGAACATTTGCCAATTGTTCAATTACTGAACAATAATTAGGTAATTTAAGGGACGTCCCAAGTATTTAAAGATATGCCACAACTATTTTCCACAAACGTATAAAACAACAACTCTCTGATCATTTTCCAAACTCCTTTACATGTGCATAAAAGGAGGTTGATCTAAAATCTAAAAATAATTACCATAAACCCTCCTTATTATTTAACAGGTAATGATACTGCCAGAACTTTTTTGGGGAGTAATACAGCTGATCCTAGGAATTTATTGGCAAAAGGAATTAGATTATATAATTGGATAAAGTATTTTATAAAAGACTCAAAAATCAAGGTGTAAAGAGTTTTGTTCCATGATTATATGTTTAATTTTCATCTTATTTTATTAATTGTTGTGGTCATTGAGTTGAGACATACTTGTATATGTTACTATGCAGTGTGTAATAATCCAGGATGTTTTTCTTAGTTATTTTCATCAGCATATTCCCAAAGGTTACATTCATTAGAAGTTTCTCTTTTGTTTTGAAATGAAACATTTAAATGAAATAGCCCTTTGTAAGGGGAGCTGTACAGGATATCCTAATTAAGTTGCATCATATCATAGGATCTCGTTTAGCACATAGCTTACGTTCCACAGAGTACCAAACGAAACAGTATTAAATGTCATTTCTGCGCTAGAAAAAGGGGAACATATGACCCAAACAAACAAAGTTTATTTCAATAACAAGTTATTTGTTTTTTACTTTGCTTAATAATATAAAAAAGTAACATATCACATGGAAACATTAAGTTTATTTTGTGTTGAAACTTTTCTGAAATTTTTAATTTTTTGTAACAATGTCGTATATCATTAATTGTCACTTACTTTTTGTTTTAGTCTCTTTCATTTTTTCCAATCTCTTAGTAGAAGAAATATTCCTTTTTGAAATCACATTTGCTACAATCTCATCTGCGATTTAGGTTAATAATCTAACAGAATTATTTTCATAAGAGTGGATTGTAACTCAACATCAGCAATAAATTGTGTACTCTTGATACTAACGGTAATGAATTTCTATAAATGCGTCATGAAAATGTTACTTCAATTGTTAATAACGCAATGTAACGTACCACACGTAATATTTCTGTAATAGAAGGTTCCAATGGTACAAGGTTATGCCTCAAATTTCAAGTTGATATGTACAATAATTTTTGCATAATGAATTTGTTAATTAAAATGAGCCATATTTCATAGTGCAAATTCCCAGCTCATGAGCGGTGCTACAGTAAGCTGCTCACTGGTACTTTCTAGCCTAAGATTCGTACTGGGAATTTCAAGAGAGAACATAATGAAATATAATTTAATTGGTGAGAAGCGCCATATAAAATTTCACTCGAAGAAACATTAAAAACAAATCAAATTCCGCTTCGACCGTTTATTATTATTAATTATTATTAATAGGAGTGAAGTGAATTTTTTTTTGAAAAAATTGTGAGCTTATTTACATCGATTAAATAATAATTTCCACAGAAATCTACGGTCTTAAACTAAAATGTGCCGTTGCGTTTAAATTGTATGTAATTGTATACATACAGTATGTATACACAAATACATGTCTCTAATACACGTAAGATCTTTATTTTTTTTTAACTTTTGAATAATTCATATCTTTTTTCCCTGAACATAGTTTGGGAGGAAGTCAGTTAACTCACTTCCTACACATTCGTAACATGGATTTTTATAACGAATTTTTGTGCATATGGTAGATGTATATTATTATTACATTGATATTTTAAGCAAGAATGTAATAATACATATTTACATTCAAAAATAAAATAACCGATGACTACGTCTATCATGGATGCCTCTAATAAAAATTACAACCTTTGATCAGTTGTCCTATGCAGTAAAATTATTACATGTAATAAAAATCGATATCATTAGGTCCTGGAATTTTGGGATCGTCAAGTTTCATGTTCCATAACTCATTTGCATCATCGATGTCAAGGATGTTTTTCAGCATTTCAATGTCAGCAGTAAGCTCTTCTAACATAATTACATGTTTTGTCATTATAATATGAATTATTCGTCCAAAGGAAAACGAAAGAACTGATAGAAATGCTTTAAGCAAGCTTTGAATTATAGAATACATTTAAAATTTACAAGGTTAAAGTAAAGAAAAATTCTGCAACAGCGAATATGTTCGAACATTTTGGAAGGTCCTGCTGCGCATATTACAAGGAGGTTGCACAATTTAGAAGAAATGAATAGTGAAATAAGAAAGATTAAAAACAAGGAATCAGGAGTGGGTTTGACGAAATTTTATTGAATTAATTATTAAGTGATTTATTTGTAATAAAAAAAGTGAGGCAAGTTGGGTAGGTGTAGTTTATATTTTAATCATACCTACATTTACAAAAACTTATTCAAATGTATGGTAGGGCCTAAAGTATAACCATACCTAAAACTAACTGACGATCCTCAAATGCAGGGACCCATCGATATTGATTATTACTATGACTAGAGAGCAAATTCTATGTAAACGAATTACATTCATTGAAGTTAGTTATTGCTAATTATTAATTACATAAATTGAATATTTAATCCAGGGGCTGTCAGTTGTATTACAGAGGGAACGAAACCGATAAGCCTACCCTACAGTTGTACCACGGAGGTCATGCAAGGAGATTAATGGCTTATAGTCGTTTAAAGATTATATCCCACCTGAATTTATCATGCGAGGCAGAAGTCCGAAATTTAAAAAAAAAATGAAAGTAGAATCCATATTAAGTGAAGGTTTGGTTAGTAAAATAATTAAAATAATGAAATGTTTTCCCTGATTGCATATCGTTTCTTATTATAATTATATGTTAATCCTATCCCAGAAAAATTGGTGGTTATACAATTCGACTGTCATAATTAAGTGGTTAGTGGTGGTACAACTGCAGGGTGGGATTAAAATCACCTCGAAGGTCCAGGAGATTATCTCAAGTATTCGTGGTACAACTAACCAGTCCCCATTTAAGCATTAGTATGGATGTTCTTTCAAAAGTGTCATGCATTGCATATTTACATTCTATAATCGCTGCCATCATACAATGCGGTCTACCTTCCAACCAGTTGTTGTCCAAAGAGCTTATTTCTCAACTATTATTTTGCATCGGTGATTAAGTGGGTTGGTGATTAAGTGCAATGAATACTTTCCATAAGAACTTGTTTAAAGCATGTGAACCTTTGTGAATGAAGAGCAGTCATTATTTCAGCCAAGTACAATGGAGTAATTAAAATTTAGTAATGCTCAAAATTTATTTATCGCTGTAAGTTATTATGAAATTTCGAGTCCACTCATTGCCACAACCGCATAACTGCATACATGTATAGAGGCTGCAATTTTCTATGATACAATTTACAACTAAGGTGTGATCATATTAAATCGAATTTCTGTAGAAAATAATGGTCAGATAGTGACATTTCACTATACCAAATTTACTACTTATACTATACCAAATTAAACTACACTTATACAAAATTTAGAAGTGGATAAAAATAAACTGGTAAAAGGGAAAACAAAAAGAAATTGAGGGGTTCAGAGGAGTACAAAACAAAAATTACCCAGGGACTAGCTACTATTAACAAGCAAAATATTGATTGAGTCAATCAAAAAACAAACCATGCTAAGGATTGCTCAACGGAAGACTAAGCGATGAGTGCTTGTGGCAATTATTGATTTGAGTATTTGAATGGCGACCACGCGCAGCTAAAAGAACCTCCCAGGAAGACCCTACAAGATGAAAGGGGATATGTGAGAATTTTAGATCAATGGATGACACTATAGTACGACTACAATGCGTGGAAACGTGTAGGGGAGGCTTATGTCCAGCAGTGGACGAGTAGCTGGGTGAAATAGAAGAATATATGTATCGCAGAGAAACTATCGTGAGATATTATTTCATTATCAGTGAGAAAGTTGTCCTAACATTTTTTAATTACTATTTGTTTCAAAAACTCATTCAATACACAGGATGTTTCATAATTGAACTGAACGTCACTATTCAAGGGGTTAATCTGTGGATAATTTTAAGATCAACAACTTGCACAACCATAGCACCGTTTACGCTTTATTTCAATATATAGTGATTAAATTTTTTTTGAATATTTTGTAATAGCTAAAACTGGGGGGCTGTTCAATTTTTTTTTGAATATTTTGTAATAGCTAAGACTGGGTGGCTGTTAAATTTTTTTTGAATATTTTATAATAGCTAAAACTGGGTGGCTGTAAACAAGGTGTAGGCGAATAGCGCTAATAGAATTATTCCTATACCGAGGGTGATTCAAGAACTCGATTACACTATTTCTTCTGCAAGTTACGAAAGGTGAGTGATTGAACGAGCAAATGATTATTAGGTTGTTTTATTTTTATTTGGACGCTCAAACTCAACAGTGACTAATGAATTCCTCGAACCTGTTTAAATACTACAAAACTTAATGTATTAATCATCATTCGAATCATAGGTTTGCGTATAATTTGCCAATCCATCGAAAACCACATTATCACTTGTACATTGTACATCACTCATTACTAGATGTAATGAATATGTACATTTATAACATTAGTGTTTAGCTGACGGAAGTGTACCGAAGGCTTTACAATTATATCAAGGGCGTTTTTTAGATACAACCATTTTCAAACATAAATTGAAGGTACAGTGAAATAGGTTCTTTTAAACAATAAATAATTAACATTAACCGCTTGTGTTACAAGGAGAAACAGTTTTAAATTTATTTCATAAAAGTCCTGAACTTAGTACTAGAAAAATTGGAGGTAATTAGTCACGATTTATACTCTTATAGTATTCCACATGGCCAAACCTTAGTAATATTCACAGGCAACGCAAACTACTCAAGAAATACTAACAGACATTTCTCCGATAACCACGTTGGGATCAAAGAAAACCCACATACCATTTGAGAGTATGTAAGTACCTGTGTATATGGGTTGAGATTGTTGAAAATCATTTAACGGATCCTTTTTTCTGCCAGAAAGACTTAACACTTATCGCCTGTCTCTGAATGAAAATTTGCTCGTCTTGCTTGAAGAAGTTCCAATTTTAGTTAGAAATACAATGTTCATTCATGATAGTGCACCAGTTAATTTCAATCTATAAGCAGGAGTGCAAATTTTATTACCACTTGTGGTCGTGGTGGAGTCCCACTGTGGCGCCCTGGGTCCCCAGATTTAAATAGTTTGACTTTTTCATATTTATAATGTTGCTTTACAGCGCTCCAGTTCTAGTTAACACTAGAAGGACTGAAGAATCTTATAAGAGCTCCTTGTGATGTATTGAAGACATTTTTCTAAGAGTAATATGAGATATATGAGAACTGAATATAAGAGAGAAAATAAATAAGAGTTAATATGAGACCACAGTTGAAGTGTGTATTCTTGAAGTTGGAAGGCATTTTCAATGACTTCCCGAACTTCCCCAACTTGTTTGTTTCAATTTTTTACAATCATTTAAAATTATTAACTAATTTAATCATAAACGCGAAGTAGTTATCTACTCGTTAAAAAATTATTTTGATAAAAAGCGTACAAAATCGTGTCATATTGTACATGGATCACTAATTAAGGCTAACAGGCCTTACTATCACTAATTTATTTTTATGCACACTAATTATATTGTACTGGTCATGTAAACATGTATAGTGTTTTTCGCAACTTCGTAACTACCTACGTTATGTGTAAAAATATCTTATTTTCACGAGCAGATAACTAGTGTTTAGATCATTTTTTTACAAAATGATCCCGATTTTCGAAAAGAGCATTGGCATATTATTTTTTCATTCAAAAGGTAGTAGGCACCGCTGTTTAAAATTTAAAAGTCTTTTTCCACAAAAGATGTATCCTTACATCCCTGTTTACAACCACCGAGTTTTATAGAAATATCTAAAGCAGGTTCGAAATTACTAAAAACAAAATCAAACAAGTGTCATTGAGTTGCATATGAAAAATAAAACGAAAAGAGACCTTTGTTTATATGAATGTTTTGTTTAAAATCATGAATAGACAAACCCCCTCTATATTAGATCTGTGCAACTAAATGAAGCAATTTTGGCGAACGCAACACAAGAACGATTATTTACTAGAAAATTGAAGTATTGGTCCTAAGCGTAGCGCTGATGTCTCATTAAAATATCTTAACTTCTATAACGTCTAACCACACTGCAATCTTAATATTCATTTTTGTCATGTATTTCAATTCAGGTATTACAAAAGCAAATGGACCTGGAATTGGAGCTCATGCCGCCGGAGAACAGCGGCAAAGACAAAAACAATTCCGGTCCTGTGGCTCGTTTAACCGTCCTCCAGTTATCCTCTACGCCTATCGATCATGATCACAAAATACGTGAACACGATTTTAGCGACGACGACGATGAGATCAGCTCCGGAGAGGAAGAGGTGGCTGATTTATCAGACAGCGAACCGATACGAACCAAGCTGCCTCACACAAGGCATAACTTGAAACAAAGATTCGTGTCTCTGTTGAGAAGGTTTAAAGTTCCTGAATCTGAAGGTAAAATAATAGTTAACCTTAAAGTGGTTTTCTTACCGTGAATGTTTTTAAGGTGGACGTGGTGGAGACTTGGATAACCCAAGTGATATCCAGGCGTTGTTCCAAGAGTTGGAATCGTTGAGCTGCGATGAAGATTCCGGTGCTGAGCAAGACACAATGTCAATTTCTAGCACACCGAAACCTAGTTTGCGTCCATTCTTTAGTAGCAGTAAAAGCCTCTTGGAATCGAATACCCTACCATGCATTGATGCTGAAAAAATCGATGAAAAAACTTGTTCAGGTAACAAATGTTAAAATATACTTAAGTGTGCAGTGCAGTATGACTTGATTTTATTATCATCATGTTATTGCACATATGAAGCAAACAAACAACTCAGTTATTTACACGGATCACTTATCTTAAGTCTAGTATGTTTTGTGAGCGTAGGTGTTGCAATAATAATATTAACATATCTTTTCTTACCATCTGAAGTACCTGCATGTTTGTGAGAATTAAATCAATGTTATATTTCAAAACAATTAGTTATAAATGGGGAAAGAAAGCTATCCTAAAAAGAAGTATATCTTATACTGAAGTAAGGTAGGGGATTGTTATTATTTTGTGAACAAATAGCTACCATTATTATTGTTATAGTAGGTTAAGGTAGGATTGAACTATTGCTGAAATAGTTCGCGCAATTAACTTTTGTAATTGAATGTAAGTGAAGGGATAGAGCTGTAGTTTGCTGAGATTTCATGGAGGTTTCATGGGATGGCAGCAATTGACGATATGATAGGGATCATGCACATTTTCTTTTGTTTCCATGTTTTTAATTTCATTAACAAGGAGTCTGCAATTGTTTATTTTTTTATTCCACAATGCTTGGAGGTTGTGTGTGCTTAAGATGGCAACTTCTATTTGGTATGTAATGTCTGACTTCTCGTATGTGAGAGTAATATCAGGCCAGTTACGTAAGATTTCTTTATCTGCTATAATGTTATGATTCGAATAAAGTTTACACAAGTCATCTTCAAGCATGTCGTCTTGCTAGTATTTGTAGTAGGGAGATGTACTCTCTGTTATCTTATACAGAGTGGCAAGTTTCTGGTGCACTATGCTAACTTCCTGGTCACCTGTAGAGGTAGTTTGTAGATACTAGTGTTTTCCAGGCAGAAGGGATATGCTGAATGGTTTCATTACATCTACAAGCGGCGGAGATGTAACTCGTTTAAGGATGTACTTGTGGTGGACATCGGTCGCTATGATCTGGTGCTGGATTGCTAATCGATCCTCTTGAGTCAACCACATGTTTGATGATTCTCTATTAAAAAAATTATCATTCAACTTAGTGGAACTTCTACCATGTATAAGGCTTGATAGAAAGTGCTCAGCATAGAGTGGATTTGAAGAGGTGTATGTATTATCTGCTCTTATAACGGTTTCAAATAGCACCAAAGTAATGCTTTAGAGATTTGATCTGCATATGGTAGTTTTTCATATCTCAGCTTCAGGGTGATGAGCGCAGAATTTGATCAGAGTTTTTAATCATGATTTTCTCGAGGTCAATCTTTGTCCATGTGACAGCCCTAAAAGTATTTTCATAGGTGTTTATAGCCCTAAACATATTCTTGCCATTTATTTTCAATGTTGATATTACAGCTAATCATTTTCTGTACTATGCAGAGACGCATTCCTTAATCTCCTTCGTCTTTAACTTTCTTGATTACAGGAAGCCAAGATATTTATAGGTGTCATTCCTCTGGCTTTAATAGGTCCTCCATCCTCAACTTTAAACCCATTGGCTCTAAATTGCCCTTAATTGGTAATAAATCCATTGTGGCGGTATTGCCCATGTATAAAAGGTGGATGTTGATGACATGTTTGGTAACTGATCCCTGCTTCAGCTAAAATCCATACTCAGTCCTATTAAGGAGTGAAGAATAAACTTAATCTATCCTTAGAAATACACTTTTAATATGTATAGAGTTAAAGATTATTTTCCGGCTCTCTTGGTTAACCTGTAAAACTGCGCTTCATGATTGCTCCTCGATCCATTTCTTTTTTATTTGATAAATACATCTTTCAGGTTCGGATGGAAACGCTGACATTTGTTTCACCGATCCTGAGGCGCAAAGTGATCCTCAAACGGGATCACCACCCAGGGAGCAAGTGACTAGCATACGAAAACCAGGCAGTGATAGTGAGTTTGCAAATATAATGCAAGAATTGAGTGAAAGGAAAGCGAAGCTATTTAGGACTACCGCTTCCTCGGCTAAAAAGAAGAATTCTCTGAGTGTTTCCGCTGAACCTGTCATCGTGGAGACTGTATCTGTAAGTGTAAACTTGCATTCATTTCACTTTTCTTTGGAAAGTGTTAGTGAAAATGAAAATTTTCCGAGTTCTATTTTGTTATCATACAACTACTGTTGATTGTTTAATAATATTTTCGTTTATATTTAAGGCCCGAAAAGTCTTCTTGGACCAGATAAGCAAGTTATTACCGTCTGAAGAAAATGTTCTTCCAGAGTCTGTTATTTTAACCACGGGGTCTGAAAATTTACTGATAGCATTAAGTTCAAAATTGGGACCCCACTGTAAGCTATTTCAGCCAATATCTGCTGTCGAAACTAAGGCTGTTCTCACTGCTCTATTTATTAAGATGCATAAATAGTAAGTAGAAATTTATTTATTATTAGTATTCCTTTCAGTGAGTTACGTTCATGATGAATATATGATGAAATGAATAATAAAGATGAAATGAATAATTAAAATTGGTCAGACTCTAGCCGTGTTTAATCAGCTTGTTTAATATTTAAATTACTCCATGAAATGTGAATTGATATTCTGCATAATTTTTCTTTGCAGTTTTAATACCTGTGCCAAACCAGGCACATTCATAAAACTCGTATTAATTGGTGGAGATACTTTGGTCGGGTGGTTCGTCCGTCCATATGTCGAATTACTATCCAGCAAGCCTCCAGAGTGGTTAAGTTTCACAAGGATGTACATCGTTCCTTTGGGCAACTGTAATATATCCAAACACTTGGCGCTTCTCGATCTGGGCTATCAGACTTTGTTTCCGAGCGAGCAAGAACCGAAGATCGATGAGTTGCCCACACGTATACTAAAGTATCTCAATTTACCGGCTTCGGCTCCTGTCGCACAAATTCCCATCGGTGAAGCCATGCTGACCTGTCACGATGAGACTAGCCAGCTGTTTATCCCATTTGTTAGCGTAAGTGTAGTTTAATGATTTTAAAAAACAATAGTGTATCTTACCGTATCAGACTGTTAGCTTTATCATTCTGTGGAACTATAAATGATGCACTGAAAAATCTTTTTGGAAAATAGAAATTTTGTAATAGAGCTTTAACTTTTTTGAAACAGGGCAACCCCAATTGACATTTGAATTGGCTCTTTTAACGCTAATTAAACCAAAGTATGAAGCACATGTTCAATGAATTGAAGGATTTCAAAGATATAAGGAACAATTAAGCTAATTATGTTTGATATTCTGTTATGGACCATCGATTATAAAATTATTTAAACACGTTTATTCTTTGCCAGCAATAAAATTCATTCAAAAATCAATTCATTATCATTCGATTCTAATATCATTCGTTTAATGTATGAATAGCTTAAATCATTGCTGGTAAATACTGTTTTCTTTCATTGTTTTGGGTGTTTGTTTTTAAAAACGACATCCTAAAGTACATACAATGATATATAATTTATATAAAATGTTTACTCGTTCGTTTTGGGAATTGCTCTTCCCACTAGGGTAATGAAAGTATTATAATTGTGAGTAGGGTGTACTTTTATGTACAATTTTATTTAACTGTTCTTTAATTTTAACTTTTATTTTAACTGTTCAGTAGGTAGAAATTGTAATGAAACTAGTTAATTGTAAAGTCGGAAATATTTTCCCAGGATGTTCGAGTTGGACCGGCCGATCACTCCCAATCAGTTTCCGTCGACTTGGATGATATGACCTGCTCCAGCCCCCCCGCGCCGTCTCTGACGCCGCCGTCGTCTCCCAATGTGCAAATGAGGGACTCTCCATGGGAACCTCTGGAGTTGCAGTTGGACTACTGGCAATCACCCAAGTTTTGTGACATAACCATTAAGACTGACAAAGATAAAACCAAACAAGATGGAAAGACTTCTCTTAAAGCTTTATTCAGAGGACTCCAGGCTTCGCCGACCACTACCTCGGGTTTGAATGTTGTCATGCATCTTACTAATAAGGAGAAAAAGCAAAAAAGTAAATATGCGTAATACTATCTAAAATAACAAGTAATGTGCTTTGGTTTTAGTAATGCGGTTAGGTAAAAAGAAGGAAAAGGAAAGGGAAATTGAATCTCGTAGCCAGAACGTGGAGGGCGTTTCCAGACTGATATGTTCCCCTCGAGCTTCTCACAATACTCCTATGAAAGGTAAGACAAGTATTAAAGTAAGCATAACATACATAAATAGACGTGTTGAATTAGAATTTGGTAAAAATGCTTTCGTAAAATCAAATATCTATGTTCATATGTAAAATAATTACAGTTGAGTTGAGACGAAACTGCTATCAGTATTCATCTGCTTTTACTGCTGGTTACCACCCAGCTCGCACTGTTTTCATTAAATAATCACTTTATTACACTTGTTATTTTAATTTGGGAAAAACAGTTCTCTTACCAATATTTTTTAACAACAATCTCAATTTCTGCTTTTTAGTTTACATAGATGGTGTAGAATTTGGCGGCGTCAAGTTCTTCCAACTGAGCTCGACATGGCAGACTCACCTGAAAAATTTAACTGTCGCTCTTGTAGGAGCACCCCTAGCAAACACCGAAAGGAACTGAAGTCATATCCACTGTCTGGAATATGATGGTTTGGAAGTGCGTTTTTTCGTTTTATTTCCAAGCTGACGATGCTTTGCTTCCATATCAAGAAAGAAAATAATGCAAATGTTTTGTTGCTTCTAGTCACTATACGGGGTCACCCAGTTTTCGTTTTCAAGATAAAATCAATTGGCTTTGTGAAAGGGGTGATACATGTGTGTTCTATTGATATGTTTAAAGTACCAACTGCAATTTAACTTTTATTGAAATCGTGAATTATTAAGTTTCTCTCAATCGAACGTAATCCCTTTTTATAAGCCGGCTGATTCAAACAAAGTTGACAATACAGACTTTCGAGGCTCAAAATTTAACATAATGATAAAGACTCTAATGGAAAAAATACTCTGTATATGTGATATAGTTAGTAGTTTGTTATTCATAATGATCTTGCTTAAAAGTTTATTTAAGATTACTTATAGTAATAATTAGCGTTTTTTAGAAATGAATGTGTTGTGAGAAAATCGTGGTAATTATATTCACACCTTAAAAATTTTTAAATTTAAGTACTTGATCAACAACAACAAGAAACTTCGGTTGGCGAAATTTTGTGGTTAATTCCATGATTATTTGATATACATGAAACAAAATTTTCTCATAATGCATATTCGTTTTGAAATCCTAGCATCTTGGAAGCTGTTAGGGCTTTGATGTGTTTCCATAGGAAATGTGAAGAAAAGAATATTGTACGGCAAAGCTGTTGATGCAAGTGTTAACAAAATTACTAATTAATATCAGTTTTACTAGAACATAAGCGTAATCAAGATATTATTTTTTTATTTATTGGATAGTTTATTTATGTGATACTTGTATTTAAATATTTTATCAGATTCATTTTTTCTTATTTTGAGAGTATTTGGTCTGTTTAAGATGTAAATTTTTGTTTGTGTACTTCTTAACAATTTGTCTTCTTTAAAAATTACATACACAAAATGAAAACTGAAATTAATAATTGCAGATTAAGGATGAATCAAAACGTAGAAGAGAACAAAAAAATTTAAACAAAATCATTTGTAGTAACAGATATATGGAAGTAAATACAGCATCATTGTTCATCTCTTTAACAAAGTGAATGTACTTTACAAAAAAAAAAAATCCAATTTTTCACTTTTGTGATTATATCTGATAAAAACACATTAATAAAATTAAGTGTCTGAAAGTATTTGTAGATCATATTACATGTTGTATATTATAGAATACTATTAGAAATTGCAATTTTTGTGATTAAATCATTTATAATAATTATTAAGGTTATTAAATATTTATCAGATTATTTTAATTTTGTAATCATCATCGGTAAGTTGATGTGTTTGCTGAAGAGCATGAGAATTAACGAAAATCAAAATATTGTCAAAATAAGAACATATTTTTATAAAAGATTTATAATCACCATTTGTATACCATCTTTTAAAATTTCTTTTCTTCGCACCCCCTACCCCCGTTTTGAAGTACATAAATAAAAAATTCGCAAATTTTACATAAAAAGGACTGTTACATGTATTATTTATAATATACATATTTATACAAAATATTTTGCGTCAATTATATTTATTACTAGTTTTATCCAAACGGATTTAAATGAAACACTGAAGTTAAGGGCAGGAATTGTAAGGTCCTGTACTTTTTTAATACATACTGAATCAGCGTACTTTATTAGGGCCAAGATGTCACGAATATTTTGTAACAATATTTTTGGCTCCAAGTCAATACTTATATTTTATAAAATGGAAAGTATGTTAAATTCTGAAATACGTTTTCCATTCAGATAATTTCTTGCTCTTGACCGAAGTGTTTTCCCATGGTTTGTTAGTAGAATTTAGGATTGCCATCCAAATTTTTCAAACTCAATCTTCTGAAGTCGTATTTTAATTTTCGTTGTGATGTTCTTAAAAATGGTACAATTTATCGTAACGATGGCAATCCTGATGGAAACTGTGATGTTAAGTAAATGTCAGCAGTGTATAAAGTTGCGATTATTTTTCTTCTGGGTATCTACATATTAACACTGAACAGGAAAGTTTATTTTTTATGCAAGATGTATCCCCTCTGTTGGTACCTAGCTGAAAAATGCTGTTTGATAAAAAGAGCCATGCAACTGTGATTTTCTGCAGCTCATTCCAAATTGATGCGGATGAATATTGTTAGCTTGAAATATAATTTGTATGGTTTGAAAGTGGTGTAACTGATTCAAAATTGGTGAGTTTCAGTATATACACATTTTTATTTTGTTTTCCCCATTAAATAATGAATATTCATCTGCTTTAGGATTATGAATTATAAGACATATATCTGTCTTTATCAGTAGTATAGATTGAATACTGTATAAATGCAATAATGTTATTAAATAGTGTTGTTTATATATTCCTGTATACATAATAAAAAAGGAGAATTTTAGAACCGTTTTTATAGGGTGAAATAGTGTAAATGAATCTACCATGGAGCAAAGCTCTAATTAACTTATTAAATTTTTCCAGAATTACAGTAGAAGTATAAAAATGTGGATAAATGAACTTATCTTGATAGCCAATAATTCTCAGAAATATATGGTAAATTAGCTTTAATGCTATTAGAGTTCAATACCTTCTGCGTTTTGTAATGCAGGTAGCTGATCGCGAATGAAAGGAATAAATTACCTAAAAAAATATTATTTCGCACAAGTTTGTTCGATCCTCCTATCAAGATATCCCCAGAAGTATTGTAATACGCAATTCTTATTTAATCCTTAAGTAAAACATATAAACTAATTAAGAATTCATCAATTGGAATAAATTATAATCACTCACAATTCTTAATTGGGAGCGATTAATTCTTTAACCAATGGAAATTCAGTTCCAGGGAAGTTCACAAACTATGGGCCCCGTGTGCAATATCTTTTTACAAGTATCTAATTTTCAAATTGCATAATAAACTTACTCATGGTGTCATTAAAAAATAAGCAATAATTACGTGATTCGTTTTTTCCTTCTCTTTGCATACACGTTCTATTATCTTTTTCATATTTTACCGTGTTTTCCAAAAAATAATGTGTGGATAAATATGATATCAGCTTGAATGCAGAAAAATAAAAGAATACATAAAGTAAATAAAATATTTAGTATAATTACAAATGAAGTACTTTTGATCATAAATAAAACAAAAGCCATGCTTTCCTGTTTAGAACAAATTGTTCAAAATAAAATTGGTCCATCAGTTGTTCGGTTAAAGTTAGACACTCCATTTTGATCCAGATGTTTGTAACTATATTTAAATAATATCTAAAAAAAAAATTATATGCGACTTCTGTAAAAGGAATCGACCCTTTAAGAGTAAGTAGTGCATGGTCTAAGGTGAGTATGGGTCGGAAACCCACTAAGAAACGGTTCGTGCGCGCGACTGCGCGGTATTCCCGATTATATCGCAACTTCACCGCTATTACTGCGCATGAACCCTTTGTTGGTAATAACACCCAGTCATATTGACTATTAATTATGTTTGGATTAGTTTAGTAGGCCCAACTGTGAAGTCGAGCCATTCAAAAATTCGATGTAGACTCATTTGAGTTGTGCCCCTCCACGGAAATCTTTAGTAAAAGGCGAAAGATTTATTCGCTTTGAAGGGACACCAGAGTGAGGTTTGTGTCATATGCATATTTACTTCAACCTCCTTTGCTGTACACAAATGGTAGATTGCAATTTCTAATTTCTGCGCCACCTAGAGGCGCAACGTTCAACTGATAAATTTAATTCACAGGCAACTCGGCAACCAACATTTTTTTAATATCGGAGTCGTTACGTTTACATATCACAATAGAAATAAGAAAAAGAGAACAAAAACTCATATTTTTTTACATTATATACTTCCTTAGATCATATACATGGAATTAAGAGTCTCTTCAGGAGTTTCCTTCAAGGAAATTACTTCAATTTGTTTATCAAAATCTTGTATAGACTTTATACTTATCTCACATTTGAAGCTAGAGCACCATCCAAGAGGTTCAAATCCATATTAAGTCAAGTCAAATGCATAAACCTTATGTATGCGGCAAGTGCAACTAACAATAAAGTTGATAAGACTCCTTTGATGTTTTTAGAATTAAAACTTTAGAAAATATTGACGTAATGAAGGGATCATTACAAAAGTCTCTTTTCCTAAAGAAACTTTTTAGGGACATCATAAAACAAATATGAATTGATAGAAAAATAAATTGTTTTAAAACATTTTCAATTAAAATTAGTTCATTTTGCCTAGACAGAAAACTGATGTCAAATGTGAATGTACTTCTTCTTGTGGTAGTAGGAGGTAAAATACAAATGATACCCCAAGGCTCAACTGATATATCTTCCGTATCAGAGGCCATGTAAAAACAGGTCTTGAAGTAATCGTTTCTGGTTTATTCTTCATAATAATTTTATAATTGGTTTGTCACTGTCCTGGTCCATATCCTAATATATTTTTTCTATAAAATACTAGCAAGTTTTTCTCTGTAAATTCAATAATATGGTTAAAATTCAGTCTCAGATTTCACTTACATTTCTGCCAAAGTGAAGTGTATCAACATATCAAGCATATGGTATCAACTCTCTCTTCAAGATCCAAATGGAAACCTTAGTTTGCTTCATCTTACATTATTCTTTTCATTCTTTCACGTTTCACCTTATTAATTTCTAGGGTTCGTTTGCAACATTGCTTTAACGAACCCTTGTGTTGAAACTGGCGTCCGCCTGTCTATTCCCAAAATTTGGAAAATTTTGAAAAATATTTTAGTGAGAGCCGCATCATTTGAAAGATATCTAAAAATAAACGTATGTAGATAGTAAATGTCATATTTCTCTTCTATGTTAAGATTTACAACGCATTAAGCATCATGAGGATAATGTCCATACCCATGTAAACTTACTGCAGCCCTATTTCAGGGTTGAAATTAAATTGGTTTCATTAACTGTCCTTTACCCTGCTACACATCTTGTGTTCTTTATACCTGTATTTATTTTCTGCAAGTATGTTTACTGCTTCTAAGGTACATCGGTTTCTTCTTTTTTTTTTTTGATTGCAACTTTCCAATGATTAAATAATCAACGCTTCATATTTGATTCTACGATATGAAGTGTAGAAAAACTATGAAAATAGAGTAACGAGAGGCAACGGCCATTCCACATTGAGTATGCCAGTTCTCGTCCGATCACTGAAGCCAAGCAATGTCGGGCGTGGTTAGTACTTGGATGGGTGACCGCTTGGGAACACCACGTGCTGTTGCCTACTTTTGTCATTCATACTGGATTACATTTTTAGTCTGCTCCTAAAATATCCGTAGAAGACACCAAAATAACGTGGGATACTTCGGAGGGATCCTGGTGTTATTCCCCTTATAAATAATAAAACACCGCAAACTAGGCTACTTCATATTGTATCATGGTCTATATCCACAAGGTGCTTTTGCTTCAGTTCATCTTATTTGGAAACTTTTGGCAAAATACTTCACACATTTTTAGAAAACGCATGCGCATTTTTACCTACTTATATTTCCGTCCAAATTTCAAAAGCACCGAGGTCCTTAAAATCAGCTATTAACTACATCATACGTATGAATTATTTTCTTTCCAATCTCCGAGCGCATTTAAAAAGTGACATGTTAGCCTATACTCGCCCAAATATTTATTTATGGACACCGTGCAACGCATCCTTGTATAAATCATCCAGTTGACCAGACAGAGCATAAGAAACCGAAACTGCACATATGTATAGAGTGCTAAAGTTATCACTGGTATTTTTTCGAAACGTCGCTGTTATATTTAATAGGCCACCCCGAAATAACAGAACAGAACAAAGTGGCACAACTAGCAATAGAACGAATCACATTTAATACACGGATGCTTGAATATGGAATATTTACTGTTAGAAAGTGGAACACTGTCACAGAAAAGCTAAAACGCATTGTAATCGTGCCGCTACTAAGTAATAGATAAGTAAGTTTCATTTTGAATTTAAAGTATTAATTATAAATACATTTTAATGAATATACTGTTAAAATTGCTAACATACATTGGTTGAATTACAAAATAATAAAAACAAATCGTAACTATTTCGCTTATCTAAACTGATGTGTGCTGATTCTCAAGCCACTGGAATCCTTTCCAATCTCGGCGACTCCACAGACATTGCACAAACAACCTTTATACTTGGGCAAATATGATGTGCCACAAAGTGGACATTTTTCCTCTGCCTTACCTCTATATATGGGTATGTATGAGTGACCACACAAGGTGAATGGATTATGTTCATCATAGTGTAACTGTAACTCATCCACGGGGTTAGAATCGCAAGCTTGCAGAATTTTCCTGGCTTGTTGTGCCACCTCAGGTCTTGGTCCAAGTTCTAGAAGTCGTTTGGCAAATGAAGTGGCTGTCTTATAATTCTTTAGCTTGAAGAACATGTTCAGGGAAGTCCGGAGGGTTAAGATCTGGTGGATGGGTTGAAGTTTGCAATGTGTGAAGTAAGCAGCCATCTCACACTGCCGTTTTTGTTCTTCAGCAGAATTTTTTGGTAGCGTTTTACGCAGGGTCTCCATTTGCAACCCGCAGATATATTCGCTACAGATCCTCAGTAACTGCTGTGCTTCAGAAACTTCTTGCTTGGTCTCTACTACAAGAAGGGTGGTGGAGAGGAGTAAATTCTGGAATTTTTCTATTGCTTCCACAAATTTACCACTAGTTGTCAGCTGGTAGCAAACCTGATTACAAATTTAAAAATTAACGCAAAACATAAATAATTCATATGTATTACCTGTAATCTGGCAACTAAATCATTTAGTTTAACTCCAGACGCTGGTAAACCACTCTTCGATTCTTTCCAATTTCTCAATGGATAACTCACTGATGGAGGAATGTTGGCTTGCCACATAGATAAAGTGCGTGATGCACTGTATAATCCAATGAATAAACCTTCGTACGGTTTGAAGTTGACAACCCCAAGTTGATCATGTAACAATCGAGCCGCAGATTCAAATGAGCCAGCTGCAATATGATCGGCAACTAAATTGGAATTTTTTGTCCAATTATTCGGCGGAGAAGGACCTAAAACGCAATTGTTAAGGATACTAATAAAAATGGTTTCTAATCTTACCTTGGGTAGGCAAGTGAATATAACTTCCTTCAATTTCAGCATTTTGTGTGGGGCCCAAATCAGGAATCTCCAAATCTGCGTCCTCTACATCCCAACCTCCCTCCCCGTCGCCCGACGCTTCTACTTTTTTCTCTTCTGGATCAACTTCAAGATCATCTTCATCACCCCAACCGGCCCCTTCATCCATGATTGGTTCATTAATGGGCTCTGCCATAAGTTTCGTCATATTTGTTGACGTGTTCACAGAGGCTGCCGTGTTCTCAAAGAAACTCTAAAAAATACACAATTCACCACAAAAAGACATTTAAAAACCATTTAATATACCTTGCTGACGGTCAACAAAGGCCAATTAGTCTCAGCTTGTTGAATTGGCGGAGGAGGCTTTAAAAACTTTGCATTTGGATTTATATCTGGTAATTTTTTATCATTCCCTATTTGTTCTTTGAGCTGCAAAGCCTCTTCTTCCATACCGTGGGTCGCAGCAGTTAAGTAAGCCAATGGAAGCTGATTCGAAGCTTTAAGCACTTTGATACGTTCTTCCAAGTCTCCTAAAAGTCAACACACGCGTCAGAATTAAATGTTATCTTTAACCATTTTATTGAGAAATTAGAAAAGGTTTTTGTCAATACTTTTTAGAATATACTATGAAAAGCACTTTTTGATATTGCATGATTGTTCAAAAAATAATAATTTTCAAGATAACTGGGTAATTACCCAAAAGAAGTGCTCCGTGATATTGTGCTGATCTTGCCTTCCGTATCTCAGCAATTTTCGTCATTTTTCTCAGCTTGTCCAAATTGCCAGTTATCAAGTACAAAAATGACAACTTTTCGAAACTTTTAGTGCGTTGGTAACACATCTCAACTACTTGATGGTTACCCTGCCAAAGGGCGGCTTGTGCCAATTTGTCCCAGCAAGCTTTGTCGTTTAAAGCTTTGGCAGCCTCGAGGGCGATTTCGATATTGCCACATTCCAAAGCCAAAGTGAATCTAGTTTTATCGTCCTTGACGAAATGCAGTGCCACCTCCGGGTAACCTTTTTGTTGTAAGTATGAAATGATTGATTGTCCAACTAGCCTGGCATTTCTGACCATGTACAGGACTTCTTCGTACTTGTGGTTGATCAGCGCTAGTTTGAATTTGTATTCGGTTGGATCCACTGTTAGGACGCGGGGTTTGCATTCGCGGTCCAAGCAGAACACTTGGCTGCCTTTCACTCGAGTTATGTAAATCGGCAAATCTAGTGTTCGGATGATGCCGTGATCACTGAAACAATAAAATTAACTGTTTTTGTTTTTTAGCGAGAGGCTAAATTAAATAATGTTCTAAAACAATGTTATTTCAACAACTAAAAGAAAAGTGAATATAGGTTGAATTTCTAATGAATCTTGGTTTCTCAGGAATATAAGGCATAAGGTATGGCATACAAGGGCAACTTGCCTATAAAAGTACCACATTAAATGTAACGTTTTGGCTGTGTTTCTCCAAATTCATTCAGGCGTTTAACCTTTTTCAAAACATATAAAAGGCTACAACTAACCCTCATATCGACTTGTAACTAAGTTTATTGTAATTATCTCGTCCTGTATTAAAAGATATGTCTTAAAGATATGACATTAAGTGCTGTTACAGTAGTAAGATTTTCCGAATTTGTCCAATACTTCTGAACATTTTTAAAACTTACAATAAAATTTCATTATAATGAATTATATATGAGATATTAAAATTACAACAGCACGGACAGAAACAAGTGTAGGTTTACCGAAAAAATGCAAGGAAATAAGTAATAAGAGTAGCTATATAAAAGCTATTTCACCATTCAACAGTCTTCCAAATGAACTGAAAACTTAAATAATGAGAGCGCCAGAAAGTCAAAAGAAAAAGTGAACTGCAAGTAATAAATGAACATATGGTCTAAAAATACAAATCAAAATAAGTATATTGATTATGGTCTTGGATGATTACCTATTAAAAGTATAAAGTAACAAATCTATTTTGTCTTAGTTTTTAAGTTTACCGATCCAATGAACAGGTAACTTCGTTTAACTCTGTAGGGATTTCACTGTTGTATCTTACAAATGTAAATCTTTGTTGGTCAATAAATAAATAAACCAATAAATATTACTATGCTAATACTTTCAAACATATTTCAATGGTCTGAGTAATTGTTTAAATAAATATCTACATATTATTAAAAAAATTGGTTACACAACAATTCTGGTAGAGTAATACTTAAACGTAAGATATCCTGAACGCTTGAATCTGCTGGATTTGATTGTATTACATAACATATAATCACTTACCCGTTTGTTAAGGTGTATTTAATGTGATTACTTGTGGTATAGATAAACACTCCAGAATCATCCCAAGCACCGGATTTCACTCGAGTGTTTTCATGAAGGGAACACAATACATCCAACTTCCGATTACATATGGTGACATTATGTTTCGATAGTAATGCGATGTGAGACATATCCATTGACCAGACAACGTATCGGCATTTATTAATTTTCACTGAAAATTTAGAAACATAATTCATTTTCAATTTTGTAAGCTTGATCCCAATATTACCTTGAGCCAAAGTTCGTTTTTGTTGTACATCAAACAAAGTGACATGTTCTGAATCCCTGAGCAATAACATGCCAGTACCAGCGTAAAAAACTTCATCACACGTAGGGGTTTGCACCTTCTTCGTAACTTCGTTCTTTAAGTTCTTGATCATCAACTGGTGGCTCCTGTCCAGTACTGCGAATCGATTCCGAGCGACCCACAAAGCCGTTAAGCCTGATGACCTTTTACTTTCAGCTTCGGAGATATGATCATCCCGCTCTTGCTCTTTGGGTATCATGTATAAATCATAGGTACTGTTATCCAAATTTGAAGTTCTGGTCGATAACAATACTGCATTTTCTGCCGGATTAAAAGACATTCGATAAACTGGTACCTTTCCTCCTCCTCTGATTTGAATAACAGGAGTATCTTTGGATGTGGTGAAGTCTAATTTACGAAGATACCTTTCTTTAACATAGTATAAAAGGTTACCGTGAACTGTGTAAGCAGGACGTTCTCTCTCTAACTTAAAAATGACCATACCAGCATCATGTCCTGCGGCAAATAAATTTAAGTTAGGATGTGAAGTCATTACCCAAAATCTCTCATGTTCTCTACGGAACGTATGCAAACATGTACGTTTCGGCATATCCCATACTCTGATACTTTTATCTTCACTATTTGAAAGTATCAGTTCTTGACGTGGGTGGAAGAGCACGCATGAGACATTGTTATAGTGTCCACGACAAGTATCTACTTCCCAAGCTTTGGAATCGTTCATCCTCCACAACTTGATTTGCCGATCGTCAGCTCCGGACACGATGAGGGGTAAGGTGGGATGGAAAGTCGCCCAGTTCACTCCACGATCGTGCCCTTCAAGAACGTGCTTGACTACTGCATCAGCTTGACCGAAGAGATCCGTCGCGCCCGGATTTTTGAGGTGTTCTTCGAGCCCCGCTGGACCTGGGGCGACATTCTTCTTTCTAAGTCCAGATATGTCCCACACTCTTACTGAAGAGTCCAGAGAAGCTGACACCAGAAGGTCTTCGGTGGGATGGAATATCGCGCACATGACATAATGGTTGTGACCTGAAACATAATTTTTTATTTAGGAGAGCACCACAATATGTATAAGAATTTCACAGACAAAGATAATTAACATTACTAATGACACAACTATTATACATACAGTTAGATATCAAAGTTTTTCAACATACTGTATAAGTAATTTATTTAAGTAATTACTCTGAACGTCAAATAAGTCTAGTTTAAATTCATTCAATAGTCATTGAAGGTGTAGCCAGTATACAGTTAAGGCAATAATTGGTGAAATAGATATTCTCGATGAATATAGGAGTAATGCCTCCACTTTGTCTTTGATTTACTCAAAAATGTATACTGCTGAGAAATTTGGGGTAGCAAATGAGACCCATTAAAAGCATTTAGCAAAATATCAATTCAATTTGAATAACTCTACATTATCCACATGATATAAGAATATGCAACAATTGTCAGTCTACATTCAATAACAGAAATGAGTACAAAGGTAAGTTTATATGAAATAGAACAAATCAACATTCACTGGCCTGATTCAATTAAAACTTAAGTGTTAGAGTTAGAATGAACTGAACTTATAAATAGCTTGAAATGAACAAGTACAGGTTAGATCAGTTTAAGGGTTATTTATATAAAGCAGAAGGCAATTTATCAGACGTAATTTCTAAACATTCCGGGATCATTTGAAACCTCCTCCACCTCAATATTGTCATGTGAGGTTCCATTATGGTGGTGCAGAGGAAAATATTCAAGTGATTGCAATTATACCATCAATAAATAGATGAATATCATATTATATAAATACCCGTGTTGCTACAAACAAGTCATTACATCCTTCAGACTAAACAAATTCCTTCAAACAATGCATCCTGTTGGTGTTTTATTATCACCTGACATGCTCGCAGAAATAAATAATCCTACGTAACTAATTTGGTATAAGTATCACAATCAATACAACAATTACTATGTATAGGTGTAAAACACTAATTTAGTCTTTTTTTGAATGGGCAAGTATGTTACAAAATAAATGAAAAATTTAAATCCTGCCGTCTTAACAACATAAATTGAGGAGGGAGAGATGCTGACTAAAATATGGACGGTTTACTGTGAGGGTACTGAAACACGTCGCCTTAAAATACAGTGTGAAAAATATGCAACACATCAGGGTGCGTGTTTCACTTGCTTCCTACTGTTACATTCCTCTTCCTTTCTTTCTAATAACCAATATCCATGGGTCCATAGTCCTTGGGTACACCTTATCCCACAACACAACTACACATGTTTAGTTGTCAAAATAATGTTCACCTTATTACTATAGGATATTCTATATATCTGCAACAGTTCTCAATTTTATTTGATTCATGTTTCAGTAAACAAATAGCTTCTAGATAGAATATGTCTTAAAATATATAGAAGCACAAATGATTGCTTTATTTGGTTGCTTTGGGAGCAACTCTGCAAAATCATTATGCATCTATAATCCTTGATTCACCAATGAGAGGTCCTCCAGAACCTGCGTCATATGCAGTGTTTCCTGTAATAGTAGTAGTAGGTCATCATAAAAAATTATCACTTGCCTGTAAGGACACAAATGCAGGTTCGACTTTGCCAGTTCCAGATCCTTATCGTTTGATCATCTGAAGCGGAGACTATCCATGGATATTCATGATGGAACATGGTGGTTCGTATGTAATCCAAATGGCCCAGTAATGTAAATATGCAACGCTTCTGCTTGTAATTCCAAACTTTAATCTTGTAATCGTCTCCGCCCGATACGAACAGTGGTTGTTGGTTATGAAAACAGATACCTCGAACAGGTCCATCATGCTCATCAAACTTTTCTAAAAGGGTACACATGCGATAATCCCACAGCTGAATGGTGCCGTTATGAAGGCTGGCCAGGATCCATGGCCTTTTGGGGTGGAAAGACAATCCTTTCACCCTTGCCGATTTCGTCTCGAACTTCGTCAACATCTTGAGTTGCCGACTTATGGGATGAGTCGTTACCGATTTTTACAAGTTCCTCAAATATTGCAACTATAAAATCCACGTATTTAAAAAACCGTTTTAACCTAAAATGAAGTTTCCTTACGACGTGTCGTGTCGAAAAATTATTGACGTAGGACACCGGGATCACACAACAAATTGACAAAACACAAATTCGTTAAATCAGTATTTTCCAACCTATCGATGTAACATATTTGAAAGCAAAATTAGAAAACTTGACATATTTTCCTTTGACAGGTTTTATTATCAAAAAGTGATTAGGTAACAAAAAATTTAGGAATGTCATATGAGAATCTTGAATTTATTTAACAAATTTTGAAGGAGTCAAATCATATTGAGCATTCCAGGGATTTTTGCTGCAAATATGGCGACTCCGGTGTACGTTGAGGAAGAATTGGGGCAAAAGTGGGATAAGTGCGTTTCTGACGGCATCCTTAAATTTGGTAAAATTGTTTTCCTATTCGATATTCATATGTATTCCGCAATAATTATGTTCTCACATTATGTTTTTAATACGAGTTATGTCATCATTTCTTTAACCTTAAAATTATAAATCTTCCATTGCAGGAGGCGGTTTAGTATTGGGAACAGTATTTTCTTTGCTCTTTTTCAAACGGAGAAAGTGGCCGATTCTCATGGGAGGAGGTTTTGGAATCGGAATGGCATATTCAAATTGCGAGAAAGACCTCAACGCTACCTTAAGAGGTTGTGAAAAATGTTCGACTCAACTCGATCAACATAACTAGTGTATTAGCTTTACTTAAGTTTGTGAGTACTGCCTTTTAAGTGAGTATCAGGTAATATTCCAATGAAAATTCATGTGTAGTTTATGTGTTAGCATATTAAATGTTTGTTTCCTTTTATTTATATAGCAACGTGTTTTATTTTCAATAAATTTAACTAAAGTATTTATTATGTCAACCCAATAGATAGTAAGCCCAATAGATTTGCTATATTTAAATATTTCACCAGCCTTGATTGAACACTTAGAGACATACACAAATCTTCAATCAGTAGCTTTACTCCAACTTTAAAAAATAAGTATATTTACCAAAATTTTAGAATAACTTATTTCTTCACTGTTACAAACAATATTCTTGTTGAAATGATGTACAGCATATACTAAAATTTCAAAAATATTTAGTTAGTAAAATAACTCAATTATTTGGAAAGGATTGGTCACATGATTGGCTCAATTACACAAGGCTGGAGAATTATTCGAATATCTGAACCAAAAGTAAATTTTAACTTTAAAATAATGCAACAATATCTTTTGAAACACTATAAATTGTCAAGTTATTGTTTCTTGGGGTACCCCACTACAACTTGAGCAAGTTCTATTCTTTAAAAAGAAGGCACAAAATTAAAATTTCAGACTGATTCAACAATCATAGTATAAAATAAACCTAGAGACAAGATGTAAAAGCTTTTAAACATCATTTGACTATATTTTCATACTGTTACTAGCTTGATATCTGAATATGTATATCAGTATTTGACTGCTGTGTACAGCCATGAATCCATTTTTAGCTTAGTCTTCTTATGGTATGATACACATATGGTCGTTTGACTTGCACCTGTTCTTTTAGTGGCTACTTTTTCAGTTTCAGTATTTCCCATCTATATGGTAACGAATGTTTAATTGATAAACAATGCACATTAAAAAGACGGTTTTAAAAGGAATTTCATATATTAAAATGATTCGAGAGCCACTTATAAATAGCCAACATGTCTTTTGAAAACATTAACATAAATTATTAATAATACTAATTCTCTTTTTTACAATAACAAAATTAATAGTGATGCATGAGTGAAAGCAAACTAATTTGTACTAAAATTTATATAAACATTTCTAAATATATATATTTACAAAAATCTAACAAATTTTAAATATTTATAAATATAAGAAAATTAGCAATGGGATTTTCTAAAGATAATACAAAGTAATTACCTTTTACAATCTTAATTCTATAACAATAGAGGACTGAAATTGTTCTATAATTAGATTACTCAGAAATGACCAAAATCAAAAATCAACAGGAATGACCGAAGAGTGCTAGAAGAGGCATTGGACCCTTTACTACAAATAATGTATGTGGGAGAAATCTAGTTTTATATGCTTATAATACCAATTATTTTGCAAATCATTTAATGCTCAAATGAGAAATCGGTATGTTAAACTCAAGTTGGCGTATTTAACAAAAGAAAACTCGAATTGAAATTTTACTAAACAAAATGTTTGGCAAATAATTAAAAAGTTTCCAATACATTTACTACGGTACAGTATTTCTATTTTTAAAATCTTCTAAGTGATCATCCTTTTCCAATTCTTATGTTTTAATCATTCCTGACAAATCATCCATACATATCCATACTCATTAATTAAAATTTCCTATATCTCATTTTTTAATTGATTAAGTTATTTTTTATATGGAATTGTGACTTGAGTTTCAGCAGCCTTTTTAAAATTCTCTCAGCTACATGTTCTAATATGTAAAAAATTTTAGAACACTTTGAATTTGCTATTATTACCTACACATTTTTTATAAACCTAGCGAGAAATATTTCATTAGGGTGAATTAAATCAATGTAACAATCGAATTATGTAGCAAAATTACAAGCTAGAGGTTATTTACAGAAAAATGTCATCAGTTTTCCATCTAACTGTTTCAAAATAATTGTGAGACTACTAAAAATGTTACTTATATACTGTTCAACATTCCAGTATTTATAAAAAAGAACGCAAACATTTTATTTTTGATAGGTTATCAACAACATGGCGTAATTACGCTTAATTGTGATTATATAAGCTTCCATACTTTTTTAGAATATTCCTTTGAACAGACAATTCTTTATTCCAAAACAGACAACCCTCACTTACAACATTAGAGCAAATTGTTTATCTTTATAAATAACCATAAAAATAAACCTTCCAAAAAATTCAACACAACTATATAGTGTTGTGGGATATTCAGGTCGCATGTTCAATGCGACCAGTCATCAGTGACCAAAAACAAATCGAAACCAAAAAAATTACTTGATAGGAAACTCTGGCCAATAATTGATGTGGAACCGTTGAGTGGAGCCCTCGAAGAGTCTATCGAGCCAATTTGAGAAGCCATCCAGTAAACTGCTTTGAAGCAGGACCTCGTCATCAGTGTCTGAACTGTCAGAGAAGCCAATAAAGGCTCCACTCTCGCAGTCGGGCTCCTTTGGTGCTTTTAGAAGTTGATCAGACTTCAACAGAAAAGGAAACATTGATGTCCAATGTGAAATTTGTTAATAACACTCAAATGTTTCATTACAAAACTTATGTCAAAGTAGATCTTTAGAAGTTGAAATATTGTTCCATAGATGTATTAATTTTTTTTTTGAGTAGTGAATTTTAAAATGTTGAACTCAAATTAACTGAACACTCACACATTGAAACCAAAAATTGAGCAATAATAGTCATAGCAGTGAAATAAATAATAACAAGTTTGAAAAACGGAAATTGCAATTTTCCATTTGGAATATGTTAAAATATTTTGCTTGAAAAACTTTCCAACTTATTACCTTTTTCTTCCTCTCTGTGTGTTTAGCATGGAAAACACAGAAATACTTCCGATGACCATTCAGTGATAAAACTGTACCCACACAGTTTCTGGGATTGATATTTAATTCCAAGTCTTCTGGTAATGATAAGTGCAGTAACTCTTTGTACCACTTAAGACCCCTCTCAATATACATATAAGCAAACATTAAAGTTTTATTCCTGAAAAACAAAAGATGTAAAACCAGTATTAATTTATAACACCTATCGTACTTTCTGTAAGGCCATACGGCTTTGTGAAAAGGTGGAATCAGCTGCTGCCGCGATTGCATATCTAGGACCAATACGATGGTACGACAACCGGGTTTCAGCATCCTGACGAGAGCATTATAAGTTTCAGAACGCATCTCATGTAACTTCAATTCAGGTTGATAACTTGACGCGACTTCATTGTTATTATTGCCAGACTGTACTTTAGCCTTTTGTTTTTGGATGTTTTCTTCTTCAATGCGACTGAATAAATACTTAACTTAACAAAATTGCTACGAATAGTAGAGTATACATACACTAAATAAGCCATGAAATAGCCGATAGCAAGAATAAAAACTACAGTTCCCAATATCGACAACACTGCCCAGATTTGTTCTTTGCCCAAACCTTCATAAGTGGTTTCAAAAAACTGCGTAACTCTTGAAAGAATTTTTGTAAAAACTCCTTTCCCATGTTCATCAAAAAGATCCTAAAAATACTATGTGAATGAACTCTTACAAAATAATACATAACGTCATGATCTATAACTCAAAATTAATTTACCTTCACAAAAGCTTCATAAGATAACGTCTCACTAGATCTAAGCAACCTGCTTATAGTTCTCTCTAAAAGATTTATGGTATCATTCAGATCTTTTTCTACTTCCCACTTATTTTTAATCCATTCATATTTTACGTGAGACGTGTCCTTTCTCCAAAATATCACGATACTCAACATAGGCTCTACGGATTGGTCCTCTGGAGAATAAACCAGCATTAACTTTTTATTTCAACAAAACTGCATATTTGTTACCTGGTATTAATGAATTTACAAACTCAGTTTGTTTTTCATGATAAATGTATGCGAATCTAACTTTTTCCATGCTGTAAGGAGACGTTTGTGCATAATATCTAAAAGATTGTCTATGGGAGTCATGACTAGAAGACGCTTTGGTTACTAGAACAACACACAACTTTTTCCTTGGCTTGTTCCACTCGCATGGACACAATGCCTCTAATACACCCTTAAAAACATTAAAAGAAACTGCATCATTATTCTTAATAATTAAATAATATGATGTTTAGCAGGTCGAAATTGAAGAGTTATAAGAAACTGTAGATGATATGATTTTATTTTCAGAAAATTTGTATGAATTGAACTGGTCATTGATGGTGTGTGTACTTCAACGTCAACGCTACAAATTTAAAACGTCAACATAATGTAGTGAATAATAGTAGTGAAGGTAGTGAATAGTAGTGAAGTTAGTGAATAATAGGTTTGTTCCAGCAGAAATTCCAATGGCACCAACCAACCAACTGATTCTTAGTGGAACCATTCCACTGGATAGGATCAGATGAGAACTGTTCCATAACTTCTGCTAGAACAGATCCAATAACAACGGCAGATAATGTTGAGATTGAGATTCTGGGCTGTTAGGACGTGGTCTGTGTAGGTTATTGTTTCCTAATGTTCCAACGTAATGGTCTTACACTTATTTTGCATACAATTACATTTTCTGTTTGAATTCTCGTTTTTGAGAATTCGAATATGAGGCTGATCGTTATTTTGCCCTCTCTTGACCTTAGATTTTTGCTCTTAAATTACCTTTATACCTTCTTAGCATAGAATTGTATAATTTTGTTTTCTTAGGTATAGGTATCTAGATGTTGTTTATTTTAGTGAATTCCTCCTTGTTAAAGTTGTTTGTGAGTACATAGCAGGATCTGTATTGCTTTCCTTTGTAGTTTGGTGTAATAAGTATGTATCTTGTGGACTCGGCAGTATTTGGCAGTTACTGAAGAGTGTGTGTTACAGGAAGTTGTGTTCACCACTTTCCTGTAACACATGCTTTGCTATTGATGTCTTCTCCGTTTCCTGGTGGACAGCGGACAGTTACATTTGCATCCAAGTATCAACTAACCTCTTCATTATGCATATATGTTTGTCCACCCAAACAAACAGTTTTACATACTTCAACTGTAGTGAAGGGGTTTCTTTTGTCTTCTGGGCCTCATACGCTTTCCTGTATTTCCAGATCAAAGTCATTATGAAAAAAACCACCACCATCCCTGAATATCTGTTTATACTATTGCCTGATGGTCCAAAATCTCATTCTCAACATGACTATAGCCTTGACAGCCTATGATTCCCTGGAAGTCAGTTAGACAACTTTCATTTGGAATGTTATAACTGTCGTGTATCCAATGAAATTGATTTAGACAGAATGATGTGTAGTAGAATTTTAATTATTTAAAACAATTTCAATATGTACCTGAGATGACAACCTTGGTAATGCAAGATACTGATTAGAAGATATAACGTGATGTAAAGTGGAAGTGGGAATATCCTTCATTGAAACACTAGCCATTGGATAAGAGGTGTTCTCATTGAACAACAGCACAGTATCCATATCAAGAGGTAATTGATATTTATCTCTAATTTCTTGAGATTCTACAAATCTAAAAAAATATATACTTATATATTGTACTTTGTGTTTAAATAAGATTCCTTACCCAAATGCAACTCGGTGACGAAAGTGGTAGGCAGTAACTAAATAACGTAATCTCATTGTGTCTCTTGGCTCAAAAATTAATCCTCGTACTCTGTTATCTTCCCAGCCATTTAAGAAGTTATCGATGTCATTTGAACGAATTTTGGGAACCATTTTGTATGGCATTTTAGTTCTTATAAATTCTGAAGAAATACAGATACTTTTTAGAAGCAACACTAACATTAGCAAAATGCCATTACAACAATTATAGCAGTAATTTACTAGTATTAGAATTGCGAAAATATCATTATTAGCCATCAACATACCAATAATTTTTTGAATGCTAGTAATGGTCTCCTTATATACGTAAACATCTCCATCAAGAAGCAGTACTAAGCAGGGTAACGTATGAATGCTAAGTCTTCTACCCAAGTTAGGTTCCCTTCCCGAATGAACTGTAACAAAATTGATCCCCAATGGTTCCAGATATTCCACTAATTTTCGGCAGTAAGGGGCAGTCTGGATGCATGGAAAACACCAATCAGCATAAAAAAATATGAGATGTGGTATCCTATCACTTTTTGGAACAATGATTTTATCATATTGCCTAAAAGGAATTCTATTAAAGATACCTGATACAATAAATATTAAGAGTCTCTTTACCTTGTGGTAATAGATAATTTGTGGAAAAAAGTAATATCATTTTCTTGGAAGTTAAAATGCGCTCCATGTTGAGCAAATAGATCATCAAATGGATGACTACGTTGAAAGGGTGGGTGTTCTGTTTTCTTGTAAAAATCATCTTCTGTTATACCTTTGTCGTCATATTTTTTTCTTCTATCAGGGTCAGATAATAATTCATAGGCTAACTTAATTTCCACAAAACGTTCTTCAGCTTTTGGATCAGTGTTTTTATCAGGATGCCTAAAAGGTGCATAAATAGTTAATTTGTTTTTTACCAAACAATGATATGTATCACGGTGAAACAATGTTGAACACTGCACTGAACATTGATTCCTGGGGGAAAATATGAAAAAACAACAAGGAAGTATGATACAAAGAATAAAGAGGGAAAGACTTAAAACAATTTGTGCCAATAATGCATAGAAGAACATAAGGAAAAATATAATCTCACAAACAAGTTAACTATCATTGATCACATAATTTTCAGTTAAGCCTACTGCCTATTTCAATTCTAATATCCCAGAGTTCATGTTATTTACTTAATTATACAAATATAACTTTACACAACCTTATTGTGTAAAATCCTGTAATCAACAGTTTCTACTATTCATACACCTCAGAGGTAACATCACAACAAGATAGTTTATTTAAAAACCAGCGCTGTACGGAGCCTCTTTAAATAGTGGAGCATCGTTTTCTCTAGAAAACAGATTGTTGACACTATTGTCCTTTCTGTCATTTATCTCATTGGCCATGAATGCATGAAACTGGGGTGTCTTCAGGTGACACTTAGACTGGAGTCCATTGTGTCATCCCCCTCCCTCTCAGACTAGTCGTACTTTTCCCATGAAGGTACTTATGCTTCCTAGTGAGAAGTTCCTCGTTTCTTCCAGGGTGATCTTGTCTACCCCGAAGATTGTCCACCTGGCCCCTGCAAGCGAGTGTCTCACAGTCGCACAAGATGTGATAGGAGGTTTCATCCTCCTCCCAACAGAACCTGCACAATGAGTCATCTTTCAGCCCAATATTGTGCATATGGTAGTTCACCATCCAGTGCCCGGTCAGAACTCCAGTTACCATGTGTATATGCTTCCTACTTGAACTAGGCAGTTCACTCGCTTTCCTCTGGTCGGATCCCTCAGTGAAAGCCCGATTATCGAAGGCGGTCCTGTTGACTCCAGTGTTCTTTGAAATACGCTCGTAGGCGCCTTCTGAAGTGTTCCACGGGCCGGGCCGAGCCAGTCAATCAGCTCGTTCCCTTTATGTGTGCTGATATGGGTGCCATTATGTCCTGGCACCCATATCAGGTTAACCCTGTTTCGCTTAACCAGCTCCTCTAAGGTTCTACATAATAAGGTAAGCTTAGATGATGCTCTGTGCGACCCCAGAGCCTTTAGCGCCCCCTGGCTATCAGAGCATATGTCTATGTTCTGTTTACAGAAGTTCCTAGTAAGGTTCTCTTGTGCACAAGCAAGGATCACGAAGATCTCTGCTTGGAAAGTTGTGCAGTGAGTCCCCAGGGGTATCATTTTTAATACCCACAGCTTAACTCCTGCTACCCCTGCCCCGGAGCCTTGCTCCATGTGTGACCCATCCATGAACCAGAGCAGTCTATGTGCCCTGATTATGTTCTCCAGAGCTTCCCAGTTCTCCCTTTTGGGGATTACTATGCAATAGTTCTTGTCGAACCTGTTGGTAGGCACACATCGGTCCTTATCTGTAGAATGGGGCTCTCGCTGGTTACATGCCGCCAAGTAGCGGAGTGTCCCTGATCGTTGCTTCCCTCACCCCACGCTCCCCAACCCTGCAACCGGCCTTCCCCGCCTTGTTTGCCACCACCAAGTGCAAAGGGGGCAGGTCAAGTATCACCTCCAGGGCTGCAGTATCTTGTTGGCCATACTTTACCAATATAAAAAAAAATGTTGATTTTTTATGAGTAAGGCTCCATTGTCCAAAAAATTTTATAAACATGAACATTAAGATATTGCACTACATTATAATTCTACTGAAACAATATTTTTAGGCTGGCTAATTTAAAGTTAGCAGGGAAGCAAGTACTATAAACTTTTAAAATATTAAACTGAAAAATAAGTATGCAGCATACTGTTTAAAAAAATTATTTAATTACAGGTAAATTTTACTACGATTTTAGGTTTTGAAATAATTATTGTCAAGACAAGATGCCATATAATAATGAGATTCATTATACATGCAAACAATTTAGGAATAAATTGTGAAATATATTACCAAGTTGAATAACTTAAACTCACTTTTAATTTGTGCTGTGAGAAGAGTCTGTTCAATTTAGTGATTGTGTAATATAAAAGCAACTTCCCAAAAAGGTCTGGTTTAGTATTAGACGACAAAACTGAGAAGACTCAACTGTATGATTATTTCAATTTAATGTTTGAGTTTTTTGTTAGGAATACACGATTCTTGTTTATTTATGGATGTTGTAGTATGAGGAATGTATAAGAAACTCATAAAATGGATTAGATGCAATACTTACAAATATAGGCACAATTAAAAAAAAAACGTTAATATGTAAATTGCATCTTACCACTCTTTAACTAACTGTTTGTAAGCCTTCCTTATCTCCAGTTGTGTGGCTCTTCGGTGTATCCCAAGGATTTTGTAAGGGTTACCTAAATCTGCTACAATTCGGCATACTAAACAAGCTAAAAGTATAAAACAACCCTGGCAAAGCCAAAGTTGAGGGCCCCATTTCATCTTCACACCCCAATCATGCAACTAAATGGCGGTTATTTTACACTGCGAAACAACCGGACCTGGCTGATTAAACCATTGAGAATTGTAGTAATGGAAATAATATTGATTCAGAGGCGAAAATTGTGTCAGATGTCAGAAAGGTTTTATTTTTATCCCTAACCAAAATTCCCAGTTTTCATTCCATCCCTGGTAGTTTTCCCGAAACAGGCAACCAACGATGCGTTGGGTTAACATTATCCCTCTACGCGAGGTTGGTGTACGGCGGGATTTTTTAATTATTTAAACGCGTTGAAACTTACAAATTGAAGTTTAAAAATGCTTAAAGTGACTCGCATCAATTGAATAACAATATCTAAGCTATTATAATGTAGTAATTAAAATCGGACATGTTTCGAACTACTAGGATTCATCAGTAACAAAAAGATTAGTGATAAACGTGGTAAAAGCATCACAGTGGGATTATTTAGTAAAATTCTTTGTGAACGGAGACACCTTGTAATGAGACTCATGAAAGCCGGCGAATTTAATAATAATTTGAGAATTAATGTGATATCACATAGTGGAAATAGTATGTTTACGACATGCAATAATTTTTATATAATCAAAGCTTACCTTCGTAATGAAAAGGGTATCATGGTTTATCATGCTGAACTTTGTTATCATTATGTTAAGAGATAATTTCTAAATGCTGCGATATCCAATTTTTTAAACCATATGTATTCGCATCATAAATCTTTTTAGAACTCAGTCGATTAAATGCGGTTTAATTCAGGCCCTCATAACTTTAAATTGTAAAAATGTAGAAGGTTGGTTATGGCGCTATGGAATTTTTATATTCAAAAAAATCATAGAAGCAGTATTAAGAAAACTCTCTATTCTCACTTAAAACGTACTATCCCTAGAGGCTAGACATTAGTAAATCTAAAATGACGTTCTGTGCTTTTTACGCTAAAAGGTTAACTTTTCTTTTAGAACTTCATAATTTTTAATAGAAATGTAATGTAAACAGCCCTTTCATTCTCCCCACATTTGTAGTGGAGTTAGAAGTAAAGTAACTAAAAACCATCAAAAATGAAAATCAGGAAAAGCCCCAGGATTAAGATGAAGGCGGAAAAGCGTTACAGTTTTTCTGAAGATTCTGAAGAGGACTTTGGTGTGGCAACCAATGTTTTTATAAAGGGAGCTCTTGATATGCACGAAAATAATAACAATAGCACTTTAAATAATACTGATATTAAGACTGCTATCATCACGCCAAAATGTGAAGTGTCAAATTACTCCAAAGAAAAACTGAATATGAAAAACGATTTGGTGAACATAGAGGCTGACACTAAAGAAAATATTACAAACTGCGGAAAGTCATGTAGAGATAAAGAAAAATCTGAAATGGAAAATGGTGCGGTCATTGAAGAACATGATGCCGAAAAAAGTATTTTGAAAATATGCAGATTATGTCTAGTTTTCATAGATGACAACCAAGTACCTATGGAAAATATCTATGCTATGATTCAAATTGTTCTTCCTGAAGTAGTAAGTCGTTTTATAATAATGCAGTTTCATTTTTAATAGTATTATTTTTAGAAATGTGAAACTAGCATTTATTTAATAACATATTTTGCTTGTGGTAAAGTTAATATGCTTTAATTTTTGTAATAGTTGTAAATAACTCAATACTTAATTGTAATTATGAAAAAGTATCAACTAAGGTCTTTCATAAATACAAAAGTAATTTCCTCTATGTTGATAACCATTATAAATTGTGTACAAAGTACATATCATTGCTTCAAAAAATCTCTTTTGTTGCGTTAACATCAACAGTTCAAACAATACTTTAATTTGAAACACTAAAAAATAATATAAATAATTTATTGTTATATTTATTTTTAGGATCCCAAAATTACTAAAAAGCCTGTAGTTTGTCAAGCATGTTACGAAATTCTGGAGAAAGCATCAACATTTGTAATTAATAGTTTGAACGTTGAACAAAAAATTAAAAATTACTATGACTCTTCAAAATTAGAAGAACAGGTGGATTTGTTCAATGTATTAGAATTTGCTTTTCCTAAACTTGAAATGGACATTGACAATGAACTCGATGAAGCTCAAGGTGATGAAAGGACCGACAATGATAATTTTGCTCCTACTGATGTGCTGGAAATTAAACAAGTTAAAGAGAATGGGAATAGAAAATCTAAAAGATTTCGATCGTAAGTACCTGAATTAATTTTAAGAAACAAAATTAATTCCGTTTTTGAAATTCATGCTATGCTCAAGTTTATTGTATCAAGAGAAAAAAAACTGGAAGAAATAGTTATTTGATTTACTGCATTTTTGAAATTTTATAGATTTCAATAAAAATTTTTAGGAAGCTTCGGATTCGTGCAGATGCTGATGGAATTACCTTCTATTCTTGCAACATATGTTCTTTTAAAACTAAATATAAATATAGCATGAAAATTCACATGACTATGATGCACACCAATCCTGAGGACTTAATCTTGCACAACTGTCCTGTATGTACATTTAAAACGAAACATAAAAGATATTTAGAAACTCATATGCTAGTACACAAAGATCCTGATGATTGTGAGATGCATAAGTGTCCTAAGTGCAACTTTAAAACCAAATTTAAAAGTTATATGAAGACACATCTGCTGGTCCATAAAAATCCAAATGAGGTTCCGATGTATAAATGCCAGTACTGTACATTCAAAACAAAGCACAAGAAGTATTTGGACACCCATGTGATGATCCATATGAATCCAGAAGATATACCCATGCATCAGTGTTCGGTGTGCAAGTTTCAAACCAAATCAAAAGCTTACCTTAAAACTCATATGCTGGTGCATAAGAATCCAGGGGAAGTACCGATGCATCGATGTAGTGACTGTAGTTTTCAGACAAAATTTAAATATTACCTCAATAAGCACATGTTAATTCACAAGAATCCTGATGAAGTCCCTATGTATCAGTGTGATGAATGCTCTTTCAGAACTCGCCACAAAAAATATTTAGACACTCATAAAACAATTCATAGAAATCCGGATGAGTTAATTATGTATTCTTGTGATCAATGTGAATTCCAGACGAAATCCAAAGCGTATTTGTTTAAAACCCATATGCAAATACACAAAAATCCTGATGAGCTCATAAAACATAAATGTGAGTTATGCTCATTCAAAACTCGACACAAGAGCTACATGGAGACACATATGCTCACCCACAAAAACCCTGACGAGGTTACAATGCATAAATGCACTGAATGCAGTTTTCAAACTAAGTTCAAACACTATTTGAAACGTCACATGATTGTTCATTTGAATCCAGACCAGTGTAAAATGTACAAATGTTGGGAGTGTCCGTTTGAGACAAAACATAAGAATTACTTGGAGACTCACATTGTGTATATGCACAAAAGCAAGGAAGAGGTGCAAATGCATTCATGCATGGAATGCGATTTTAAAACAAAATCAAAAGGCTATTTAAAAACCCACATGTTATTACACAAGAGCCCTGAGGAGGTGATGATGTACAAATGCAAGAAATGTAAATTCAAGACCAAACATAAAAGTTACCTTAAAACTCATATTCTTCATATGCACTCTAGAAAATGGTTGTTTAAATAATTTATCACCATTTTTGAGGGTAAACTGCGTGTTAAAGAGAGTTAGAATTAAAAAATGGTAGTTCATATAAATATTTATAATATATTTATATAAATATATATGTATTTACACCTGCGTGTACCTATAGTGTAAATGTTTTATGTTAATATTTTAAGTCTGAAATTTTTATTTTGTCTAGTCTATAGTGGCATCTTTCTTTTAAGTTATTGAGATTATTATTAAACTCTAATTAGCAGTTATTGAATTGATAACGCATAGAATATGAGTTTATTTCAGTAAGCAACAATTTGTGTTTCAGTACCTACATATATTAAAACATTTTATTAGACAATACAAGTTTATTAGGTTTTTAAAGTGAACGTTATACAGTTTTTAACTGTAATTTATTATTGCTGTTTTGTGTAGTTGAATCTTATTAACGTTGTACCTTGAGAAGTCGTTTTAAGAAATCTTGCCTTAATGATTAATTCTACAAAAGTTACCAAAAAATGCATTTACTTCTAGTCACATTGCTGAAGTCGCGCAATTATTGTTTCAGATTATTCACAAATTAAAAGTTTATAATGTACCTAAATATTGATTTATGTATAGGTTTGTTTATATTGTGAAAATGTCTTTTTTGTGCCATGTTGTTTTGTTCACAATTGTTATACTTGATAAACCACGTGAATATATATATTACTAATGAATTGAAATATATAGTTAATAAAATATATTTGAACAGTTTTTGGTTTCTTTTACATATTTTACAATCTAACATTTTTTTACTAATTTCTGGGCAATATGTTGCAATACATATTGCCCACTCAGGACTTTTTTGTGTACACAATCTCTTTCCATTTTTTATGTAGTAATGTTATACGGTTTGTGGTGTCCATAAGCATTTTTATTGCTGAGCTTAAATAGGTTTTAAAATAACTTAATTTATTTGAATTGCTACACACGTTTTGTGAATCCGGCATATTAGTTCACATCTGAGTAGGAAGTTTAAAAATATGGATCAGATTGCCAGTTTTCGCTTTTGCATATTATTTTTGATTTTCTTACTTAACAGACAATGTGAAACAGGAGTTTTCACTTATAAGAGGGTTTCTAATAATATGCCTATAACAATGGTTTTTTTTTAATTAGTCATCTTTATTGTTTCTATATTTGAAATTTTTGTAATGGTCGCGAGATGTCGATAAGTATTCATGTGTAAGTGATTTTAGATAAAATTAGTTTGGGCTTTTCTCTACAGGCAAAATTGAGATAAGAATGGAGTCATTTTGCCTGGTTCTTTCATTACAGTCGACTTCTGAAAATCTTTGCTATAACCCAGGGTTCATCTTTCTAATCTATATTTGAACTGCCCAGTTATCAGAATATCGTTTCATGCACATCTTTTTCTGGTTAATGCATGGCGCAGCTGGCCCATCAAAACTTGGATTCTTTAAAATCCAAAAATATTTCCACACTGACAAGAGTACGCAAGTTTTTTCAGTCTCAGTTCAGTGAAGAATTTAATTACCTATAATATTATTTGGACGAATAAGCTGGTGCCAGAAGATTCAAGTAGAATTAGGTACATAAGTTATTTATTTCCACTATATATTTAGAATTTCTGCACTTGGTTTTACATGTTTGTGAATCACTTCATTCTAGATTTACTTTTTTAGTCTGGTAATCGATTTTCATACAGAAATTTATATCAAAGTAAACACTTAAACAATTTATTAAAATTATGAGAAGTTCAACAAAAATAAGTGTTGTATGTAAATATGAAGCGGTGCGTGCATTTGATACAAATCTCCATCCTTAACAGATATCACCACCACTAGACTTCAACGGTTAGAGAACTATATTTCTCCAAGAAAAATATTTGTTTATACATGTCATATGTTATGAATGTAATTGGATAAAACATTTACAACCTGCCATTACACAACAGTTTATTAAGTTTCTTATTTACAAATAAAGACAGTGATCTATCCTAAAACAATAAAAATGTTTGGTTGCAAAGCAAGATATGAATATATAAATAATACTTACAAGGGAGACCAAATTTTATAACAACTTAGGTGTTCTTAAACTATATATATACATCATCAAAGCAAGTAGTTTAAGTGAATATTTTACATCGCCTACTTTGAACTCATAAACCATCTTTTGGCACCTAATATCTAAAATTATTGAAAACATCTGTAATATTCATATAAGTGTTACGTGAAATTATTTCCCATTATATTGTCGACGATAAATAATTTTAATTTCTCACTTGCCAAACAATAATCAATATAATCACAATTAAAATAAAGGCGCCGATACCAGCCAAAATTAATTTCTTCCTCCTAACTTTATTTTTGTAAGTGCTAGCTTCTCGTAGTTGTTGGGCTCCCTGCTGGACGAAATCGCTGGTCCTCTCAACACTGGCTTCAATGCTGTCAATCGTTTCTCCTTGCTCGTGCACCAGTGCACCGAGCTCTTTAAATATTTGGTTCACGTCATTTATATCGCTCTGAAAATATATTCAGTGAAATGAAAATCCACGAAGTCGGTAAGGAACTACAGAACTCTGCTCTACTTACTTCTAACTGTCTAATTGACTGTTCTTGTTCCTGCAAAGATCTTAATTCAGCCTCCTCTTGAAGTTGCATTTGCTGCTGAGTACCACTGTCTTGTAATTCAATCAACTGTTCCTTACTTTTATAGCCAGCTAAAAATGACAATGAGACATTTCAAATAATCAGAAAATAGCACTTTGTACTTACGGAGATGAGGTTCGCCATAAGCTTGGGCCTTGGCTTTATTCACTTGTTCCTTTTCTTTCGAAGCAGTACTTCTTTGCACTTGTTGGAACAAATTTAAAGTATTGGTGAATTCATCTTGTAAACGTTCCCTTTGCATCTTCCTCTGCCTCTGTTCAGATTGGGAGAGAGCTGGCGGTATAATACTGAGGTCCTTAATGTAGCCATTGGTGTCTTTTACCAGTTGTTGTGTGTAATGCTGGATGGAATGTCTATAATGAATAATTATATTATCGTTATTGAACTGCTAAAACTTAAATGTTATATATACAAACTTCGTTCTAATATTTAGTTGGGCAATATATGAGACTTATTGGAAACTTTCTCCAGTATGAAGGGAAAATATTACAAAATTAACAGTTACTTCGGCTAAAAGTACTCATTCCGTTTAAGAGTTTATACATATTTCAAAAATTAAGACTGCTATGTGTATTTTGGCCAGCAGTCTTGTTACAATAAAGGTACAAATAAGTTTGTAAACAACAATAAATCTGAATACAAACTACGTAATATAAGATAAGTAATTATCTCCTTCATTATGAAGAATAATAGTAAGTTTTTATTCAGAAAGAGCTGTAGGTATTCTCAGGAACCTACTTTTCAGTGCCATAATGGGCAAATAAAAATTACTTACAATTGTTTTCTCAATTCTGGGGAATCCTGATGGGTGCCAATTTGGTTTACCATACGTTGCATAGATGTGACTGAAAGAAGGTACACTGGTATATTGTATTCTGTGTGTACTCCGATAGTACCTTACCATTTTGCGATATTTTTTGAATGCTGGTCCCGATAGTTTGGGATAGCTTTTGGAAGTCTTGCTCTTTAACTGCCCCATTTTGGTAAGATGAGTAATTGCTATCCATATTTAATTAATAGGATTTGCCTGGAACTCCTTCAACAAGTTAATGAAGATAGTTCACCCATCAATTTTTTTCACACAGATTCCTTTAATCCCTTTTAAATAATGTACACAGAAATGAAGAGGTATCACAAACAAGATCGATATTTTACAAAATAATTATTATCAGTTGATACAAATACGTATTAGTCACCCCTCTTCCATTAAACTAATTTGACAATGACAATATCAGAAACGTCAATATCATTCTGTATTTTGTCAAAGTTGTCAACACGTAAATTGGCTTTCAGGTACACAAAACATATACCTTAGGTTCAGATACAGCCACACATCGTCAGTTAAGAAGATGAATAAGAAACAGTTCAATTTATTATATGAAGACGTTTATTGATTGTTTCAGTTGTCTATAATGGAAGAAACCTTTCAAAATTTTAAGAAAGTAATTAAAACTAATAAACGTGAACTTTTAGATTGTCACAGAACTTGAAAATTCTAGAAACGCGACAAGGCTTGATAACCAGCAAAGATATCGAAGACAAAACTGTCAACTGCCAAATTTTATCCGCCCTTCACCCTAAAAACAGTTTTGTTGTCGAAACGAAGTGTTATTACATTAGTGCAGTAAAACCACCCAAAATGACTTACGTCATTTCAATAAAATTTCAGTGTCGAAAGCCGCAATATTAAAATGTAAGAAGAAGTATAATTAGCTATTTCATAAATGTTTTCTTAATGCTTTTCAAATAAGCCCTCCATAGTTACTATCTGTGGTAGAGCCTCAGGATGGAGTCTCCTCCTTCGAGTTCAACCTGGTCCGAGGCTTTCATTTTAAGTGACGATAGTGGTCTCTTGTTGACCAATGGATCTGCTTCCAGTGGAAGTGTAAGCGGAGATGGGAAAATTCGAAGGAAATACATCGCTTTCGAAGTATGTAATCACTGACTATTAGGTAGCCGACTATTACTTATCATTTTATGTGTATTCGTGAATATGTTGAATTGAATTAGTTCATAGTTTTTGGTATTTGCACTTGTAAATAAATCAACAAATTTATAGCAACATGTGAAAATAGTCAACATTTACAATATCGTCTATGATATTCTATGATATCATCTATGACTGGTTATATAGCTGAGAACCTAAGAATTCCCCATATTTTTGAAAGCATGTGTGATAAATTCATGGGTTTAGTCAATTTTACATTGATTTACATAAATTAAACATTTTCTGTTTACACTTATTTTCACAAGTTCATGTTTAAACAACAAACTGATTGAGTAAATAATCGGTTATCAGTAGGAACGCCCTCTCAAATTCCCCATTAGAATTCAGAATTTCTGTGCCTTACAAAGTAAAAAGAGAGCAAGTTTTCATATCCCACTAAAAACCATACCATTAAGAGTTATAACTGAGCTATTTCCCATAGTCTATGTTTAGTTGAAATTGTAATTGCATTGTATAGTGAGAGAAGTTTCATAGAGGAAGTATGCATTTACAAATATAGTAATATGCTTTTCACTTCAAACAAATCATTAGTATTGGAACACTAATTACTGTCTCAGACATATTTGAATTCAATTATAAAGTTCATAATATAGAAAGAGAGCTTGGGCATGAAAGAAAATTCTGTTCACAAGGACTTTATTATCAGAAGAGAAGATCAGTAAGGATGTAAGAGGTGGAAAAGGAGTTTTCCCTTCCTATATTATAATTCCAAGTACTCCTACTACTCCCTGAAGAAACACCAAATTTCCTGATTTTTTTTTTTAAGACAATCCGAATAATTGTATAAGGTTCATAAGGACATAGGTGTATGTTACAAAAGTTAACCTAACATAAGACATTGAAAATAAATTCTTGTATTCTTGTAAAAAAGATTTTAGAACCGTAATATACAATTATCCAAAGCTTTGGGTTATTAAAGATATATATGAAGACGCAGATATAAAACATTACAAGGTTTACAGAAAGTTCCAATATGTATATGTATAGTTCTGTATGTGGAAAGTGTGTATAGGAATTGAAAATATTTTAATTGATCCGTTTCTTTTTTAGGATAGCGATTGTGAAAAGTCTTTGTCTCAAGATGATGACTCTTTGGATGGAATGTCAGACATAATGTGTGGAGAAAACTTCAATACCCTCAAGAAAGGTCCACAAATTTTAACAACAAAGCACTCATCTTCACCTATAGAACCTCCTCCAGAGTTTCAAGATAAGCCTAAGTACCCTTTAGTGGAAATCTTTTATGAAAAGATAACTAACCAAATTATTAGACGGGCTCTATATGAGTACAAAGAGAATTTCAGTCACAAATTGAGAATACCCAACTACAGGTCCCTCCATTATATCTTAGCGAGACCGTGTATTTCCAATGAATTTATGCCTTTGAGTCCATGCCACATCGTTGGTAGACCGAGCTCTAGGAGCTCTCTGGGTTCGTCGCGCCTTTCAAGTTCCCACAACTCTTTATCCGTCCCTACCGCACACAGATTGGATGATTCGACATTCATAACGCAAGCAGTCTCTCATGACGCCTTATCGGCCGGTTTCATCAGTGACCTGTACAATGTCCCATTCGATAGCGATGTGTATGCCGTTCCTGTCGATACAGTAAGACCACCACTTAAGCCGAAACGGAATTTTCACCAGCACAAGAAGAAAAGGCGCAACACAGCCTCAGGGTGTAGGGAACTGGAAACGAGACAAAGCAGGGTGATGGCAAGCAAGAGAAACATTGTCAGGTTGGAAACGGTAAGTTATTATAAGTTTGTTCAAGAAACTGCTAGAAAGAAACACCAAACTTGAAACTATTTTACACTACAGAATATTGGTGTCAAACTATTCCAAATTAATATCTACTTGAAGGCATTTTTATTTTATCTAAGCATGTTAAGTTTATCTAAGCAAATTAAGTTTGTAAATATTCATGTTCTAAATAAGTCAACCCCAGTAGTAATTTCTATGCTTAAAGCTTTAGCTGAAACTACTTCATGGCCAACTTCATAAAAAATTTTGTAATACATATACGAGTCCAGAATTCTGACCTGGAATTTTTTGAAATATGATGGAAAATATTCATAGACAACAAAATTTACACTAATTATCGATTTGGCTATTGATGAGGAAGCTACACTTAACTTTTCTTAACAAAGTATTATTAACAAAAAGCACATCTACGGTTTTTGAAAATGGGGTTAATTTTGTAACGATGCATTTGTAGATGTGAAACGTTCATGTAAACAACTGAGTAAAGAAACCTAAGTGTTATGAAGATGATTTTCTCTCAAGGACACTTCACACTAACATCAGGAGGCATCTGTGTAACCTATATATTTCTTGTTCTGTCATTACAAGCACCGATCCACAACCAAGTTTCACGACCTGGTTACTCTTTAATAACACTAGGTGCTGATGTCTGAGAGATATTTGATCTGGCTAATTATCAAGCTCTGGTTATGATGGTTAAACTGATGTCTTCATAGTACTTTTAGCAGATCTCTACTTTTGCTAAAAGTACTGTAATGTACTGTGTAGTTCTCTTGACTTCCATTATGAGCTTGATGGACTTGTTCCTGAGAAAATATTGGTGATGAAAGACTTTGGAATCTATTCTTCTAACACAAGCAAATTGTTTGATTTTTCTTATAGGACTGGTAAGAATCTGAACGCTGAAAATTTAAGAACCATTTAAGGCCATCAGGCTAGATTTGATGCTTAAACAGACCTAATAGAAGAGCTTAAACACTCATAATTTATATGTGTTGTGTGCTCAGTTTTGAATGTTTGCCGCCAATACTATTGTCCAGCGGTACTTTTGCCATAGTAACCATAAAATATATAGTAAGTCTGTTTCAGCAAGCATAAACCATGCCCTAAAAATGTTATTTCTGGCTGCCCAGTTATGTACTGATTATGTCAACGACAAATTTGTAGGGGGAGAAGTAACATGTTTTGAAAAAACCTACTATTTTGGTAACACTATGACAGCACTAGTTTTATGCTTGTTATTAGAGTTGTTCATATGTAGCTGTTAACACAGATTGTTTTAATATTATACAACATAAAGAAAGAAAAAAAAATATTTTTCTTCATATCGAAGTAATTAAAATACAGCTTTCCTAATGGCCCCTTAAAACTTATTATGAAACTCTGTAAATTTAAGGGATAATATAAATATAACGTTGGGTATGGATTGTAGCTTTTAATGGACTGCATTTCTAATCTCACCTTTAAACATTTTTTTATCTCTATTAGTCACCTATCGTGGAAATAATTGAAGTGTAGGTATAACAACAATAATTTTTCAAATCTTATTTCAAATTTAATGATAAAGTCAGAGAAACATGTTTTGTTTATAAGTTCAGGGTTCAAACTTTTTATTCGCAAACAAAATGTTTCATTTTAGATATGTATTGATCTCTCAATATAATACTGACGATTTTAGAGTCTGTTTATAAAGATGTTTTACTGGTAATTTTATATTAATCGTTTGCAGATAATTTTAAACAAAATAAAATGCTTTGATATCTCTATTAGATAATCCACATCATTTTTAACAAGAAATCTTCAAGTACTGATAAAAATCTGTCATTAAATGTGATACGCTTATTGATAAATGCAATCAAATTTTTTTTTAAAATATTGTTTGATTCTATACTTACTGAAAGTACAATAAAAATGATAAAATGAATTATTTTCTTTTAGAATGAAACAAAAAGACACAGTGTCGCCGGCACATCAGCTGCCCCACAAGGTGAGCCGATCCACATGACATTGCAAGAGGTACGTCAATATTTGCAGACTTTATATTCGAGTTCTTCAGAGTCATCAGATCACCAAGATAAGAGTTATAAGCAGAAGACTGCAGTATTAGTAACAAATAACAATAAATATTCATTTACAAACAGTGATCTCAACGTAAACAAACAAATGATCAGTAATAATAATAATATTATTATTAACAATAATAAGAGGTCTAAGAGGAACACATTTTTAATTAATATTAAGAATAAGAAAGTTAAAGATTCATGTGATAACTTAGGGAGCAAACAGATAAACAATACAGCGACACAAAAAGAGGAAATAAGGAAGAAATCTCCAGCAAAGCTATTAAGTTTTAAGCAAGCATTATGTAACCTTTTTAAATTTAAAAAAATATTTTCACCAGAATCTATAAAAGGTGAAGACAATGAAAAACGATATGGCAGTAATGGGAGTATTCTCGACGAAACACATAATAGTATAAGTAGTAGGGCGTTACCTCCATTACCAAAAACTGAAGAGAACGAGAACGAAAACGATGAACAAATCTTGGACTTCGCTACTAGCATACAACGGGTTAAAGATGTAAGTGGTTTCATTAAAAATTTTAATGAATTAATATTTTTCTATTTTATCACCAAGTTTTACTAATTTTAGTATGTTAAATGTATCATTTTTTAGTACGGTTGGTACTGGGGCCCAATTACCAGTGAAGCAGCTGAAAAAATACTTTCTAATGAACCAGATGGGTCATTCATCGTGAGGGATAGTAGTGATGACCACTATATTTTTTCTTTAACCTTTAAACTGAATAATTGTGTTCGGCATGTACGAATTGAACATGATCAGGGTAAGCCTCTACTTACAAATTCAGCTTGGAACATATATATCTACTTTCAGACTTAGAAGGAACAACCATTTGTTATCTAGTCTACTATACTAGAACATTTTCATATTTCTTAGAAAATTACAATCGTAGTGATTAATTTGAAATTGCACTTAATCTGTTTAAATTTCAGGTAATTTCAGCTTTGGTAGTTGTACTAAATTTAAATCGCAGACGATAGTGGAGTTCATCGAGAATGCAGTAGAACATTCAAGAAGTGGTAGATATTTATTCTTTCTTCATAGACGACCCGTCATAGGTCCAGTAAGGGTTCAGTTGTTACATCCTGTTTCTAGATTTAAACAGGTGCAAAGTTTGCAACATATATGCAGGTAACATAAACGTGCGAAAATAAAAATAAAATATTTGATGTATGTTTTTCGACAGATTTGTAATCCATAAACACCTCAGGCGAGATTTGATCCCAAGTTTACCTTTGCCAAGAAGACTCATCGACTATCTAAATACCCCACATTATTACTCCGAACATTTTTTAGACGTCTCGGATTCCAGTGAAGAGCAGCAGCAGTTGCTTAGTGAAAGGGGCAATCAGTCCCCATTTGAAAACTATAATAATGTCAGTGCACCAATTAACAACTATGTTGTAATGAATAATGCGAATTCAGAAGTTGGACAATCTTAGAATAATTTACAGTACAAAGGTGCACCATTGAAAAGACTGGTAATTTTAATAGGGTAAGAGTTATGAACATGTGACACATCGTGTTTCTAAAATAGGTTTTGTACACTTTCAGCGCAATGGAATGTTAGTTTTCTAAACAAGAAATAGGTTTGTACTAAAGATAATTGAACCGAATATCATTTATTAGTACCTGCCGTCTTGCCAATTGGTTTTTAGAGTTTAAGGTTTTTAAATGTTCCTTGATATCAAGAAAGGCTTTTTTCTTTAAACCGGGTGTTAAAGGTAATTTCTAAAAGAATATAAGGAATACGCAATGTGCATATGCACATAAAAAACAAAAAACCTGCACAAAAATTGAACGTTACACTGAAGCTGGTCATGATTATATTTTGGCAATTCTAATATTTCGTTTATTTGATTTAATGATATATTAACATTTGATTGAGTCATGTAGTAAAAATGTAAATGATTGACACTGAATTTTCGGCATGTTTTACAATTTATCATTGACCTTTAAATTACTAAGTTAACAAAGTCTTGGGTCAGTGTTTATTTGGTTTTGTAATCCGATGTTCAAGAAGTCTAAAAATACAAGATAGAAACTGGAGAGTTGTCTGAAAATATATATTTTTTTCTTAGGCGAAATGTTGTGCAATTTTCCTTCAAACCAAAGTTTATATTGTGATTTTATTAATTTCGATGCTTCTTAGATTAGTAGCTAAGCTTAATGGTAAATTAAGAGTGTATACTACAAAAATCAGCACAAAGTGTAGAAAGATAAGATAGGTGAGCTTAGATCTTAGCATGTTAATTACCTTTTTGTTATGTTTATTGAATTTTACACGAATATCATGATTTCCACCAATTAGGTTAAGATTATTTATTGATTTGTTTATAATTTAAATACAGTATACTGCAATCTAAAGTGTTTTTATTACTGGAAAAATAATCATACAATATCTTACAATACTGTTGGATAATTGGCCTTGCAATAGACTGAAATCAAAACAGTTTATTAGTAGATCTAAAAGGTACTTGAGAAAAAAAAACTAACCTATAAATTCAGATACTGGGTCATTTTCGCCATCGCCTCTCATAGTTCCAGTAATCTCATCATTTTCTACCATAGGCATAAAAAGTTGGACAAATTCTGGACTGTACGGAGGCCCAATTGTTTCAAGCACCTGAATGTTACACCAAATATTACACACACGCATATAAACATACAGTAAAATGTTTTACATAGCGATGCATGAAAAAAGATTATTGGATGACTTCACATGAACATGTATCCAATTTATCGAGATAATGGAAATATTCACGTTTCTAATCTGAAAATAGAAAACCAAAGAATGTGATCTTGCATTCCTTTTCTCCACTTAGCCTTGCCCCCTTAAGATATTCTCATAGAGATGCGATTTTTAGGTACAACGGAGTCCCACAGCAGCTGTAAGTGACCTATCCTTTTGGGTCATCATTTAGGCGGCCTTAAAGCGCGATGGGATGGTCCGCGATGGTCTCGGTATCGATTTTTCATTAACCACTTGTTAGTGGATAGTGACCTTAATTAAATAGTTTGTATATGTAGTACGTTGTCGCAAAAGAAATCATTTGACTTCAAACCATTGCGCAAAAATGGGATACAAGTTTATGCTACTGCCTTTAAAAAATGTGAGTGTCCTCCGAATGCCACCAATAATCTTAAATGACCCATATGAAGCTAAGAAAATATTTGGATATTCCGCCTAGAACAGAGCTTCGATTCATAAATAAAATCATATCTACTTAAACTGAGTATCATTATTTATTTTCTGATATAGTATGTTCCGGCTTCCTCGTTGTTTTTGCGACACGGAAACAGTTTCTTGTAAAATATACAAAAAACAAAGGTTTGGTTCATATTTCGTCTAGCATCTTACTTAGGTGAGGAGGTTAGGAAATAAACTTACTCTATTCCTTTGATCACTCATTATGATCAACTTAAGCAACTGTGATACTCACCTCTGTTACAAAGTACCTTATCAACGATATATCTGTGTCTCCCTTTTGCCAGCATTGTTTTATATACTTTACTACTGGTACAACGCAACCGGAACAAAGAAGATTTACCATGCGATCCAGTACCATCTTTCTCATTTCAAGCTAGAAAAACAAGAGTTTAGAAAACTTTCACATATGCACATGACGCTTTACCTGGACTAAAATTTCAAGCTCGTCTTGTTTAGATTCAAATAATCTAATTAGTAGATCGAGCACTTGATTCTGAAGCAACGGATGCAATGCCACAACTTCATCTAATAAAGCCAGATGTATTGGAGTGTGTTCTGTACATAATTTGAAATAACTTGGTTCTGTTACAGTACATTCCACCCAGCGAATTATTCCTATCGAGACCACAGGATATCTAATAAAATAAGTTTGTACTGTATACATACTACATATTTTCGGGAAATATTGCGTACTTTAAGGACTGATAAATAATGGATAGTTCTACAATTAATTCAGAGCTGCCTTTGTTCCCATTGCATATATTATGCACGGTTTCAATGGCGCGGACCGTGGGTTGCAGTTCATCTTTGTTGGAAATCCTTTTTTGGCCCTTCTTTTGTTGAACTTCCGTCACACTAGCTGCATATGCCAAAAGGTGAATGTATTTGGGCTTATGATCCGGATTTAACTTAACACCAGGTTTAAACAATGAATCGATTAGTAATTCTAAAAAAAAACCGTAAATAGGATAGAAACATTAAATGGCACTCTGCTTGAATCGATGCAAGCAGTGGTTTGGGACTGGAGTGTATAATTAGATGCTCAGCTTTCATTTCATGCAGAAATATGAGCTAGCTTTTACGAACCTTGGTTTTGTAAGAGTAATAATAAGAAATTTCCGTCAAGTACTTTTAAACTGCTGTATTGTTCCATGATAAGTTCAGGTCTGTAATATGCCAGTCATATGGGCTCCTCACTATATTAATCATGTTGCGAAGGTGAATAGCCTATGTTCTGCATAGATTAAAATATAATATCCAAATTTACGATTATAGTTATATCATGAAGTATAATTTAGTAATGGATTTATTTGAATTGAGAAACTTCGAATGGCGCAGAGGTTTAGCTGATGCTCCTTTCTTTTATAAACGTGCAAAGGGAATCATAAATCCACAAGTCTGGAGCTTCTGCAGAACATTACCCTAAACACTGTATGTAGCGCCAGGACAAGGTACTATATAATATTCCCTTTCACTCAGCTATACAAATGTTTCAATTATTTAACAAGCATAAGTGTGAAAAACTCGAAAGAACTAAAACTAGTAACTAGAAGAAATAGCAACGTACATTAAAACAATGAGCACAAAGAACACAGAGAAGACCTGAAATTTGAACTCACCAAGTTAAACTGGGACATTATAAGGTTATATGAAACGCGAATGCCTGGAGAGAAAAGTTTAATATTGAAATTAGGACATCTTATGTGCCCGAATAATTCAAAACGAATTACAAATATGCTGAAGTAGTTTCTAATGAACTGCAGAATTTAACATTTGGTAACAAAATTCTGTGCCATTAGAGTCCTCTATCTCACGTTGAAGATTAGTCACAGATATGACTTACAGCTCATACATGTGTATGCACCAACGAGGGAATCCGAAAGTTAGTGAGGTCAATCTTAGAAATTAAGCTGAAATTAGTGCGAAAGAAATTATTCCACTAAATATCCTACGATAAAGCTTCCAAGATATTAGGATTATGCACAAATATCGTTATTGACAATTGCACCACAGAAAATGTTCAGGAATATATTTATTTGGTGCATTGAATTAAAATAGGAAAAGAAAATCAAACCACAGAAATCAAGAAAATAATAAGGGCGTCCTGGATAGCCTACCTCCGGGAAACGGAGAAATTAAAGAACAAAGATATCACCACAAACTGAAAAACAAAAGCTTTCGAAACTTGTGTATTGCCAGTAACAATGTACGGACTAGAGACAGCAACACACACAAAGAAGTGCAGAAACATTAGAGTTTGTCAGAGATCAATGGAACATGCTATGCTGGAAGTAAGCCATAAGGACAAACTGAGGAACGAAGATACAAGCATAGAACGAGAATACCAGATGTGATACAGAAAGTAGCTCATGCGAAATGGCAATGGAAATGGGCTGGACATCTACCAAGGCATGACGACAAACTCTGGACGTTAATATTATTAAGATGGAGACCCAGGTTAACAAGAAGAAGCATGGGAAAACCATCCAAATGATGGAGCGATGATATTCAGACAGTTGCAGGAACAAACTGGGTTTGCAAGGCTCAAGACTGAAACATGTGGAGACAAATGAGAGAGTCTTATGCTCAGCTTAAGCTTAATATATGGGTAGTCAGAAAATTGTAAGAAATAAACAATGCGTATGAATGATACATCATCTAGATCTGTCCATTGTTAGATTTGAGGGAAGGTTTGTAGTCAGTGTCATCACTTTATTTTTCTCATTCTCCATATTGTTTTGCTTTACTTCTTTGTCCTCCCTTTTTGTCCAAATACTGTTCTTTTCAGAACAAAAATACATTAGTTACCATAAACTTGCAACAGATAACGAGCAATATTTAAATGTCATAAAAAAAACTTTGGTTATGTTATATCTAATGGTACAAAAAAATCTTAAAGCCATTGCTCATACTCGCCCGAGGTCAGATTTGGGGGTCATCGTTTACTTCTTACAGTTTTTGGACTCCATGTATGATACAAAAGTATACATCATATTAATCTTACCAAACCAAATCTATTAGTTCTTAAATTATTGATGTATGATTTTATCTATTAATTTTAATACCATACTATTTCTTATTTAGTTACCTTTTTAAATATCTCTCCTAAACATCTATGATTCATTATATCTTCAAAATTATAAAAATGTCTGTCCGTTGAAATAAATTAATAACATTTTAGTACATATTTAAGTGGATGAACACATTACAAATGCATTGCAGATTATATATACAGAATAGGTAGAAAACCATTTGAAAACCCGCCAAATAAATAAAAAGTTTCAATAAAGGTTTGTATTTTAATAATACTCCTGTACCTAAGAATTGTGGTATCCGAATGAGGTCTATCGGCGGAGGATCAGGACTGTTGTAATTTTTATAAAGCACTGTAATATCCGCGGGATTGAGTGTGTTCCTGGATAACATAGCAGTAAGGGCTTGGCAAGCGGTGGGATATGCAGGAGCACCGTTCAGAGCCATAGTAATTGGAGTGACATCATTTCCGCTGAAACAAAAGTCGTAATCTTCTTCTTTACTGGCATTAACTATTACTTTACTTCTTTTGGGCACACTTTGTTATTTCCTGGGATAGTCTTTTCATACTGCTGCCACCTTTGGATTCCCGTGATAAGATATGTATCACAAGTTGACTGTAGACATATGTATGTTGTCCATGACAGACCATTTTCTGCACAGTGAATTCAAGTTATGAAAGCTGCAGCACCAAATATATTTTACCTTACTGCACATTCCTTGCTTGTGTTTTGCCATTCTTCCGGGTTTACTAAGAAGCCTGTGATGGATGTTTTTACAACCCTAGAAAATACTTCTAGCTGCTGAGCAGCAGTTGAAATGCTTGTAATTTCTCCTTGAAATCCTGCATCAGATATAAGCTGAAAATGTACATGTTAATGAAAAATTTTTGAACCCACTAGTAAAAAATTTACTTTGATAGTAAAATTTAACATTAAACAATCTGGATACTCTTCTGCTAATCTATAGATTAATGATCTCCAAGTAGGGTGCTCTATAAGTTGAGTCAACCAAGCTGGTGTTTCACCTTCTTCAGTAAAAATAGTATCGGCTTTTTTAGGGTCAAAAGTTTTCAAAATCATTTCTTTTAAATGGTTTTCTACCATCGCTTGTACATCAGTCACCTTAACTCCTGAAATAGAAACACTCCAAATATAAAATAGATATAATAATCATATGCACTTTTAGAACTCATATCCTTTACCATGACATCCTTTATTGGGGGAAGCCCTACTATATTTGAAACAGATTTTAAAGCGATAAAGGTTAGTAAACTTTTAGAACCGCGAATTGCTCAATATATGAACAATAATATATATAGTAAAATCTTGTTCACCAGAAGTGTCAAGAGATCATCAAATAAATTTAACAGAGGTGCTCATATGCATTGGTGTCGGGATTGAACAGACTTTGTCGCCTGAAAAGTTCCGTTAAGTTTATCAAGATTTTGCTTTAATATCATTAGTTTATTAGCTAACTTATAAATAAAAACTTGAGAGCCTTAAAAGTTGTTTTACATTAAATATTTTTCCAAAAAAACTTTTTTTTACCTTAGTTTAACTAATTAATCCATTAATTCACATTTGGTACATAAAGTGCACGGTACATACATTCAAAAACGTCAAATGTATTTAGTTGTGTAGATCGGTGATATACAGCAATTCTTTTTTAAACTAGTTTACCTCCTATAATAAGCCACTCAGCTATTAAATTAGCCATTTGTGCCACTGCTGTATAATTCTGTGATAACTCCTCGATAACTTGTAAGGGATTGCCACCTGACTGAAAATACCTCTTGAGTTGTGAAAATATGCCAGGTTCCATAATGTAGTCTGGGGTTGAAAATTTTTCGGCGCATTCTGCCAACACTTGCTCGGGATTTTCAGATTCTTCACCACCTTCAGACTGAAAAGTTAACAGGTAATACATATCATACAAATTTTACATCATAATTTACAGAATTTGTTTAGCTGATGGTTAATATGTAAAAGCAACATAACACTTAACTGGATTTAATACCTTCTTTTAGTTATTTTTAGTACTAGATTTAGTACCAGCTTTATTGGTACTATTGGTATCACAAAGGACTTGCTACCAATAAACACTTCATAAAGAGGGGTTACTATCAGAACATAGACAATTCTTAAACTTATGTATAATCAACTTGGGTGAGAGATCCAAAAAAAGAATTACTGTCTATGACCTGCATTGAAAAAGAATCATAAGCAAAAAATGCATTTTCACCAGTGGGTCTATTAAAAATTTCTTTAGATAATGAGTTAATGGAAGTCAAGGAAAGATAAAGAAATATTACAACGTATGATAATGATGAGGTAATTGTAACTGTTGAATAATTGTGTTTTAGGGGTGATTTTGTTGTGGAAGTATGGTATTGGTCTTCTCAAAGATATCATGCTTTAAGCGTTTTAAAATATTTTTGGGTTAAGCCTCAACTTGCACACATACTGAAGACTAATTTCTATGTAAAACACGTAATATTACTTTACACCAGAGATTTAGTTTCTCATTTCATCAATGGTCAACAGTTTCAAAATCAACCATTTACATTTTTATCTTTATCCAAAATGTCAAAATAAATTCCCAAAGGTATTGCATTATTCTTATATAATAATTTGACTCTAGAGGACAGCGTCATATTGAGTTAAGTGTCATATGGCCTTTATTGTTTATTTGGAATGGAACATGATTATAATCAATATTATGGTTACCTCATTATCACCTCTGTCTCCCTCCCAAGGTCTATCATCATAATCGTCTTCCATTACTTGACAAGGGTTATTGATGCGATCAAATTGTTGGTTCCTTATATAAAGAAAAAAAGACTTGTGGAATAAAATTATTAGCCAATAGAAATAATCACACACATTTAAAGAAAAGTTTAGTAGAGTAAAACCCAGACTAAAAAAGGGAGCATGATGTCTCAGTTGTTATCATTTTATTTCATATGTATTATTTTAATAGGTTAGCATTAAATCCACTACAAGTGGGGGGGGGGGAGTCTCCGAAGATCCCCCGACTATAACAGCTGAGCCAGTTGTTGGAGTGTTTAGAAGAAAAAATCTATGTAGTTTCTTTATGAATTATTTTAAACAATAATATTAGCGACAGCAGCGCACCATGAAAAAGCTAACCCCGCTTAAAAGCTATTTAAGCTTTTAAAGGACATTCTATAGGTACCATTCAAAGACTAGTCGCAGTGAGAATTGATTGTTATAAGACCTTTAAGAAACTGGATTATTCATTTAATTATATTCCCCTAACGTCCCGTTAGTATAGAGTGAGGAGCAGAATTAAATGACCAATTTCTGTATCACAAGGCAAAACTAAGTACTTGTGATTCCATCATAGTAGACTTTTTCGGACTGCTACTTTAAAAACTGTACAATGTTCTTGCATTTTCCTGATCCAATATTATATAAAAGCTACCTATAAACTTTAACACATACCTCAATTAACAAATACTTGGTGACTTTATACCAAGTAATCAGAAAAGTTAAAAGTTGTTAAAAAACAAAATAACAACCTGCAAAAGATACAAAGCACAACACACATGTCGAAAACAAAAGTAACAACAGCAGCATAAGACCACAGAGATACACAGAACCAGAGCACAGGACCATAAAGTTCCCAAAACGACATTAACACTGCATGAAATATTAAGATTTTAAAATAATCAATAAAAACATATTTATTTAAAATTCTTTACTTTCGTTCATTTATTTAAGAGTTTTATTTGTTGTCAATGGCATGTTAACAAAGAACAGATTATTATTAAATCAGATTTCGTGGAAATTTATATGTGAATATTCCGTGAAATAGTGTCATCAGTGTTAAATTCACTTCTGTGCAGTGAGAATTGGTCGGGTTTTTGGAGTTCCGTAATTATGTTGCCTTTATTTGTTCGTGATGGTTTTTTGGTGGTGAAATAGGCAAATTCGCCAGTTTAATTGTTTGTAAATAAGACGTTATGGTATCAAGTGTTATCAAAGACTTTAAATATGTTCGGAACGAGAATGGTTCGACCACTGAAGGATGTAAAATACATCGATCTGTAGATGGTTAGACAGAATGTTCGGGAATCGCCATACTTGTTTAGAGTGACAGACGAACTGGTGTTTGTATCAGAATTTGAACTATTTTTGTGTATGTGATTACTTGAATCTTCGATCCGCAGTGTATGTATTTTGCGTGTGCGTGACGTTTTGCACATGGTTTATCAAAATTTGCTATTTTCATAGACATATGACTTCTCGGTCAAACTTTGTCGCTTTTTATTGACGTCGTAAAAGGCTAACTGGCTTCGAAAATGGATGAAGATATGTCCATTCCCCAACCTATTAAGGTGGAAGATTGGACATTTATAGATTTAGGTGAGTAGTATACAATCTAAAACATCTATTTAGAGAATGAAGCACTGTCTCTAGCCTCTTACTCTACACTCTTACCCCTAAGTTATTTTGGTAGACAACCACACTAAACTAATAACTTTTCCATTACATACTGGTAGCATCCGTTACTGTAGCAAAGTAAAAGAAAACACGAATCCTGCAATAAGGATTCTATAGGCCCGCAAATTGTCATTTCAACACATCCTTAGTATAGTGCAGAATGGTTGAGCGTGAAGTTGCTGCGACTCTCGAAACTCCAGAAACATAATAAGAATCATATGGGCACTGTGTCAAGGTTATTTAAATCAACCAACATAGGACTAAGTAATTCTAGCGAGCTAAGAAAAGCCAGTTCAAAGGAGCAGCTGTGTGAAACTTAGTTCTTTAAAGTCCCTGAAACCTATCCCAATAAAGTAGTGGTGCTATTGTATCATTTCTTTATTCATTGACTTGGAAATATGTATACACAAAATGTAAATTTGTCTCATACTCATGTGTAAAAAATGTCAACCTCAAAGTCTTTAGATAAATAACCATTATACTTTTGTTTGCATTCAGTTATAATAATGCAAAGTACAACTTCACAAATTTTACTTGACCTGTGAGATGCATGAACAAGAAGCAAGGCGAGGTAATGATAAATAAGGGTGAAGAATCTTTGATGTTGAACATCCTCAAAGCATTTGGACTTATAGTAAGGGAAAGTTTCAGGTATCTATCTATGTAAGGTATTATTATTAGATTTGATTTTGAGGGATATTTGCCGAAGCATACTCAAAGGTTTTCCAGACAAATGAAATTTGTCAAGCTGTATGTTCATTGATTTGGCTAAGAAACTAAACGGAGCACATTCTGAAGTACATACATACATTTCAGCAAAACGACTAAGAAAATAAAATCAAATAATAATGCCTTCTAATCAAATATTGACAAATTCATAATCAGAAATTAGTTTGACTATTGAAATAGACATTAATATGCTATTAACAAAAAAATCTTGTTATTGTACAATTAAAGCAAAACTAGGTCATGTATTAATGCACTCAACAACAATCATCAACCCACTGCTAAGTAAAGATTTTTCTATGTTTTTTCGACAGCTAGATGTCTGTCTAGCCAGTTTTTGAAGTATTAACACATATTAGTCATTAATTCTTTAATAATTAATAGACAATCTATTAGTTAAGAAATTTAGCTTTGTGGTTTGGGTATTGAAAGTATTTCAGTTTCAAAAATTTCCAATTTAAATTTGGAAGTACATATAAGTTACATATTTCATAGAAGCACTTATGCTATAACAAACCCACATCACATTGTCAATTCTTAACTAATTAAGTTCTGACAGCTTTGTCAAGGTTACATTAGGTAATGTATATTGAGTAGTTCTTGAAAATATTTAAAATTTAGGGGGCTGAAAAATCAACATATCAATTTGTTTATTTTTGATTACAAATAAAGGGGAAAATGTGTTGAAGTGCTGCAGGTAAATTGGTTACAGAACTGATCATTGTACAGGCATATTGAACCCATTTTGGAACAGGTTATATCTACTAATCTACTTCTGAATAGCAATTGAGAAATTTTGAATACTCGTTTATTGGTGTCCATACTCCAATATGCAATTTTATGTTCTTAAAAGGTCAGTTAAACTAAACACAGCCATAAGTTTGAATCGTCAGCGATAAATTAGTACTACAATATGCTACCTTGTAATGTCGATGTCTCCTTTAGTTTTGGAGATACTTGTGTATGATGTGGCTGGAGTCTTAAGTCAGATTATCCCCTTTTTATCGCTAAGGGGTGGAGCAATAAAATCCTAGTTGCCTAATAAATTAGGAATAAAATATGAAGTTCATGTCTGAAAATATTATTTATTTAGGCGTCTGAGGAAAAACTTTAGGGCTTCTAGAAGCCAAACAATTTGGGCACGGGAGAAGGTTAACCAAAGACTCTATTCTTAAATTATGATCGCTATACATTAAGTGATAGTTACAGTTATATGAATAAAATATGGTTATGTATTTTGGCAACTGTGATACAAATATGAAGTAATAGTGAAAGGCAATAAATTATATACACAAATATTGGAGTACTATTAAGTCTCCAATCATACTCCAATAAGAATATTGGATACCTATTAAAAGGTATTGAACAAAATAATTAATTATGGAGTATATTGTACATATCATGGAATTGTTGTTAATAAAGCCGTAAATGACAAATATGTGCTCTAATTCAGTGCCTTACAGAATTTACTGGACATTATTTGTAGTGATGTTTTAACTTATTTTCTTTACATCTTCTGCAGCTTTACACAACCACAAGGTTGACTTTCAAATGAGAAAATATGTGTTTCGAAACACACTCCTAGATTACTGTGCTATTATAGTTTAGTAACAGGTGTTTCATTCATTTATGGATATTTAATGACAGATTATTACAAGTGTAAGAATTAATTAAAGAAGTTCTTTACAAATCTTGAATCTGTCCACATAGACCCAGTTCATCAATAAAAATGCACTTTGGCTATAAACTATTCAACATGTAAAATGTTTGTCAAATGAGGAATGATGGACCATTTTATAAAAATGTTTTCATATTGTTATGATTAGGTTAAATGATCACATATGGCGTTTTGATTAAGCCAGCTTATGTACAAACTTATTTACATGTCATGATTAGCAGTCATACTTAAGTCAACAATTTATTTTTCTATGATTATCAACTATGAAGAATTTTAAATGGCAATACTAACTCTTTACAATAAGTTTAAAATAAAAAAAAAAAAATAAAAATTTGAAAACTTATTTTCAAATATGTAGTTTCTTTTACTATATTTATTTAATGATTTTATTACTAAATTGAGTTTGCGTAACTTGTTGGATTGTTCATTTCAGTTGCATTTTATCCCATATTATATTCAGAAAAGCGCAATACCTTATACAACCATTTAAAATACTAACCTACAGTTGATTCAAAACAAATCTGGTATCACGTGATCTGGTGGCATCATATATGTACCAAATGTAGCGGGGCGTAGGCAATCCACTGTTATATGCAGATTCAGATTCGCACATTCAGACTACAGACTGCACATCTGTAGGTTTCTTTACATTACAGTTCATGGTTTTAGACTTTCTAGTTATAATTGTAAAGACTGTTCAGTTTGTCAACTTCGAGAAGGTATTTGTGAGTGGATTATACTGAATATGTGTGTATTTCATGTGTCAAAAAAGTAGGGGGGGGTGTCATTGACCTTATGCAAATTCGATCTCATTACCCTTTTTGAAAACCTCCACAAGAGTATTAGCTTCTCCATGAATGGCATATCAGATTTGTTTAGAACGAACTGTAGTTTGTTCTATAACGTTTTGTTAAACTGTTCAACTTGTTAGGTTGAAGATTCATGCCACTTAAATTGTGTAGTTACAGAGAATAAATATCATAAATGTCACATGAATCGTCAGCCTTCAATTGTTATTTTCTCTCAATCAACCTTGTATTCATTTTCCTTGGAAGTTATCTGGTAAATACATGTTGTTCTTGGTAATTGTTACACATTACATTAGTAGTTTGAATTATTGTTACTTTTATTGTTGACACTTTTAAATGAAGCATGCTAATTTTATACTGGTTAAAGATGCAGGTGATAAGGATGTACCTAATCGCAAATTGCCAGTCGGCACGCTTTATTTTACTGCATTTATCCTTGCGTTTTGTGACTATTATAAACATATATAACAGGTTAGTATTTGCAATTGTGTATTTTGTATTCAAAAATTTTTACACAGGTTGTCTTGAACAGAAATTACATCATCCGTTATATTTTTAAATGGCAATATTTTAATAACCATGGTGCCGTGGGTAACTCTGGGCCAGTGGGTAACTCTATTACACATTTTACACAGCAGTTTTAAAGTTCATAGAAGTCTCCAAAGTACCCTATTAATGTTATCAGCACAATATTAGACTTCCGTAGTTATTCTCTGTAGCCATTGACGTGTGAACGACTTTCAAAGTTAAACACAGTTACCAAACTTCATATTTTTCTTCATTATACCAATCCTTAATCATATGGGAAAGTATATTACTATAAATACAGTTTTCATTAAAGTTTTTCCAATATAAACCTGTTATTTCACAGATACATACTCATGCACTGTAATGTTGTTGTCTGATAATTCATGCATTAAAACGAAAACTATAAAATTAACTATACAAAGTCATCTCAATTTCCAATGAGAGTATCTGCTGCAGTGATGGGTATAATCGAAGAGCCGTAATAGAATCACTTGAAAATTCAATTACAAGACATGAGTGAACAATGACGGAGGGATTGAGTAATGGGTCATTTTATTTTCACTAGGGTACTTGCTGGTCCCTTGTTCCCATTGATCACTTATTCAATTATACTTAGAAAATCTCAGCTCCTAACATAATCAAATGATTAGTTATGAATGACTAAATTAGTATAGCGAGTACGGGTGAATCTTCCGCACTTATTTGAATATTGTCGAGTTTTTTTCTCTCATTTGGACCTTCATGGATCTCTGAAGGTTACAATCTTTTTGAGATGCTCTGTAAGATGAAAGAAATTGCCAAAAAATTTCAGCGAGTGGCGAAAGGGTAATTTCTTATTCCAATTCTGGAATATTTCCAATATCTAAAAAGTGGACTTATTGGATTATTATGATTTTGTACGCATAAGTGTTTCTCTATACTCTTATTTAATTTTCCAAAAATTATTGTATGTAATCGAATGTCATATTTGTGTAAACTTTACATTTAATAAAAGATATTTTTATCTTTTACATATAACAAAAATGACCTCATATTAATAAATGTAGTTATTATTGATAAAAGCAGATGACTTATTAATTTATTCGATTATTGAAATAACTTCAGAACCAATTTTTCGATTAGTCTCATTTACTGATTATAACTATCACTAGTTTGCTATAATTTATAATCTTGAAGAGGGAGAGTTACATACACATTGTATAATCGAACTTTAAGGCACTATTTTTCCACCAATAACTTAATGTTATGTTATTTAATTGTGTAATTAGTTTTTTAAAACTTTTTTCAGTAAGAACACAGTGCGAAATGTAAAAATCAAAATCGGTAATCACAAAAACTCTTTGAACAAATAATTTATGTATTAGTAGACCCAAGGTCAAATCATTTAATAAATTATTGTTAATATTTTTATATTCATTGGTATAAATTCTACTAAAGGCTTTTATTTTGTATTCAGGTTCATAATCTCCATTTATGTCTGTTTCGCCTATCACCAGTAATGGTAGTGAATTCGTGAATTAAGCGAATTTATACTCTCACTACAAGTGAGACTGACATCACGCAAAATCGAGCGTCTAGATGAAGCCTTTGAACCTTTTCACCCACAGTCAATGCAGCCAGTGTTAAACTTGACGGAGGTTGTGTTACGTTAGTCTCACCGCAAGTCATGTTTAGATATAATTTGGTTCAATTTTGAAATGTCACTACTACGAAATGCAAGGATACTCCCTTGAAATCCTTGCAGAACTAATATCAAAATTGTCAGTTTCATGAGTTAAATCTTCAACTATGACCAACTGTATATTCCGGCGACTGTATGTACAAGCAGAATTGACTAACATGTTCCAAACATATTCTAGTCACATGAGTAGCTAACTGTTCTATTGGATGGAACAAGTTTAGTATATCTGCTGGAACACGTCGGTTATTAGGAAATTATCTTATTAGAAATATAAAGTCTATTGATTAAAATCTTTGCATTGTAATCTTTTAATACTAAATGTAAAATATCACCATTTTAATAAAGTAATTGGAATTGTACTATTTTATAGACTTCGACATCCATGAGTGGATCAAAACCGTGGATAAAAAACTATCGGATTACGACTCCTGCTGGTCTGAAGATAGCTTGGATGAGGTCATGCGTTGGTACATTGAGTGAGTATTTATAACATAGATTATTTGACATATTTACTATGTACATATGATTGATTCATGGTTTATTCTCAGGTTACTAGGGCAGATTTTGAGTGCTATTTTTGGACAATTGTAGTAAATAAAGTAATTAAATTACTACAACAAAAACTACTACAGTAAACAAAATTAAAGTAAATAAATAAAAACAAAGATATATCGGGTGATACAGTTCTAAAATGTATTCTTGCAAATATACAATGATAATGAAGTCAATATTTGAACTTCACCCTAAACCTGAGCAATCATTTTGGTAGAGATGAAGAACCAACAGTTAGGGTTATAAGGTACCCTGAGAATAAACTATGAACATACAGTCTGGTCAAATTTAAAAAATCAAAAGTACTATGTTGTAACAGTTCATTTCTTACCCTCCATCAAAAGCACAGAACTGCAGTGTTGCTTTCTAATCTAATCTAAATCTTATTGAAAGTAAATGTTTTGTTTCTAAAAAAAGTATTAACCTAAATCAGTCCTTTCAAAAAAATCTGTTTTGTTTTAGTATGTTTAAAAATAGTTGTGTAGATGTCGACTTGTTAATTCATAAATTACAAGAATGAAAAGGTGCAAAGACAAAATCGACAACTTTTTATTAAAATTTAAACCATGCGCTTTGGAGATTAATGAAACATTTACAGATCAACTGCAAAAAGACATGTAATTGAACTTCGACTAAGGAAAAGACATGAAGTTCTTTGCTCATTACTATACAATTGTCGGGTTTTTCCAATTGACCCCTTATGACAATATCTTATCTTGTCTCAAAATTCTGTGACAGATCTGGATTTTTACGAGATGGAGGATAATTATTTTAACAAGAATCTGATGAGGGGTAACTGTGGTACAGAAATTTTCCTCTTGTTCCTATCCAACTGAAAGGATGTGATTAAGACTCATTTAATGAGGAAATATTAAACTTTATTATGGAATAATCGGAAATGATTATAGATCCTTTTTTAGTTTAGTAATTTTATATACCTTTAAGAGTTTGTAAAATAAATATAAAGAATTTTGGCAACATTGCTTTCATCCGATTTCCGAAATCATAATACGAAAAATAATATTTCTCATTCGCTACTGTTGATTTTTTTAAAGTTTGAGTAGACTGTACAATACTACTATTGTACATTAACTCTTTATTTTTGGTCTGGAATAGCCGAGAAACTGCGTTTTTAGGATACTCCAAAAACTGAAAGGTGTATCTCGACATCAGTTATGAAAGTGTTGAAATTCCATCAGTTGCCGTCATCTGCTATTTTGTTTTGTTCTGTTTCCATTTTACTCATACTCTAACCACATTGATTGAACTTTCAATCTGAATCTGAACTGCACCAAATAATTTTCTATCTTTTATTTCAAGACGTAATTTTACTCAAATTTAACGATAGATGTGTGGCTTGGTACTAAAAAGCCCAATGTCAAAAATTCTGCTTTTAAGAAGATTGCATTGAAAGTTTTCATCAAAAAGTTTTTTTTATTTACAACTGACAGTCAAAATTTTTTGAACAGAAGCTCTTATAACAGGCTTTCATCACAAGGCTAGTCAACAGGGAAAAATCGACGTTGATGAAAAGGCGGAACTAAAAATGGAAAAACTTGTACGAATATTAAAATTATTATAACAGGTGAGAAAAGGGAACTCTCTGACCTATGAATTGTTAAAACTACAGAACAGTTCGGTGAGGTTGAGACGAGTTCAAAGTCGCTGGTATTGGTTATAATCATTCAAAATAGTTCTATGAAATATTTTAAAGCAGATTGACGCTACATTTTAGAGGGTAAGACAGTTGTTTCCCTTAATGGACGGGATCTCGATTTTAAATACAAGCTGAGATGTAGTCTAACTGGATTAGATCCGAAGGTACTCGTTTTGAGAAAAAAATATTAATAACATATCTTTCTGTGTGAGGTTTTTTGGAAACATGGGGACAAAATTTACTACTTTGTGACAGCTAGAAAGTTAAAAAAAAATATCTTTTGATATTCAAAAGACGTGGATAATTGGTTTTTTGACTCTTATAAAAAATATATTTTTGATTGGGAATAATTCTGTATATGAAAATTGTATGCATTAAAAAACTGCAAAATGAGAAAAGATTCATCCGGTTTTACTCGAGAATTCCGAAAAAACACCGATTTCGGTCATTATTTCAATTGATAATAACTAAATAACTTTTGATTGTGGATATTTGTAGTTCCACTTGAATTGTTGCTATCATTGTGCTGTCTTCTTGACATGATTTATATTTTGAATTTTCCACCTCGCACAAAATTGCCTACCTGAAGATGGACACAAGTTGTTCGAAACATCCCTGACTTGTCAATTTCGAGTAAAACACTACTAATATTTTCGATTTAGCGGACACTCCTGATCTAAACGCGCCCATAAATAATGTTTGTATGACGTCATATCAGATCTGTTTTGCATCAACTGTATGAAATAATTTTTAATTCAGTTGAATACTGCATCTACGTAATTTTCATCCACTGAGCTTGTTCGTTTAAGGTGTCCTTTTCTGGGACACATAATGAGTTTAAGCATGATTTAAAAATTAAAAAGTTTTGTACCAATTCTGTAACCGTTATGCTTCCTTGGTAACAAAATATTAAATTCGCCCAATCTCGTACCAACTCAGTGTCAGCGGTAATGCCAAAGTAGCCATTGTCCGTTTTGGCGTTAACTGATATTGATGAATTAGCCCAATGTCTGTAGATAAAAAATGCCAAAATGTAATATAATTCGTAATAGATTGGGGTATAATCTGGGGTATTATAAATTTAGTGAGCCCCGCTTGAGTAATATTTTTCAGAGAGGGATATTGTCAAAATAACAGTTTAATGGCATGACATTAAAAACTAAAAAGTTGCTCTTTTGCACGTAACTTAGATGCGGGTTTCGATGGAGCAATGAAGTTTTTTGTCTTAAAGGCCTGAAATAGTTTTGTCATATGAAAAATTAAAATTGCTTAAAATTTCTTTGAGATAATTTGCAAAAAACTCAAATATTCAACATGTCTTTATCATCTAGTATTCCGTGAAAAAAAAAGATTGCTTTTGAAACTCGTGCAGAGTTTACTCTTCCCTTCATTACTCTTAATATACCATGAAAAACTGTATTAATGAAAAATTATTTGTTCGCGCGAAATTCTGTTTGTTTATTAGAAAAGCGGAGCATAATATGACAAATGTAGTTGCTAAATTATGCATTCATTAGGAGCAAATCAATTTTTTACTATTTTTATTTCCAAAACAGCATCTTAAAAAGTAGGTAAATTTCAGGGTTAGTTTTTTGGCAAATAACTTTATAACAATGAAGGTTGATTTCTGGGCTGTTAGGAGAAACCCAAGTAGGGAATAACTAACTACATCTACGGCAGACATCTTCAGTGTTCTTCTGGGATGTGCTGCAGCAGTCCCACTAGATGGCAGACCGCTGCCACACCACCTCTGAAGATGTCTGCCGCTGATGTAGACGAAACGTTAGGTATTAAAACCCTACTTGAACCATTGTCTAACGCCCCAGAAATAGACCTTCATAGTGACTCCGGCCGTGAACGCCTATGATCTTGGATAACTTTGTAACAATTACAAGTATCAGTTTGTTTTCAAATATTTGAGGTTGTGATAAAATTACACATAGTATAAAGACAATTCGAACGTCTTGTTAGTATGGGAATTAATATCTATTTTATCTGTTAATATTAGAATCTAAATTAATGTAAAAGACCATTCGTAGTTCTCGGTCAATTAGGAGCTGAGATTTTTTTTAAATTGCCACTGTTGATAAAGGGCGATTTTTGATCTTTTTATTTTAATTTTGATTTGATTTGAATTAATTTTAAATTTAATTTGAAGCACATTTTAAAAATAAAAATTGTAATATTAGTTCTGTAGTTCTTTAATGGCAAGAGCTTAACTTTAGTATAAATACCAGTAGGAAATGCTATATAAATATATACCAGTATAACAATTGTTATTGCAAATTTACATTTATACTACCAAAAAAATTTCTGCTGTACATTTCCCTGACCTGCTATTGATTAAATTTGACGTTTGCCTTTTTAATATAACAGATCGCAAGAGAAGAAATCTAGTATTGACATTAGGGCCTTTTAACCCCCAAGCCACAGAAAAATAAAGCACTTTACCGGTGAACAGGAATAGTCGTTCATTAATTGGAGGACTGGTAATTGATTAGATAACTGATGTCTGTCTAAAAGGCCTGAAATATTTGATATATTGTTAAAATAATAGTGTATCGCGCTTAGTAAAATATCAATCACCATATTTGAGCTACATTGTGTCTATGACAAAATCTACAGAGAAATAGGTGTAGCAACGATGACTCGTACCATGGCAATACACGTAATCTAAATTCATTGAATGATCGCCAGGTAGGGCTGATTTTTCTGCCACTTTAACGAACCACCAATGACCAAAATAAAGAGTGAATGCAGTAAAATGTATAACAAGCCATCAAAAAGTAAAATTATTTTAAAATTGGTTGCAAAATCTTCCTTCATCTTTTCTCAGCAAGAATAGTTTTCTATATTCACTATCTCTTAATATTTAAAATGATTTTCCTCACCTTCTACAGTGACTTTTTTGAGGCTTGTTAAATAGACATATGTACGGTTATGTTAAGACTTTAATCTAATTCCGAATAAATCTTTTAGCTCTTTTAAAAAGGACGCATCAAATATTTTAAAGATGGCATCAATTTGTAAAAGACATATGCAGCAACGCATGCTGTTCTTCTATATATGCGAAAGTGATATTAATTTACAACGTAGCACGTTTTCTAAAACATATTTCGATAACATGGAAGATATTTTGGCGTTTTACATTAACGTCGAGATATTTTCTGGCGTTTTAAGAAAACAGGACAATAGTCGAAATTATAATCGCCTCCTGCGGAAGACCGCCCGAAGAATTATCAATATGTTAAATCAATATTTGTGCTTGAGGGATACGTTACAAGATCATTTAATTCGGAAACACCACGTCCTGATGAAAATGGAAATAAATGACAAGTCAACAGAAACAAAAGATCTTTTAAATATATTATACGAGTAAGTGGTTATACTATTTAGTAACTGTAACGATTTTGCATTGAATTTTTTAGAAAACTAATCACCGGCTATCCAAAAAACAAGTCAGATCTGGCTTTCTGTAGGAGTTACATCCTATATCAAAAATGGAAAATATTAAGAGAACCATCGGACTGGCTTCAAATGAATGAATTGCTTTATAAGATGTATGATAGAACTCCTGAGTCTATTGAAAACAACTTTGTTTTAAAACAAATTTTGCTGAGCAAGAATAATTCTATACTTGATGTGCTCACTCACATAAGTAATAACCATTTGGTGATGACAAAAGCATATTTTAAATTTATCCAGGGGGATGAATGTCTTGGTGATTATCCAGTTCATAATTACCATGCTCTCAGCACAATTATGGCACCAGTAAGTATCATTTAAAACTGAAATAGTGTTACTGCAGTTAAAATACAAATTTTGTTAAAAAGTCGAAATTATTTCAGTTCTACTGTTACTGTTAATATCTCTTGGTATGTTGTGCTATAACTGTTAAATCACAAGTTATCATCTACTTGTTACTTAAAAATAGAGACATGCCTTAGAGATTACATATTTTTAACTGCGATACTCTTAATTAATTATATTATTGGATATAATGGATAATATATCATGGATAAAATACAAGCCGTCATTTTGTTTTAGGAAAGTAAACCTAGACTACAGAAGCAGTATTTAAAATTGCTTTCTGGTCTTACTATTTCAAATACCCCAAGTAAAAACACCAAAAGAGAAGTTCCAAATGGCAAAATGTCATTTTCAGCTGGAGATCGAAGTAAAACTGAACCAACAAATAAAACTGTCCGGTCAAATAAAGTTAAAATACCAAATAAAACAAAATCAAATACTACTGAAGTATCGACTAGGAAAGACAAGGACGATGACGACGATGATGTTCAAATTATAAGCTCTGAAACTGTGAAGTACGTACTTGAAATTCCACATGATGATGACCTATGCGAAATTGTATATGTAGAAAAAGAGGTATTATTTTATTGTTTTTTAAATTATTGGAATGTTAATAAATTTTTCTTTTCAAGGCTAATCCTTCATTTGGTACTAACAATGAATCATTTTTGGATTCGATTGACATTTTGGAATATAAATTAAAAGGAACGCCACAAAGAAAAAACATGCGTAATAGGCCAAAGTTAAGGAAAGCGAATAAAACTTCACCCAATACAAACTTATCAGAAATATCTAAACAAAATGGCCCTGCGAAAGAAGTTATTGTCGATATAAGTGAACAAAGCGATTCTGAAAGAGAAGTAATCGATATAAGTGGACAAGATGATTCTAAAAATGAGGTCGTCACAGATGCAAATAAACAAAGTAAATCTGGAAAAGAAGTTAGCACTGATACAAGCAAACAATTTGACTCTCAAAAGGAAGCTAGCAGCGAAACGTGCATACAGATTGATCCTGAAAACGAAATTATCAGCGGTAGAGATATACAAAATGATCCTAAAAAAGGAGTTGGTAATCGTATAAATGACAAAATGGCACAAAATGTAAATTTAACAACAACAGAGACCCAGACTGATTCCGATTTTCCTTACAATAATAATAATAATAATAATAATAAACGAGAGTACATTTATAAAAATCATTATGGTCTAGTAACGCCCCCTTCTGATCAGCACAGCGAGGAACCTGACCTAAGCGATCGACCTCTCGTTTACATGGAAAGGGTGATGGAATCGGATGAAAATCAGGCTTCAACACCCCTTTTCCTATCTGAAAATTTAGAACGAATCGAGAATGAGACGCATAACATTTCTAGTAATAACTTTATTGACAAAGACATCGAACAGCGAGCGCCTAAAGACATTACTACTTCAGCATTTGACACCATACCTGCAGAAACTGTTTCTAATGTCATATCTACCATCAATACACCAAGTAGTAATGATAAATTGAAAAATAATACTCAACCAACCGAGAACAATAAAACCAAATTTCATAAAAATCGTGAAAGTCGTGAACCTGAACTGAATCCTGATGTGAATGTTGTAGAGTTTTCAGAATCCATTACTTGTGAAGGCTCACGACTAATTCCATCTTCAATAAGTAAAACGTCAAATCATCTAATAAAAAGTTCAGCTGGCGTTCGTCCTTTCCCTGCTTCTCCTGTCATTTCAAATATATGTACTGTTTCTGATGAAGATAACATAGAAGTGCTTACGTCAAATAAAAATGTACATAATACAAATGAAACTGCACGAGAAACCGTTTCAAACGATAATCATTCTCCTAAGGAAAATTCCGAATGCATAGAAAGTGTAAGTGCCAAGAAAACGTCTCAAAGTGATGAAGAACCTGTTGAGGCTTGTCACATAGAGACAGAGTCACACAATGTTACACTTGAGTCTAATACATCAGAAAAATCAAATGATGGTAGTAATGAAGAAGAAGAACATCACTTAGATACATCGGGTGAACTTACAGAATGTGTGTCAGAGACAGAGGATATACATATTGAAGCAAATAAACAAATCACGAAAGAATTAACAGTGAGTCTCGAAAAAATTCCGATACCTGAAGAAGAGCAATCCGTTGAACGCACCCGTATGTCTGAACAAAATGATCGTTATTTACTCAAGAATTATCTTAATTTCGATGCACCTTCAGCCATCTTAAAAGATTGTTATAAAGATCAGTACATGGACAGTATACTATCTGGACCTGTAGAAAAACCAGGAGCGTCGTACGAGCATATTAACCCAGATAAAACATTCGATCTTTTCGACAACAGAATTTGTTCTACACCTATAGAGCAGATTGCACATACGAACACTGATCTCCCAACAATAAATTCGGAAATCATTTCCCCGACATATGAAGAAATTGATGATTTTAGAAATTTCTATGAAGATAATAAAAATACTGAAAAGTTAAACAACATTGAAACAAATGCTACGTCGGCAATCTCGCCACAGTCACCTGATCCACCCACTTCGGGAGAAATTCCAGTTATCAGCTCAAAGTCTTTGCATTCGTTTTCAGACCACTCTGTTGAAGTAAGGCTGCCAAATAATTTTCAAGAGCATTCAGATAGGTACTCTGCAGTTCCTCTAGTTGCCAATAACAATAAAAGAAAACGCATTTCATTCGCTGACCTACAGACAGAAATGGAGTTTTCGAGACGACCTTTATTATCTCCATTGAAACCCAATGGTGTCTCACAAAGTGTCATTGCAACAAATGCTGTCCAAGCAATCTCGCCACGCTCACCTGATCACGCCAGTTCAAGGGAAACTCCAATTATAAGCTCAACGCCTTTGTATTCGTATTCAGACAACTCTGTTGAAGTGAGGCTGCCAAATAATTTCCAGGAGCACTCAGATGAGTACTCTGCAGTTCCTGTAGTCGCCAATAACAGTAAAAGAAAACGCATTTCATTCGCTGACCCAGAGACAGAAATGGATATTTCGAGACGGCCTTTATTGACATCGTTGAAACCCAATGGCGTCTTACAAAGTGTATTAAAGAAGCCATCTGTTACTACACCTCAAATAAAGAAAACTACTAGGCCAAGGATTCCACGTCGATTACTGAATATGAAATCCCTTGCAACTCATAATATGCAACCAGATGACCTGTACCTCCAGAGTGAACCATATGTGGATCTCATCAGGCTTAGGGAAGAAGAAATCGCTCAAGCTTTAAGGATAAATATGGTGTTACAGCGTGCCAGAGAAAATGAAAACAAAAGAGATTCTTCTGTCAAGTATCGAGTGGACTATGATAAACGTGGGTCACTCGATATCGGTAAAAATGATATAGTGCAGTACAAAGGTAAATCAATTCCATTGACTGTAATGCAACAACGCTTCCGAACATACGACAGCAGAACTACTCCGCCAGTTAGACAGAAAGAAAGAGGTAGGATATCACCATGTGCTAATTTAGTTGATGATTCAAACAGTAATTCACATAATTGTACAACAGAATGTAGGACATCCCAATGTTCTAATGTAGTTGATGATTCAAATAGTGTTTCACATAATTGTACGAGAGACTGTTGTTCTGTTTTAATTACGAGTTTATCAAACGTTAATATTTCTAAGAGAAAAATGCCAAACGTTCCAAACCTTCCTCCAAATTCCTATGTTCCCTATGAATATAATCCATTCTACTTGAAACCAAGAAAGAAGAAAAAGAAGAAGACGTCCAAAGAAGTCACCACCGGCGACATCATACCTAATTACTTTCTGGGGCCATCGAATGATATCAGTCCTAATGTTAACATTGATCTCAGTTTTGTTTCTAGTATTGTAGAAAATTTTGAAAAAGAAAGTTCAGATTTTATGTTAGATTTAAATCCTATTAACTTTGAAAAAGTAAATAATTTTGATTTAAGTCAAACGTCCAATACTTTATGTGAATCAGAGAATGCTGTTAAATGTGAAGAAACAACAAGAATGTCATCTATTCCACCGGACCTGCACAATTTGAATCTGAGGAAATTCACCCCTAGCCCTATTATAAATTGTCTCAGTCCTCATTCCAGCTCTTGTATTCAAGAAAATTGTCCTCATACGACTTGCATTCAAGAGAATTGTCTAGAAAATGAAAAATTTCAACAATATACAATCAAAGATCACATGGAAACTGACTTGTGTAACATTTCTCATATAAATTCTGATATCAAATTTGAAGAAACCATCGAACCGTCCGATTTCCCCCAAGATTACTCAAATGAACTGGAAACAGAAGATAGACTGACCATCATCGAAGACATTGAATTGCCAGAAATGATAAGAGCCGAAGCACCACCCCAAACCATAGATAAAATGGAAGGCTTTGATTCAGAAGGTGTCGAAACTCGTTTGCCTTTGAAGAAACGTAAATTATCAGTAGTGAACAGCAAGGAAGAAATGACTGAAGGTGATGATTTCCTGGAGCCGGATTTGGTAGAAGAAATAATAAGAAGAGCGAGGGCCGAGCAAGTAGACAACAAAGAAGATATCAGTTACCCAGCAAAACCCATGATAAGCATTGCTGAACTTCAAGAAAAGTTCTCGGAGCCGCAACCACGTTTGTTTAAGACTCCAGCCGAAAAAAAGGAAATGCCACCTCCACCACTTCACCCGTACCAAACTTTGCCAGATCCGCCAAAAATAATAGCAGAACAATATAATAATCACACGTATAATAATCCCACAATTAACTATCACATGAATAATGTACCATATCCTTTTTTCCCATGTGCCAGTCTGTCATATTTTCCACCTATCCTCTTGCCCATTAACAGTACTACGACATTCGACATGAATTTAGCACAGCAAGCCCAGAATCAGCAGCAGCAAGTGGTTCAAGATTTGCACACGCAGATCGATAAGAAACCGAAGAAAGAGAGGAAATCCAGAGGAAGAAAGAAGAATTACTAAATTCATGTTTGGAAAAGATTTATATTCATATTTGCAGAAGATATTTTTTTAACTTTGCTTCTTGTTTAATCAGTATTTGCATAATTATTTTTCAACTGTGATTTAGAGTAGTTAGTTAGTTAGTTATTTGTTTTCAAATATTAATATATTAAATCGAAGTAAATTACGATTAAGAAGAGATGAAGAAAGAGACTGAAGAAGATGATAAATTTTTATAAAAGATTTATATTCAAACTTAGGAATAGAAGGATGAATAAGATGATATAGACTGAAGAGAGAAGATACATACATCACCTTATGAAATACTTCATTTTGTTGCATTTTATATTCAGGTTTTATTCTATATTCTATTTATTAATGTTATAAAAGCGTTTACCTTTTAAACTAACTGTTGATGTCATAAGTGTACTCTATTTTCAATGTCAGTGGAACACTCAATCATATATGTATCGGATTATATGGTCTCAATATATAGATGGAAAACTCAAGTTACTGTATATCATGATTTAATTTGGATATGCTCCTCCATTACTAAAACAGATAAACAATTTTAAAAATCATTTGGTGATTTGGTGATGATTGGTTATAGATCGCAATTTAGTCGCCAGCTATCTTCAACACTGACATTGCAATTTTATCAAATTTGAGGATGTGTTAATGCCGATATCACATTGACTTATGTTGTTTGGAATTGTTCCTTTGTTATCATCTCATGCAGCATAGGAGTCCAGATGTTATCTATTTCGATGGAGCGTGTAGCGATTTCGTTCTTATTGTTAACTAGAGTGCAGGCACTTTAATTTTTCTTCATGTATATGTTTCGTTCATTTTATCATATAATTAACGTTCTTTAGACTATGCTCTGCCGAATTTGATATATCTTTGTGACCTTTCCTAACATTATATTAATGTTCTTTTTTACGTACAGCAAATGATCGTGACATTTATCCAGTATATGTTTTTCCGCAAGACACGATAGACTGTTTCTTGTGTTCTTCGTATTTTGTGTCTCATTTAGTGGTGCAGTTTTTACGATTTTTGATCGTAGGGTGCTTTAAATACTGTTTGTACGTTGAATTTGTTTCTTATTCTGACAATCCAGCATAATGTGGGTTTGTATTAGTGGCAATTATTTCACATTGTTATATGTTGTTGTGGTATTGGTTGTTCCTTCTTTATGTTAATTTCTATTATTGTTTTGTTTATAAAATGTGTGGGATAATTGCTCTTTCTTCATGTGCTGTGTTTATGAGTTTAACTTCTTTATGAAAATTCTCGGTAGATGAGATATTTTCGTCTCGATCATATAAAGTTTCAATAATTCTCTTTTTAATTGATACATGATTAGATTCATAATTTAAATATCTATTTGTATCTGTTGTAAAAGAAGTATTTCTATGGTAAATTTTATTCTTGGTTTTTTTGATTTAAGATGATCTAAAAATTTATTTAAAGTTTCAGTACCATATGGCTATATAATAAATATATCGTCACCATATTTTTGGTTGTTGTGGGTACATATATACGTGATTCATTTCAAAGTTTTCCATAAAGATATTACTCATAATTAGTGACCCCATTACCATTCCAAATTTTTGTTTAAAAGAGTTGTTTAGTTAAAAATATGTTGTACTTAAACATGAGCATAAACATTGGTATTTAAAGTTGTTCGTTCATGGGGTCTTTGATCAATATTTTGTACTAATTTGTCAATAGATAGGTTGGTAAATAAATTTATTACATCGAAACTCACCAAAACATCATTAGAGTTAATGTTTGTGTATTTTAGCTTTTCAAAAAACTAAACTAAACTGGAAAATGAGACGCCAGGATACTTTTTAATTTCATTATCTGTTTTAGTAAAGGAGGAGAATACCCAAATAAATCATGGTAGTACGAAGTAACTCTCCTCAACATAATTTTCTTCGTTAACTTACTGTGTATCAGATTATATGGTCTCAATAGGTCAATAGTTCACTCAACCTTCTGTGTGTCAAAATATGTGGTCTCTTTTTAATCGGTTTTTTTCTGGTTTTAAGGTTACAATCCGGCGGACTTAGCGAATGTAGACAAAAGATTTGGGAAACGGAAGAGACGGGGTAAGGTTCATTACTTTAAATTATAAAAGTAAAGTAATAAAAGTGAAAAATATCCAACGTTGTATGAGTATATAACTTGAATGAATGATCAACAAAAAATGATTTGAAATCTCTTTGATCTTCGTTGGTATTAACTTGAATGTGATGTTTTTAATAATAGACGAGACTTGTCCAGAATGACTAGTTTATTTGAGTATCTGCTTGACATTCGTCATCTAGTTGACTTTAGTGATCTGCTCAAAGAAGCAGTCCAAAGCAGACGACCATTTACATTCCTTATTCCATATTTATTACAATGTCGACTGCTTACAAATAGTAACAGACAAGCCCTGATTGCTTGTTGAAATGAACTCATTGTTGAATGTGAACACATCATGTCAACTGTCACTTAACAATAAATGCCAAAAGTGTTAACGATGATCCCAACATTCTCTCATAATGTTTAAGACGTAGTATTATGTGATTACCATCGCCATTTTAAGTTCGTTTTGGTCCAAGGTGTTCTAAATTGCCAAGAAAATTTTAATATACAGCTTTTTTAAATAGGCCACAATAAAAAACCATTGGACGCCTATACTGAAGCAATGCGAGAGCCCATGAACTTTCTGTGTAAACGCTTTTTTGCTATGACTGATGAGGGTTGTCAGTGTAATTGATGCCAAATAAGGTAGGAGCTACTCTGGGCATATTTCCAAAAGACTGACTTAGAATCTCCAGTATTTTTAAGGAATCGAGTGATAGCTTATTAGAGCATCTCTTTATTTGTTAATCATTCATTATGCGTAATACAATCGCAGTGGTGCGCCACGACTCTTTTACAGTTAAATGTAAATAGTTACGTCTCTAATGTTTCTGTTTCTTTCTGTTAGATATATGTACCATAAAAAATGTTACCGTGGCCTACTGCTAGGAAAACAACTGTGAACCGTTTAGCAATTATTTGGATATCACAAAGGGTGATAAATTGGCGATTAATTTTATTGATACTTGCACAAAATTTAATTTGAAGGAAATTAACATCCTCCAACTTCTGAAAGTGGCACTCCATTATATTTGAAAGGAAGGGTTCCAAGTCTAAACTATAAAATGTGTTTTGTGGTTAGGACTTGGTGCCTTTTTCCTTTCTATTATTTCATTTAATACATTTCACTTTCCACTGTAAATTTCAGTTAGGTAGAAATTAAATATAATTAACAAAATTGTAGAGAGAAGTAGTCTACTATTGCTTTTATTACAAATTTAGATTATTTTATTTTGGCACTGTAAAATTAGAAAATATTTTCTTATTAATTTGGTCAATTTAGCCAATTTTAGCTCTGGGAATAGCTCTGACCTGAACTGATACTTTTTTTTATCTTTATTTATAGGCTGCAGTCCAGCATTGGAGGCGAACGCGGAAGATGTAGGCACTGTAAGCAGTAGGCCATTGTCTTCGAGGTCGGGTCGAATCTTAAAACCAATATTAAGAAAGTCCATGGTACCGAAAAAAACCGATAATTCATTTGCAATCAAGCGGTAAAATTGTACACCCTGTATTTCTACATGTAATTAAAATACATTTGTCTGTGATCCAATTGTTTTAGTTTCAATTTAAAGAAATGTATTATGCATATTAAACTATCTCGATTGTCTTTACTTATCTATATTTATTCGTGTTTAACCCTGTACTGTTTCAAAAGAATAATAAAAAAATCTGAACAAATTGGTGGAGATTGAAATGGCCAGTGTCGAAATTTCAAGCGAAAATTATATATTTAGGACATATTTACTCTCGCTGAGTATTGAGCTACTCGGGCTTTAGCTCAATTTAACAAGATAATGTATGCTTATGAGGAAAGCTCAAATACCAAAGTCAGTAAAGCCCCAGACATTATAATTTAGCAGAAAGCACTATAACTAGCGTTATTTTTTTACTTTACCCTCTTCAGAATACTATCTTGACCGTCTCTAGTTCTAATAGAATTGATTTTGCGAATTTTTTTGAAACTGATGGTTCTCTGCAAATTGAACAAGTGCCACTGTTTTTACATTTCGTTACTAGTTTTCTCACATTTATCAAACCGGTAGTGAAAGGGGAATTTGAATGTTCTGTTTCTGTTTTGCTCACTTAACTTATGCATCTGATGATGACGTTACCAGCCTTCGTTTAAACTTGTACTCGATGTTTGCCAAGATTATCAGGTCAAATCTTTTTCATCAAATTAAGAAAATATTTATTATAGAACTATGTGCCAACTTTGTAAATTAAAATAAACCTTGCTATTATTAAAGTGATGGGCCCTGATTGGACAAGGGCATTTTGAGTAGCTCTGAAGGGCTTCTCTGGCTGTCCTCGATAAGTCCAAAATTAAAGGGATTAAGATCTGGTGTTTATGGCGATCTAATGTGGATGCATTGGTTTCAGGTTTTTTAACACACTAGTTTTCCGGATCTTAAAAATGGAAAATTTATAAATTTGGGTTTCCTGTGAAACCATGCATGTAGAAAATATGATCAATGAGAAAAGAAGTCATGGGTTGAAAGGTTGAAGGGTTGAAATATGGATAACGCTTTGACATACGAGGTTTTTGTGAACTATTTTGTAGAAATCACAGCTAAAAAAAATGCTCGTTTCAGATTCAAAAGTTTTCTTTCTAGAAATAAACGAAAAATGTAGGTTCATCAAATATAAAAAGTATAAGCCGGGCCATTATACAAGTAAAAGATTTATTTTTCTGAAACTTTTCATCTTATTGAATTCAAACGAATGTTTTTTCCTAATTTGATAGTAAACTTTGAAATATATTTACTGACTCAAAAGAGGAATATGTTTCCCCTTTCACTTAAATTTTTTGGATGGTTTAAGTTTAGTTACCCAGATAGGCAGATCCGCAGCCATCTATGACCAAATCTGCCTGTTTATTACCAAAGTGTCGAGATATCCTAAGATAGCAAATTAGGATAGGATTATGTATGGACGCAACAGATGACGGACGTCTCGAGATTCAGTAGCATATAGGTAGCAACATTGCCAAGATAAAATGGCACTCATATCGTCACGATGTGAAAGAAATACTTGATCAAAACAACTTTATTGCCGATTTGGTAACAGTCGAAATCGAAAGAAGTGCATGTCCACATATTTTCTTTGTTCTTCCCAATATACACAGAATGTGTACTCTTCTATGGTGAGAGGCATGTGCTTATGTAATGAACAGTCAGATTTATCCATAGATGGCAAAGGAGCAGGGTTTGCACGCAGTGCCGGCAAGCTGCCAGCATTTGGGGATCTGAGTAACTACTGGAAAAACCTTTATATTTAGCTACAATTTGTAGTTCACGGTTTGACTACTTCTAATACGCTGTGATTTGTTACAAAAAGTATGCCTAAAATTGAATAACCCTATCGTGTAGTATATTACAATATGTACACAATTATATGTGTTCGAAATTTAATCATTATAGTGCAGTTTGGTCTGATGGTGATAGAACCATAGAAATAATTTCAACATGTTTGGATATATTGTCCACCTATCACGTAATATAAGTTAGAATATTATGACCATCAGTATATAACAGGTTCAAATGAAAGAGTAATAACTTCCTGGTTTTAAAAGCTGCGACCATCAATAATAGTCACATAAACTGAAACCGTGGATCTCAAAAACTGCGATACTTTTTTTTTAGTTTGGATAAGTTTGAAATTGTCCATCACAGCTACTCACGTCCAGAGTTCAGAAGAGTAGATTCAACGAGAAGGTAGTCGCCATGGAACACAACCAGTAGTAAAGGCAGGCAATTCTATATACATTTTGTTCTCATTGGTCAACAGATCGTAAAAGTTGAACGCCATGTTGTCTCCCAGTTAATTTTATGATCTCTTGACCAATGAGAACAAACTGTATTTGAAGTTGCCTATCTTTACGACCGGTTTGTGTTTCATAGCTTTACCTTCTCGCGTTGGATCCACTGTAGAAGTCGATTTACAGACGAGGCAGTTTAAAGCATGCCGCTGCCAATACCTAAATTAAAAGGGAGTGAATTCTGGGACTTTAGATTCTTTTTGTTTTATATTTGATTGATTTGACATTTACTTGGATTGTGGTTGTTCTGTGTTGCGGCCCGCAAGTTGATGTCATACATAGCAAACTTTGATTTTGATCTTTGGGTGCGGTTTTATTAATTTTAAAGAGAAAATATATCCAAAAATTTATTAATTCATCTCGAATGTTACAGTGCGTCGTAATTAAGTTTTGAACAAACAACGAAAATGGACGGTAAACTGCCTGCATGTGTTATTGATGTGGGAACCGGGTAATAATATATTCACAATTTTACATTACCCTATAGCATTTTTATCTGCAATTTTGTTTCTAGCTACACAAAACTGGGTTTTGCCGCAAATAAAGAGCCGCAATTCATAATCCCTTCTGCAATTGCAATAAAAGAAAACACAAAAGTAGGCGACACCACATCCCGTAGGTTAAACAAGGGCGTTGAAGATTTAGACTTCTTCATTGGCGATGAAGCTTTTGATGCTTCCGGCTATGCTGTAAAGGTTTTACGTTCTCATTTGTTTTCTTACTTTTTGAATTACTATTTTTGATATATTTTTAGTACCCCGTCAGACATGGCTTGGTAGAAGATTGGGATTTGATGGAAAAATTCTTAGAACAGTGCATTTTCAAATATCTTCGAGCTGAGCCTGAAGATCACTATTTTCTTCTTACGGAGCCACCTTTGAACACTCCTGAAAACAGGGAGTATATCGCAGAGATCATGTTTGAGTCGTTTAACGTCCCAGGATTGTATATAGCTGTACAGGCCGTCTTAGCACTGGCTGCGAGTTGGGCCAGTCGTAGTATCGAGGAACGTACACTAACAGGCATAGTTATTGATAGTGGAGATGGTGTGACCCATGTGATTCCAGTAGTAAGTTTTCTGTTTGCGTTCCTCCATATTTATGAAACTTATATTTTTTTTCAGGCAGAAGGTTATGTAATTGGTAGTTGTATAAAACATATTCCTATTGCGGGACGTAACATAACTTATTTCATTCAGTCATTATTACGAGAACGAGAAATCGGCATTCCACCGGAACAATCCCTGGAAACTGCCAAAGTAATCAAAGAGAAGTATAGTTACATCTGCCCAGATATAGCAAAAGAGTTTGCTAAATATGATACCGATCCGGGAAAATGGATGAAGAAGTATGAGGGGATTAATTCAGTTACAAAGCAACCATTTACTGTAGATGTCGGATATGAAAGGTTTCTAGGACCGGAGATATTCTTCCATCCAGAGTTCTCTAATCCTGATTTTACAATACCGTTATCACAAATAGTGGATGACGTTATTCAGAATTGCCCTATTGACGTCCGTCGCCCATTATATGATAATATTGTGCTCTCAGGTGGCTCGACGATGTTTAAAGACTTCAGCAGAAGGTTGCAAAGAGATATTAAAAGAACCGTAGATGCCAGATTGAAGCTGAGTGAAACGTTAGGAGGAGGGCGATTAAAAGTAAGCATATAAAATTGCAGTAATCAGTAATGAATACATTAACTATTTTCAACAGCCTAAACCAATTGATGTTCAAGTGGTCTCGCATCACATGCAGAGATACGCTGTATGGTTTGGAGGAAGCATGTTAGCATCAACTGTAAGTTCAACAGATGCATTTCTTAATATGTAACAACTTCTACTTTTGCCTGTTTAATTTTTCTAGCCGGAATTCTATACAGTGTGTCACACAAAAGAAGATTATGAAGAATACGGCCCGAGCATTTGTAGGCACAACCCCGTGTTTGGAACAATGACGTAATCATGAAGTCCAACGCTAATATAAATTTCCTTAAAAATTAATTCATTATTTTTAATTCTTTTATCTTTAGGTATTCAAATTTTGTATTTTTAATATTGCAATACCAGTTTTATATTTTTTATTTTACGAGTAATTTTTACACACAGACCAATTGGGAAACAAAACTCTCTTCAACTTCATAAGCCAGAGTCTATATTTTTGTGTTTACAGCATCCTTGATAAGAAAACTTAGAGTGGTCTGCACTTCTTTGTAATTCAATAATTTATAGGTAACGTAATACATTTGTTGAGAAGAATTGGTGGTATTTCTTGAATAGTTGTTAAGTATGTTCAGAAAAGTCCAAAGTAAAAGAAAGCCCAGGTTACACTTAATGAGATTTACACTCATAGAGAAATATTTCATGTTTGTAGTTTATAAATACATAAACATGATGAAACAAAAAAAGGAGAATTTTATATAAGAAGACAAAATAAGGTTAATTCGTGGCGCGTTAGCAATATTGCACGTGAAAAAGAAAATTATATCCCTTCAAAGGTAACGATCATATTGAACATGACATTTAATGTTTAAAACTGATGGTGATATTTAGTTACTGGGTACTAGCACACATTACTTTCACTAAAATTATATAAAAAAGTAAAATCTATGTATTCCATAAGTTGTACTTAATCTAGTCTCGGATCATACGGTCATCCCAAATGATCAGTTCTTCTGTCCTTACATCTTCTTTTATTACATGCGATTTGACATGTGTATGTCTTCATCATTCAGTGATGCCATTCCCATCAGTCCTGAAGGGATTTCATAATGCAATTCTATAAGCATGCTACCTACTATCTACATACTACAAGAATGTAGACGTACCCATCCACTAGTGGAATAGAACATTAAGAGCAACAAAGAGCTAAGCAAAGAGCAAAGAGAGTTAAGAACAAGAAAGCAACATTGTCGTCACCTCAGTTGAGCAGCAATTGTATTATGCAGTAAAATTTTCAAAACAATATTTTTCAGGAAAGTTCTTGAACCGAATGAGTGAAAAACGAGTAGTTTATTAAAAGCCTCATCAAAATTAGGTGCATAGGCGTTTTCGGCTAGACACGAGCCGTGCTAAGTGTGGAATGACTGAGAAATATACAGTGAGTGCAGGAATATGTTTATTATACCTAATTGAGGCATTATTACGTTTACTAATCCAAGTAATGCAAGTTCCAAAATTCTCAGAAGTGTAAAATAGTCTCATTCAATTTTTTCAGTCTTGCGTGTAAAGCTTACTGAATAAGACTGTAGAAGTCTATACTATGAATCTGTTTAAAAATTGTAAACTTAAAACAATTTAAGTGATATTTTGACAATAAGCGAATATATTTCAATAAAGCAAGCATCCTATGAGCAACTAAATCCTCAGTTTTTTGTATAACGAAAAATAAATTAATCTTATGCTTTTCTTTCATATGAAACTCTTGTTTTATAAACTGTGCCAGCATGGAAGAATCTATAAAACAGGCGTTCATTAATAATTCTGGCTAGGTATTGCACTGGAGTGTCGACTTCCAATGGAAACATTCTTCATCCTTTGTTACATCAATAATCGGGTGAAGCAGATGTAAATTCAACAAATTGTCATCACAGTCATTTTAAAAGCCATTTCCACAATATTTTGAGGAACGTTGTGTTGAAAACATAGATAAATTTCCTTTGGATGGGGAACGTAGAACAAGCGGCTAAAAAAATAGAATTCTATTAAATGTGCAATATGACGTGAATAATTTTGACTGTTGTCAAGTCCGCGTGAAAAGAGAAAAAAAAAAGGACAGGAAAATAATTAAAGCTGCTTAAAAAATGCAATATCGAGAAATGTACAACCTAATGAAAGTAAAATATGAGTATATAACCTCAGCAAGATTTAATATGCTAATATGGACAATGGATACAAAATCAAACATCACAAAGGCCATGAAAGTAAAGCATGTAGTATAAATAAAAGTGATAAAAACCATCCCAGCAAAGGACTTGTATGATAAGGTGACAAATAGAAAACCTTAGAGAACAAAGTGGAATCCAAAATAGTTCTATGCAAGGATAAGATTATTGAGTAAACTAGGTACTAATAAAATGGAGAATAGTAGAGTGATAGAAAATGGTATACCAATAGGAAGACCACCAAAGGGATGGAAAGAATGTTGAACAATGTTATCGGTACACACTTCACTGGGATCAATAGGCTACTATATGGGAAACCATATATTGAACGAGGATCTTATTATAAAATGTCTCAATTACAGACTAGAACTTCATAAAAGCAACTGACGTCCTAACTTCGAACAAGTAGGTATGGATTAATGTTGATGAAAACTTACCCAATAACTTTATAAGTAATCTTATTCCTTTTATCTTTTTCGTCTGAAAACGGACATTCAAAAACCACTCCTTGCTCCTTAATAGCTATAAGGCTTTTATTCATTAATGACTTCGATATGTCTTGTGCAGGAACATTCTGAAATAAAACATGGAATGTTTTTAAACGTTTCATATAACAGCTCCATTTACATACCTTGAATCGCAAAGTGTTTTCAAATAGGGAATGTATCTTTTGGCAACATTTCTTAAAATTATTTATGATAATTTTGAACAAGAGTGATGACATTTTTATCTCAACTGGACACAATAAAATAGATTGGGTGGGATCTAAATGGATAAAATAATACAGCATTTTCTCGTTGCCTGATGTAAATTGTACCGGCCTGTAATCGTCTGTATCGGATAATAGACTTTGTCGTATTTCTGACACATCAAAACTGCTTCCACTAATTTGACTTCCGCCCTAGAAATCGTTAGAATAAAATTTAATACCTTGGATAAAGAAATAAACATTTACTCCATATTCATCAATATCTGAATCATCTTCCGAATCAATCCGCGACTTTAAAAATCCCTTTTTGGTTTCATCACTAATCTCACTACAGCCTCCTTGACTCCCTGATTCTTCTGACTGCGCATCAAAGGAATCATCATGCAGAGAATTATTCGAGGTATACTGCATCAAATAATTTTGATCTACACTTCTTCTTTTTAATATCGATGTAACTTCATTCTTTTTGGGTACATTTGACGTATCCTGCAATAATATCAGATGGAAACAAAATTGTAACACTACATACAATCCTTACCTTAAAATTCGGGTTAATCTTAGAGAAAGTTAAATTCATAAAGTCTGTTTTACGTTTGTACAACATTGGATGAGGAATAGCAATTTGGGAATCTTGATTCGCTGAAATGAAACGTTCTATATACTCGCTGAGCCCCAATTCTTGGATATGAGCTAGTGTCGCTTGAACTTCTTCCACATAAAAGGCGTCTGGACCTAAGTTGTCCTCAGGGGGCTCTGTGCAACCACCAGCTTCCATTATAACTGTCAACAGTTCCTAAAAAAAGTCATATTAAAATCAATGAAAGCGAAGATTCAGTAATTGAATTAATAAAAGAAATAATTTAACTAGATGACTTGAAATGCGCAATATGTAGAGTATTGAAACTATTTTAATATTAGTGAAAGAATGAATAGCACAAGAATGTATGACTTCAAATAAATGGTCTGGTCATTGATACAATACGATTATAATTAGGTAATAAAAAGTGTATCATACAAGTCAGTATACTGTAAAAGTCAACAAAACGCCTTTCAATATTACTGAAGTATCAATAACCTTTGTATACTTATATGCATATTTGTAACAAACACCTCTTGCGTACCTTTCCACTTCCAACCACTAATATGTACCGTTTCCCATTTGGTATGACTACTTGAGAATTTTGAATTTTACAAGAAGAAGGGAATACTTCTTTCCACATTACTAAAGATTTTATTGGCTCTGTTTTTGATAAATGGAATAATCCTAGTTGTTCACAGAAGCAATACACATCAGACAGATCTTCATGAATTAAATGGGTCACTAACAAATAACCTGAATGGAAGAGAGCACTTCCCAGAATAGTAAAGAGCCGCTGACAGTCTAATGGTTCTTCATTCTAAAAGATGAATTAAAAAATTCTCGATGAAGATATGTTCCAACTGCAAAATTAACCAGACACAAAATTATAAAACATTGTTCCTTTGTATATTAAAAAAAGGTAATATCTCGCTCTTTAAGTATCAGTTTAATTTTGCAGGTGAGAAAAGTTTGATTTTCTTACCCATTCTCTGTAGTCGCTAGCTTCTAATTCTGTGAGAGCATCATCAATTTGCATCTGGGCATCGTCAGGTAAAACTAAAATGGGAGCTGCCATTACCAACTCATCAAATTGATGCATTTTGATATTTGTAACCGATTCTGAGCAATTTTGCGATTCAACAAATTGCTCTGCAGTTATCCATTGTCCTCCATTTAAATAACGAGCAAAGAACCTTGAAAAGAAGTGATCTAACTGAGTATGATTTTGTGAAGCAAAACAGTTCTCGATTGATCCATATAAAAATTCCAGTAGGTGTAGAAGTTGATTGTTGATGAGAACGATCTCTTGGAGTGATGCTTGCTCATCAGGTAGCATGAATAAAAAAATTGTTTTATCGAATGTGCTATATGCTATATTTGCATTTCTACCATTATAGTTTATAGTGGAAAGTTTAGGTTTGGTTTTCGTAACGTCGCTTAACAAGTGATTTAAAGTGATATACATTCCCCTAGAAGTGCATAGTAAATTTTTCTGTAGCGGTCTTGGAAAACAATAAATTACATCCTCGTTTTCATGATTAGCTTCTTTGAGCTTATCAGTGTCTATAAAAGTTACGGCAGCAGGGTGTTTGCAGAGATTCAATAAAAACAATTCATCCTTATCAATGTTGAAACTCAAAAGCTCTTTAACAAAATTTGACTGATTGTTCAATTCGTTTATGGGAGGATCCTTTGTGACTTCAACGCCAGTTACTCGCTGAAGTTTCAACAACACGCTATCCTTATTGATTAACTTCTGTAGCACATCTTCCAAATTGTTAACGTTAACGTCAATGTTATTAATGCTTTTAAGCCAATCTCCGATCTTGATGTTTCTTTCATGCTTAGCTTTGCTATCGTATGAGTAGCCCGCGATCATGACTCTGCTTCCGTCAGATAGAGTACTGACTATCAAACCGAGTAACGATTCCGCCAAGGATTTTTCACTGCTTAAGTTGTGACGATTTTCTGTGTCAATATCTAAGACGACTTCTTTCTCTTCGCCTTCTTGTAAATCCTAAAAATAACCACGTATCAAAATCAAAAACTTGAAATAAAAAAAAATTAAACATAGGAGGAATGTTGTAGAAATCGTTTCAGAAACTTAAAACTGTTGCTAACAGGTATCAGAAAAAACGTCTTATAACGTACTGATTATATATATAATAAAAAGATTTCTTAAGAATTATTTCCAAAATGAATAAGGAATGTAGGTTTATCTTTAAATGGATATACCAAAAACATAACGATGGTATATCTTTTGTAACAAAAAAAAACAAAGCTATAATAGTAAATCTTCTGTTCAAGAAGGCACCGTTAATGGTATATTAGAAATAATCCCCTATTACACAGTTACAAAAGATGTGGGTAGTCTTGATGCAAAGTATAATAATAATAATAATTCATCAAATGGAAAGTCAGGGATTGTTTATGGCTATTATTTTCAGAATGAATAACTTTTCTGTAAATTCCCATTTGCTTCATCAGTCACACAGAGAAAATCTGTAGCTTAAGAGATAGAAATTTATTAAACAATCAGCAATGAAATAGTTTAAACCTGAAATGGGACGCCGATCACAAAATTTTTGTACTGTACATGAAATCATGTAATATATTAGGACTACAAATAAAAGAAAACTAATATTAACAAAGAAGAAAAACTGGTCAGAAAAGCTAGAATATTCCTGATACTGGTGGTACCAAAGAAAAAAATAATTGTAGCAAACCAAAACTAGCACATGGTGTATTGATAAAATGGCAAAAAACAAGAGACTAAGGCAGCGGCCCTTATTTCTTCCTAATATACAAATATTAAAATATGCATTCCAAGTAAATCTGCTTTAAAACACCTTGTTTTGGTACAAGGCTGTGAAAATGTGTGGGAACTAAATAGTTATGTTTGTCGTTAGTACCCACACAATGCATCTGTAGTGTCTGGTTAAATTTTCAATTACAGCTTTTGCATATTATCTATTAAAAATTTATATAAGATTTACCTATGCACGTTAACATCTTTTTAGGCTTTCTGTTAAAATAACTAAATGCGTTGACTTACCTGAAATTTTACTTTGGAAGTACTGATCTCACTTACGTCCACGGGTTTTTGACTCTTTTTACTTTTCCTTTTACTCTCTCGTCTTCGAATGAGCCTCAAAAATTTACCCCTTGTGCTACGTCTCAGTTGAGTTTTTGAAAATGGCTCGATGGATTCAGGGGTCCGATCTTTGTTATTTTGAATAACGAAGGGGTGGCATTCGATGTAAAGCAACTCACCAGTCAAATCATCAACATAGGGCTCCCAATCAGGTATCGTACTGTTAATAATTGACGATAATATAGTTTTTTTGTAAAAATAATGAAGTAAATATACTTACCTTTCTGAATCGGAATTGAAAGTGTAACTCGAACATTCTGTCCATTCTTCTTCAGAACTCTCTTGATTTTCGGCATCTTGTTCGTCTTCAGATGACTCAAAAAATCTTTCAGTTTCCATTTTATTAATCACATTACTTGAATGACTTTTCGTTCATTTCTGTGTTACCGGCAACATCAACCAGTTAAAAATGTAGGTAGTTTTATTCAACCTTGACTTAAGTCACAGAAATGTCGCTGTAAAATTCTTCGGGGTGATTAAACTCATACTTGAAGCCAGAGGCGGCTTCAGGTTCAGAACTGTGCACAATTTTTTAATACCAGCAGATTTAGAATAAATTTCTGAGAATTATATTACTGGTGATTACTTTCATGAACGAATATATCCAATTTTTATCTTTTGATTATTTCTTATCTGCTTTCAGTTCTAATGTATCTCTACCCTTTCTGGATCTAAAACCTGCAGACCTAAATGTCAACTGGTATTAATAGGTTTAGGACTAAAAGTGGGTGATTTTTTTAACCGTATGATGTTTGACCAAAATTAAAAGACTTTTGTAATGCCATTAAGTTCATTTTAGACCTCCATATTCGATTTGTCTAACGTCAAACTTTCAATTGTATTGTTTTTTAAAATAGCTCCAGTATTAATAAGATAATTTCTAAATAGGTGTAGTCTCATAGTTTAAGAAAAACAAAAAAAAAAGCAATTGTCAAAATGTAGGATGGTCGACAATGAGCCTACCACCCCCTCCCCGATCCTTAGCCAGTGATTTCCAAGTTAATGTTTTTAAAACATTCATTTTTGGATATTTTTTGTCTCCACTCACAAAACAATTCATTTCAGAGAAAAAATTTTAAAAAATTGGAGTATATATTGTTGGGTTTGGAGCCCAAAACTTATCTACATCAGAAATAGGTATCTTGAAATAGTTTTGATAAAACAGTTTGACATTCTCATCAATATTAATCTTTTGCATAGCAAACACATGATAGTAAAAGCAATAATAACAGCTGGACTCATTCAAGTATTTCCCATTTAAAATAAGCACAACTTTTGAAGAGAACATCGAACGGCACCATTCGAAAGCTGTTTTTGAAGGGGAAGGGCGGTACCAAAGGTTATTAGTTGATGGGATAGGTAGAAGAAATTACAAAACTTTTGTGGAGACTGTATCTCCCCCCAAATTAGCCTGACGTAATGGGCCAATTTTGAGCTCGGATTCGGGTTCTACGTAGACGTTACCTCGGCTGCCCATGCAACAACAATCACAGCTCCATTTTTTGCAAGATTGCTGTTATTAATATCATTAACCGCAATGAGCGATTCCCCTCGTAAAGTGGACAATTTTTAATTGTGCCACGTATATAGAAAAACTGACAATTTGTCAAAAATGGCTCCTAGAGAGGATTCACTTTCCAAGTTTTCTAAAACTTGTAAAAAGATTCCCATATTAAATGTTTTACTCTTTACTAGGAAGAACAGTCACAGGAAGATAAAAGCGTTTTTTGGTTTCTTTTATGGAGTATTGCTGGGCTTTGTATTTTTCAAATTCATTATAGTGGATTTAGATTTCACTGACGATGCTGCTTTCTTTGTGGGGTTAACCATTTGCCTAATGTTAGGATTCGGGGTGGCTTTCTCCACCCAAATCAGATGCATTACATTCCTTAGCCTTCCTAACTTCGGAGGCAAAGTAGGGCGTGGAGTTCTAAAGGCAGTGGTAATCACATTCCTATTATCTGGACCTGTGGAGAACATGGTGAACAACGGCAAAGAAGTCGCCAGAGAATTCTCTTGTACTGCCTCGCTGACATTCAATCTTACCAAAACCAGATTCGAATTGATGTTTAAACCGTTCACTCAAGCCATATTCGGCATGAAGACAGACGTCAATGAAGTTAAAGACACTCTAAGGTCGATCAGGGATGTTTCAGCTCCGATTACTGGTGAGTTAGAGGACGAAAATGAAATGAGAAAGATGAAAGAGGAAAATGACTATCTGGATGAAAAATTAGGAATCAAGAGTTCATTTTCACTTGGAAATAAGTACGAAACTAAAGGTAAGATTGTGTATCCACTTTTCATGTTCTTGCATTTCACTGCCTGAAAAAAAATCTTCACAGAAATGTCCTCGAAAATAAAGTCCTAACACAAACATTACAATGCAATTATAATAAAGTCATACCTTACTTAACTAAATTACACCAATTTATATTCACATCTAACGGTACATGACCCTTAGGGGAAGCGGTAGAAGCAGAACGTTACGAGCAGAAATACCTGAAAAAAATCGAGATGCGTTGTGAAAATCAATTCACCAAAGCGGCCACCAGATGCAGGGAGATGTTCGGCCACGCTTACAATACCTGCTACGATACAGTGACCTGGGTGGCAGCCTGGTTGCTCTGCTGGCCCATGAAGCTGGATTTCATCTGTAACATAGCTCAAGCGCTCGGGGGAGCAAGTAGATGCGACCCCTCTAAGGAGATCAATAAAGGTTTTGGCGAAGGGTACGCCTACCTTAAAGAGTCACGTTCGTCTTTCGCCCAGAACTTCAGAGACGTGAAGTTTCAATACAAGATTGGGAAGTTAAAACCGTTGACAGATCTCAGAGACGCAAGAGATACAGCCGTGGCAGTTCTACATGTGGTCAATGCGAAGAAAGCACTCTTGATGCAAGTATTGAGCGTACTTAAAAGGATCCTGGCGTTTGTTTTCCTTAGAATAATATTAGAATCACAAAATTACCACGATAAATATCTGCGAGATATAGAATTCGACAACTTTTACATTACACAATACTTCAGGAAAATCGACGCCAGAAGGAAATCCCAAGAGAAACGTACGTTGCTGCCGCTAAAGAAAATCGAAACTAAGAAATTGGTAGATCCCCGTTCTGGAAAACCATTGAAAAGTGAACGGGAAAAAATTTTCACAGAGACAATTATTTTGCTTCTGGAAGTTATGGTAGCTACCATACTAGTGTTACTGGATCGGCTGTTTTATGAAATTCTGGATATGATTAGAAGGCATGCTAGGATAGACTATATACAAACAGGGCACCACGACCTTTTACTAGAAGTTAAAGGTACCATTTTATACACATTCCTAGATTTAAAAAAAATAGTGCTTTTATAATGATTTCCACAAGTCGGTAAACGCTAAACAATAAAACTGAAAAGTTAAATTAAACATAGTTAAAAATCTTTCATATTCCTCTTAATACTTAACTGAATTATTTTTAGCAATCATAATTTATAATACGCACACTTTTTACTGGCTGTTGCGGTCTTAGGTGGCTGCATGAGCCAATTTAAAAACGAACTTTTATAATACCTTTTCAAGAAACTCTACATTCAGTACTTAAATTAAATATAAAAGAAAAAATACCTATTTTTAAGGTACTGGAATGATGGCGTCTTTGCTGAGATCGTTATTTAAAGGGTTCAACATCAAGAAACGAATACGAATAGAACGAAGCAATGTGAAATGTCTTCCACGACCTGTCGTTCTCTCAAATTACTATTTATACAAAATATATGGAACGTATATCGCAATTTGGATTATGATGTTAATGCAGGCGTACATTCAAAGGCTGAGGAGACTCATTTGCGCTTATTTTTATAGGAAAAGGGAAAAGAAAAGAATTTTGTTTTTATATAACGAGACGTTAAAGCGGAGAATTGGGTTCTTCCGGTAAGTAAACATCACAATAAAAGAAAAATATATATTAAGTTGACGCCATACAACACAATAATATTGAATTACAAAACAGTGGTTTTTCACGTTCTTAGTGAATATACATGTAACAAAAGATTTCAACAGAAATCTGTTCGTTTAAGCGATGGAAAAAAAAAGAGTTTCACATATTAAAAACTATTTTATGGTGGATTTCATTCTCCACTTATTTGTATACGCATTGATGTAACTGAAATCAAATTTTACGTTAAAGGTTTATGAAAAAGAAGGTGAAGAACATGGTGCAAGAGCATCGATTGAAAGAGAACTTTAATGTATTCATGATCTTAAGGATGAATTACCCGGATCGTTGTCACTGGTTACAGTTCTTCTCTTGCGCTAGACGAACGTGTCTGATATGTGAAGAGCCTGAACCGAGAAAAGACAGTGATTTCGTTGAATGTCCTAACGAGTACTGCAATTTTATATACTGCCAGGAATGTTGGATAGACATGGGGAAAGTATGTCTCGCTTGTGAAGTGGAGAAAGAAGCCACCAGTAGCGGATATGAAGTAGATGATGATCTTGATGAAGGTTTTGCGACTGATTAAATGCTATTAGAATTCTTTGCTACTGAAGTTATTTTATTTAAGAAAGTATTAAACATTCTAAATGAAGAAATAGATACATGTTAATAAAGTGTAACAAGCACAAAGTTTATGTTAATAAAACTATGAATATTGAAAAAATCGTTTTATTCCTTTTATACTTCTTCCGGACGTTATACTAGTAACGTGTAATGTAGTCAACATTGACAATTTTTATCGAAAAAAATATTTTCATTGCAAATCGAAAGAAAAAAATTATCACATATTTTCAGAGTTTCTAATTGTTGCAGGTAAAGTCTGTATATACATAGATAAAGAAAAAAGTAGTCATGAAAACCTTAGCCCTATAACAAATAGAACATGGAACAAAGTAAAAAAATGAAACGCAGTAACCACAATATCATAATAATTTATAAATTACGAAAGGACGCTTCAACTCTTAAAAAGTCTTTGAAAAACATAACTCCGATAATAAAGGTAATAGTTACTGTTCACTAAGTGGTAGAAAGAGGCGTATGAAGCGCTGTATGCAGAGCATGTACCAGCTCTGGTGATAGGGACTGCACTACACTCTGAAAGAATGATTCGTTTGACTGCACCTGTCTCACTATGTTACACATCCTGTAGCCTTCTGGTTTAGCAGGATTAATTACGTCCCTGTAGAACGCTTCTGCTATA